>JASPKZ010003051.1:2255000-2937500 GCA_030220185.1 Diploptera punctata
GCTGAAAGTCCTGAACTCCTTACATTTCTTCCCATTATTTTTCTTCGGTATTGGTATTAACGAAGCTCCTGGCGCGACAGGCCTAGAAGGCCCTTAGCCTACCAGTCGGCTGCTGGCATCATATCCACATGTGTCAATCACAGAGGTAGATGATCATCAGCCAGTGTTGGGGTGACATGTGGTCAGCATGTTGAGTCCCCCAGCCATTATAGCTGGTTTTCTCAACCTGGAGCCGCTACTTATTGTAGCTACCCAAATGCCTCATGATACTGGGTGGGCACCGGTCCCATACTGGCCGAAATACCATGAGAAAATTTTTTCCCCCTGGAGACTCGAACCAGTGCAAGTCCCGTAGCTCTGCGCCAAGGCTTCCTGCCTTAACCACTCAGCTACGGCGCGGGACATTGGTATTAACACTGTCTGTCAATTCTTCAGGCCATTCACCTTCTTTATATATCTTGTTGCATAAAAGCAGAATTTCCTTCTTTCCTTCACCCAAGCATTTAACCAATTCAATGGGGATTCAGTCTACCCATGTTGCTTTCCCATTTTTCGTTTCCTTAATTGCTAGTTCAACTTCTTCCTTCGGAAATGAAAATCCTCTTTTCATCTTCTGATACGTCTTCTTTATTTTCTATATCCAAGTTAGACAAATTCTTGTCTCGTATAGACCTAGCTCTTCTACATATTTCTCACATATTCTAATTCCCTGTTTGTCTGTTATTTCTTCATTATTTTCGTCCTCAATCAGCCACATAGTTTTCCTGCTCTTCTTTCCACAGTCCAAGCATTTAACTTCCTGGTACATAATGGGCCGCATGCAAATACATTAGTCTCTACTCAAATTACTTCCAATCACTGGTGAGCTGACTCACTGTGAGCAAGTACAAAGATCGAATTAGCTACCCACTAACTGGTCATGCATGAAAGTCATCGTTTTCGTAATATTGGCAAGAAATTACCCAGAATTCTCAGCAATAAAACCACTTCCATTATTTTCGTCTGCTAGAGGAACGCATTTATGCTTGCGTCCCGCAAATAATACCGTATACAACGACGTCTGCATCGTGCAATATTACGCCGATTCTCCTGTTCTTCCAGTTGAATTCTTTGGTAGACTCGTATCAAATTCCTCTTCTCCACGTATACCGAAAACATGATCAAAGTCTTCAAGGTCCGACATCTTGGATAAAGCAGCAAGGTACGCGGCAAGGTTTCAAACTCCATCGGTTCCCTTCGGGATTCTCACGATTCGTTTCTCTCTTAAGTCACCTCGTCAGGTAGCTTATGAATTTCAACAATTATCGCATGAACAGATTTCTGAGTAAGCAAAATCGTATTAGGATACGACTTTCTCAGCAGAGAATGCCTTTTACGGTCTAATGCGTTCATAGATTCGGGCCTAAATCATATTTTCCTTTCCTCTCCAGATTCTCTAGTTCTTCACATTTCTGCTTCATCCATTCTTCCTTTGCCTTGTCAGTTTCTCTTCTAAGTTCGTTGTTTAGTTTCCTGTAGTTTCTTTTGGCTTCTTCTGTATTGCTATTTTTCCATTTTCTACTTTCCTCCATCTTCATCATCATCGTCATCATCATCCTTCATAGATTAGGTATTTGCCTGTTCCGAACTCATATCTGTTCCGCCCAGCACTTTTTTGGTCTTCCTACTGATCTTCGTCCTACAGGATTATACATCAGTGCTTTCCTCCATCTTCTCCAACATTTTTTCTATTACCCAAGGTTTCTTAATATTCTTGCTCTCTTTGTATTCTATTGTTTCCTCTGAAGCTGTATAGAGTTTTTCAAATCACTCCAGTGTTCCTTGGTATTGCTATATGAGATTTCCAAGATAGAGGCTTTCTCTTGAAAATTTTGTTGGAATTTTCTTCTTTCCTCTTCGGTTTTAAGTTTCTCCAAATCAAACTTCTTTGTTGCCTGTCTTTCTCTTATCTTCTTCAGGCAAATATCTACTTTGCCTATTAGTAAGACATGGTCTGAATTGATGTCTGCTCCTGGTAGGTTCTTTGCATTTTTCAAGCAATTTTGGAATTGTTTCTGTATCAGTATGTAGTCAATCTGATATGGTTTGTTGTCCATAGGGCTTATCAATGTGTATCTTCTTCTTTTATACTGTTGAAACATTGTATTTCCAATTATCATTGAATTCCTTTTACAGAAACTCACCAGTGATTCATCTCTCTCATTCCTTTTTCCTAATCCATATTTTTCTACTTTCATTTTGTCTTTCTCCAACTACAGCATTCCAGTCACCCATTAGGATAACACTTGCCCCTTTCTTCTCTCTCTCAGCAATCTCTTCTATCCTGTCATATCTTCCCTCCACTTCTTCATCTGCTAACCCATTATGGGGCATTTCACAGGTTAGAGAACTTAAAATGCATTAGGTTAGCTTTTAGGTTGGTTGGCAATGTGAGTTCAAATATTGTGTATATGTTGGCTGCAATCCATGATTTCATAGTGTAAACCGCTTCATGTATGTTGTTACATGCATATGGTATTTGGTTCGAACCTAGAACATTTTTTCTTGTCACATGTTGGAAAGTATTTCCTTGTAATTAGCCTATAGTAATAACTAGGGCAAGGCATTTAATGACTATAAATTGGTAAAAATTGCAAAATAAAAAATGCATTTATGACCTAAAAAATGCAAAAAAATGACTAATAAAATAAAAAAATTACGAATAAAAAGTTAAGAATTACCAATAAAAATACTATTTATTAGATTAAGTACTCACTTGATTACTGAATTACATAAAATTTAACTTGACATCAAAATATTAAAAGAAAAGTATTTAAAAAATACATATTACAGTACCTTTTATTGCAGAAAAGTCATTTCAATTACACAGTGCACTTTTACAGCAATTATGAATTGCAGTTACCGGTAACAATCTGAATAAGGGTAGAAGCTAGCATAGCTCTAAGAAATTGAATAAAATCCCTAGAAGTGGGCAAGTTCATTATGCACATACCTTGAAAAATAGGGGTAGTAGTTAGCAAAACAACTACTTAATTCCAAGAAATTGTATTGACAAGGAAAAATACTGAATTATAATAAAAATCTTAAATCAAATACAAATAATGTCACAGCCTTCCGGAAAAGTGTAAAAAATGCTCAAAATGACCTAAAAATTGCCAAAAAATTACCTATCCCTAAAAAAGTTAAGAAAATGCAAAAAAATGCCCTAACGAATTGCTTTTATTTAATCCATTTTTTAATGCCATACATTTTCATATATGTAAGCAATGTTTCAACCTTCATAAGAAAAAGTTGCAAAATCATTAATTGCCTTGCCCTAGTAATGACTGAAACACACAAGTAACTTATCATGGTTATTTACGATGAGGTTTGCAATGCAGATACATGGTTACTGGAGTAAAAAACAAATTACTGTTCTGGAATTTGATTAGTGACTAGAGGAATAAATAAATATATATGTATATTTGTGGTTTTTGGTCCAAAAAAAAGGAAGAAACTGCACTTTATGCCTCATCATGAACTATACTAAGGGTTGCATGTTTGGACGCATTAGACAGTAAAATGCCTTCTCTGCTGAGCAAGTTGTATGCTAATACGATTTTGCTTACTCAGAAATCTGTTCATGCGATAATAATTGGTTAAATTTGTAAGCTACCTGCGGAGGTAGCTTAAATGAGCAACTCAAATTAAAATCCCGAAGGGAACCGATGGTAATCGATGTACTTTGCTGCTTTATCCAACATTTATCCAAGATGTCGGACCTTGAAGACTTCGATCGTGTTTTCGGTATACACGGAGAAGAGGAATTTGATAGAGTCTACCAAAGAATTCAACTGGAAGAACAGGAGAATCGGCGTAATATTGCGTGTCGCAGACGTGTTTGTATACGGTATTATTTGCGGGATGCAAGCATAAATGCATTCCTCTATAGCAGACGAAAATAACGGAAGTGGTTTTATCGCTGAGAATTCTGGGTAATTCGTTGCCAATATTACGAAAACGTCGACTCTCGTGCATGACCGATAAGTCGGCCATTAATTCGTTCTCAGCAATTGCTCACGGTGAATCAGCTCACTAGTGATTGGAAGTAATTTGAGTAGAGAGTAATGTTCTAACATACGACCCTAAGGGCCGCATGCAAATACATTAGTCTCTACTCAAATTACTTCCAATCACTGGTGAGCTAACTCACCGTGAGTAATTGCTGAGATCGAATTAATGGCCGACTTACCAGTCATGCATGAAAGTCGACATTTTCGTAATATTGGCAACGAATTACCCAGAATTCTCAGCGATAAAACCACTTCTGTTATTTTGATCTGCTATAGAGGAACGCATTTACGCTTCATCATCATCATGAACAAATTCGTTTTAGGCCATGTGGCCTGTACGGTAAACCTAGCGAAGATGGTCTTGATCTTTCCACCGATGTTTTGGTCTTCCTTGGTCCCTATGTCCAGTTGGGGTATATTGGAATGCCAATTTTGGAAGTCTATTTCTTGCATTTACGCTTGCGTCCCGCAAATAATACCGTATACAACGACATCTGCATTGCGCAATATTACGCCGATTCTCCTGTTCTTCCAGTTGAATTCTTTGGTAGACTCTATCAAATTCCTCTTCTCTGCGTATACCGAAAACATGATCGAAGTCTTCAAGATCTGACATCTTGGATAAAGCTGCAAAGGTTTCAAACTACATCGGTTCCCTTCGGGATTCCCACGATAAGTTTCTATCTTGAGCTATGATCTTAAGTTACCTCGTCAGGTAGCTTACAATTATTATCACATGAATAGATATCTGAGTAAGCAAAATGTATTAGGATAAAACTTTCTCAGCAGAGAACGCCTTTTACGGTCTAATGCATTTATAAATTTGACCCTAAGTCATGGAGAATAGTAGTGCGCATGCACACATTGTTAATTTCTGAGCGCCAAATGCTACAAACAATTGCTCAATCATGTAAATGATGGCTTCTTTTTTAAGAAGACTTTTATTGGGAATTTTAAACATTACTTTATAAAGTCAGTAGAGCTTCTTTTGATGTTTTTATTACTAATTTATTATTTCTCACTGAAGGACAAGTTATATTTGAAGAGAAAAATAGTCTTCTTAAAAAACAAGTTGTCATTTACATGATCGAGCAACTGTTCGTAGCATTTGGCGCTCAGTAATTAACAATGTATGAGAGAAAAATTTGCATTTAGATTGAAGCACTCGGGTAGCTCAGTTGGTAGAGCATTGACATAGAAAGCCAAAGGTCCTGAGTTCAAACCACAGTCAGAGCATATATTTTTGTCTTCAAATATAATTTGTCCTTCAGTGGGAAATATTAAATCAATAGTAAAAACATTGACCAACATTTATTTATATTTTTTATAAAAAATATATATAATGGAGTAAATATCCTTTATGTAGAATGGTATTATTATCAATAAATAAGTTATAATATTTAATTAGAATATTGTTTCTCTTTTGGTTCTTTTAACCACATCCTATTCAGTCCACTTCATTTTGATTCTCATTGTAATGTGTTGCATTTAATTTTAGATACCGGTACCTATTCTTATTGAATTAATAACCTATTATGAAGAAATTATTGAAATGAAAATGGTTAAAAATTTTAGAGGCTTTAAAAATTCATAAAATTGTTGTTTGTTTGTATGTATGTATGTATATATATATATATATATTTTTTTTTTTTTCTTTTCTTTAATGTTTAACCTATAGCTTTTTTTTTCTAGCTCTTCAGTGTGTCACTCCAGAAATAGCCAATTTGATGCGTGTAATTATAGTATTATGTTTTATGGCAATTATATCATCTCTAGTGGGATTTTTTCTGGATATCATTGGCCCAACTAAGAAAATTCTTAAAATTGTTCAGAAAAATTCCATTCCGAGTATATTTACAGGTAAGAAGTTCCGATTCTATTTAAGGCATTAGAATTAGATGAAATGTTTTCATTATTAATTTAACACTTGTCACTGAAGGATAAATTATATTTGAAGACCGAGACTCGAACCCAGGATCTTTGGCTTTCTAGGCTTTCTACCATGCTCGCCCCGATAGCTCAGATGGTAGAGCATTGGCCTAGGAAGCCAAAGGTCCCGGGATCGAGTCTCGGTCTGGGCAAAAAATTTTCTCTTCAAATATAATTTATCCTTCAGTGAGAAGTGTTAAATTAATAATGAAAACATCAATTGAAGCCCTACTGGCTTTATAAAGTAGTGTTTAAATTCCCAATAAATGTCTTCTTAACTAAGAAGTCGCCATTTGCAAAGATAGAAGCAAAGGCTTCATAGCATTTGGTGCAGGGAATTACAACGTATATAAGAGAAAAATTTGCATTTAGATTACAACTCATCCCAGTAGCTCAGATGGTAGAGCATTGGTCTAGAAAGCCAAAGGTCCTGGGTTCGAGTCTCTGTCTGGGTGAAAATTTTTCTCTTCAAATATATTAGATGAAATATCTAGAAATAATAATCACCAGGCTAGGATTTATATGAACTGAAGATTCTCAAAATGCGGAGTAAAATGTGGATTAAAATTTTTTATAAAAATGGTGCAAATGTTTTCTGATAGCCATCTTTTTTGACTGTTGAATTTTTGCCTTCTCCATCATCTTCTAAACTGCCATCTAATATTGATTTGATGAACTTTGAGATTAAATCTTGCTCACCGGGAATTTCAAAATTCATGGATCTAAATTTGTTTTTCTGAATGTATATCTTTTCCCAAACTGGGCAGTTTAGAAGCTGATGTTCATATTATTCGTTTTTAAACATCTTAATGATGGACAAATTATATTTGAAAAGAAAAATATACGCCTAGACTGGGGTTTGAACCCAGGACCTTTGACTATCTATGTCAATGCTCTATCCAAGTGAGCTACCTAGGCCTCCAATCTAAATGTGTATTTTTCTCTTATACAAATAAAGAAGCCGCCATTTGCAAAATTTGTAGCAACGGCTCGTAGCATTTGGGGTTAGGGAATTAACTATGTATAAAAGAAAAATACCAAGGCCTCCAATCTAAAGATTGGAGGCCTAGGTAGCTCACTTGGATAGAGCATTGACATAGAGAATCGAAGGTACTGGATTCAAACCCCAATCTAGGTGTATATTTTTCTTTTCAAATATAATTAGAAGCTGATGTTAAAGGTAATAATTCAACAGTCAAAGAGATGGCTGAAGATAGGAATGACTGTTCCTAAAACCATGATCCTGTGCCGGAATGTTTGAGGTATTAATTCCCATCATAAGTTTTATGAAATAAAAAAAAATAGCTTTGAATAATTTATACATTTTTTTGCTGTTGCAGTATTATGGGTTGTGGCAATCATTGGTGTCTGTTACGACATTGCAACACTTCTAGAAGAAATATTGCAGACCATGAACCCAACATCAGAGGTACAAGTATCATATGAATATGGATGTTATACAATTACTGCAGCAGGTATGTACAATTTATGCTCCATTAAATTAAATTATTTTTAGTCTGTTCATCTTACCTCAATATTAACGTTGATTTGTTCTTGAACATGTTTCGATTATATCATAATCATCGTCAGCATCTTGCCCAGACTGATTAGATTTATGTTTGCACACCCTGGATGTCGATGTCAGCTCCGTCCTGTGGTTGGCCAAAGAACCTCCAAACAAGGTCACGCTCCGTTGGTATTTAAAAATTCATAACTCTGTTTTTGTTCTTCTGAATATAGATTTTTTTCCCAAATAGTCAGCTCTTTTGTATTTTCTAACTATTTTAATAATTTAGTGTCTGAATTTATATTATGTTTTTCAGACCAAACATGAGCAGCAACTGCAGATTTTTCTATTTCCCCATTTTTAATATTTCTTGTGTTCTTTCGTTCTAATTTTTAGGTTTCTTTTTGTTTTTCCTATATATATCTTTTCACAACCCGTACATTCAAATTAATATATTCCTGATTTTTTATTTTTATCAGTTTTTTTTCATTTTTGTTGGTTTTTATTAGTTTATTTAAACTGTAGTTATTTTTCGGTGCTAATTTCATATTAAACTTCTCAAATATCTTTTGGAATTTATTGTGTACCCAAGGGTGATATGTGAATTTCCTATATTTTTTCATAGGTGGTTTTTCTTTTTCAAGAGTACTTCTGTTTATAATTTTTGTTTCTTATACTTTTCTATCCTTTGGTGTACCATTTTTTCATCAAACCCATTAATCACAGAGATAGACGATCATCTAGAAAATTACTTACCATCCAGGAACACACAGAAAATTTAAAAAAAAATTTAACAAATTCAATATTACAAATTTAGTCTGGATAATTTACTAGTAACTAATATGAAAGTTAATGTCCCAGATAGTAAAAAATCTGGAATTTACGAAATCAGTTGCAATGACTGCAATAAAATATATATATAGGAAAAACTATAAAAGGAATTTAGAAACTCATACAAAAGAACATTTTTGATGTATTAAAAATGGTGAAATTGAAAAATTGGCAATTACAGCTCATAGTTTGCTAGAGAATCACAAAATCGGAAGAGAAACTAAACTTTTGAAACATTGAAGAGACTAGCTGGGAAGAAATGGGGGAGCTCATTGGACACCCTAAACAGAACATATAAAACCTACATGAAACCAATTATAACATATGGAGCAGAAACAATAGTAACAGCTAAAGACACCACAATGAATAAACTAGAAATAATCCAGAACCGAATGCTAAGGTTAGTCACTGGAGCAGTAAAATCAACTAACACTGCAACTATGAGAATGTTCACAGGCAACCCCTCAATTAAAAATGAGATAGAAAAGAAATCCTGCATCATGCACACAAAATTAGCAGCGCTACCAAAAGCAATCCAACCTCAAAGCACAACACCCCAGATCTTAATCACACAACCTTCCTTTCTCCACAAACTAGTAATCTTTTCCAAAAACATAAATTAGATGCCAAAACTGAACCAACACCTCAAATACCAAGCCCATTAGATTACCAACTGTATAATGCAACCCTCTCAATAGACGAAATAATAAAGAAAAATGATACAAACCCATCAATAACCAAACAAATGACCTTAGAAACTATTAGTACAAAGTTCCCAGAACCAGAGTGGCTAAGAGTCTTCACTGATGGCTCCAAAACCAAGAGTGAAAATGCTGGTGCAGGAATCTACTCTCATCTGTTTAGTCAATATGTTGCAGTAGGCACAAACAATACAGCCTTCGATGGTGAAGTAAAGGCCATAGAAGTAGCACTCCACAACCTCCTATTCCGAACAAAAATGTTTACAAAAGCTGTTATTCTGGCAGACTCTAAGGCCGCTATACAAGCAATAACCTCCAACCAAACACCAGAAAATGAAACCATCTTGGAATGCCGTAAACTTCTGAAATACCTCAACAACCAAAATAAATTAATAGCCTTCCAGTGGATACCCTCACACATCAGAATAGTTGGCAATGAAATAGCTGATGGACTTGCCAAAAAGGGTACCAAAATACAGATAACAACCCACCCCAATTCGAACCTCCACAGAAAGATCGAAGAAATTAAGAAAGCATTCCAAATGGAAAACATGAAAGAAAACATTGCAACAGCCAGAGGGAAATCATGGGAAAAAATTGATGAGCTATACACAGAAATAAAATATAAAGGCCGCAAAGAAGCAGTAGCAAAATTCAGACTGATGTCAGGACACGACTGCCTGGCTCACCACCTCCATCCACAGAATAAACGTTTTCCAATCCGACAGATGTGTCATATGCAAAGACCCGGACCTGATCATGGACAAACACCACCTTCTAGTCTGTCCAGCTTTAAATCCAACTGCACAACACTCTAAGGACCTTGTTCGCTTGTACTGGGAAGCCAGAGAGAAAATGACTTAAGCGTCAAATCTCGCCATTAGAAAACAACAACAACTTTTGAAACATTTGGAGAAACCTTTGGAATTGACAGTTTGAGAAAAGATATATATTCAGAAGAATAAATATAAAGCAATGAATTTTGATATCCCCGACGAGAATAATTTGATCCCCATGTTCATAAAATTGACACCAGATGGCAGTTCAGAAGATGATGTTAATGGCAAAATTTCGACAGTTGGAATTTGACTGAAGATGGAAGTAATACTATTTTTTTGCCACTTTTGAAACTGGTATCGTGAAGACACACAACTATATGAGGTGAGATGTTAAAGCATTTTCTCCAACTCATTCATTAGTCGTAATGATGTCTGAAGATGGGATGGATTCCTCTTGAAAACTGCAGTTTCCATGTTTGAAGAACACAAAGTATGGGGTGAGATAAGACTCATTTTATTAATTATTAACTGAAAACTTCATAATTTATTTCCTGTAATTAATTTATGAACAAGGGATACAATTACTTATTTTAGGAATTCACACTATGAGGTATATTCATTTAGATAAAATTTTATCACCCACCTCATATTTTTCTTCTTTTTTAGGTAAAATTTTATCACTCACCTCATATTTTACCTAATAGGGGTACAATACCAAGATTCTTAAGCCAATTTTGGAAATCCTTAGATTTGGGTAAAGTATATCTTTCTAATATTGTTTATTTTTTATTTCCCTCACCTCATACTTCATAACTCCTCGCAAACCCAGGGTTTCGTCACATCATTTGTGACATTCTCAATGCTGTGTCACGTTCACAACTGACGTCCGACTGCCTTCTATCCTGCAAACTGACCTCCATGTCATCTGATGGCTGACCGACGAACTTCTGAATCAGTCCTCTCTCCTTATAACCGGGTATTTCAAAATTCATAGTTGTATTTTCATTCTTGCATATGTAAATTTTTTCCCAAATTGTGAGTTCCTTCGGTTTTTCCAGTTGTTTAAGTAATTTTGTTTTGGTTTCTATTCTATGTTTTTCTGACCAGGCATGTGCAGCTATTGCAGATTTTTCAGTTTCTCCATTTTTAACATTTCTGAGATGTTCCTTTAATCTTGTATTTAGATTCCTTTTTGTTTTTCACAAAGGTTGTGAAAAGATATACATAGGAAAAACAAAAAGGAATCTAAATTCAAGATTAAAGGAATATCTCAGAAATGTTAAAAATGGAGAAACTGAAAAATCTGCAATAGCTGCACATGCCTGGTCAGAAAAACATGAATAGAAACCAAAACAAAATTACTTAAACAATTGGATAAACCGAAGGAACTCATTAATTTGGGAAAAAATTACATATGCAAGAATAAAAACACAACTATCAATTTTGAAATACCCGGTTTTAAGAGAGGGGATTGGTTTGGAAGTTCGTCGGTCAACGATCAGATGGCGCCGAGGTCATTCTGCAGGATAGAAGTCCGTTGGACATCAGTTGTGAACGTAATACAGCATTGAGAATGTCACAAATGAAGTGACGAAACCCTGGATTTGTGAGGAGTTATGAAGTATGAGGTGAGTGAAATAAAAAATAAACAATATTAAAAAACCTCATAGTGTTATTTCCTATCTACATAACTTAATATCCATCCATCCATAGTAATTCTGCCCGAAGGCAGGTCCTTCACTGCAAGCATGCTATGCTTGCAGCTTTACTAGGGAATTGTAGGTGTGGTAGCTTCCCGTTGCTTCCTACACCGGTGAAGGATGATGATGATGATGATAATGATAAGGATGATGATGATGGCCATATGATTTCGGGGACCGTTTGGGCCTTAAAGTTTTCCTGACATTCGTCTTACAGGTGAGGAAAAACCCTGATAAAAACCTCACCCAGAAAAACTGCCCCGACCGGGGATCGAACCCGGGCCTGCTGCGTGATAAGGCAGCATGCTACCTCGAGACCACAGCGGTGGACTATAACTTAATATATCTTTCTAAATTGCCATTGTTGCAATTCAAGTATCAATTTCTATTTTAGAGAACCACTTTTACGAAAGTAATCCTTTGTAAGATATATATGTAGTTACATTTTGAAATTTTAGTATATTTACCCAGTCTATTTACAAGTTAAAAACATTTTTTGTCTTCTTTCTCCATTCTTCTCTATCTTCCCATTCCAATTCTTCCAGACCTATCTCCCTCATACCTCTTCTTATATTGTCCATCCATTTAAATCTAGGTTGATCTCTCTTTCCTTTCCTAGGTGAAATCCATTTCAAAACTTGTCTGGGTAATGTTATCTCTGCCATTCTACGTTTATGGCCAATTCTAGTTGTCTAATATTGAATTTTGGACTTTCATTTTGTTGTCTGATGATTGTATTTCTGATTTTTTTCCAATTTAGAATGCCTAGTTGAGCGTCTAAAACAATCCATTTCAGTAGACATAATTTTTAAACTAAAATTTTATTCAGCTGCCAAGTTTCTGCACCGTATGTTAGCATGCTTCGAATTATGGATTTATAAATTTTTTAATTTGGTGTCTATTATTATGTTCTTATCCCACAAAACTCCATTTAACATTGTTATTACCGATATGCCTTTTTGAATTCTATATTTTATGTTATTTTCTTGGATACACTTTGAGGTAATTTTGATCCCAGTGAAGAAGTATTTTAGTCAGTTCTTCATTATTTTCCATGTTGTGGGCGCAATTTTGAAGAAGTAATTCTTTTCCCATGTTATGACGATGTTTTGAAGCAGCTAACTCTCTTCATTGCCCGATGTTGTAGTAACATTTTGAAGGATTAGTGTCCAAAAATAATAAATAAGAATTACTGGTTCAGGTTGGGTTTGATTTTTCGGTAGAGCTGGATTCTCTTCTCAAGGTCGAAGTTGGTACACAAGATAGGAAAACACTTTAAAAATCACTAATAACTGATTCATGTAGAAATAGTTGTAAATTTATTTAATATTTAATTTCCCAGCAGATAAGTAAATATAGGTGGTATTATTCTTCACCGTCAATTAAAAATTAAATTATTTTCTTTTCTTGAATCAAATATCACATTTTATCAGGAGAGCTGTTATAGCTTCTATCCTTGATGAAAGTTATATGCTGACTGACTAGTGTAATTCTGTTATAATTTTAAAGAACATTATTACATCACATGATTTTATATTTAAATTCTATTGGTTAATGGTCCATTAAATACCAGGTTTAAATTTGATTGGTTAAATCAAAAAGTTAATTGTTTTAACATCTAATCACAATTTAGTATACTTTTATTTAAAAATATTAAGTTAAGCAGGTGTTCTTATTACAGTTATAACAGAAAGCTTTATATTTCAGACAACAATGACTTAAGACACAATTTTAAAAGCATTATTTAGAAAGACTGTTATATAATACAATTTCTTTAATTGTTACTGAGACATTTTTATTCAACAATGAACAACAATTAATTATTTAGATGTTTTTCTTTATTTAAGTTATATTTAAGTATTAAAAGAATTTTAAAATATAAAATTATTAACTTAAACTTTCATATTTTTTATGATATTAAAATCCTGCTATACCAGGTAATTAGATTCTTCACATCCTTTGATACATCCCATTCCATCTTCCTAAACTAAATCTTTCTTTTCATCACCACAAGATAAATAAAATGATTTATTCAAATCTACTTTTAAACTCCATTTAATATACTCTTGTATGAGTTTTTCACTCATATATTCCAGATCCAACTGGTCATCTGCAAATAATAATGTATAAAGTTGTATCTTCAACAGGTAATTAATTAATTATTATATATACCTCTGTATATTGATAACTGCAGTATAATGCATTTTACTGTAGTGAACTGATATTATTGGTGGAACAGGTGCAGTTGCTGTGTGTGCGACGGCATGCAACTTGCTTCAACACCATTCTCCTTCCGAGGACATACAAAGGCGCCATCTAATGGATGACTGGGATGGTATTGAGACTTTCTCTGTAGTTGGAGGTAGTCTGAGAGGTTTGGACACTCCCCTTGAGAGTATGCCTCCACCTCCCCCTTACAGTCCTTGACCCTCGCTCTCAGAGGATGTCCAAACTACAGACTGGCAATTAACCTGTGATAATAATCTCATTATATAATTATATTGTCAGGAAATGAGCTTTTGAATGATGTCTCATGTTACAAACTTGATAAAGGATGGTAGATACTTACATAATGTGCCTGAAAGTTGTGAGTGTGTATAAGATATGGACAACACATCTTCATTGAGTATATAATATCTATATACATATTTTAGAGAATGAAAAAATTATTTGAAAAGAAAAATGAATGCCTGAACTGGGATTTGAACCTGAGACCTCTAGCTTTATACACTAGTGTGCTATCATTTAAGATATTTAGGCATCCAAATGTAAAATTGTATCACCTCACCTCATCTTCTTCTTAGACCAGTTTCAGGACCTTATTCACTTCCATTCTCAATACTTTCATGACTCATATTTGAAGAGAAAAATTATACGCTCAGACCGGGACTTGAACCCGGGACCCTTGGTTCTCTAGACCAAGTGCTCTACCACCTGAGTTACCTGAGCAAGTGCCGTTCTAAATGCAAATTTGTCTCTATATACGTTGTAATTCCCGCCCACCAGTGCTTTGAAGCCTTTGCTTCTACCTTTGCAAATGGCGGCTCCTTTATTAAGAAGACATATTTGGGAATTATACATTACATTATAAATGCCAGTAAGGCTTTTTTCGATGTTTTTATTATTAATTTCATACATCTCAATGATGGATCAATCATATTTGAAGGGTTTTTTTTTTTTTTTTTTTCAAATGCCCCAGGTTGTCTTTCGACATTCCTTGTGTTCTCTCCTGGCATGGCGTACTTGTAACCCACTTCTGAGGTTGGGGCACCTGGAAGGTCCCGTGATGGATGATGATGATAATAGTGGTGCGCCAGGAGAGTCCCTAATCCTAAGATGAATATGAATGATGATAATTGCGATGGCCATATGATTTTGGGGACCGTTTGGGCCTTTAAAGTTTTCCTGACATTTGTCTTACAGGTGAGGAATAACTCCAATAAAAACCTCAACCAGAAAAACTGTCCCAACTGAGGATCGAACCCGGGCCCGCTGCGTGACAAGGCAGCATGCTACCTCGAGACCACAGCGGTGGACTTATATGCTCAGACCAGGACCCTTGGTTCTCTAGACCGAGTGCTCTACCACCTGAGCTACCTGAGCAAGTACTGATCTAAATGCAATTTTTTCTCTATATACATTGTAATTCCTGCCCACCAAATGCTATGAAGCATATGTTCATGACTATTGTTCTGTCGTCTTGAAGCGTGTGTGCCCATGGGTTTCTTCTTGGCTATATAAGTGCTTATGTTTAAAGAAAGAGCTGTGGACCAGACAAATGACTGACCTCACGTAGTCAAATAATATTGCCTTTGCTACAATAATTATAGAGCTAATGTAAAACTTAAATGGCAATGGAGCAAGGTGGAGAAATAGTATTTGTAAAGACATTAAGTATACTACAGTAATTTACAAAACGAATGATGGCAATGAAATTGGAAACTAAGCTATGTCTGACAGGATTCCTGCATGACTCAAAACAAACAACATTACTATGCTTTAAATAAAAATAACTGTAATTCATTTAAACATAATAATATAAATTATTTAACATAGAATTTAGTCATGAGATATAGAAAATTAACACAAATAAAATGAACAATCCAAAACATTACTTCTTCTTCCTTCCAAGTATTAGGCCAAGGCGTGTTACGATCCTATAGAAAATTTTCCCTCCAGTGTTTCATGGGATGGCCCAGAGATCTTCGTCTTCTTGGGGATCCGATTTGAACTCATTCTTTCAAGATGGTGTTTCCAATTTAGTTGGTACTGTTTAATATATTCCAAAATTGATGTAGTCTTCAATTCTTTTAAGATATCGGTGTTCTTTTTCCGATCCCATCTGGTGTAACCCAAACAAAAGAAAATAGGAAATGTACACTGACACTTACAATACAGCCATACTAACATAACAGGTTCTTTCCATGACTGTTATAAAGAAAAAGGTACAGAGAGCCCACCTGGCTACCTGATCTGAACAAACAAAAATAAAGCAGACTGTTCCATTGCTTCTCCGCAGTTTGATTGTAATGTACTTATTCTTATGAGTCCGTGCAAACATGGCTGGCATATTTTTTTTTTTTAATTTATGTTGAGTTGTTTTTGACTCACCTCATACTTCTTAACTCCCTCACAGACTCGAGTTTCGTCACTGCATTTTTGACATTCTCAATGCAGTGACGAAATTCGAGTCTGCGAGTGAGTTAAGAAGTATGAGGTGAGTCAAAAACAACTCAACATAAATTAAAATAAACCTCAGTGTTATTTCCTACCTACATAACTTAATGGCTGGCACATATATATATATATATATATATATATATAAATATAAATATTAAAGTTTTCTTGGGTTTTCCGCATCTTGGATTCAAGTTCGGCCTCTGGCCACTGATTCCAACGTTTCGGCATGATTCCACATGCCATTATCAAGGAATGATAAGTTCGAGTCACATGTTTAGGTCTTATATAATAAAATACATAGAGTTTTCATTGTGGTCCATTTCCGAAGACATACACCCATCCAAGGTTTAGTTCTTATGTAGTTAAATACCATCAGTTTTCAGTGTGGTCCGTTTCCAAAGCTGTACACCCATCTAAGGTTTAGTTCTTATGTAGTTAAACATCTTCAGTTTTCAGTGTCGTCCATTTTGGAAGCTGTACACCCATCCAAGCATCAACCATATACATATATATAGTACAAACTTGTCCAGTGACAAGTGGAGACGTGGAAATAATGAAAGGGATGAGGTCATACCAAGGAGGTAGGAAAAATGGGATGTAGCTACTCAGGGGACTAACAAAACAGTTTTTCAGAATGCACACTTCAGTCTTGAAGAGCTGTTTCCTGATCTCTCTGTTGGTAGGCTATTTACAGAGGGAGCAGGAGGAGGCTCTTCAATACGACATAACAACGGTCATGAAAGAACTGAGGATGGAACCAAATAATGTCCAGAAACCAGTATAAGAAGAAGTATATGAGGTGAGGTGATGCAATTTTACGTAAATAAATAATACTTCATAGTTAATAGTGAGTGGAGAATATATTTTTAACAACTCACCTCATATGATTTCCAGCCATAACTGAAGAGGAATAAGATATTGTCTGAAACCGCTGGTATCAAATAAATTTGAAATCATATGAGGTGAGTTAAAAATATATTCTCCACTCACTATTAATGATATAACCTCATAATGTTTACTTCCCCAATATTAATATAAATATAATACTTCATAGTGTTAATTCATATGGACAAAAATAGTTTTAGACATGTAGAAAGAATGAACGTAACAAGATTACCAAAAGCAGCATTTAACTACAAACCAAGAGGTTCAAGGAATGTAGGAAGGTAGTGAAAAGATGGACAGAACAACTGTGAGGCAGCACAGGCATTTTTCCTAGCCCGTGAAGTGAAGAAGAAGTGTTAATTCATAAAAAATCATTAATTTTTCTTTCTCATATCCAATTATTTTATCGTCCAAGGCAGAGAGCCATCTGTTGGCTTTTAAATCAAGAAGATATTTTTATGAGAATTTTTACTTACTATTGTAGCAATAAAGCTTAATTTTGCTTTGGGATGCCTGAATAGCATAAAAGGTAGTGCACTAGCATATAAAGCTGGAAGTCTTGTGTTCAAATCCCAGTTCAGGTGTTGATTTTTTAAAAAATAATAATTTGTTTAACATCGTGAGTGTTAAATAAAAATTATAAAATCAAAAGAGAATGAAACATTTATTTTTATTGTGATAAAAATGTAAGATAATTACAAGGCTTGTGTACAGTGTGATAGGGTAAACTGATTATATTTATAGAATAGGTATAATTTCATAGTTGATCTTATCTGGTGTTAAAGATTGGAAAGGCACAAACAATATTTTAATATTTAAGCTATTGTATTTTATACTCATAATAATGCATAATTAATGTAGGACCTGGTGAGGCTTGAAATATCAGTTTTTTTTTTAATGAGATCTCTGCAAATTTAAGTAGTGTACTTTTTTAATTTTCATATTTCGTTCTTCCCTTCTTAATTTTGTTGCTTATTTTATTCATATTTTGCTATGAAATCAAATTTTTACATCATATTTATTCAATCTAACAATCATGCAACAAAAATATTTATCTTTGAAGAGAAAAATTATATGCTCAGAGTGGGGTTTGAACCCAGAACCTAATTTTTTCTCTTCAAATATAATTTGTCCTTAAGTGAGAAGTATTAAATCAATAATAAAAGCATTGGAAGAAGCCCTACTGGCCTTATAAAGTAGGTTTAAATTTCCAATAAATGTCTTCTTAAAGAAGCCGCCATTTGCATTATCGAGCAAAGGTTTGTAGCATTCGGCGATCGGGAATTAACAATGTATAAGAGAAAAATTTGCGTTTAGGTTGTAGTGCTCAGGTAGCTGAGTTGTAAAGCATTGGCATAGAAAGCCAAAGGTCCTGGGTTAAAATCCAAGTCTGAGAGTATAATTTTTCTCTTCAAAGATAGTTTGTCCTTCAGTGAGAAGTATTAAATTAATAATAAAAACATTGAAAGAAGTCCTACTGGCTTTATAAAATTGTGTTTAAATTCCCAATAAATGTCTTCTTAAAGAAGAAACCGCCATTTGCATTATTGAGCAAAGGTTTGTAGCATTTGGTGATTGGGAATTAACATTGTATAAGAGAAAAATTTGTATTTAGATTGGAGTGCTCAGATTGCTCAGTTGGTAGAGCATTGGCATAGAAAGCTGAAGGTCCTGGATTCAAACGCCAGTCTGAGCATATGTTTCTCTTCAAATATAATTGGCCCTTTAGTGAGAAGTATTAAATTAATAATAAAAACATTGAAATAATATTTATATTCAGTATTACTGTATTTCAGGCATTTATTTTCAGTTGTAGAAGTGTTAAATATTGTACTGATATTTAATTGAAATTCATAATGTTCAGCGTTCTGCCTCATGCTGACATCTAGGAAACCAAGGTAGTACTAGGATGGGAAAATTCGGTAAATTTTGCTTAGAGGCATTTCCATTCAGGCGTAAGGATCTTTTACGAGCCTGAAAATCTTCAGACTCGGGACCCATGGCTTAAAGTACCTCTTGGAGGACTTGCTCCTTCGATTTTTCCATCCTAAAAAAATCCATCGACCCCGGCCGGGTTTAAACCCGCGACCCTCGGGACCAGAGGCAAGGAGCATAACCACTAGTCCACCGCAGCTGATTCATATTTATATAAGACACTTATTTTTCTTTGAGAAAGAAATAGGTGTATCACAATGCTTGGATTGTTGCCTTCAATCAACCACGTTGGAGTCTCCATAGTGTTCTATTGTTTTAACTGTAACTAATGTTTAACAGATAGAAATATCAAACTTTATTAACTTTGCTTTGTTTAATTTTAAGTCTAAAAACAATATCAATTGGTATTGTTAATTTAATATTTTGTAAAAAAAAATTTAGTATATTTTACTTATATTTAATTAATGTTGGGAAGTAAACATTATGAGGTATAATCATTAAAATTCATCGGAGAACAAATTGTTTAAACAACTCACCTCATAGGATTCATGCTTCCATGATATCGCGATTTCAAACATAGTCATGTTCATCGTCAGCCATAACTCCGACTGACGAAATTCTTCGGCCGTCAACTATTCTATTGTCGCCATCTTCATATTCAATAGCTTAATTTACAGATTGACAAATGTACCATTAAACGAAGAAAATTTCAATAAAGAGTTTAAACATATCTTAAACACTGCTAGATTAAATGGTTTTGATAAAGAATTAATTATAAATAAGTTGAAGAAATTCAAACACAATAAAAGACTTAATGAATATACTACTCTACAAAATTGCAAAGAAAAGAAAAAATACAAGAAAATTACTTACCATCCTGAAATGCATAGGAAATTTCAAAAAATGTTTGACAAATACAACATTTCTTTGGCACCAATAAATAAATTTAGTCTGGGTAATCTTCTAAGTACCAATAAAAAAGTCAATGTTCCAGACAGTAAGAAATCTGGAATTTATCAAATAAAGTGTGAAGATTGCAATAAAGTTTATATAGGAAAAAACAAAAAGGATTTTGGAAATTCGGACAAAAGAACATTTCAGAAATATTAAAAATTGTGAAATTGAAAAATCTGCAATTGCTGCACATAGTTTATTAGAACATCATAAAATTGGAAGAGAAGCTAAACTTTTAAAACAAGTAGAGAAACCTTTGGAATTGACAGTTTGGGAAAAAATGTACATTCAGAAAAACAAAAATAGATCAATGAATTTTGATATCTCTAACGAAATTACATTGATTTCGAAGTTCATAAATTCAACCATTAGATGGCAGCACTGAAGATGGCGACAATAGAATAGTTGACGGCCGAAGAATTTCGTCAGTCGGAGTTATGGCTGACGATGAACATGACTATGTTTGAAATCGCGATATCATGGAAGCATGAATCCTATGAGGTGAGTTGTTTAAACAATATGTTCTCCGATGAATTTTATATTTTACTTACCTTTTGCCAAAGATAAACTTCAGATGCTAATATTTTATTCTTGAAAATGTAGTGAACAGCTAATTGGCTATTATTTGCTTATGTATTATTTTGAATCAGTATTGTGTACCAGCCCATTCATGAAAACGGTGTGGCCTAATGAAGGAGACAAGTTCCCAATATTAGGATTTATTTTTTATTTATTTAGCAGATTTCACAATGTTTCACATCTTTCTGTGTCCAATCTACTGTCATTCTCCTCTACATTTCTCTGTCATTCCAGTCTCCATCATCCAATCCTTTTTCCATCATGATGCTCAAATCATCATCAGTCCACATTATTTTTGGCCATCCTCTTCTTCTACCAAATGGCACCCATTCTAGTATTCTTCTTGGGAATGTGTCATCTGTTCATTCTTTTATGCCATCATCTTCTTATCGTGATGATGAAGGTTGATTTCAAACATGCCTCCAACCATCTCTATCTTCCCAGGCTTTCCTTCTTTTTAGTTCTTCCCAGTCGTATTCTCTTTCTTGTAAACTTTTCTTCACGTGGTTATTCCATTTTTCTCGTTTTCCTTGTATCTTGAGATTTAAGTGTCTTTGTGGTAGTCTTTCCTTTTTTCATTCTTTTTAAATGTCCAAACCATTTTAGTCTTATTTTTTCTATGTCTGTTGTTAATTTTTCTACATTTAATGTCTCCCTGATTTTGTCGTTCCTTATTCTATCTCTCCTTGTTTTATGTATCATTCCATGTAAGAATTTCATTTCCATAGCTTGGATTCTGCTCAATTCCTTCTTTGTACATGTCCAAGTTTCAGCTGCATACGTTAGAACTGGTTTGAAATTTTTTATATACCGTTTTAATTGTTTGTATTTATGAAATCCACAATTGAAGTTGTTTTTATTTTATACCTATTTTATTTTTTTAATATATTATAAATCATCAACACTTTTTTCCATTGTGTCCTGTTTTGTGAGAGAGATTTTTAATATAGTCTTCTTCTTCTTCTTCCTTCCAAGTATTAGGCCAAGGCCTGTTACGATCCTATAGAAAATTTTCCCTCCAGCATTTCATAGGACGGCCCAGTGATCTTCGTCCTCTTGGTATATAATTATAAACAGCTTTGGGGATCCGATTTGAACTCATTCTTTCAAGATGGTGTTCCCAATTTAGTTGGTACTGTTTAATATATTCCAAAATTGGCGTAGTCTTCAATTCTTTTAAGATATCGGTGTTCCTTTTCCGATCCCATCTGGTGTAACCCGCTGTTCTGCGCATGAATCTCATTTCACAAGCCGTTATTCTGCTTTCATGTTGTTTTTTTAGTGTCCATGCTTCACTACCATAGGTCAACACTGGTCTAGCCAAAGTGTTATATAAACGTAATCTGGTGTTTTTTTGTACAAGGGATGGTTTCATAACTTGATTAATAATTCCTAAACTTTTATTATAACTAGTAACTTTTTCAGGGATATCCTTTTCATCCCAGATAGAGAGATAATATCCAAGATATTTAAATTGATTAGATCTCTCTAAAATTTTATTCTGGAGACAGATTTTACTTCGTATGGGGTCCTTCCCATGAAATGCCATAATTTTAGTTTTGTTAATTGATATTTCCATATTAAATTTGGCACCTATTTTTTGTAAATTATAAATTGATCGTTGCAAATCATTTTCGGAAAGTGCCAGAAGAGCTAAATCGTCTGCAAAAAGAATAGCATCGAGTTTGAGGTTCCTGTTGATGGGTATATATCCTCGTTGTGTTTTCCTCCATTCATTTATTAATTTATTCATGTATATAATGAAAAGCACCGGTGAAAGTCCACATCCCTGTCTTACTCCAGTGTTGATCTTTTCCCAAGAAGATAATTTGCCATCTTGTTTAACAGAGATTTCATTATCTTTATAGATGTTGAAGATATTAGTAATATATTGTTGTGGAACGTTATCATCAGCTAAAATTTGTAGTAATATATTTCTGTCTACTTTGTCAAAAGCCTTTATGAAGTCAACGAAGGCGATATGAGTTTCTATATTGAATTCCTTGTGCTTTTCTAATAGTAGTTTTAGAGTAAAGAATAAGTAATATAGTAAGTAATATTGTAAGTAATATAGTACACATTTAATTTGTCCCCTTGTGTTATTTGGTTTTCATAATCATCCTTCATCCAAGTAAGTGAGAACATCTATGACCTCATTAAATACACAGCTCTACAAAAAAAAAATTTTTTTGTTGCCCTGGATATCTCAGTGAATTTCAATGTTTTCAAGTGCACACTTTACGAATATATTCATGAAAGTGCTGAATGTGCTCTAGTTTTTATGAGTTTTGCATATCTTCTATCTTAAACAGTAAACGGCTTGTTACTAATAAAAGTTATGTTTCCAGTCATGATTTGATTTCTGAACATTTTTTTCGCATATATAAACATCACGTGATCCCCACTATCACACCCCTCACTGCACATCGGCCGTGATCTCAGTTATTTGATAAAATTAAAGTACTCACGGCGTGCATCTGGATATGATAAAACAATTCGTCAAAGCGTTGGAAAAGGAAGGAGAATGTTTCAAATAGATTTGTAGAAAATTTTCTAAGCTCAGTATATAAAAGTTAAAAGGCGGAATATTTTATGGTCCTCAAATTCGGCAATTGTTGAATGATGAAAATTTGATCAAAGTTATGACTGTTCCGGAAAGTGAAGCTTGGAAGGGTTTTGTATTGGTAGTAGAAAATTCCCTAGGTAACTATGAAGCATCAAATTATAAAGAAATTGTGTAAAACATGTTGACAAGCTTCAAGATTCTGGGAACAAATATGAGTATAAAGTTACACTTTCTCCACAGTCACCTGGATAGATTTCTGGATAATTTAGGAAATTATAGCGACGAACAGGGAATGTTCTTTCACTAGGATCTAAAAGTAATGGAGGAAAGGTATCAGGGTAGATGGGACTGTCACATGATGGCAGATTACTGCTGGTCTTGAAAAAGAGATTGTCCCCCAAAAATTATAGAAGAAAATCGTATAAAAGGCATTTCACTGAAGTATAACATGGGTTTTCGATATGTTTCTTTCTATTTATGTTGGTGTATACTATTTTTTCAAAAAAACAATCGACATTATAAATATATGTTATATTTTTTCATATTTTCCGATTTTTGTAGTGTAAAATGAAAATAAAGATTTAAAAAAACCAGAGCAAATCTTCCAAAATCATTGATAGTTTCATGAATTGTGAGCATAAATATATCGGAAATTAATCTTATATCAAGGGCAACAAAACCACTGTTGACCAGTGTAATGCATTAATAGTTTTAAAAAAACATCTCTCATATCTTTCAGTCACAAATAAGTACCGTATTCTACCATCCTTAATATGTGTAATATGTAAGTGTATTGATGAGAAAATATAACAAATGGAAGCACTTTGCAAGAGAGTAATGTGTTTAAAATTGATAGCAAACACAGGTAAGAAATTGTTGATACTAAATGTCAGATTAATACAAAATGTTACTTAATCATGGTTTAAAATTTTTTTATATATCTTATAATCCAATGCCACCATGTTGTCATTTTTCGACATTCTGTTATTCTCTCTTGGCATGATGTTATTGTAACCCACTTCTGAGGTTGGGATGCCTGGAAGGCGGAGTTACACTGCACCAGTGGTATATGATAAGTGATGATTATGATATCAATACTAATAAAATTATATTAAATTAATATTAAGAAGCTAAAGCTGTTACTATGATTGAAATAAGTGTATTAAAGTACACTACTAAATTATTGTAATCAAATGGTAAAGAGAAAAATTTATGCCTGAACCGGGAATCGAACCCCGAACCTTCAGCTTTCCGTGCTGATGCTCTAACCATTGAGCTAATCCAGGCTTCCTTCCCATCCAAGCATAAATCCTTCCTTTACCTTACTGTCTTGGTCCCACATTCAAATGCTATGAATCATCATTCACAAATACACAATGAATGGCTTCTACCTGAAGAAGACATGAAGGGACTCCACATAGCTATAGCATTATTTTATTAAATTAATATTAAGAAGCTAAAGCTGTTACTATGATTGAAATAAGTATATTAAAGTACACTACTAAATTATTGTAATCAAATGGTAAAGAGAAAAATTTATGCCTGAACCGGGAATCGAACCCCGAACCTTCAGCTTTCCGTGCTGATGCTCTAACCATTGAGCTAATCCAGGCTTCCTTCCCATCCAAGCATAAATCCTTCCTTTACCTTACTGTCTTGGTCCCACATTCAAATGCTATGAATCATCATTCACCAATACACAATGAATGGCTTCTACCTGAAGAAGACATGAAGGGACTCCACATAGCTATAGCATTATTTTATTAAATTAATATTAAGAAGCTAAAGCTGTTACTATGATTGAAATAAGTATATTAAAGTACACTACTAAATTATTGTAATCAAATGGTAAAGAGAAAAATTTATGCCTGAACCGGGAATCGAACCCCGAACCTTCAGCTTTCCGTGCTGATGCTCTAACCATTGAGCTAATCCAGGCTTCCTTCCCATCCAAGCATAAATCCTTCCTTTACCTTACTGTCTTGGTCCCACATTCAAATGCTATGAATCATCATTCACAAATCTCTTTACCATTTGATTACAATAATTTAGTAGTGTACTTTAATATACTTATTTCAATCATAGTAACAGCTTTAGCTTCTTAATATTAATTTAATAAAATAATGCTATAGCTATGTGGAGTCCCTTCATGTCTTCTTCAGGTAGAAGCCATTCATTGTGTATTTGTGAATGATGATTCATAGCATTTGAATGTGGGACCAAGACAGTAAGGTAAAGGAAGGATTTATGCTTGGATGGGAAGGAAGCCTGGATTAGCTCAATGGTTAGAACATCAGCACGGAAAGCTGAAGGTTCGGGGTTCGATTCCCGGTTCAGGCATAAATTTTTCTCTTTACCATTTGATTACACTAATAAAATTCATTGTTAAAACCGTTGAGTGGATAGTCATAAAATAAAATAAGTTAAAATATACCTTCTTAGGTAAGATCCGTCATCCTCAACTTATAAAATATGCATTCTTTATCTCTGTTTAAGGTGAAATGAAAAAAAATATTGATCTAGGAAATGTTGGCTAGGAGGATGATCTGACAAGGGAACTGTTAACCGTTGCATGCCGAAACCTATCTTGAAATTTCTTCCAGAGATGTGTTGTGATATACAAAGGCCGTTTGCAAAAAAAAAATCTGACATTTTTAACTGCAAGGCACTAAAATCCAGTGCCAAATCTCTTATTTCAGCTGTAGGGAAGTAATACAAATGCTGAATTGGTAGAGTGAATACCTTCACTACCTGCTATCCATGCTGCATCCTGCCTCACTCCACTCTGCTCTTAATTATGCAAAGGGTCCATCTGCTCCATACAGTTACCATTGCTGGATTCTGTCTTTGATTTCTGTGCCTTGCAGTTAAAAACAACAAATAATTTTTTGTACACAACCTTCGTATATCACAATGCTTCTCGGATAAATTTCAAGGTACGTTTCGGCATGCAGTGTTTGAGAGTTCCCTTGTGAGGAGCCTGGATGCAGGCAATATGATGGTAGGCCTATATGCCAGAGGTAGTTAGTTGTGTGAGAAGCCAAGGTTCATATAAAATTATAGACTTTCACGGCAGGTGTTTTGATTAACCCTTAAATTGGAAATGTATCTAAAAAGATACATTGCTTTATTTATTTAGCATTGTTTATAAACCAATAGAAAAACAAATGAGTATAAATTACTTAAATTTGTGTCAAATTACACAGTAATGTACGATAATAACTTAGAGTTTATATGATTATGTTTCCATTGTGGTTTGAAACATTTAAATACCTGGCAGGAGAAATAATTGTCGCTAATTTTTATGTCTTTCGGGCTAAATGGCCGTGGTTTGGTTTTATCATCACTCAATGTTTCGTCTACTACTACGGTAGATATCCTCAGGAGATTCTGCGTGCTCTTTGACCTCCTAACTCTTCAAATGTCGGCTGCAGACTGGCTGTGCGTTGAAAATCGTGTCCTTATTTATAGTTGAGTATTGTGTGGTGATGTTTTCTATACGGTCCATTACTTTGGAGCTATTTTTTATATATAAGTATATATATATATATGATGCTTTCTATCGGTCCATTACTTTGGAGCTATTTTTTATATATAAATATATATAAATAGCTCCAAAGTAACGGACCGTATAGAAAACATCACCACACAATACTCAACTATAAATAAGGACATGATTTTCAACGCACAGCCAGTCCGCAGCCGACATTTGAAGAGTTAAAAGGTCAAGGAGCACGCAGAATATCCTGAGGATGTCTACCGCAGTAGTAGACGAAACGTTGAGTGATAATAAAACCAAACCACGGCCATTTAACCCGAAAGGCATAAAATACATTAATCAAGCTAAGGTTCATTTTGTAGTAAATAATATTTAATTTTAGGAAGTTACATTTTGAGGTTATTTTAATTATATTATTTTTGGTCTGGACATCTTACCTCAATATTAATGTTGATTTGTTCTTCGACATGTTTCAAAACAATTCTGTTTTATCGTCAGCTTTCCCAGACTGGTTTTATTTATGTTGCATTATGTTGCACCACCTGGATGTCGATGTCAGCTCCATCCTGTGGTTGGCCAAAGAACCTCCAAACAAGGTCACCCTCCATCGGAATATCAAAATTCAAACTCTGTTTCTGTTCTTCTGAATATAAATTTTTTCCCAAATAGTCAGCTCTTTTGTATTTTCTAACTGTTTTAATAATTTAGTGTCTGAATTTATATTATGTTTTTCAGACCAAACATGAGCAGCAACTGCAGATTTTTTCAATTTCTCCATTTTTAATATTTCTTATGTGTTATTTGGTTCTAATTTTTAGGTTTCTTTTTGTTTTCCCTATATATATCTTTTCACAACCCATGCATTCAATTTGATATATTCCTGACTTTTTATTTTTATCAGTTTTTTCATTTTGTTGGTTTTTATTAGTTTATTTAAACTGTAGTTATTTTTTGGTGCTAATTTAATATTAAACTTCTCAAATATATTTTGAAATTTATTATGTACCCAAGGGTGATATGTGAATTTCCTATATTTTTTCATAGGTGGTTCTTCTTTTTCAAGATTACTTCTGTTTATCATTTTTTGTTTTTTATACTTTTCTATCCTTTTATGTACCATTTTTTCATCAAACCCATTTTCTCTTGCTACTTTGATTATGTGTTTTTTCTCATGCTTTTCTCATGTTTGGTAAACTTACCCTTAAACGAAGAAGATTTCAAACATGAGAAAAAACACATAATCAAAGTAGCAAGAGAAAATGGGTTGGATGAAAAAATGGTACATAAAAGGATAGAAAAGTATAAAAAACAAAAAATGATAAACAGAAGTAATCTTGAAAAAGAAGAACCACCTATGAAAAAATATAGGAAATTCACATATCACCCTTGGGTACATAATAAATTTCAAAATATATTTGAGAAGTTTAATATTAAATTAGCATCAAAAAATATCTACAGTTTAAATAAACAACAAAAATGAAAAAACTGATAAAAATAAAAAGTCAGGAATATATCAAATTGAATGCATGGGTTGTGAAAAGATATATATAGGGAAAACAAAAAGAAACCTAAAAATTAGAACCAAATAACACATAAGAAATATTAAAAATGGAGAAATTGAAGAATCTGCAGTTGCTGCTCATGTTTGGTCTGAAAAACATAATATAAATTCAGACACTAAATTATTAAAACAGTTAGAAAATACAAAAGAGCTGACTATTTGGGAAAAAATTTATATTCAGAAGAACAGAAACAGAGTTATGAATTTTGATATTCTGATGGAGGGTGACCTTGTTTGGAGGTTCTTTGGCCAACCACAGGATGGAGCTGACATCGACATCCAGGTGGTGCAACATAATGCAACATAAATAAAACCAGTCTGGGAAAGCTGACGATAAAACAGAATTGTTTTGAAACATGTCCAAGAACAAATCAACATTAATATTGAGGTAAGATGTCCAGACCAAAAATAATATAATTCATTTTGTAGTACTATAGAGCTGTAATGGTGGTGATGTCTTAGAAAAAAGTAAGTGATGCTCTCTTTCAACTGCTTCCATTTTCTTGTTAAGTTGAATGGAAAAGAAGGTGCTTTTCTACACAGTTCTTAATGGATTGTTAGTCACTTTGCAGTATTCAGGGTATGTGCATGGGGTAAGATTACACCATGATATGTGCTTTAAAGAGTGTGCAGCGAGAGTTGACAATAATGTGAGTGAACAATTGCTGATTTAGTCTTTATACGAAGTAAGATGGTATACTGATAATCTATAGATCTGACTAGTAAAAAAATCTCAGATTGCACATATTTATTTTTTAAAAAAATAAAATATATCTTTTCATATTATTTTTATCTAGCTTACACTACCAAACTATTAAAGGTCAAATAAAATAGAAGAAAATATCTTGGGTGGGTGTGTAAAGAGAGATGTCACCATCCCAATTTTATCTTTTTTTACACATGAAGAAGGGGCAAGCTGTAGCATTAGTTGGTTAAGGCAATACACTACAAACAGGAAGGTCTATGAGGTCAGGATTTTTAAACTGACACAAACCTAGTTTCACCTTGGCCCTGGGGTTGACTGAGCCTCTAATGGAAGCGAGTACTAGACACTTGTTCTGGAGGTAAAGGTGGTTGTCATGTAGGGCTGACTTCACATACTGATTGTCTAGAAGAAGTGGGAGCCTTAACCTTCTATCCAAAAGGCCTCCTATGGCCTGTAGTAGGATCACTTTACCTTTACTTCACACACCAAGAATCCAAAATTATTAGTTAGTATGAAATATACTATAATCTGTCCAGCCTAAGAAACACACTTGAGGAAAGCAAATGGACAAGAAATCCCCGAAACACATGATTGCAGTTACTGCAATTTGTTCATGGCCAAAGCACAGTTCGGTGGAAGCAAAAAAAATAGATTATGTATTTGATTAATATAATTATGCATTTGAAGCTATTTATGTAACTATAGTTGATCAGAATACAGTATACATCTACATTTTTCTTTTAAGGTCGGAGAGTAACAAAAATTCACATTTTGGATAGTCATATAGTTTATTGTAACTTAACTTGGTGATAAAATGTGTGATCAGAATTATAAAAAGCACCCTAAAAGGAACTGGTATTAAATGTAATTTGTAAGTTTATGGAGCATGGTCTGTAGTGAATAATAAAGCTAAAACTTCAGAACATACTGAGAGTAGTGTTGTAGATATTTGCAAGGAATTAAGAAACTGGTAACTTCAAAATGCCCAACAAGATGAGGAAGAGGCCTAAACGTGTTTTAGGAGTGGTGGACAATTTTGTGAAGTGTGCAGTTCGTTATAAGGCGCATAATTGTATTTGTAAGTATAATTATTTTAATTTAATTTAAAATTTGGTGTAACGGATGAAGACACAGTGGACAGAGAATGATAGAGAATTTTAATTATGGGAAATTTGGGAATGTTTGTTACAAACTGATAGTCTATAAATCCATAGTCATTTATGTATTTTTTTTTTAAAGTCATGTTAATTATTAAGATTGGTTGGAGAAAACTCTCAATGAATGAATAAATGAATGAATTTTTTTTTGATTTGAATGAATTTGTTTAATATTAACAATTTAATTTGTTTTCGACATACCATTGTGTGTGTTAATACAATCTGCCACATTAGAAATTAAAACCATTGTTGTGCATTAATTTATCGGCTTGTAATAAACAGCTGACTGAGGTCACATGTACTTTTACATGTGCTGCGTGGAGTAATACATTCAGAAGATAAATGTCAAAGTGTGTTTTCGTAGGCTGGACAGACAATAATTTCCATTGTCACTATAAGGTATTGGCCTGTTCTACAATTTCAATACTTTCTTTTTGTGTCACAGAAAAAAAATCACTCATTTTTCACAATCTTGGACATATGTCTCTTTACACACCACCCGAGATATACCTATTATTGTAAGTAAAGAATAAATGCACTGTATCATATTTAAAGATGTTTTATAACTGTGTAGTGGAAAGAGATTTAGTTTGAACATAATTGATATTAGAAATCAGTTTTCTATAATTAGAGATAGATTGATTTCTGAATAAAAATCAGTTTAATTCATTTTTAAAAATACTTAAAATAGTTACTATGCTCCCATTTTTTTTTTCTTTGGCTCTTGTTATCAGATGCAATGTATTTTATATAAAAATTGAAGAAAATATTAACAAAAATTAAAAGTGTTTTTATAAAATATAATCTAATTAATGATTTATGTTTCTTGGAGTATCCTTGAATCAGTGGCGGTGCATCATATATGTTCAGTGGTTCGATGAACTCCCTAGAAAAATTAATTTTATTAAAAATAATTAATAATGGCACATCTTAAATGTTCAATGATTCATTGAACCCTCCAGAAAAATTCATTCCATTAAAAATAATGAATAATAACAAGTAAAAGGATGTACAAGAACTTGATAGAATAAGAAATGAGGATAAGAGAAGAATTGAAAGTACAGCCTTTATTGGATAAAGTCACGAATTACAGACAGAAATGGATTGATCACATGGATGGAATGAGTAAGGAGAGATATCCATTGTTAGCAAGAAATTATCAAGCAAGAGGAAGACGTGATGTTGGAAGACCTAGAAGACGTTGGGCTGATGCATTATGAAGTCGGAACAGGCAATTACCTAATCCCTGGAGTGATGATGATGATGATGAATGATTTATATAATGAATATACCCCTCTGGGCCAGCACCCGATTGAACCCTCCAGAAAAATTCATTCCATTAAAAATAATGAATAATAATGATTTATATAACGAATATACCCCTCTGGGCCAGCAACCCATTGGGCGAAAAAATTTACATTTGCTTTCAAGTCTCAAACCAAGCCTCGGATGAATCAGACATGAGGAAATTATGGAAGAGTTGGATATAGAACCCATTCTTCACCAAATACAAAACTACCAGAACAATAGGAAAGCCCATCTTCAACGAATGCTGTCTCATAGAATTCCAGAAGCCATACTTCACTATTGCCCCTAAGGCAAAAGATCGCTGGGATGTCCAAAAAAACGCTGGATGGAAAATTCCTTTTTGAGACTGTAACAGGCCACACGGCCTAATACTTGCATGGATGATGATGAACAGTGAACCATTGAACACATAGAACATGCTGCACCTATCTTGAATCAACTTTTATACAGAAGACTTCCATAAACCAACATCTACCAGAAAAATGTTATACATCATTTAAATGATAAATTTCAATATATTTTCTCTTACGAATTAAATTAAATTGTTTAATACCTCACCTCATGTCCAGTCTTCTAATAAACCAGTTTTGAAGTTTGGGTAGCTTCATCTTCAGTAATTTCTTGTCGACTGATGTTATGTCGATCAGAAGAACTGTTTCTTCCTCCCTCTGTTGTTGGACTGATGAACCTCCAGTTCAAATCAGAATCAATGGGAATTTCGAAGTATATAATTTTTTCTTTCTTGTTTTTTTTATGTGGATTTTTTCCCAAACAGTGAGTTATTTTTGTTTTTCTATTCACTTACCATCCATTGAAACAACACAAGTTAAAAAAAAATTAAAAAGTTTAATATAAGGTTGGCACCGAAGAATGAATACAGCCTAAATGGGATAATTAAAACCAACAAAAACGAAAAAATTGAAAATCGAATCCTAGACTGGTTAGATCAATCAGTAATTTTAAATTCCTTGAGGTTCTTGAAAGTTTGGAAATTTATAAAAACAAAGAAAAAATTATGAACAATTGCAAGTGCCCTATTCTGGTCAGCACTCCTTTTTTTCCTTAGTTAAAGAAAAAAGAGGGTTATTTTGATGATCCATCCATAGTAATTCTGCCCAAAGGCAGATCCTTCACTGCAATCATAGCATTTTCATACTATGCTTGCAGCTTTACTAGGGAATTGTAGGTGTGGTAGCTTCCCATATTTTGATGATAACAGTAAATAATTTATGTAGAACTGTAGGCCTTCACGGCCTGGTCTTTACTCTCGTTAAGTTGGTCTTCCAGGCTGAATGGCCATGGTCCAGTTTTATTTAAACTTGATTTATCTACTACTGTGGTAGTTGATGTCTACTGCAGTAGTAGACGAAACAAAACTGGACCATGGCCATTCATCCTGGAAGACCAACTTAACAAGAGTAAATAATTAATAATTGTCAGTCACGTGATGTGACATAACTTGAAATTGTAATTGTTTTGTTTTTATACAATTTTAGTTTGCTTTATTTCATTTAATATTCAGTCTTGATAATGATAGCTAGCTAAACATGTCATACCGCACCATAGCCAAGTGGTTAAGGCAAGAAGCCTTCGTGCAGAGCTATGGGACTTACGCTGGTTTGAGTCCCCATGGAGGGAGAAATTTTCTCATGGCATTTTGGCCAATGTGAGACCGGTGCCCACCCAGCTTCGTGAGGCATTTGGGTAGCTATAATAAGTAGCAGCTCCAGGTTGAGAAGACTAGCTGTAACGCCTGGGGGACCCGACCACATGTCACCCCTACACTGGCTAGATGATCATCTACCTATGTTATTAACACATGTGGATGTGAGGCCAGCAGCCAGCTGGTAGGCCAAGAGCCTTCTAGGCCTGTTGTGCTTGGAGTTTAGTTTTTAATCTCAATGTATTAATGGCTTTTAATTTTATGTTTTTTGATGGGTTTTAAGTGATACTATATGTAAAAATACAAGATCTGTTTGTTGTACTTTTAGGTATCAAAACAAACACAAACATTCAAGTTTTGGGAGCCTTACACACCTTTGATCTGATAATGTATGTTAAGCAGTTCAGGCTGAAAATATGTTAACATTTTAACACAGTGTAATGGTGTTCATTTTGTATAGTTGTAATGTTTATATTGTACAGATATAATTATATTTAAGTAATGTCAGCTTAACACATTCAGTACCAGGCACTGAACAGGGCATTTAAACCTGCAGGCCAGCCATTTAAATTCCCCAGCTACCCTTTTAGTGGCACTTCAGAAAATGGACCACTATTCACAAACTATTAGTCCTAGAAAGTTCAAATTTTGTACATACGTAAAGGAGATATCCTAGTAGGATTTGATGGTGAAATAACTTGGGTGATTGACATCACATGGTATCGGCGTATCAATTTCAGGAAGTGGAAGTTCATCTTCACTTTCACTTTGTGAATCTTCTAATTCAGGAATCAGTTCATCACCTGAATCATCATTATACAAAATGTTCACTAATTCTTCTTCAGTGAGATATTTTTCTTTCGCCATGGTTTCACTCACGCACAAACAACAGCGCGATAACGAGAAACATATACGACTGCATTGGAGCCTGGAGTCAAGTTTGGGTGAACGAAATCCATGTGTTTGTTTTAAAAATAAAAGGGGATTCACCAAGGTTAAACGTGTCAAACGGGAATAGAAAATGTACATTTACATGATATCTATGATCTCCAAGACATACTAAGCCAACACAATATTTAGGCGCCGAATATAAACGCGGTTTGTTCGCGCCCGCTCTAAAACGAGTTAACTGACTGACGGCTGCATACATGATAGTCTCTTTAAATGCCTTAACTGGTTTACGGTACTGAATGTGTTAGGTGAGTACTCTCTAGATTGCTATTTAAAGTACCAGTACATAAATTTTCCCTTAAATGTACAGCATGTTGTTTCTCAAGTATTTCCTTAAATTATAATACAAACATCAAGGCATTGAGGTCATATCTCTGTCAGTATCATTAGTTCAATAAATACAATGTCATTATTTTTGTAATGTGCTGAGAATGGCATAAATGGACACAGTTTCATTAATAAGAATCAAATGAATCGTGAATTCTTCTTATCTCATATATCTATGTTTTCCTAAACACAGCACCGCAATATCGGAGAAACATCTTCTCCATCATCAGCTGTTTTCACGACAATTTCATTAATTCGGATAAAGATATTGGTATAATAGGAAAACAAAAATGGACGAAATGGAACTGTCTACCTCCCATGTCATTGGACAGATGTCATTAGAGAAAGAAAAGATGAACCCCTTTTCTGATAAATGGCTCTAAAGATTTCAGAAATATTAAAAGTTGTTGTTGCTTCCAGGATTGTTGATAGTAATTTTTTCCCCTAGCTTCCCAGTAAAGAGCTTGGGAAGCTTGCCATTTGCATTATCCCAGTCTATCATGAAGAGGTGGGATTGCTGTTCACCTATAGTGTGTGAAATTATAAATATTAAAAATCTCATACGGACTCTGTCACCTATCAAAAAGTAGATGTAGAAGGATACACAGGAAAATAAATAAGTTCAAGAGACAAAAATGGATCAATGAAAGTACACTTCAAAAAAAAAAAAAGAAGAAGAAAATATAAAATTCTAGAATTTTATATATTAGATTGAAACTTAATAAATTTCAAAAAGTTCAAGGTAAGAAGGACACTGAAAAATGACTTTAGTCTCAATAGAATAATCAAATCCAACAAAAATGAGAAAAGGGAAGAAGAAGAAGAAGAAAAATCATGGATTTATCAGATAAAATATGGGGATTGTGATAAAATCTACATAGGGAAAACAAAATAAATTCGAAAACCAAAATGAAGGAACATCTTAGGAATGTTAAAAATTGGAATTGCTGGAAATGAGACTGCTGATTTTCTTGCCAAAAAAGGCTCCAATCTAATTCAGAATACTACTAAAAGCTTACCTTTCACATCCATAAAAAAGAATAATTAAAAACAAATATAAAATCAAACAAAACCAAGACCTATGTAATAAAGCCAAAGACAAAAAAATGGAATATTTTGGTAAAGAAGCCAGATATTATGCCAGAAATTCCATGTAAAACTACAGTAGCAAAATTAAGACTGCTTACAGAACATGACTATTTGGCCAAAAATTTACATAAAATAGGAATCTACATGAATCCAAATTGTCCTCTATGCAACAAAGATGAAGAAATGAACGAAGAACATCTACAAACCTGTGAAGTATTATCTGTTGGATCCACCATAGAGAAATATTGGAGAGCAAGAACGCTAATGGCTTCATTGCCAAGGCCCAGCATTTGAAAACAACAACATGTTAAAAATGGGAAAATAGAAAAACCTGCAGTAGCCAGTCGTCTTGGTCAAAAAGCATCAAATTTGAGAGAAAGGCTAAGTTAATAAAACAAATAGAAAAAACTAAACAATTCATGGCTTGGGAAAAAATCTAGTTAAAAAAGATATAGAAAGAAATATTTTGAAATTCTCAGAAATGTGATTTGATTTGGAGGTTCATCGGTCTACCAACAGATGGATGAAGAAGAAGTGCATCACCACAACAGAACAATGGTTGTGAATATGCTGTTGATGGAATAATTATTCCAAAACCAGTTTAAAAGAAGACAAAATATGAGGCAAACTATAAGCTAGAGAATCACAAAATTGGAAGAGAAACTAAACTTTTGAAATATGAGGGCTGCATACAAATACATTAGTCTCTACTCAAATTACTTCCAATCACTGGTGAGCTGACTTTCCGTGAGCAAGTGCAAAGATCGAATTAGCTATCCACTAAATGGTCATGCATGAAAGTCGTTTTAGTAATATTGGCAAGAAATTACCCAGAGTTCTCAGCGATAAAACCACTTCTGTTATTTTCGTCTGCTAGAGGAATGCATTTACGCATTTGGCACGAGGGAATTACAACGTATATAAGAGAAAAATTTGCATCTAGATCGCAACTCGCCTCGGTAGCTCAGTTGGTAGAGCACTTGGCCCGGAAAGCCAAGGATCCCGGGTTCGAGTCTCGGTGTAGGCGAAAATTTTTCTCTTCAAATATAAATAGATTCATGGCTGTTGGCAGCGATAGTCTTACTAGGTTTCTGATGCTGTAGATTGCTTTAATAGCAGTTATTGTTTTGTCATGTACATGTTGGCTGAAGGATTTTGCTGTCATCTTTGGGGTCAATCCTACATATTTGAACTTGTTTACTGTTTTCAGGGGTGTTGTTCCTAACATCAGGTTGTCCTCTGCTGTGCTTTTGAATAGAACTAATCTGATCTTGTTAAGAGGTTTACAAGTGTTTTTTTATAGCATCTGTGTTGAAATTTGTTCTTTTTCCTCGTGACAATAGGATGAGAAGAGGAGGCATGTTCCTCCTGCACCAGCGCCATTTTCAGGATCTGCTAGTGAGCTGTCTGTGTAGACATGGGGCCAGTCATTTTTAGGGTATATATTTAAGAATATGGAACCTCATACATATATCTTGTTTAAGATTTGAACCTTGAGAATAAATATACATATGGTAAACTGGCTGATTTAAGTGTTGCTGTCACAGGCTAGCAGATGTAGGATGTGGTTAGCATGTCAATCCCATAACCTACCTTGAGTTAAAATACTCTGCATACAGAAGAATCTAGTACTCTCTTTGGATATTTGATGAATTTTGCTGTGGAAACTGTGTTTTTTTATGTTATAATTTAAATTTTAACACTTGCAATAGTGAACAAATTATTATTTGAAAAGAAAAATTAACATCTGAACTGAGATTTGAACCAAAGATCTCTAGTTTTATAAACTAGCACACTCCCTTTGTGTACCAAGACTTCCAATACAAACATTAGGGTGGGTAGCACAAAGGGAATACACTAGTGTATAAAACTAGAGGTCTCAGTTCAGGCATTAATTTTTCTTTTCAAACAATAATTTGTCCATCATTGTGAGTATTAAAATTTATAAAGTATAAAACTTCAATGCTATAATAGTTTTGTTTAACTGTATGCGGATGTTTGACATCCTGACATGCATGGAGTAGAGTCTAATCATCATTCTGATGAGAGCATCACCGACATCTGACGATATTGTAAGGAGTTGGAATAAATAGACAATAATAATATACCAAATTGTGATTATTAACGTGTTGGATATTTTGATCCACCTCATATTTCCCGATTTTTATGCAGACTGGTTTGGAATGCATCGAGAATGTCATGCGAAAGCAACGAAACCGGTCTGCATAAAAACCAAGAAATGTGAGGTGAGTCAAAATATCCAACTCATTAATAATTAAAAGAAACCTCATAGTGTTATTTCCTACATATATTAAATAAACCTATTTGTGGTACAATAAATAGAATATTGAATAATAAAGCCCATAAACAAACAAAATTAAAATTTTATAAAACAATGGCTGTCCCTGTCCTTTTGTATGGGAGTGAATCTTGGATTACCACTACCAAACAAGAAAGTAAAATCCAAGCAGCCAAGATGAAATTTTTAAGAAGAGTAAAAGGCTGCACTAGAATGGACCAGATAAGAAACGATATCCGTGAAGAACTGCAGATCTACCCCATAAAAGAAAATATATTTAACAACAAGATACAGTGAAAAGAACATGTAGAAAGAATGGAAGAAAGTAGATTACCAAATAAAATCTTCCATTATTTTTCAAGAGGAAGAAGAGATGTCGGACGTCCTCGGAAGAGATGATCTTAGATCTATTAGTGAAGACGGAACAGGCAACTCTTGCCTAAACCAGGAAGTGAAGAAGAAGATTAAATAAACCAGTTGTGTATCTAAATTTGTTTCTATTTAATTTTATGAGGAATTGACCACACTTTCAGAAGATTATATTTTTAGCTAAACTACCCCAAAATCAATGCAACAATTGTGATTATATATTGTCCTTTTACATTCTGCTTTGTTTCTAATGAAAAGTTTGATTTGCACCGATATCTTCAATTATCCTTTATAGTCATAGTTTTTGTTATTATAAGAAGGCCTTTAACAAAGTGTATAGACCAAAATTATGGAACATATTAAGTGAAAAGGAATTCCACTACACTTGATAGCAGTAATTAAGAAAATGTATGAGAAAACAAAAATAAAAATAAATCAGAGGGAACCAATACATATAACAGGAGGAGTTAGACAAGGTTGTCCATTATCAAACACTCTTTTTAACATTTATTTTTACAACATGATAAGATCATGGAAGCAAATGACGACTGGGGGAATTAACTTAGGAAATATACTAATAAAAACAGTAGTCTTTGCAGATGATCAGATTTTAATAGCAAAAACAGAGGACGAACTACAAAGAATGCTATATAAACTAAATGAAATATCAAAAAAATGCAACATGGAAATATCATCAGAAAAATAAAAAACAATGGCCTTCAAGGCGCTCATCCAGTTCGGACAAAGATAATATTAAAAAATAAACCAATAGAACAAATGGTAAGATATAACTTCCTAGGTTGCGAAATATCATACACAGCGGAAACAGATATAAATAACAAACTAAATAAGTTTAATTATATAACTTGAACACTAAAAAGAACTTTGAAAAATAAAGCCAGAAAAGACTCTATAATGAAATTATACAAGACAATGGCAGTGCCTATTATTATTTATGGATCCGAAACATGGACAGTGACAACACAATAATCTGCCAGAATACAAACTGCTGAAATGAGATTCCTCAGACCAATAGCAGGATATCAAAGAACAGACAAAAAACATAACACAGAAATAAGACAACTAAAAGTAGAGGAATTAAACACAACAATAGTGAAATACAGAACAAACTGGATAGAACACTTGGCAAGGATGACTGAGAATAGAATACCAAAAGCAGCATACAGGTATTCACCACAAGGATGAAGAAGTTTGGGAAGACCAAAGAAAAGATGGAAACAGCAGCAATTTGGAGCCGGAACAGGCTAGTAAATAAGCCTAAACCATGAAGAATCTCTGCAATATTTAAACATGAGAATCTACATTTTTGTTTAGTTGTTTCTTGACTCACCTCATACTTCTTAACTCCCTCGCATATCTAGATTTCGTCACTGTATTTGTGACATTCTCAATGCTGTTCACGTTCACAACAGACGTCCAATGGTCTCCTCCATTGAGAATGTCACAAATACAGTGACGAAATCTAGATATGCGAGGGAGTTAAGAAGTATGAGGTGATATTTAATTTTAGGAAGTTATATTTTGAGGTTATTTTAATTATTATTTTTGGTCTGGACATCTTACCTCAATATTAATGTTGATTTGTTCTTGGACAAACTGACGATAAAACAGAATTGTTTTGAAACATGTCCAAGAACAAATCAACATTAATATTGAGGTAAGATGTCCAGACCAAAAATAATATAAAGTATGAGGTAAGTCAAGAAACAACTAAACAAAATTAAAATAAACCTCATAGTGTTATTTGCTACCTACATAACTTAATGAGTATCTACACTTTTTATATGCTCTTTATTTTAGCCTAAAACTTTAACAGAGAGTAACAATTTCCTTTATGAAATGGTTAATACTTTTGAGGAATACAATCTACAGACCAAACCACGTACAAGAAAGCACGGATACTTTTGTTGTTTAGGTTGAGGCAAATGGGAGATAGAGTGTAGGCATTATTAATTGCCTCAACATGGTAAACATTTAGTCATAGTAGGGGAACAAAATACTTGCCTATCATTATGGCATAATGAAGTTTGTTATTAAATTAACTGCATGGTCACAGCACAGGTAATGACATTATGTACACTCCATGGATTAAAAAATTCCTGAAATTTTATCAAGTCTGATAAAATCTAAATTATCTCCTTGACAAAATAAAATTTTATGGAATTTCTGTTTGCATTTAATGATCTAGAGATTTCTGGTTGATATTACTTAAATTCCAAATATTATTCTTCATGTTCAGAGTTTATTTGATGAAAAAAGCTGTTTGTTTCATTTATGAAATGTTAATGTGAATATATAATTATGTTGTTTTTTATTATTTTTTGTTTGTTTAATTTTAAGAGTAAATAAACGTGTTTAAGTAATTGAATGATCTTTCTCCTTTTACTCTTATCCTTATTGTGTAAAGGTCTAAATGGTTATGTTTCTTGCTTTTGGTCCTGAGGGTTGCAGGTTCAAACCTGGCCAGGGTCCATGGATTTTTTAAGATGGAAAAATCCAAGCAACAAGTCCTCCGGGAGGGAATTTAAACTGTGGGTCCCAAGTCGAATATTTTCGGGTTTGCATGTACTTAATGACCAGTTCCTTCTAAGCATAGTTCCTTAACATATCATTATTACGTTTGTAATTCCATTTAGTGTACCCTGCTGTATATATCATGAATCTCATTTCACTAGAAGTTATCCTGCTCTGCTCTCCTTTCCTCAAAGTCCATCCTCACTGCCATAGCAAAGTGCAGGTCTTGCTAAGGTTTTGTATAACCATACCCTTGGTATCTCTCTGGACTAGTAAAGGTTTCATTAGTGATAAAAAATGAATAGTTCAGTAAAGAATTTATTATATTAAATTAATGTTGGGAAGTAAACATTATGAGGTATAATCATTAAAATTCATCGGAGAACATATTGTTTAAACAACTCACCTCATAGGATTCATGCTTCCATGATATCGCGATTTCAAACACAGTCGTGTTCATCTTCAGCCATAACTCTGACTGACGAAATTCTTCGGCCGTCGACTATTCTATTGTCGCCATCTTCAGTGCTGCCATCTATGGTTGCATAGTTTATTACAACATCATAAAATTGGAAGAGAAGCTAAACTTTTAAAATAAGTAGAGAAACCTTTGGAATTGACAGTTTGGGAAAAAATATACATTCAGAAAAACAAAAATAGATCAATGAATTTTGATATCCCTAACGAATTACTTTGATTTCGAAGTTCATAAATTCAACCATAGATGGCAGCACTGAAGATGGTGACAATAGAATCGTTGACGGCCGAAGAATTTTGTCAGTCGGAGTTATGGCTGAAGATGAACACGACTGTGTTTGAAATCGCGATATCATGGAAGCATGAATCCTATGAGGTGAGTTGTTTAAACAATATGTTCTCCGATGAATTTTACTGAATTTATTATTCCCATGGTTTTATTAAAATTAATAATTTTATTTAATATCTCTACTTCATCAAAATATGTTAATGTATAAGAATCAAATGAATCGTGAATTCTTATTAAGATAACCTCATAATGTAAGTGGTTTTTGCAGAAGTGAGGAACATGTTTAAAAACCAAACGATAGTGAGGTTTTTAATTTCCGAGATTCTGTGAAACACTTTACAAACATGTATTGTACATTATTTTTTGTGCGATGGTGTTTTCAAAATAATAAATATTAGTAAAATAATAACATCTTTATTGAAAATATTTGTGTTCATTACAAACAATTGACTAATATTAATAGTGTGGGCAATGTTTATTAGTTGAAACTGCAGGAGGCCATGATACCAATTAGTGATAAAATGGTGGCAAGTATGTATTTATTATTTCGAATAAAGTTCAGTTCATTTAAAATGAAGTGATTTGTTTCATATAATGTACATTAACACTACCTTTTGGATATTTTTTGTATATACATTGTATGTAGTATACATAGAGGGCAGTGGTTTTACTTCCCACATGTGTTTTATATTACAGTATAATTATTTTATTACAGTATAGTTATTTAGGTTGGCAACCCCGAAATGTAGGAAGCTGAACTTTCAATCGTGGCCACCATTGCTGTAAGTATGACAAAATGCACTATCGCACAAAAAATATTAAAAATATAAAATACTTGTTTAACTTTTACAGGAATTAATCGCTATGAGGTTTAATTTATGGTAAAATCAAATGTTTCTTACCTCTCCTCATACAAATCTTATAAATAGATCGCAATTTCGAGACCATAACGGTCTCATCTTCAGTACTATTTTGACGACTGATGTTATGTCGATCGGAAGAAACTCTTCTTCTTCCCTCTGTTGGTTGACCAATGAATCTCTGGATCAGGTCAGAATTTGCAGGAATTTCGAAGTTCATAAGTTTTCCTTTGTTTTTCTGAATGTGGATCTTTTTCCAAACCATGAGTTCCTTTTGTTTGTCTATATAATTTATAATTTAAAACATTTAATTGAATCAAAAACTAGTTTAATTAAACAAATAGACAAACAAAAGGAACTCATGGTTTGGGAAAAGATCCACATTCAGGAAAACAAAAGAAAATTTATGAACTTCGAAATTCCTGCAAGTTCTGACCTGATCCAGAGGTTCATCGGTCCACCAACAGAGGGAAGAAGAAGAGTTTCCTCCGATCGACATAACATCAGTCGCCAAAATAGTACTGAAGATGAGACCGTTATGGTCTCAAAATCGCAATCTACTTAGAAGATTTGTATGAAATACTACCTGATAAATCAGCTATCCTCAACTAAAATTAAGTTTTCTAACAGAACTTTATTTTAGTTGAGGATGACTGATTTATAATGTACTAATTTTATATTTTTAATATTTTATTACGTAATCTCAACAGTGCTTTAAAATTAATTTTAAAAGTATTAACTTATACAGAATGATGTAAAAGAAACTTTCTTTAAATGTTTATTTTTATGCTTGAAAATAAACATAATTTTTAAGTCAGTACAAAATTTGAGCATATCATCAATCAATCAGATCCAAATTGTAAAAGAAAAGAAAATGGATTGCATGTAAATACAAAAATTACAAAACAATTCTTATACTTTATCCCAGACATTGAACAAATAGGTGAATCTTGGTCTCAATCTACACTATAGAACAAGCAGTATACTTTATCCCAGGCATTGAACAAATAGGTGAATCTTGGTCTCAATCTACACTATAGAACAAGCAGTATACTTTATCCCAGGCATTGAACAAATAGGTGAATCTTGGTCTCAATCTACACTATAGAACAAGCAGTATACTTTATCCCAGGCATTGAACAAATAGGTGAATCTTGGTCTCAATCTACACTATAGAACAAGCAGTTAAAGTAAATGAAACATTTTTCCCCTCAAATTTCACAATGAATAGTGGTTTATTTCATTCCCCACCCCCAGAATTTTTTCAACATCATGAATTTGAAGAATCCACTTATTCTTATTCAGAATAAAGAAAGTAAAGTAAAGTGATCCCACAACAGGCCTCAGGAGGCCCTTGGGGTAGTAGGAGGTTAAGGCTCCCACTTTTTCTAGACAATCGGCACTTTTTGTCAGCCCTGCGTGACGGCCGCCTTTACCCCCAGAACAGGCATCTGGTACTCATTTCAGTTAGAGGCTGAGTCGACCCCAGGGCCATAGTGCCGCCAGAAGGTTTGGGTCAGTTTAAAAATCCTGACCCCAACAGGACTTGAACCCTCGACCTTCCGGCTTGTAGCGCAGTGCCTTAACCACTACGCTACGGCGTGCCCCCTTATTCAGAATAATGTCTTTAAATATTTTCATATTATTGTAGACTTGCAACTAAGATTTTGTGTGCTGTTTTAAAATGGACCAAGATTTACTCTGATTAGTGGAATCTGGATTCTTATGTAATTACATATTTGCATTGGTTATTGTAACCCACTTGTGAGGTTGGGGCACCTGGAAGGCGGGGTTACGCTGCCCCGATGATATGATGGGTGATGACGATGGGTAATGATGTGCCAGGAGAGGCCTTAACCCTAAACTTAATCTAATGAGGTAAATGTGATATTGATGGCAGGATGATGTTCGGGAATGGACCGTTTGGGCCTTAAAGTATCCTGACATCTGTCTTACAAGTGGGGAAAAACCCCGCCCAGGAAACTTGTCCCGAGCAGGGATCGAACCTGGGCCCGCTGCCTGACAAGGTAGCACGCTACCTTGAGACCACAGCAGTGGATAATCAAGAAATAAGAGGTGAGTCAAAATGACAAACTCATTAATAATTAAAAGAAACCTCATAATGTTATTTTCTACATACATTAAACGATATTACTCTTACTATTTTGCTCCTCAGCACAACAGGCCTAGAAAACCCTTGACCTATCAGCCAGCAGCTAGCCTCACATTCTCATGTGTCAATTACAGAGATAGACAGCCAGTGTAGGGGTGACATGTTAGGTTCCCCAATTGTTACAGCTGGTTTTTTAAACCTGGAGTTGCTACTTATCATCATCATCCATGCAAGTATTAGGCCATGTGGCCTGTTACGGTCTCAAAAAGGAGTTTTCCATCCATTGCTTTTTTGGACGTCCCAGCAATCTTTAGCCTTGGGGGCAGTAACGAAGCATGGCTTCAAAATTAATAGGGGCATAAGACAAGGATGTGGCCTCTCGCCCTTGCTCTTTATCATATACATGGATAGAATACTCCAAGATTGGCAACAGATGAGACACAGTTCTATCCAAGTTACTAGAAACCTAAAAATAGACTCCTTGCTTTTTGCAGATGATTTGATATTAATAGCTCCAACATAAACAGATTTACAGTATTCTATACACAATTTGAATATAATTGCAAAAAGGTACAATATGGAAATCAATACAAAGAAAACTCAGTGATGGCCTTTTGTGGGAAATACCCTATACCTAGCAAAATTGTTTTGGATAATGAAATTTTAGAACGAGAATGAATTTAATTATTTGGGTTATAATTTAACATTTCAAGATGAAGCTGATATATCAAAGAAAATAAAAAAAATTCACAAAAACAACGGGGATAATTAACAGTATAATGAAACCATCTTTAGTACAGAAGCTACTTATTGTAGCTACCGAAATTCCTCACAATGCAGGGTGGGCACTGTCCCATACTAACCGAATTCCATGAGAAAATTTCCCCAAGAGACTCGAAGCAGCGCAAGTCCCATAGTTCTACGCCAAGGCATCTTGCCTTAACCACTTGGCTATGGCACGGGACATATAAAATAAATTAACATAAAAAAAAAGTAAATTTATTTGAAAATAACCCTCAGGTTATATATTCCGTTCTAACATCCTTATTCTTTTTTTCAGTAATCTTAATTTAAGTTTAGGATGTAGTATGTATTAAATTTGTTCAATATACCCTTTTATATGAAAATGATTCTGGATTATTTGTTACTTTATTATTGGTAGTAAAAATTTATTAAACTTAACATTTCCAGTCTTTTGCATTTTAAGAGGGCAAATACGAGGGCGGATTGGAAAGTAACGCACAATAATTTTTTTCTGCCTTGGTATTGCAGCTAGAATGTTGAAATTTCACAGAGATATAGTTTGAAGTTTTCACTACAGATGGTATTTTTTTCTCAGGTGCACCTCTTGCGAGAGAAGCTTGAACTATGCAACAAAGATGGCGCGCATGCTACAGTCGTCCACCTGTGAGGAACAGAGAAGTGTTGTTCGATTTTTGTGGGCCAAAGGGCATAAACCCAGTGAAATTCACAGGGACATGCGTGGCGTGTATGGGGATGATTGTATGGACCGTAGCAATGTCTCCAGGTGGTGCACATTCTTCCAAGAGGGACGCGTGAACCTTAGTGATTCGCCACGCTCCGGCCGGCCGACAACAGCAGCAATCCCGCAGAATGTCAGAGGGGATATGCATGGTGTTTTATTGGTGGACTTTGCTGAACACGGGACCACTGTGAATGCTGCGGCCTACATTAAAACTTTGGTGAAGTTGCGTCGTGCCATTCGTGACAAACGTCACAACATTAACGTTAAACTTCTTCATGACAATGCTCGCCCCCATGTTGCTGCTGTCGTTCATCAGAAAATCGCCGAATTTGGTTGGGAGGTGCTCCAGCATCCACCATACAGTCCGGATCTTGCACCATCGGACTTTCATCTGTTTGGTCCCATGAAGAAATTCCTGGCCGGCAAACGCTTTGAGACAGATGTGGAAGTGAAATCAACAGTGCGCAGATGGCTACACTCCAACCAAACGGACTTCTACGAACAGGGCATATTGAAACTGGTAACACGATGGGAAAAATGTGTTGAGAAAGTTGGTGACTATGTCGAAAAGTAGGTAAAAGATGTAAGTTCATTTGTGATTTTTTTTTCCTTTTTTTTACTATTAAACTTTTTAAAAAAAATTATTGTGCGTTACTTTCCGATCCGCCCTCGTACTTCATTATAGAAGAACAAAATTAGGACAAAAAAAAGCAGTCTTTTATTATAACATTACAAATTTAGATACTAAATAATAAATATTACATATTTTTACTTTTTACTACATATGTTGTTGTTTTCAAATGCTAGGCCTTGGCAATGAAGCCATAAGCGTTTTTGCTCTCCAATATTTCTCTATGGTGGATCCAACAGGTAATACTTCACAGGTTTGTAGGTGTTCTTCGTTCGTTTCTTCATCTTTGTTGCATAGAGGACAATTTGGATTTGTGTAGATTCCTATTTTATATAAATGTTTGGCCAAATAGTCATGTTCTGTAAGCAGTCTAAATTTTGCTACTGTAGTTTTACGTGGAATTTCTGGAATAATATGTGGCTTCTTTACTAAAATATTTCATTTTTTGTCTTTGGCTTTATTACATAGGTCTTGGTTTTTTTACTACATATTTGGAGATTAATATTACATAAAAATCCAGATTCTACTGATTGGTGACCTCTTTTTTATTGCGTCATTTGTAAATTAAAATTTAGACTCTAATAAATTAACATTGTGTTATAACATTTTATGTGTTGCATATTTTAAGAGTGCACATTTATTTGCCTTATTAAAGACACAAACTGTCTGAAATAGCTGCCTTGAATTTTCATTGATATCATTTCCAAATGTAATTACTAGAACATAGTTTTTTTTATTATTTCATGTTTATTGTTCCTCCTTTTTTCTTATCATGTAGGATCAAAGTAGGTGTTAAAATTAAATATCACCTTATGATATAGTATGAATTGATTTAATATCAAGGCTTGCCTATGACCACTTTTATAACAAACACAAATATTTATATTATTTGCTGATGTATAAGATACAATATTATGATCTCAAAATGTTTTTAAATTTAGGCATGTAACACCTCTTTTATTTTTCAGACACCAAGACCAACAATTGTTAAGGTTTAACAAATTGTTATATTGTTTTAACACAATTTAATTAAAATTCTGTTATCAACATATTTTTAACAATATGTTATGTTACATGCTAAATTAACAACCTCTTTCCTTTGTGTTAAATATTTAATACTTTGAACTTTTATAGAAATAAACCACTGAGAGGTTTAATATAAGAAAAATTAAAATGTTTCATTAATAATGAGTAGAGAACATTTTTATCGACTCACCTCATACAATTCCAAATTTCTTTGAAATTTAAATATAATTTAATTAAAATGTTTCATACCTCTCCTCATAATCAATCTTCTAAGTAGATCGTGATTTCAAGGTCTTGGCGACCCCATCTTCAGTACACTCTTGCCGACTGATGTTATGTTGATTATGAGGAGAGGTATGAAACATTTTAATTTATTTTAAAATCATTAGGAAATAACACTTTAATTAATCTTATATTTAATACATTATTATAGTTTATTGGAAGCAGCGGAGATGAGATTTTTAAGAAATATAGCAGGATATACTCTGCTGGATAAGAAAAGAAATGAAGATATAAGAAAGGAACTAAATATTTTCAAACTTACAGACCGAATAATTAAATATAGGAACTACTGGAAAGAACATATTGATAGAGGATTTCCAAAATTATTGCTAAATTATAAACTGCACGGAAGGAGAAATGTTGGACGCCCACACAGAAGATGGTCTGAACAATTTTAACAATTCTAGCTTTCATGAAACTGGAACGAGCAAACAGGCTTAATCCCTGGATGATGATGAATATAGTTTAGAAAATAACTGTCATAAAGCATGTGTCTGAAGCATATTTGCTAGGGCAAGTTTCATCAACAAATGTTAAAATACATTAATATGTTGTTTATTTAAGTAAAATTTTATCACATCACCTCATATTCGTCTTCTTCTTAGACCAGTTTTGGGACCTTATTCAGTTCCATCACCAATATTTTCACAACCGTTGTTATGTTGTCTTGAAGAGCCCCCTCTGTTGGTAGACTGAAGAACCTCAAAATAAACAATTTTCGAAGTTCTTCAGTCTATCAACAGAGGTAGCAGGAGGCGGTTTTTCAAGACGACATAACAACGGTTGTCAAAATATTGAAGATGGAACCGAATAAGGTCCCAAAACAGGTCTAAGAAGAAGAAGAAGAAGAAGAAGAATGTAAGTTGAGGTGATAAAATTTTACTTAAATAAATAATACCTCAAAGAATTAATCCCTAAAAGCCAATATCTTGCTTGTTAACAATATGGTAAAAATTTTTAAATATTTTAATATTTTCGTTTCACAAACAATTTGTTAACAAAAAGTTAGTTAATATCTTGGTAAATCTAGCAGGTGTAACAAACGTAACAAATTCAAATGTCAGTGGCAGATTAGTTGGGATTTTGGCACAGTCTATTATGAATTTTTCAAATTAAATAACAGAATGAATGGACAAATGTAATGCCAGCATAATTTCTTTTTCAGGTTTCCACAAAATTGTGACCAATTTCCAAATTATATTTGTTTGTGAAGTTATGGTTAGTTTTGATTCTACACTTTTGTTTGCCTAGGGTCCTGCATGTGGCAGATGGATGGTGTATCAATTTGTTTTTTCATATTATCATGCATTGTATATAGAAGGGATATGAGTATATGTGTGCCTATGTTTTGAAGAAGTAAAGGAATGATGAAGGAAAATTAAACAAGTACATTACTTATATTTAATTAATGTTGGGAAGTAAACATTATGAGGTATAATCATTAAAATTCATCGGAGAACATATTGTTTAAACAACTCACCTCATAGGATTCATGAGGTGAGTTGTTTAAACAATATGTTCTCCGATGAATTTTAATAAGTACATTACTCCTATTTTTGAAAAAGGTGATAAAAACTGTGTTCCAATTATAGAGGTATAAGCGTTATACCTTCAACAGCTGGGATTTTTAGTAAAATTATGAGTTTTAAACTTAAGGAGATAAAAGATAACTTAAGAGAAGAAATGTGGATTCCGGAGTGAAAGATCATGTATTGATAATATTTTCTGTATTAGACAATTACAAGACAAAATCCTAACTTAAAATAAAGAACTACATATGACCTTTATTGATTTAGAGATGGCATATGATAGTGTACCTCGACAATTGTTATGGATGGCAATGAGAAATATGAATATCCGTGATAAATGGATTAATATTGTTAGGAGGATCTATAGTAATACAAAAGCTAAAGTAAAAATACAGAATAATTTAACAGAGGAATTCACAGTGAATAAAGGCTATAAGCAGGGATGCAGTTTGTCACCAATTCTTTTTAACATTTATTTAGACCAGGCTCTTAACTTATGGTATAAAAATGTTCTGAAATGGGTATTCCTACAGGAGGAAAAGTACTGCATTCATTGTTGTTTGCAGAAGATCAAATAATTGTTGCAGGGGATGAAGATCATATGAAATATATGATAAATAAACTAATGGAAGAATATAAAAAATGGGGACTGAATATAAATTTACAGAAAACAGAATATATATGTTTGGGAAAGGATGTAGATGACCTCATACTTGAAACAAAGAAAATAAAAAAAATGTGAATTTTTTAAATATCTTGGGTCAATAATTACAAGTTTAGGTACCTGTGAGAGAGATGTAAGACTAAAATTGCAATGGCAAAAAAATGCAACTAAGACATTACATGGAATAATTTGGAACAAAAATATTACAAAGGAAACTAAAATGAACATTTATAAGAGCATAATAAAGAATATTTTGTCATATGGAAGTAAAACTTGGTCTTTGACAGAATTACAAAAGAATAAAATTAGAACTGTTGAATTTGATTATTTTGGAAGAAGCCTCCAAAAAACAAGACAGGATAAAATAAGAAATGAATTCCTTTGGAGAGAAATGAATGTCACCACATCTGTTGTTAAGAGGATTGAAAATTAAACACTTAAATAGTATGGCCATGTACAAAGAATGGAAAATGAAAGATGGCCAAAAAATATATACCAATGGTCACCCCCTGGAAGAAATAAACGTGGCAGACCAAGATGGAAATGGAAAATCTACGTCAGAACCATAATGGATGATAGGAATTTGGAAGAGGGAGATTGGAGTGATAGAGATAAATGGAAACTGAAGATGGCAAACCTATAAGTGAGGGAAAGCTGAAGAAGAAGAAGCTTTTTACTACCACATTTACTTGTATGTCAACACTGCTAAGTACATTTGTCAAAATGTAGTCATCTATTTAAAAAAAAAATGGATTGGGGAATTTTTTTTTCCCCCATGAAAATTTATTGTGTTAATTTTTTAGATGTCTTACACATCAACAAATATATAAATTATACATATGCCTTTATAGAATTATTATTCACCATTATCAAAAAGAGTAAGAAGTCTACTTCATGCATTTAATAAACAAGTCATTGAACATATAAAACATGTATAAATGTTTCATAAAACTCCAATCGTTTAAACTATTAATTATGATGATGTAATGCTATAGGAAGTGCTTATCTTAAAATGAGTACTCATTTGTTAAACTCTTTAAAATATGTGCATTTTTTCAAGCTTATACTTGCACATTGAATTAAATTAATGTACAGCCTTTGAAATAATTGATGGTACACAGATAATTTTCAAGTCTCAGAACAAAGCCACTGCACATGATCAGAGATCAACTATTTGGTTCTCAAGTATACAACTATTTGAGAAACTAAATCCGTTCTATTTCATTGTGTGCCGTGCAATGGAAAACAATTTTGTGTAAATAAGTAGTGTGGTAAATACTGAAAATAAAACAAAGTAAAATAAATGTAACAAAAGAAAGAAAATTAATTGAAATAAGGACGAGAGAGAGAGAGAAAAGAAAAAGCATGACAGCAGGATCGAACACGCGACCTCATGCACGGGAAACAGAAGCTCCCTCCACTAGACCACAACCATCTCTCCTAGAAATTGTCTGTATGAAGCGATGATGCAGCACTTACTTGTATAATGAAATTAGATATTAACTTAATTTAAATTAATCAGATGCATTTTGTATTAGTAATGGAAATAAATAATTTTATTATGCCATGTGTTTTGTAAACAAAATAATGAGACATTACAATCGTTATTCATTTTCTCTCTCGCTCTCTCTCCTCTCTATATATATATATATATATATATGAGCTGTTTCCTTTAATTTATTTATTTCCATATATTCCATTACATAGTAATTCTGTCCGAGAGCAGGTCTTTCACTGCAATCAAAGCATTTTTTGCAGCTTTACTGGGGAACTGTAGGTGTGGTAGCTTCCTGTTTCTTTCCACACCTGTGAAGGATGATGGCCGGATGATTTTTGGGGACTGTTGGGTTCTAAACTTCCTGACATTTATTTTACAAGTGAGGAAAAACCCCGAAAAAATCTCACCCAGGAGCCTGTCCCAACCGGGAATATTTCCATATATATACAAATGTATTTATATAACAAAGCCTGGTAACATGCAGGCATTATGAAAATTAATGACGTTATTAAATAATAATAAATAAAAAAGTCTACCTGACCAGAATCGAATGTGGGCCCGCATCGTCGGAAAAAGAGCATCTTATCGACTGCTCCACTGAAGCAAACAATATAAATGCTGGATGAAGAGAGATTTACGCTGTCCACTTTTATACTCAAACGAGTCAGAAAATGTAACAACGTACTGGTGTGAATCGCTCTTCAAAACCCTTAACTTTCCATCAAGAGTTGTGCCATCATTTTTTTCAAAGGCTGTACATATTACATGTCATCATATTAAATTCATAAAAGGCCATCTTTTGGGCATTATTAATTATGCAGGTTGTTCAAATATTCAGAATTACAATGTCCTTTGTATCCAAATAATCAAAATGAAGCATTTTTGCCTATACTTCAGTAAACTCACATATCTGCACCTCATTCATAAAAATACTATCATATATTTCTGAACATAAGACACCCTTTTTCAACTCTAGCTGCTCAAAATCAGGATGATGCACATGCAAAAAAAAAAATGCACTGGCACTATCAAGTCCAGAGTTTCATGGCTGTATGGACACAAGCTCTCCATACATGCCTATTCTGAACTATATTTTCCAGTCATTCCCAGTATAATTAATCTCCTTCAAATCATGGTTAATGTTATTCTCCCACCTCATTCTTGGCCTATCTGCTGACTGCTTTCCTTCTGGTATTCCTACAAGAATTTTCCTTGCCCCTCTTTCATTCCTCATTTGTACAATGTGTCCCGGTGATTGCAGTTGACTGAGACTTAACATTCTTATTAAATCTCGTTTCTCATAAAGGAACTGTCAACCATATTAAATTAATGCTGGGAAGTAAACATTATAAGGTATAATCATTAAAATTCATCGGAGAACATTTTGTTTAAACAACTCACCTCATAGGATTCATGCTTCCATGATACCGCAGTTTCAAACACAGTTGTGTTCATCCTCAGCCGTAACTCCATCTATGGTTGAATTTATGAACTTTGAAATCAATTAATTATAAATAAGTTGAAGAAATTCAAGCACAAAAAAAGACTTAATGAATATACTACTCTACAAAATTGCAAAGAAAAAAAAAATACAAGAAAATTACTTACAATCCTGAAATGCATATAACATTTCAAAAATTTTTTGACAAATACATTTCTTTGGCACTAATAAATAAATTTAGTCGGGGTAATCTTATAAGTACCAATAAAAAAGTCAATGTCCCAGACAGTAAGAAATCTGGAATTTATCAAATAAGTTGTGAAGATTGCAATAAAGTTTATAAAGGAAACACAAAAATGAATTTAGAAACTTGGACAAAAGAACATTTCAGAAATATTAAAAATTGTGAAATTGAAAAATCTACAATTGCTGCACATAGTTTATTAGATCATCATAAAATTGGAAGAGAAGCTAAACTTTTAAAACAAGTAGAGAAGCCTTTGGAATTGACAGTTTGGGAGAAAATATACATTCAGAAAAATAAAGATAGATCAATGAATTTTGATATCCCTAACAAAATTACTTTGATTTCGAAGTTCATAAATTCAACCATAGATGGCAGCAGATGGCGACAATAGAACAGTTGATGGCCGAAGAATTTCGTCAGTCGGAGTTATGGCTAAAGATGAACACGACTGTGTTTGAAACCACGGTATCATGGAAGCATGAATCCTATGAGGTGAGTTGTTTAAACAAAATGTTCTCCGATGAATTTTAATGAACTGTCTACCATTTCATGCCGAAACCTGCCTTGAAATTTCTCCCAGAGAAGCGTTGTGATGGTACCAAGCCCACGTACAAAAAATTATCTGCTGTTTTTAACTTCATTCATTTTGAGAATTTTCCTCATCATTGGGAGTTTTCTCCGACCAATCTTAGTAAGACTTAAGAATCGGTTTTTTAGCATTTTATATTTTTTACGATGACGAGGAGCTGGCCCACACATCAACCTCTAACCTGAAGGATCAGATGATTTTTGATCAAGGTTGTCTTCCTCTAGTCTTTGATGATCCAACTACAAGGCAGCAGTACCTGTAAACCTAGGCAGGGACTCTCACAAGGTACTTACTATCAGCTGAGCATACTGAACCCTGGTTTTTTAACGAGGTTGGTAGTCCTCCCCCTCAACCTTTTTCAACCTGGCTTGGGACAGGCTTCAGCGGTTGTTTTTAACTGCAAGGCACTAAAGTCCAGCACCAAATATCTAATATAAACTATAGGGAAGAAACAAAACTCCTGACTTGGTGAATTGGATAACCCTCACAATCTGCATCTAACCCCTGCTTCACTCCACTCTGCTCTATCCAAGCAGGGGCGTCCATCTGCTTTGTAAAGTGGGTTGCCATTGCTGGATTCAATTTCTGTGCCTTGCAGTTAAAAGCGGCAGATAATTTTTTGGACACGGTCTTGGTACATCACAAGATTTCGCTGGGAGAAATTTCAAGGTAGGTTTTGGCATGCAATGGATGACAGTTCCCTTGTTAGATGCATAGGCAAGCATGAGAATCAATAGACCCACCTGAACAGAGATTGAATTATGAATATCTTCTTGATCTCTTTGTGTCCTGTGCCATAGCCGAGTAGTTAAGGCTAGAAGCCTTGATGTAGATCTAAGGCATTGTTTCCCAACCTGTGGTTCGCAAATCCCCAGGGGTTTGCAAAATATTTCAAGGGGTTCGCCAAAACTTCTCCTTAATGGCAGGTTTTGAGGTTAGCTTATTAATTGTTCCTTCATTTCTGCGACATTTTCATAAAAAAAATTATTATCTTCTTCTTCTTCTTCCTTCCAAGTATTAGGCCAAGGCCTGTTACGATCCTATAGAAAATTTTCCCTCCAGCGTTTCATAGGATGGCCCAGTGATCTTCGTCCTCTTGGTATATAATTATAAACAGCTTTGGGGATCCTCATCTAGGGGTTTATGTGGATGGCGACCACAAGGTGGCCAAGCTGAGCAAAACATTTCTTCCACTTACTTGTGTTTTGCACTCTTTTAACTTTACTATCTAACCTCTCTTGGTTAACTCTTGTTTTTTTCGACCCCGATGCTATTAGGGCATCCGAGGGCTAGGGAGTCTTTCCTTTCTTCCATTTCTTCTTTCCTTTATTTTCTTTTCTTCTCCAGAAAAGTCTGACCAGAGGCTATAAGATGGCAGCCCCATCACTGGTCTTGCCTTCCTTTGGCCAGCAACCAATCGAAGGGACTATTATTATGCTTTCAAGTCTTATACGAGAATTTCCCGGAAGGATCAAAAAATTATTTTAAAATTAAATAACCCTATAATGACCCTTGTTACATGTGTAACATCGGGAATTTATTGCATCATTTCAACAACATATTAATATTTACCACGAATCCCTAAGTAGGTTTTAACCATTAAGGTTTAAGTTTATTTAAGGATATTAAACCTTTTGCTTGGAATTAAATTTTATACATGTCTATAAATTGAATTTAAAACTTTTCTTTAATTTTTTTTATTATTAATTCATTTTTGAGTTTAGTTTAAGATAGGCAGGGATAAGCTTGTTTATTCTTTATAAATAATAAATTATTGAAATATTGTGAATTTAAAATTAGTTATTAATTAGAATATGTTAAAATTTTACTTAAAATATTTCAATTTTTTTATTTTGAAATTTTACTATAATGTTTTGTATGAATATTTTAAAGTCAGTGGTTCACCCAACTCAGATCATTGTGGCAGGGGTTTGCGAGTCGAAAAAAGGTTGGGGACCACTGATCTAAGGGACTTGCGCTGGTTCGAGTCTCCATGGAGGAAGACATTTTCTAATAGAATTTGGCCACTATGGAACCAGTGTCCGCCCAGCATCGTGAGGAGTTTGGGTAACCTCAATAAGTAGTGGCTCCAGGTTGAGAAAACCAGTTATAATGGCAGGGGAACTCATTGTGAATACATGTCATCCCTAAACTGGTTGGATGATTAACGCATGTGGATGTGAGGTGAGCAGCCAGCTGGTAGGTCAAAGGCATTCTAAGGCCTGTAGTACCATGGAGTTTAATATTTAATTTTAGGAAGTTATATTTTGAGGTTATTTTAATTATACTATTTTTAGTCTGAACATCTTACCTCGATATTAATGTTGATTTGTTCTTGAACATGTTTCAAAACAATTCTGTTTTATCGTCAGCTTTTCCAGACTGGTTTTATTTATGTTGCACAACCTGGATGTCGATGTCAGCTCCATCCTGTGGTTGGCCAAAGAACCTCCAAACAAGGTCATGCTCCATCGGTACATCAAAATTCATAACTCTCTTACTGTTCTTCTGAATATAAATTTTTTCCCAAATAGTCAGCTCTTTTGTATTTTCTAACTGTTTTAATAATTTAGTGTCTGAATTTATATTATGTTTTTCAGACCAAACATGAGCAGCAATTGCAGATTTTTCTATTTCCCCATTTTTAATATTTCTTATGTGTTCTTTGGTTCTAATTTTTAGGTTTATTTTTGTTTTTCCTATATATATCTTTTTTTTCTTGCTTGGAACCATGAGTGCAGGTTCAGTAGCAACATCAGGACTGAGTTCACTGCATGGTGAGCATTCAAAAGAAGAAGATCTCCCATTAGAATCTGTATTCACACGTAGATTATCTTTTCTAATAAATGGCATGAAACCTCTACCTTCCATATCATCAGTTTTCATACGTCTTTCTCCTTCCAAAAAAAGTTAATGTAAGTTAAAAGTGATTGTACTTGTGTCAATATAGCATCCTGCTTTGGTACAAAAATAGCTAAAACTAGGATGAAGGAGACTGATCTATTGAATCAGGTTTTCTACTGAACATGGTCCAAACAAAAAAGATGGCATTTCGAGAGGAGCTAGATATATATATATATATATATGAAAAACAAAAAGAAACCTAAAAATTAGAACCAAAGAACACATAAGAAGTATTAAAAATGGGGAAATGGAAAAATCTGCGATTGCTGCTCATGTTTGGTCTGAAAAACATAATATAAATTCAAACACTAAATTATTAAAACAGTTAGAAATTACAAAAGAGCTGACTATTTGGGAAAAAATTTATATTCAGAAGAACAGAAAACAGAGTTATGAATTTTGATATACCGATGGAGCTGACATCGACATCCAGGTTGTGCAACATAAATAAAATCAGTCTGGAAAAGCTGACGATAAAACAGAATTGTTTTGAAACATGTTCAAGAACAAATCAACATTAATATTTAGGTAAAATGTTCAGACTAAAAATAATATAACCATGGAGTTTGTTTATTGATCTCTTTGTACTTTTTTACCTTTTTATTTAGAGGTATATCTTTTATTCAGAAATACATTAATTAAATATTCTATAAATTAACCATAAAACTCACACTAAACATTGGCAATAGTGCCATAAAATATACCTTTACAATCACAATTTAAAAAATCATCAATCAAACATACAAAATAAATAACTGTTAAAAAAGAGAAAAATGTACTATAATGAACTAGAATTTTTCAGTCTCATAAGGAATAATACAATTTAAGATACTTTTAACAAGAAATTGTTTTCCTTTTACATATAATGCAAGCATTCAGTTCAGCAAAAAGTTAATATGAGTTAAAAGTGATTGTACTTGTGTCAATATAGCATCCTGCTTTGGTACAAAAATAGCTAAAACTAGGATGAAGGAGACTGATCTATTGAATCAGGTTTTCTACTGAACATGGTCCAATCAAAAGATGGCATTTCGAGAGGAGCTAGAACAGGCAGTTCCCTGCTTGGGACCATGAGTGCAGGCTCAGTAGCAACATCAGGACTGAGTTCGCTGCATGGCGAGCATTCAAAAGAGGAAGATCCACCATTAGAATCTGTATTCACACGTAGATTATCTTTTCTAATCAATGGCATGAAACCTCTACCTTCCATATCCTCAGTTTTCATACGTATTTCTCCTTCCAAATAGCGTACACGTTCTCGCAACATTTCAGTTTCTTTAGTACATTCACTCAACTGATTAACTAACTGGCTCACTAATGAACGTAGTTGTTGACTTAGAGTTCGTAGTTCTTCTATCACAGTACGATCATCTTTAGGCCACTTGCTTCCTTCTAGTTTTGTGATTTCTGCCTTAGACATGTATTCACCGCCACAAGCTGCTTCCTCTTCATCTTGGCTTATAAGGTCATCTTCATTTTCAGTCCTCCTCCTCAAATGAAGTATTAACGAATCTGCCTCTTCCATTGTTCTAAAACATGAGTTTTGTTTATTTAATTAAAATTACAGTGGGAGGAAACACTATGAGGTATTTACATTAATAAATGAGTTGGAGAAAATGTTTAACATCTCACCTCACAAAGAAAAGAAACATTTTCAAGAAAATTACTTACCATCCTGAAACACACAGAAAATTAAAAAAAAAAATTTATCAAATTGATATTACATTAGCACCAATTAACAAATTTAGTCTGGATAATCTACTAGAAAGTTAATGTCCTGGAGAGTAAAAAATCTAGAATTTACAAAATCAGTTGCAATGACTGCAATAAAGTATATATAGGATAAACTAAAAGGAATTTAAAAATTCATACAAAAGAACACCTTAGATTTTTTTTTTCCAAATGCCTGGTTTCTCTCCTGGCATGACGTATTTGTAACCCACTTCTGAGGTTGGGGCACCTGGAAGGCGGGGTTACGTTGCCCCAATGATATGATGGGTGATGATGATAATGGTACGCCAGGAGAGTCCCTAGTCCTAAGCTTAACCTAAGATGAATATGAATGATGATGATTGCGATGGCCATATGATTTCGGGGACTGTTTGGGCCTTAAAATTTTCCTGACATTTGTCTTACAGGTGAGGAAAAACCCCGATAAAAACCTCACCCAGAAAAACTGTCCCGACTGGGGATTGAACCCGGGCCCGCTGCATGACAAGGCAGCACACTACCCCGAGATCACAGCGGTGGACATTAGAAATATTAAAAATGGTGAAATTGAAAAATCAGCAATTGCAGCTCATACTTTGCTAGAAAATCATAAAATCGCAAAAGACACTAAACTTTTGAAACATTTGGAGAAACCTTTGGAATTAACAATTTGGAAAAAGATATACATTCCGAAGAATAAATATAAAACAATGAATTTCAATATCCCCGACGAGAATAATTTAATCTCCAAGTTCATAAAATCTACACCAGATGGTAGTTCAGAAGCTGATGTTAATGATGAAATTTCAACAGTTGGAATTTGACTGAAGATGGAAGTAATACTATACTATTGAAACCGGTATCGTGAAGACCCGCAACTTTATGAGGTGAGATGTTAAAACATTTTCTCCAACTCTTTATTAATGAATTTTGTTGTTAACAATCATCATAAGAATATTATGTAGTAAAATGGGAATTATAGATATTAGTAATCAACTGCCCAAAATCTTGCTAAAGAAGAAATTTTAGGCTAAATAGTATTAATGAATAAAATGAATTATCTCACCTCATACACTCCGTGATTTTCATAGCACAGGATCGTGGTTTCAGGAACGGTTGTTCCTATCTTCAGCCATCTTTATGACTGTTGAATTAACAGAAGATGATGGTAAAGAAGTAACTTCAACAGTCGTAATGTTGGCTGAAGATAGGAACAACTGTACCTGAAACCGCGGTCCTGTGATGTGAAAAACACAGGAGAATATGAGGTGAGATAATTACGACTAATGGCTGATGTTTCCATTAAGTGCAGTGAGAATTTTTTCTAAGTCCAGATAGACACCATGTACATGCTCAAACAGGTTATATTTTAAAATTATTTCCCACTATTTACAATAAATTTTACATTTTTTCTAATGATTATTTCAACATATTTTTCTATGATATTTAACTATATATGTTAACATGAAGACGTGGCAGCCATATTGATTTTAACGATTATTCTATACAACAACAGTGTAGCCAACATAGTGTATGTACTTTAGAATTTTAGAGCTTACTATTTATTTTTGGGCATTGCATTCTTTCACAGGTTAGAGTGCTTAAATTGTGTTAGGTTGGTCTTTCACAGGTTAGAGCACTTAAATCATGTTAAGTTAGATTTTAAGTTTGTTAAATAGCATATATAATGTTGGCTGCATCGTGATATTCATGTTTGTTGGTGCATGCGCGTGGTGTCTGCCTACGCTTAATGGAAACATTATCCACGACTAATTTTATTTATTAACTTGAAAGCCTCATAATGTTAGTTCTCGTAATAAGTTTTATAAAATAAATAGTATTACGTTTATAAAACTCATATCATGTAGATTTCATGTACATATTTGTTTCTATTTTTATTTTTTTTCAATTCTTGTTTTTTTTTTTTTTAATTTCATAAAATTGTATTTATTAATTCTTTATAATAGTTTCATTTTAAGTGGAATTTGTCATCAGAAAAAACAAAGGCTAAATTAATAAAACAAATAGAAGAACCTAAAGAGCTCATGGTTTAGGAAAAATCCACATTAAAAAAAAAACAAGGCAAAATTAATGAATTCTGAAAATTCCCAGGAAATGTGATTTAATTTGGATGCTCATCAATCCAGCAACAGATGGAGCAGAACAATGGCCATGAATAGAGCAAGGAATTATATAAAGAAAATTATACCAAAATATGAAATCATAACAAAATATGAAAATGATGACCAAAAATATTATGAAGCTACTATTTTCTAGACTTTTTACTACATTTACATGTTCAGGTCCTTTATAATTTATAAATATACATACCAGCACATAAATGAGACAAGCAGACCTTATTTGTGGCTCAAGAAATCAAGATGTTCACTGCATTTCCATTTTGATTATTTCTGGCCCAATATAAAATATGTACATGATTTGAAGAAATTTTCATGGCTCAAGACATAGCGTAGTTGTTTGAGGAATCACACTACAAACTGAAATGTCGTGGGTTCGAGTCTCGATGAGGTCAGGATTTTTAGCTGGACCAAACCTTCTGGTGGCATCCTGGCCCTGGGGTCAACTTAACTCCTAAAGGAAATGAGTATCAGACACTGCATGTTCTGGGAGTAAAGGCGGCCATCACGCAGGAGCAACATTCCAGTGAACGACTCGAGCTGATTGTCTAGAAAGATGGGAACTTCATCATCATCATCATAGTACATTCACGAATTTAGGCCATTTGTTGACCTGTTTCGGCCTCAAGAGAAACACCATCCAAAAGTCTTTTGAGTGGACGTCCTGGTCTTCTTCTTCCTGCAGGTTGATATCTTAACATTTGTTTGGTTCAACCTCCCATTACGTTTGGATAATTTCTATTTCTTTTGCATGAAGATATTTGAATTCCAGTATATGCAAATATAACAATAACCTAAATTTGATTATTTCAGAGCACAAGTAGATCAAGTCCAGTATGCCATATTTGGAGAAACAAGATGTTAAAAATTATTAATCCACAATTAATTAACTATAAACACGGTGAAATAGAGTTACAATTATTTTAACATTATTTTTTTCAAGATATGGGCCTAGCACAGTGTCTAGTCTTGGTCTACTTGTACTTCGAACGATCCAGTTATCAATTCTGTTCTTAGTACACAGTTACAAGCTTGTTCTATAATCTGATAGTAAACTATAGCGCCTGTCTGTCATTTTGTATGTCGAAGAAGTGCGCTCTGCATCACATTATGTTATGTAAGTATACTTGTTATCATGCTATATTTGGTAGTTGATGTAAGTGAGAATAATGTTGGCCTTACCTACAAGAACTTCACTAATTTAAAAAAAAGCACTGCTTCACCTTTAGAAGAATAGCCTTCACTACAATTAAATGATGTAATCCACTCACAAAGTAGGAACTGTTCTCAGGCAGTAAGAAGGAACTGGCTGCTGCCTGACTAGTGGCTAAGAAGCCTTGAAACATATGTTCAACAAAAACAACTATAAGAGGTAGGAATGAACAGACAAAATGTTTTAATTATTAAGATCTGCACTACATACCAATTCTAGACTGCTGCGTTTACTTTTCTCCTCTTCTAATTCAGACTGCAGCTTCAACTTTTCATCCTTCAGATCATTCATTATGTCATATAACTGTTTTAATTCTGTCATTGTTCTTACATTTTTTCCTGCTTATAATAATAACTGGAAAGCGCACTAATGTGCAAAGGAGTTTAATTAATTAGTTTTTGCTTTAGTCACAAAGTGATTTGTTATTGTTTCTGCATTTGTTGATATGGTATTTTTCACAGCGTTCTCTGCACAATGAGCATATGCAGTGGTCATTGGCATCGTGGTATGACATGTTTCTGCATATTTTGTGATGGTAGCCATGTATCGCTAGCTTGATCATCACATGTCTCAGTTTCTGATTGGCATTTGTCCAGGTCCGTCTATCATGGTGTCGGTGTCGTAGAAGTCCGATGGGATTTCTTCTCTCTTCTTTCGCCTCTCTAGAATGTGTTTTTTCTGTATTATCTGTGGATGGCAATGTTAGTGCTGTCCTCAGATCTTCTATGAGAAAAGTCTCTCTTGCTAGTTCGTAAGTCAAATGCGAACATGTGTATTTTGAGATGCCCATTATGGTCTTTAGAAATTTCGCTCTGATTCCTTCTATGATGTAAAGATCTTGTTTTGATAGTTTTTTCCCAGATAAGGTGGAGTCCATATGTTATTACTGGTATGATTTTGGCTCTAAATAGGCACATCGCTGTTTTTAGTGATAATTTCTGGATGTTCTGTATGTCTTATATTACTTTCATGGTGGCCACTATTCTTTCTTTTATGTGGAGTCTGAAAGTTTGTGTTGTTTGCAGAGTAACACCGAGGTATTTGAAAGAATTTACAATTTCGACTCTACCTTCCTCATATTGTAGGTTGTCATCTGCTGCTACTCGTCTACCTTTCCTGAAAACCATTTGTAGAGTTTTGGTTTTGTTTATTTTGAGTCCATTTTCTTCTGCCCAGTTTGTTAATGCATTGAAAGCATTTTGAAGTTCTTTTTTATCCAGGGATCCTAAGACAATGTTATCGGCATATATATAGATTATGGTTGCTGTTGATTGTTGTCTTATTGCCGTTATGGCATCTGCCGTTGCGATGTTGAAGAGTATGGGCTGATTTTTCTGCTTATTCATCTAGGGTCATGTTCTTGTTGTAGGGATGGAGTTTCAGATAAAAACCTCCATCTAACTTGTCGTTCCACATCTCTTCATCCAATTATTTACTTCTATCAAATGTATTATCTTGTTCAGTATGGGACACTGAGGAATTTTCACTTGCCTACCATGTTACATTGTCAAAACATTTCAGAATTACAGCCATTTTGAAAATGTTTTTAACAAATTCCTAGATCTGTTATTGAAAAATACCAGAATTCCAAAGTTGAAAAATATGAAATTTTCACTAAAATATGAAAATTTGGCAAAATATTATGAAATATGAAGTTTTTTGTTGGTCTTATTTGATTCTGCACATCATAAAATGTAAAGATACTTTGCTCTCAGTGCTAACTAATAGTTTAAAACATGAAATTTCATAAAAATTCCTAGCTCTAGTCATGAATATACTGAAGATGGAATTATTCCAAAACCGGTCTAAAAAGAAGAAAAAATATGAGGTGGGGTGATTAATTTTCAATATTTAATTTAAGAATAAGTACAATGTATTTTCTGTTGGTTTCTAAAGTTAATCTCATGAACACAATTTAATAATTGTTTGATATTACAATACCGGATTATGAAAAACAATTAATGATGGATTGTTTCATATTAAGTTCATTAATTTGATATGACAAAAGAGTATCAGATATGCCTATTTTCTATTGCTGTATTACTTTATTTGATTTGTCAACTCATCAAGAATTTGTAAATGCATCACTTGTTAAATATTTTTCTAAATCAATATAACAGAACTTATATTTAATAATTATTTATTAAGGGGGCTTATACAATAGTGACTGCACTTTTTACAAAAAAATTAACAATTCCACTGTTTCTTAATGGATTTTCTTCAAATTTTGCACACTTATTCTACATGAATTTAGCTTTACCTTGACTATTTAACTCATGCCTCAAATGGAAGCAACGACCAATCACGTTTCAATGAATTTTGTTTTACAACCAATCACAGTTGAGTTTCAGCCCGATATTTATCAACATATTAAAGAAAGTTCTTCCTTTTAACATTATGAACAGGTCATAGCATTCTTTTGCAGTGACTGACTCTCTAAGAAATATGTTGAATATAGTAATTTATATATTAAGGTGTAAGAATCCTAGAATGCATGTGGCTTCCAGATTATTATATAGTGCACGAATGTAATCAGATACCGCTTGCGAGATATAATAAAAACATGTAGCAATTGATTATACCACAATAAAAAGAAACCATTGTTTACACTTTCTTAACCTTATTATTTCCCAGGTATTTACGTTCCACAAAAATATAATTGACATATTTACATCATAGGTCACCAGAAATTAATTAATAACCAATAATGTTGGTTATAAACAGTTTGATGTGTTTCATTTTTTCTCCACTAGGGTGCATTCTTACAATATTGCGATCCTATTTGGAAATAAATAATATGATCTGGTTGCATAACAATGTTTCTCATTTGTTTTCAAACATCGCCATTTACATTAAATATATAAATATTTTAGTTAGATGCTTCTGGGAAATTCTTGTACATATACCCATCAATAGGAACCTCAAACTCGATGCTATTTTTTGCAGACGATTTAGCTCTTCTGGCACTTTCCGAAAATTATTTGCAACGATCAATTTATAATATACAAAAAACAACTGCCAAATTTAATATGGAAATATCAATTAACAAAACTAAAATTATGGTATTTCATGGAAAGGACCCCATACAAAGAAAAATCTGTCTCCAGAATAAAATTTTAGAGATATCTAATCAATTTAAATATCTTATCTCTCTATCTGGGAAAGAATTACTAGTTATAGAATTTTGGGAATTATTAATCAAGTTATGAAACCATCCCTTGTACAAAAAAACACCAGATTATGTTTTTATATAACACTTTGGCTAGACCAGTGTTGACCTATGGTAGTGAAGCATGGACACTAAAAAGACAACATGAAAGCAGAATAATGGCCTGTGAAATGAGATTCATGCGCAGAACAGTGGGTTACACCAGATGGAATCGGAAAAGGAATTGAAGACTATGCCAATTTTGGAATATATTAAACAGTACCAACTAATTTATTTAACTTTCACAGGGAAAGAACACTATGAGGTTTAATTTAAGAATTAAATTAATGTTTTTATTACCTCACCTCATATCCTTTTTTCTTTTATACTGCAGTTTCGGAGCTTATCTCCATCATCAGTAGCCTCTGGTCAACCAGTGTTATGTCATTTCTTGGCGGTTTTCTTCTTACTTCTATTGGTGGACCGATGAACCTCTGGATTTTGACCTGATCCAGAGGTTCATCGGTCCACCGATAGAAGTAAGAAGAAAACCGCCAAGAAATGACATAACACCGGTCGACCAGAGGCTACTGACGATGGAGATAAGCTCCGAAACTGCAGTAGAGAAGAAAAAGGATATGAGGTGAGGTAATAAAAACATTAATTTAATTCTTAGTACCAACTAAATTGGAAGCACCATCTTGAAAGAATGAGTTCAAATCGGATCCTCAAAGCTGTTATTTAATTAATTATATACCAAGAGGACGAAGATCTCTGGGCCGTCCTATGAAACGCTGGAGGGAAAATTTTCTGTAGGATCGTAACAGGCCTTGGCCTAATACTTGGAAGGAAGAAGAAGATATAAATATTTTAAAATAATTTTATTTGTTAAATAGTCCTAACAAATGCCACTCTTGATTTCCAAATTCTCTAGATAAATTGGAAATCACTTGTGGCATTACTTATGATAATTTAATACATGTCATAAGTATAAATATATTTACGGAATACAACTTTTCATTAAAAAATTCCATGTCACCATGAAAAACAAGATTACACCTACCAGAGTATGGTAAATAAAAACAAATTACCTATTGTTTTATTTAAATCGTCATTATAATATTGATGTTGGATATAACAAAAATTCTAATTGGCTTCTGTTAAAGGTACAGATTTTTAAGTATGCATTTTTAACATATTGTACATTTTGGAATATATCTGCCCTAGCAAACCAGTAATTTTTCATTCAAATTTAACCATTGAGGTCCATCCTCTACAGAGTATGACAAAAGACTTTTATGGAAAATTTTATTGAAATCCAACAAACGGTTCTAATGATGTTCTTTTTTTATATTGTGAAATTAAATTTTGAGAAAAGCCAATCTAAAGTGTCTACATGATACGAGTTTTATAAATGGAATACTATACATCCATGCACAATCTTACAAAATAAAATTTATCATTACTAAAAATTGGAATTTTTAACTGAAAATTTGGGACAGGATGCTGAAATGTATATACTGTTAAATTTGAAGAGAAAAATTTTCGCCTAGACCGGGACTCGAACCCGGGACCCTTGGCTTTCCGGGCCAAGTGCTCTACCAACTGAGCTACCGAGGCGAGTTACGATCTAGACGCAAATTTTTCTCTTATATACGTTGTAATTCCCTTTCGCCAAATGCTTTTGAAACCATTGTTTCTATCTTTGCAAATGGCGGCTTTCTTAGTTAAGAAGACATTTATTGGAAATTTAACATTACTTTAAAAGCCAGTAAGGCCTCTAATGATGTTTTTATTATTAATTTAACATTTCTCAATGAAAGATAAATTAAATTTGAAGAGAAAAATTTTCGCCTAGACCGGGACTCGAACCCGGGACCCTTGGCTTTCCGGGCCAAGTGCTCTACCAACTGAGCTACCGAGGCGAGTTACGATCTAGACGCAAATTTTTCTCTTATATACTGTTGTTTAGGTCAATAAAAAAATTTTAATGTTTACATGGTTCTTACTGTGTAAGCACCCTTAATATGCAATTTTCTATTAATAAATCAAAGATATGTGATTTAGCTATACGGCAATAAACCAGAAATATATTATGTACAGAATACTTACTCTTGAAATTCTTGTAACATGTTAATATACTTGTATTTTCTAAAACTTCACAGAATAATTTACTATCATAAAATAAGTTTAAAATAAAAACAAATAGTATTTTTTTGAAAATATAGAAATTAAATTCTGGAGTTCACATCACAATTTCAACCAGTGTTAACTGATAAGGTAGCCTTTGCTAACAGCTGTAATAGTACATGGTTATTGTTTCATTCAATTTTTATCAAGTTTAACATGCAAGAATTAATCTGTCCTTGATCATGCACTCTTACGCTCATGCCTCATGCTAAGAGCTTATAGGAGCTTAAGATAAAAAAAAATGGGAAGGAAGATAAATGTATTATGTAATGGGAAGAATAAAATCTGACAGCCATACAGTCTCAGACACCAAGAATCTATATTTTATCTCTTAAGATAAACACTACTTTGGAGAGTATATTAGATGCATGGTGAAATTACAAACATTTCTACAGGTGTTTTTATTATTCGTTCCTTACATATCAATGATGGATAAATCATATTTGAAGAGAAAAATTATATGCTCAGACTTGGGCTTGAACCCAGGACCTTTGGCTTTCTAGGCCAATACTCTTACTGACTGAGTTACCTGAGCAAGTTCCAATCTAAATGCAAATTTTTCTCTTATACACGCTGTTAATTCCCATGCACCAAATGCTATGAAACCTTTGCTTCTATCTTGAAAATGGCGGCTTCTTTATTCTTTATTTAACTTTCACAGGGAAAGAACACTATGAGGTTTAATTTAAGAATTAAATTAATGTTTTTATTACCTCACCTCATATCCTTTTTCTTCTATACTGCAGTTTCGGAGCTTATCTCCATCGTCAGTAGCCTCTGGTCGACCGGTGTTGTCGTTTCTTGGCAGTAAGAAGAAAACCGCCAAGAAACGACATAACACCGGTTGACCAGAGGCTACTGACGATGGAGATAAGCTCCGAAACTGCAGTATAGAAGAAAAAGGATATGAGGTGAGGTAATAAAAACATTAATTTAATTCTTCTTTGTTCTTCTTGTATCTTGTAAGCCCATGTTTCCCTTAACAGATATTTAGGCACTTTTCCCCTACAGGGAAGAATTTGAACCATACTAATTTAGTTACACTTGTTTTTGTATAGATGTCATTTGAGTGGTCTGTGGTCAGTGTTCTGCCCCATACTGACATCTAGGAGACCAAGATAGTACTAGGACAGGAAAATTTGGTGAATTTTGCTTAGAGGCCTTTTTCATTCAGGCTTAAGGATCTTTTACGAGCCTGAAAATCTTCAGACTCGGGACCCACGCTTAAAGTCCCTCCCGGAGGACTTGCTCCTTGGATTTTTCCATCCTAAAAAATCCATCGACCCTGGCCGGGTTTGAACCCTTGACCCTCGGGATCAGAGGCAGGCTTCTTTATTATGAAGACATTTTACATTACATTATAAAGCCAGTACAGCTTCTTTCTATGTTTTTATTATTCATTTCATACATCTCAATGAAGGATAAATCATATTTGAAGAGAAAAATTATACATTCAGACTGGGGCTTGAACCCAGGACCTTTGACTTTCAAGGCCATTTCTCTACCGACTGAGCTACCTGAGCAAGCTCCTAACCCAAGCACCAAATGCTATGAAACCTTTGCTTCTATTTTGCATGTGGCAGCTTTTTTATTAAAAACACATTTATTTGAGAATTAACAGCATATAACTGTGGTCTCGAGGTAGTGTGCTGCCTTGTCACATAGCGGGCCCGGGTTCGATCCCCGGTCGGGGCAGTTTTTCTGGGTGAGGTTTTTCTCACCTGTAAGACAAATGTTAGGAAAACTTTAAAGCCTAAACGGTCCCCGAAATCATATGGCCATCATCATCATCCTTCACCAGTGTGGAAAGCAACAGGAAGCTACCACACCTAACAATTCCCTAGATGCTATGATTGCAGTGAAAGACCTGCCCTCGGGCAGAATTACTACAGATGGAAAAGAGAAAGATTTGCATTTAGATTGGAACTTAATCAGTCGGTAGAGGATTGGCCTAGAAAGCCGAAGTCCTGGGTTCAAGTCCCAATCTGAGCATATATTTTTTCTCTTAAAGTATGATTTCTATAGTTAATGGAAGAGACCATGGTAATTAACTATATTGAATAATCATAGGTTTGAAACTAAAATTATTGAGTAACAAAATTACGAATTTGAGTATAACAATAGTTGTAAATTATCTTACATACTATAAACTCATGGACAAAGAAGTGTGGATGAAAGAAACTAATAACATGGAATATCAATATTATTATACAACTTTCAAGTACAGAAAAAAATTTAACATACTGAGAATTTTTCTTTACTTTTTAAAACAAACATTGTAATAATAATTATAAACATGCCATTACAAATTATCAGAAAAATAACAATTTTTAACCCATTTGCTTCAAGTTTAAATGCTCAATGCATTTTCCCAGAAACCGGATTTAAGTTACCGTAAATTATATTGTCTTTTTCCAGATATTCAAAACAAACAAATTATAACGGTACTTGAGATCACAATGAGGGCGAGGGAAAAAACACATTCCTCTACTATTCATAAATCTTAACAAAAGATTACCCTGCCAAGAGATGTGCAAAGTATATAACAGCAGAGTTAAGCGAGTGTACCTCGTCTTCTGAGTTAAGGCCATTTAACTGCTGGTGAGTCTACCTCGTCTTATGAGGCAAATGGGTTAATTATGGAAAAACAAACAGAAATTTTTATTACAAAATTAAAATAATTATTTTAATGATTGTCGAAAATATGTAATAGGAAAGAATTTAATAATAAGTTATGTCTGCTTAATTCTTACCTTTTTGTTACACATATGTACAAAGAAACTTCTTATCTTACCTCATACTTACTTACTTACTCACTGGCACTATTGAACCCGTAGGTTCATGGCCATGCAGACATAAGCTCTCCATACATCCCTATCCTGAGCTAATGCTTTCCAATCATTCCCTGTATAATCTACTTCCCTCAAATCATAGTTAATGTTATTCTCCCACCTCATTCTTGGTCTACCAACTGGGTGTTTTCCCTCTGGCTTTCCTACAAGAAGCTTCCATGCAAGTCTTTCATTCCCCATACATGCAACATGTCCTGCCCATCACAGTCTACGAGACTTAACTGTTCTTATTACATCTGGCTTTCTATAAAGACCATGTAGTTCATTGTTATGTAGTCTTCTCCATTCACCTGTTCAATACCTCATACTTTTTGCTTTTTTTAAACATGAGAACTGCAATTGGCTGAATATAAGAGAGACTTCTCTTGAAAACTGCCGTTCCCATGTTTAAAAAACAAAGTATGAGATAAGATAAGAAGTGACTTCATTCATTGAATTAAGAACCTCATAATGTTATTTCCCATATTTAACTATAACATGTTTCAAGGCTTATTAGTCACATCCTCGTTATTCCCAAGTTGTCGGCCCTGGATCTCAACTTCTGCTCACTCTTTCTGTGGTCCAAAGAACTTGCTATTTAGGTTCCTCTCCCCGGAAATTTCAAAATTCATGATTCTCTCCTTGTTCTATGTAGATTTTTTTTCCCATATGGTGAGTTTGTTTGTGTTTCCTAACTGTTTTAATAATTTTTCACAAATTAGAAAAAATCAGCTGAGAACACTCCTAAAGATATTATTCACAGACATAACGAAAAGTTGAGGAATGAAAATCCAAGGATTTGGGGATATCTAGACTTCATAAGAGGCTACCACCTCATAGATTAATCATAGACCATAGCCTTCAAGCTCAAAAACCATTCAAAATAATAATTCTGGGTGAGAAAACCTAGTCATCTCCAAATTAAAAAAAAAAAAAAAACAGTAATAAAATCTATAAATGGGTATTATTGAACATAAAGCTGCCATTCTCATGTTCAATACATATGCAGATTTTCAGTTACTATTTTTAAAAATATAATTACTTAATTATATATTTTCTTTAACATTCTTATAGGGTTTGGTGAAGGGAAAATGTATAGAAAGAAAATGAAACTGGAATATAACTAAATAAATAAATTTAATTTTTAATGAGTTGTATATTTTAACTCTCTTTTGTTGAAAATTTGGATTTACCAGAGAAAATTGTGAAATTCAACAAATCAATGGGGATCATTAATAGTTTTAAAACCTTCATTAGTGCAAAAATCAACTCGTACTCGTCTTTATCAAATAATGGCTTGACCAGTCCTATGTTATGGGAGTGAAGCGTGGACTATAAGGACGAGAGATGAAAGCAGACTAACAGCTTGTGAGATGAAATTTATGCGCCAAACAGCTGGCTACACCAAATGGGATTGAAAGAAAAATGTAGAAATCCTTCAAGAATTTAAGGTGTCACCAATACTGGACTACATCTGATATCAGCTAAACTGGAAGGAACATGTCTCAAGAATGGCTAGATCCAGGATCCCGAAGGCAATAATGAACTACTTTCCAAATGGGAAACGGTCACTTGGTCGACCTATGAAAAGATGGCATGAAAACCGCTTTCTCAGGCCATAACAGTTCTTCTGGGACTAATACCTGGCAGGATGATGATGATATTTTGACTCACCTCATATTTCTTGATTTTTATGCAGACTAGTTTCGTCGTTTCTGTGCGACATTCTCGATGCATTACAACTGTTGCCTTGTGGTTGTCCTTCCTGCAAGTTGATTTCTGCTCCATCTGTTGGCTGATCGATAAACTTCCAAATCAAATTTTTTTTCTCTTTCGCTGGGAATTTCATAAGTCTTTTATTCTTGCAGATGTAAATTTTCTCCCAAATTGTGAGTTCCTTAGATTTTTCTAACTGTTTTAGTAATTTTGCCTTAGTTTCAATTCTGTGTTTTTCTGACCATGCATGCGCATTTATTGCAGAATTGAAACTAAAGCAAAATTACTAAAACAGAAAAATCTAAGGAACTCACAATTTGGGAGAAAATTCACTTCTGCAAGAATACAAAGAAAATTATGAATTTTGAAATTCCTATTGAAGGAGAAAAAAAATTTGATTTGGAAGTTCATCGGTCATCCAACAGAGGGAGAAGAAATCAACTTGCAGGAAGGACAACTGCAAGGCACCAGTTGTAATGCATTGAGAATGTCACACAGAAGCAACGAAACCAGTCTGCATAAAAATGAAGAAATATGAGGCGAGTCAAAATATACAACTAATTAAAAATTAAAAGAAACCTCATAGTGTTTTTTCCTACATATATTTAACAATAAGTAAACTGAAAATTTGTCTCCCAGCAGCTCCAAAAGCAAATACCCATTAAAAAAACCTTTAAATTGTGACCATTTACTTAATTTTTATACGTAATAAACAAAGGCTTTTAGTGCAAATGAAATACTTTGTATTTGAAGGATACAGGAAAAGAGGCAGGTAAGTCATTTTTCCCTTGAAGCCTAGATAACATACTTTTAGTTGATGTTTTATTATTTATTTAACACTTCTCAATGAAGGATAAATTATATTTGAAGAGAAAAATTTTCACCTAGACCAAGACTCGAACCCAGGACCTTTGGCTTTCCAGGCCAAGTGCTCTACCAACTGAGCTACCGAGGCGAGTTGCGATCTAGATGCAAATTTTTCTCTTATATACGTTGTAATTCCCTCGCGCCAAATGTTTTGAAACCTTTGTTTCCATCTTTGCAAATGGCGGCTTCTTAGTTAAGAAGACATTTATTGGAAATTTAACACTACTTTATAAAGCCAGTAGGGCTTCTATTGATGTTTTTATTATTGATTTAACACTTCTCACTGAAGGATAAATTATATTTGAAGAGAAAATTTTTTGCCTAGACTGAGACTCGAACCCAGGACTTTTGGCTTTCCGAGCCAAATGCTCTACCAACTGAGGTACCTTCAGTGAGAAGTGTTAAATTAATAATAAAAACATCAATAGAAGCCCTACTGGCTTTATAAAGTAGTGTTAAATTCCCAATAAATGTCTTCTTAACTAAGAAGCCCCTATTTGCAAAGATGGAAACAAAGGTATCAAAGCATTTGGCACGAGGGAATTACAACGTATTGAAGTTAAAAGTAATCCCACTACAGGCCTCGGGAGGCCCTTGGGGTAGTAGGAGGTTAAGGCTCCCACTTTTTCTAGACAATCGGCACTTGATGTCAGCCCTGCATGACGGCCGCCTTTACCCCCAGAACAAGCGTCTGGTACTCATTTCTGTTAGAGGCTGAGTCGACCCCAGGGCCATAGTGCCGCCAGAAGGTTTTGGTCAGTTTAAAAATCCTGACCCCACCAGGACTTGAACCCTTGACCTTCCGACTTGTAGCGCAGTGCCTTAACCACTATGCTACGGCATGCCCCCGAATTACAACGTATATAAGAGGAAAAATTTGCGTCTAGATCGCAACTCGCTTCAGTAGCTCAGTTGGTAGAGCATTTTGCCCAGAAAGCCAAAGGTCCCGGGTTCGAATCTCGGTCTAGGCGAAAATTTTTCTCTTCAAATATAATACTTTTAGTTGTAAAACTACATGCTTCCTTACACTGTGGTAAACTCTGGAAGTAAATAAACCCATGATTAAACTGTATCTTTTTCTGTTTCACACTTCTAAATGATAGTGCTTTCAATGGAGAATCTAATGACACCTCAAACTCCATTTTGATAAAAATAGTGATTTATCTGGTTCTTTACCTGTATTCTTCATTTGATGAATTATTATGATATTTTGTGGCAATAAACAATTCTGTTTTATCGTCAGCTTGTCCAGACTAGTTTGATTTATGTGGCACACCCTGGATGTCGATGTCAGCTCCATCCTGTGGTTGGCCAAAGAACCTCCAAACAAGGTCATGCTCCGTCGGTATTTCAAAATTCATAACTCTGTTTTTGTTCTTCTGAATATAGATTTTTTTCCCAAATAGTCTGCTCTTTTGTATTTTCTAACTGTTTTAATAATTTAGTGTCTGAATTTATATTATGTTTTTTCAGACCAAACATGAGCAGCAACTGCAAATTTTTCTATTTCCCCATTTTTTAATATTTCTTATGTGTTCTTTGGTTCTAATTTTTAATTAGACACTAAATTATTAAAACAGTTAGAAAATACAAAAGAGCTGACTATTTGGGAAAAAATCTATATTCAGAAGAACAAAAACAGAGTTATGAATTTTGAAATACCGACGGAGCGTGACCTTGTTTGGAGGTTCTTTGGCCAACCACAGGATGGAGCTGACATCAACATCCAGGGTGTGCAACATAAATCAAACCAGTCTGGACAAGCCGACGATAAAACAAGACTGTTTTGAAACATGTCCGAGAACAAATCAACATTAATATTGAGGTAAGATGATCAGACTGAAAATAATATAATTAAAATAACCTCAAAATATTACTTCCTAAAATTAAATATTATTTAGATAAATGTTTTTATTACTCACCTCATAAATAAGTATACCTCATACTGTAAATTCCTAAAAAAAGTAAATTGAGTTATATTTAGAAAACTTAAAAAAAATTAATTTGCAATTTATATCAAATATTTTATGGAAAGTGAGACTATGAAATAATAGAAAGTGAATCGGAAATATATTCTCACCTCATAAATTATACTTTCTCATCTTCAGGCCTATATGTTTAGGAGATAATTGATCCGTGAATTAATGAGACATTTTTTAACATCTTAAATAGCGTAGTGGTTAAGGCACTGAGCTACAAGCCGGAGGGTCAAGGGTTCAAGTCCCGTTGGGGTCAGGATTTTTAAACTGACCCAAACCCTCTGGCAGCATTATGACCCTGGGGTCGACTCAGCCTCTAATGGAAATGAGTACCAGACGCTTGTTCTGGGGGTAAAGGCAGCCGTCATGCAGGGCTGACATCAAGTGCTGATTGTCTAGAAAAAGTGGGAGCCTTAACCTCTTACTACCCCAAGGGCCTCCGGGCCTGTTGTGGGATCACTTTTCTTTACCTCGTATTTTATGTTTCTTCATACACGGGAACTAGTTTTCGAGAGAAGGATCTCTCTTCATTTTCAACCGACATTATGACTACAGGATTTTCGTTGGAATCTCCAAGAAACATAAAATATGAGGTAAGATGTTAAAAAATGACTCATTAATTTACGAATTAAGAACCTCATAATGTCATTTCCCATATTTAACTATTATTATTGATCTCTCTGGTTGAAAAAGATTAATTTATGGGGTGAGGTGTATATTTCCAATTCGCTTTCTTTAGAGTTTGCAACATAATTAAATTGAAATGATCAAAGGATTGATAATATTAACAAAATGGTAAATGCCATAAAAATCTTGGGAATTGAAGGCTATGGACTTAATTCATCTCTTCTTAAAATTTTAACGTAACAACTTTAAATGCTTCTCAGCAATTCTCACAAGTAAACTGTCAACCAATGCATGTCAAAATCTACCTCGAAATTTCTCCCAGATAAGCATTGTAATGTACCAAGTTATGCCCAAAAAATTATCTGCCGCTTTTAACTGCAAGGCACAGAAATTGAAGCCAGAATCCAACAATGGGAACCCACTGTGCAGAGCAGATGGATGTCTCTACTTGAATAGAGTAGAGTGGAGTGAGGTGGAACATGGTGCAGATGGCAGATTGTTGTTGTTTTCAAATGCTGGGCCTTGGCAATGAAGCCATTAGCGTTCTTGCTCTCCAATATTTCTCTATGGTGGATCCAACAGGTAATACTTCACATAGCTCACAAAGAGGCAGTTTTCAATAGTTTGACACATAGATTAGTGAACATACCAATGAACAAAGAAAATTATGAAAAAGAAAAAGAACACAATCAACGTAGCCACGAAAAATGGTTTTGCAGTAAAAATGATACTTACTTACTCACTGGCACTATCGAACCCATAGGTTCATGGCCGCGCAGACATAAGCTCTCCATACATCCCTATCCTGAGCCAATGCTTTCCAATCATTCCCTGTATAATCTACTTCCCTCAAATCATAGTTAATGTTGTTCTCCCACCTCATTCTTGGTCTACCAACTGGGCGTTTTCCTTCTGGCTTTCCTACAAGAAGTTTCCATGCACGTCTTTCATTCCCCATACGCGCAACATGCCCTGCCCTACTCAAGAAAATAAACAAGTTCAAAAGACAAAAATTTATTGATCAAAGCACTCTTCTAAAAGTGAAAGAAGAACTGTAAAATTCAGAAGATTCACATATCATCCCATTAAAACACCACAAGTTTCAAATTTTTTTTTAAAGATTTCAACATAAGGTTAGCACCCAAAAATGACTACAGCATCAGTAGACTGATTAGACCTAATAAGAATGAGAAAATTAAAGAAGAAAACAAATCAGGGATTTATCAAATTAAATGTGAAGAATGTGAGAAATTCTACATAGGAAAAACCAAGAGAAATTTGAAAACTGGAGTGAAAGAACATCTCAGGAATGTCAAGAAAGGGGAAGTAGAAAAATCTGCAGTGGCTGCCCATGCATGGTCTGAAAAACATCTTATCGAGAAAGAAGCTAAATTATTAAAACAAATAGAAAAACCAAAAGAACTTACTGTTTGGGAAAAGATCTACAATCAAAAGAGCAAAAAGAAGAAATTGATGAACTTTGAAATTCCCAGTGAGAATGACCTGGTTTCGAGGTTTTTCAGTCAGCCAATGGAAGGAGCGAAGGACGGCTCTTCAAGACGACAGAACAACGGTCGTGACGATACTGAGGATGGAACAGAAACTACGTTCCGAAACTAGTTTATTGTCAAATAAGAACAATATGAGGTGAGTGATAAAAATTCCTCCTTAATACTTCACAGGTTTGTAGGGTTATTCAATCCACCAAGTCAGGAATTCTATTACTTTCCTGTAGTTTAAAGCAGAGATTTTGTGTTGGATTTTAGTGCCTTGCAGATAAAATGGATAATATGGCATTGGTTCATCACAACGCTTCTCTGGAACAAATTTCAAGGTAGATTTCAGCACGGTTGACAGTTCCCTTGTTATATATCATCTATTAGTTTACTAAGAATTATGTTAATAAGATACAGTACATATTTGTGCATTTTCTAATAAGTATTACAGAAAGCAACAAGTAAGCTTATCTAAAAGCATAGTTCTGTTGAATTTGTGAAAGCAAAAAATAAAATAAAAAAAACAAATAGGTAAATGTATAAACAGCATAGCATTACTTAAATAATGTTCATATTAATAATTATTAGTACTAAGTAGGATTTAATATGATTAATAGTGAGTGGAGAACATATTTTTAACGATTCACCTCATATAATTTCAAATTTCTTTGATACCGGAGGTTTCAGACAATATCTTGTCCCTCTTCAGTCATGGCTTCCACTGATGAAATTCTATGGTTGTTGATTTCTCTAAGGACATCACCTCTTGTGCTGCAATCTTTGGTTGGGATTATAAACCTTGTAATTAAATTTTTATCCACCAGAATATTGTAAGTTCAAAGATCGATATTTATTCTTCTGAATGAATATGAGGTGAGTCGATTAAAATATGTTCTCCACTCACTATTAATCTTTTCCCAAATTATGATGATCTTGCAGAAGATTTCCGGGCTGTTGGCCGTGGTCTTGAGGCTTGTAGTTTTCCAACGTTTCGCCAGAGACTGCATCCGGCATCCTCAAGGGTTGTCTTGAGACTGGCAATTTTGTCGACGACCTGCTCTATTTATACATGTATCTGCGACGTGTTCTCTGCATGGTCCGTTACTTCGTAAATTGTATCTGCCTTCTGGTTGGTTAGCATTAGGGTCTTCCATTGCACCAATGAGGTTGCTATCTGATGTTCTAGTAGATTGTTCTCATAGGGGTTTACATCTGGCTTTTGTTAAGACTGGTAATGATTCTTCTTTTCTATTGTATCTATTTTGATGTTTGAATATTTCAATGGCTTCTCGTTGCAGGCGGGTAAAATAGCCATTGAAATATTCAAACATCAAAATAGTTACAATAGAAAAGAAGAATCATTAAAAGTCAACAAAGCATGGATACCAGCCTTAACAAAAGCCAGATGTAAACCCCTACGAGAACAATCTACTAGAACATCAGATAGCAACCTCATTGGTGCAATGGAAGACCCTAATGCTAACCAACCAGAAGGCAGATACAATTTAGGAAGTAACGGACTGCACAGAGAACACGTTGCGGATACATGTATAAATAGAGCAGGTCGTCGACAAAATTGCCAGTCTCAAGACAACCCTTGAGGATGCCGGACGCAGTCTCTGGAGAAACATTGGGGAACTACAAGCCTCAAGACCACGGCCAACAGTCCGGAAATCTTCTACAAGATCATCGTAGTAACTCCAGCCGTGAAAGCCTAAGTCAAATATTTTCCCAAATTGTCAATTCCAACGGTTTATCCAATTGTTTCAAAAGTTTTGCCTCTTTTTCAATTTTATGATGTTCTAGCAAACTATGTGCAACAATTGCTGATTTCTCAATTTCACAATTTTTAATATTTCTAAAATGTTCTTTAGTGCATGTTTCCAAATTCCTTTTTGTTTTTCCTATGTAAACTTTGCTACAATCATTACAATTTATTTGATAAATTCCAGATTTCTTACTGTCTGGGATGTTGATTTTTTATTGGTACTTAGAAGTTTATTTATTGGTGCCAAAGTAATGTTGTGTTTGTCATACATTTTTTGCAATTTCCTATGAACTACTGGATGGTAAGTAATTTTCTTGAAATTATTCTTTTCTTTACTAACATTTTATAGGGTAGAGCATTCTTTAAGTTGTTTTATCTTTTTTGAATTTCTTTAAACCATAGAATTTCATCAGTGGAAGCTATGACTGAAGAGGGACAAGATATTGTCTGAAACGCCGGTATCAAAGACATTTGAAATTATATGAGGTGAGTCGTTAAAAATATGTTCTCCACTCACTATTAATGATATAACCTCATAACGTTCACTTCCCAATATTAATTTAAATATTTGATATGATGCTATAATATGATCGTCAATGTAGGTATTTTTTAACATTTAAAGAGAAAAATATATGCCTAAACTAGGATTTAAACCCAAGGTCTCTGATTCTATGTACCAGCACACTAAACCACTGTTCTACTTACAGATCTCACTTTACAAGGAAATTTTTCTCAAGAATATAAAAAAATATAAGCTTTACTATCTATAATAGTAGTGTTAAATCCCATTATAAAGTCTTCTTGAATAAGCAGCTAAGAGAGAAAAATTTTTGTTTAAGACGTGAAGCCTAAGTAGCACAATGGTTTAGTGTAGTGCGCTGGTACGTAGAACCTTGAAAAGAAAAACATTGAAAATTACTTATGTAGGTTCTACAGTTTTTACAAAGTGTTATGTCTAATAATGTTTACGAATCAGTTTTAATTTCTAGTTGCAGTATTTTTTAGTTACATGGGAAAATGCATCTTTGTGCACAAATGACATTAAATTTTACCTAAATGAATATACCTCATTGTGTGAATTCCTAAAATAAGAACATTAAATTTACTTGAATAATTTTAATTATAAAGAGTATTAGATCTCATCTGCAAACTTTTAGAATGACAGGTGATTGAAAGAAAATCATTTTTTATTAAGGAATTATATCCAAAACATAATTAAAACATTTTGTCTGTTCATTCTTACCTCTTAGAGTTGTTTTTGTCGAACATATGTTTCAGGGCTAAGAAGCCTAAGAATGGACAAAATGTTTTAATTATCAAACAAACCTCTTAATTATATTATTTTTAGTCAATATTAATATTGAGGTAAGATGATCAGACTAAAAATAATATAATTAAAATAACCTCAAAATATAACTTCCTAAAATGAAATATTAAACCTCTTAATGTTACTTCCTATTGTATTTAGAATAAAATATATCCAAAACATGTCGTTTATGAGTTGTATGCTTTGGTAAAAATGCTTTTCTGTAAGGTTCAGGCATTGAATTCAACAATTGTACACAAAATATATTTTATTGAAAGGCATGTTTTAACAGATTATAATGTGTGTTAATATAGTCTGTCCTATGCCTTATTGCATGCTTGATATCTTTAAACTCTGTTTGTGGAGCAAAAATATTACAAAAAATAGAAAATTACAAATATATCAAACCATAATTCAGAGCATTTTAACATATGGTGCTGAATTCTGGCAAATTCCTACCAGGGAAATGAAAAGAATTTTAAGTACAGAAATGGATGTTTTAAGAAGATCAGCTGGAAAATCTAGAATGGAAGAATACGAAATAAAGAAATAAGGGAAATTATAGGTGTACAAGAGGAGCCGAACATCATAGACATCATAGGAAAGAAAAGATTACAGTAGTATGGTCATGTCAAACGAATGCCAGAGCAAAGATTGCCAAAAATTGTTATGGAATGGATCCCAATGGAAAGGAGGAAGAGAGGAAGACCGAAGAAAACTTGGGTAGAAGGGGTACAAGCAGTTATGAATACCAGAGGAATGGAGGAACATCAATGGATGGATAGAGAGGAATGGCGTTTGGTTTCCGGAAGATGGCGGCAGCTGCCATGATACCGGATGATGATGATATCTTTGCAGCAATGACTGTCCAACTCTGTTGAGCATGGCAGAATTCTGTTCGATGTGGTGAAATGGATAATTGATTTGGGGAAACAGCTGAGCTCTAGTGACAACTGAGTTTCATATAAAAAAAAAAACTGGATCTGTTTAGATGGGATAGAGTGCATATTAACCAATGTGTAGAACTCATAAACAATATTTTTAGGAATATATTTTCCTTAACAAAAAATCTTCTCTGTATAACCTACAATTTCTAAAAATTTGTGGATGTGACCTTGTAATATCCTGTATACATAAGGCTATACTTCATAATTATCCTTTATATTCTATTTAAACAAATATAAAAATTTCTGGTTAAATTTATTTATTTTTCCACAAAAGCTTGCATCATATCAAATACCTGATAAAATCACACAAATAAATAAGAGTACTGACAACTATCAGAATCATTTTATGCCTATATTTCACAATTTTGCCAAATTATACATTTATGCATAACTCTGCCCAGATTATACAATTTGAATTAACTTAATGCTCTGCTGCAAATACATTTTTTTAATACAATAAAATTTGTGAAATACATGCAACATTCAATATTAATTTAAAAAACATAAATATTTAAGCGTTTTAAAAGCAAATTTATTTTATAACATTCATACAACATACAAGTATTTCAACCTATGTCATCTATCACAAACCTTTTGATTTGATCTTGCAAATTGTTAGCCTCTTGACTTCTCTCACTGCTAGTTTGTTCTAACTTCGCCAATATATTTTGTTGTCTTGCTCTCTCAGTTAAATACCGTGTCTTCTTCATGCTAAAATACAAACACACTTTATTAATATCGCAGGTTTTAATGCTACATTTATTAGGAAAATAATCATTGTCCTCGCAGGATCTCTTCAGATTTTAAGATATCATCAGTATAAAATAATTATCTCTCTATCTGGGATGAAAAGGACATCCCTGAAAAAATTACTAGTTATAATAAAAGTTTGGGAATTATTAATCAAGTTATGAAACCATCCCTTGTACAAAAAAAAAACCATCAGATTACAACTTTGGCTAAACCAGTGTTGACCTATGGTAGTGAAGCATGGACACTAAAAAGACAACATGAAAGCAGAATAACGGCTTGTGAAATGAGATTCATGTGCAGAACAGCGGGTTACACCAGATGGGATCAGAAAAGGAACATCGATATCTTAAAAGAATTGAAGACTACGCCAATTTTGGAATATATTAAACAGTACCAACTAAATTGGAAACACCATCTAGAAAGAATGAGTTCAAATCGGATCCCCAAAGCTGTTTATAATTATATACCAAGAGGACGAAGATCTCTGGGCCGTCCTATGAAACGCTGGAGGGAAAATTTTCTAAAGGATTGTAACAGGCCTTGGCCTAATACTTGGAAGAAAGAAGAAGATAAAATAATTATACTGAAATCAGGAAAGCCCCATGCTGTAGTTGTATGGTTAAGGCAAGGTGGCTTGACACAAAGCTATGGGACTTGAGCTGGTTCAAGTCTCCAAGGGGGAAGAAATTTTCTCATGGAATTTAGGCAGTATAGGACCGGTACCCACCCAGCATCATAAGGAATTTGAGTAGCTACAATAAGTAGCGGCTCTAGGTTGAGAAAAATCAGCTATAATTTGAGGGACCCAATATGGTGACCACGTATCACCCCTACACTGGTTGGATGATCATCTATGTGATTAACACATGTGGATGTGAAGCCAGCAACTGGGAGGTAGACTAAGGGCCTTGTACGACTTTCGCATGATGGAGTTTGAAATCAGATAAATCTTATGATAAAAATTGTGTTTTAATCCACCTCATATAATATTTAATTCCTACATTTCATTTAATCTAATATTTTCAGTCCATTAAATTACTATACAACTTATATATACTGTGACAAATTGCTGGGCTGGCTTTTGAATTTTGCAGGTGATGGCAAGAGCCAGGTCTCGTCTTATATGGTAGAGAGGTATTTGTAAGCTGAAAACTCATTAATCATTTTCACATACATCTATACCTCTATTCTGAAAAAGTCAGTTCTCGAATCTTCTATAATCTTCTATTCAATAAGAGTCTAAACTGGGATTCCAGATTATTCCCACCTTTGCATATATAAGGAGGTGTATAGGTCACACGAGTCAGTTGTGTCTGGATTGTGGACCAGTGAAGTAGCCTGAAGAGCAAAGACAAAAAGACGTTCTAAGTGAAACTGTCAGTAAGTGTAATGAACTGAACGATAAAATAAATTGTGAAGGAAGAGACTTTATTAACAGAAAATTATTTAATCAATTGATTTGGCATTTACTTTATGAAAATCCATATTTATTTAATTAAATAAAATTAAAACTTAAAAGTTTTATATGATTTTCATACTTATTACAATATAAATTTGTAACAGCTGTTTCAGTACTTTGTACCTTCTTCAGACATGAATACAAATGAATGAATTTTGTTATTATATCAGTACATAACAACTGTAACTATGCAACTGAATGTAATATTTTTTTATTATAGATTTAAAAGAGGCAATTCATTAAAATCTAGTTGTGAATTTAACAGCTTATTGCTATTCTTCAATTATTTATATCTACAAAAAAAAATTGTTTGTTTACATTCAGTTGCATAATTATAGTTGTTATGTACTGATATAATAACAAAGTTAATTAATTTGTAATCATGTCTGAAGAAGGTACAAAGTACCGAAACAGCTGTTTATATTGTTGGTTGGTTGGTATCTAATGTCGAGCACTTGATAATGAAATCATTCGCTCTCTTGCACTCCAATATTTAGCAGAAAGGCTGGTCTCTTCTACAAAAGCTGGACAATGGAGGAGATGGTTTCTTTCCATATCTTCATTTAAATTTCAAAAAGGGCATTTAGGTGAATCTGTTATGCCGAGTCTGTGTAGGTGTTTATTCAGGCAGTCATGTCCCATTAGCAGTTTATATTGTAATAAATAAATTTATAATTGAAATTCAATATTTTTACAATGAAAATGTAATGTTTTAAGTAAATATGAAAATCATAAACTTTAAGTTTTACTTTTATTTAATTAATTAAAAAAGATTATTTGTTTGGAAACAGTGAATTTTGTGAAATAAAGAAAAACTAGAAATTTTGTGTATACATCTCAGTCCATACCTAAACACTGCTACATGCATGACACCTGGTAGTCAGAAAGTTGGATTAAGAAACCAATGAGTCTGACTGAATCCCATGAAAGAGTCAAATAATTCCACTTCATACAGAAGTCTACTAGGAATAGTTACCATATTTGCTTTTGTTATTATTCTTTATGTATTCATGTAGTCAAACCACATTAACTAAATATGTTACTGCCTCTTGCAGAATGCAGTGTTTGTCACCACTCTGTGATGTCACCTAATGTGGAATGGGAAAATGCACTTATTTCCCTCTTCTTCTTATTGTCACACTTGACCCAAACAAATAGTAAATTTATAATAAAATCAACGCAAGACCAGTATTAAGATATGGTAATGAAGCATGGACAATATGAAGAAGAGATGAAAGCCGAATAACAGCAAATGAGATGCAATTTATGCGCCGTACAGCAGGCTACACAAAGTGGGACCATAAAAGAAATGAGGAAATGATGGAAGTGCTGTATCTACCAAATCTTTTTTAATCTACTCCATGGACTTCTTCTAAACATGCAGTATGTTAGTAATTGCATGTTTCATCTTTTGATCCCTGTTGTAACTTGATCAGAATGTTATTACATCTGACTCTGAGGTCACTGTTGTATGTATACCACTTGTCATCTTTCACCATTGGCTCTCATGGGGAGGTTGAGGGGTCAGATGAATAGCAAATGTACAGTCATACAATGAAAACACAATACACCACAAAGCTTTTGATCTTTCACAAGCATACAATTGAACAACTCGTTATAAATCTACAATTGAACTCTATAGGTGAAGTAAGGTCCAGAGACAATGAGAAATACTAAAAATAGAGAATGTGTGTTGACACTGCATAGATTGTTTGTTCACATTATCTTCACATCTGTACATGTAATGTGCATGCTTTGTGGGATGATACACAAGAGTTGTGTGTTTTGCCACTGGTAATAACATTCTGCTCAAGTTATAATGTCAAATTTTCAATTGCACTGAGAGACAGCACCCTCTCAAAAACTTGTAGAAGAAAATTTTGTACGAACCAGTTGCCACAACTGAAGGAAGTTTTAGAAGGGGGAGATGGTTGTAGGAGTCATATAAATCTAATAATTCTAGATACAATGTTGATGAAATTTCATTGTATGGTACTGCTAATCTAGAGACTTACCTTACAATTTTTTGCAGCTGAATACACCTTTCTTGTTGATACCTGACAGACTGAATAAATAACTTATCATTTGACTTTTGTTCGGCTTCCTTCAATTTCTGGACAGCTTTCTGATAACACTGAATTGATTCATCATAATGCTTTCGTTCCAGGTAAAATTCTGCACGTCTCTCCAACTGGTGGGCCTGAAATATTGATATTCCAACAGTATCAAAGAAAAACTTGGTCACTTTACACGCAAAAGTTTATTGTTATATCATGTTAAATGAATAACTGCCAACAAAAAGGGCTACAATATGACGGAACTTCTAAATGTTAAAAATATTAGGAATTATTTTAAATCTTACTTTGATTTCTCTGTTTATTTTGATTTTTTTTCACATTTTTCAGTTCTCTCTTACTAATGCTAAGCATCAAGTAGTTTATATTATTCAAAAGTATGTTCCAAAATTATTTTGCACTTAGAGAGTCATTCTCATTTAAATTCCTTAATTCTTCATTACTACTTATAACGACGTAAGTTTTTATGTTAAATCTAAATAAACATATTGCAGACTTACCACGTTCAACGGGAACGTTTCCATGAACTCCATATTTGCACAATTCGAAATTTGATTGGTTGTTGCACCGTACAGCTGACCCAAATTTCGTTAACTCCTCCCTTTTTCCTAGAAGTTAGCAAACCTTTAAAAACAAAACGAAATCAAATTTGGATGACAGGTGCTTATATATATATTAATTTGCTAAATGAATACTACCGACAAAATGGTACATCTACTACAGTTTAATAATAAATTAGTTTCCTCCCCGAGTTCCTTTTCTCCACACACACTTTAGTATTTGACAGTTTCTCGTAAATTATAACAAAAACTGTTATCCAAAAATAATAATTTATGGTTTGTGTTCTACTGCTGACGGTTCACCTGTTTATTATAAAGGGAATAATTATTAATGTTCTTTAACTAGTTGCATAAACAATTTTATTTAAAGAATTAATATTTTCGGGGATTCTATGCCAGGTATTCACATACATTAGTTACCATAGAGAACCGAATTTCCTCACCATATAAATTGAAATGAGTTAGACTCCTGATAAAAAATAGTCATATTTTCTTTATTTTATTAATCTTTATACAACGTTACCACATTTCATTCATGGTATTATCATGTATTACTATATTACGTCCTAAAGCATCTATAATGCTCTAATGGATGTTAAAAAAAAGTTCTGCAATGTAATTTCCCGTAATGTACCTTACGTGCATTGCTGCTATCTAGCAATACTCCCGTCAACTATTTATACGTCTGTGGTTGTTTCTATTCACAATCACAATGTCGTCAAAAGAATTTATTGGAGATGTACCAGAAAAGAAACTACGTTTTAGATCAACACCGAAAATTCATTATCCTAATGAAAACAAAGTTGAAGATCTTGTGCGGTCTTCAGAATTGAAAAGTAAATGGGATGACAATAGTGGGGCAGGAGAAACCGAAGACATTAAGAGAAAGAAAGGTTAGTTTTTTTTATCACACATTTATTTACAAACGAATGTCATGAGGTTATGAGTAGAATATTTTTATTCGTACATATCAAACAATGACATACTTTATATAAATAATCTTTACGATTAATTTTGTATTTACATTTTTTAGATATAGGCTATGAGAATGAAGAACCATCATTAATGCAATTTCTTGGTGTGGAATTAACTAGAGGATATATGTTAGAACATGATAAGGAAAGGTATTCAGCTCGTAGAGAAAAAGTATATTCATTTATGAAAATTCCTCGGGAAGTTGAAAAATTTATGGCCTATGGATTTTTTCAGGTTAGTATGTTTATGTACTATCTTTATTTTTTATCTCTATTGAGTTAATAAAAGAATATCTGCCAAACATTTAATATATTCTATTGTCAACAAATTTAAGATATTGTAATTATTCTTTGAAGAAGATCTGGCTATTATTAGGAAAATGATGCATTGTGCATGTTAGATTGAACCACAAGTTACAAACTGTACAGCCATGGGTTGTAAACTATATCATGTGCTGTTGATTAGATTACTGACTACGTTCAAAGTACCAACATGTTTTTTTCTTGTACTGCAAATCTAATGACACTGTTCATTTCACTGTCCTACATTGTTAATTATTTACCTTATGTTTTGAAACACTTGGTATATTAGATTAGGATTTGGATAAGTTATCTTTTTAATTTACATTACGAAGTTTGAATCAAGTTTTCGGATGCTGCAGGACATTGGAGACAGTGATATTAAGTGAGACAACATGACCAATCTATTCTGATATGTTGACAGTTCATCTCATTTTTTTTAATTCAATTTTTTTAGAATCTTCTTTACCGTTTGTTTCTCTGATAAGCAATAATCATTCTCTCGAACACAATTTTTCTTTTCAAATATAATTTGTCCATCATTAAGATGTTTAAAAACGAATAATATTGACAAAGAATAAACATGTTGGTATTCGTCATCAGTAGTCACTTGTTCTGTGTTGTAAGATTTATAAACTAGTATGTCACATAGAATAGCCCAAGTAAAATTTAATTGATTATGGATATTGTGTGGTACATGTTTCAAAATCAAACTCTTTGACTTTATAATGTGTAAGTAATAGTTGACTAAGAAGTGCAGGGGTGAAAAAGCGAGTTCCCGACGCTTAAAATTGGGACATACCAGCTAAGGGAGAAAACCCCAACAGAAAATCATCGACCCCCCCCAGGATTGCTGGAGGTTGGGTGTGGGGTTGAAATCCCTACCCCGTAACAAATACATTCAGAAACCCAACATGCCTCGGAATGATGGTCTACAACAATGACGACTAAAGCAAAGGAAAATGAACATACGAATTGGCACTTGGAATGTTAGAACCCTTTATAAAACTGGGAGCCTAAAATATCTCCTATAGCAATTACACCAATAGAATGGGCTGGCCATGTACAAAGGCTCTCAACAGACTGAGCACCAAAAAAGGTGCTTACAGCAAGTTTTATATTGGGAATAGACGAGTTGTAAGACCTAAAATATGATGGGAGGATGGTATTAAGGAAGATGCTGCAAATCTAATTAAGTGTTGCAACTCGAGGCTTGCTGCGCAAAATAGAAATGATTGGAGGCAGAAGTTAAGGGAGGCCAAAGATCGAATTTGAGCCAATCAGCTATTGGATGGATGGATGGATGGAAGTAATAGTTGAAATTAAAATTCATAGAATGAAAATGTAAAATAAACATAATTTGTAGTTCAAAAGTGATACCATTGTAAAAACCAAATAATTCACTGAGTTGAACTAGTTCAGAAGGGTGCATTCTATACAATTACCATATTTTCTCATGGAATTTTGACCAGACCCCAGAAGGCATTGGGCACATAAAAGTACCTTACAAGGGAGAGATTAAACTAAGGAAAATAAAGAATTTTACCCAACATGAGATCAGTGACCATCCACCTTCATTGTAAGTAGCAGTTTCAGATTGAAATAACCAGCTATGATGGCTGGGGAATTCAACATGCTGACCATATATCACCCCTATACTGGCAAGATGATCATCCACCTCCATAATCAACATGTGTGTGTGAGGTCAGCAGCTTGCTGGTAGGCCAAGGGTCTTTTAGGTGTTGCACCTTTGGTTTGTAGTTGTAGAATATTAAAAAATAGATGATTATGAGATGTTAACAGAAACATTAGATTAAAAAATGGGAAAAACTGCACTTAAACTAGTGTGAAATATTTTCAAAGTCCTATAGAACAGCAGTGCGTATGCGCCAGAGTTTATAGAGCCAGCGATAACTAACAATCAAACCACATATCGATTATCATCCTCGATTACTATCCATTGCTATGAAATTTAAATGACCAATATTTGCAATAAATCCCCAAATCTATGTTAAAAAATATATTAATAATATTAAAATTACCAATCGTTTATTAAAAATGGGCGTACACTTGCTGATCACTCCCTAATGCTGATCCAACCAGAGATAACCCAAAACAGCGATAGAAAAATCATAGACTAAGTAATATACTATGTGGAGAAAATAGCAGTTAGCATCACAATATTGTCTAACAGTGTCATAATATTGTGATTTGCATATTTAAATAAATACTTCAGAATTGTCTAATAATGTTATAAAAATTGTTTGAAAAAGTTTAAAATATTAAATAATGTTAGTAAATACAGAAGAAGAGCTATAGTTTACAACAATATAACTGAAGAATCAAGCGCTAGTAGAAGTGCAGTTGAACCAAAAAATGTAATATTTGCATTATTAAAGTCTTTTTCTTTTTGCAGTGTGCAGATTCGTTTTTGTTTGTTTATACTTTCCTTCCAATGAGGTTCATTTTGGCTCTTTGGGCAGTTATTAGTCGACCCATCATGGAATGCTTTGGGTAAGAATACAGTTTATTGTGTAGGGTTTTTCTAAATCTTTATTAATTGCATCCAAAATTTGGTAATTATTCAGATGATAATTATATGATGCTATGGTATATTTCATCATCATCACCATCTCTATCATTAAAAGATTTTGCTTTTTGGTCATCTGGATACAGGTGTCAAAAATGAAAGTGTCCAAACTCTCAAATTTCAGGTAAAATTAAATGTTTCTTACCTCTCCTCATGCAAATCTTCTAAGTAGATCGCGATTTTGAGACCATAACGGTCTCATCTTCAGTACTTTATTGGCAACTGATGTTATGTTGATCGGAAGAAACTCTTCTTCTTCCCTCTGTTGGTGGACTGATGAACCTCTGGATCAGGTCAGAATTTGCAGGAATTTCGAACTTCATAAGTTTTCCTTTGTTTTTCTGAATGTGGATCTTTTCCCAAACCGTGAGTTCCTTTTGTTTATCTATTTGTTTAATTAGACTGGCTTTTGATTCAATTAAATGTTTTTCGGACCAAGCATGAGCAGCTACTGCTGACTTTTCACTTCTCCATTTTTGACGTTTCTAAGATGTTCTTTCACCCTTGTTTTCAAATTTATTTTCGTTTTTCCATTGTAAATTTTGTCACAATCCCTGCATTTGATCTGATAAATTCCTCATTTGTTTTCAGGGATTGTGACAAAATTTATATTGGAAAAACGAAAAGAAATTTGAAAACAAGGGTGAAAGAACATCTTAGAAACGTCAAAAATGGAGAAGTAGAAAAGTCAGCAGTAGCTGCTCATGCTTGGTCCGAAAAACATTTAATTGAATCAAAAACCAGTCTAATTAAACAAATAGACAAACAAAAGGAACTTACAGGGGGAGAAAAGATCCACATTCAGAAAAACAAAGAAAAACTTATGAACTTCGAAACTCCTGCAAATTCTGACCTGGTCCAGAGGTTTATCGGTCCACCAACAGAGGGAAGAAGAAGAGTTTCTTCCGATCAACATGACATCAGTCGCTAAAAAAGTACTGAAGATGAGACCATTATGGTCTCGAAATCGCGATCTACTTAAAACATTTGTATGAGGAGAGGTAAGAAACATTTAATTTTACTATAAATTAAACCTCATAGTGATTAATTCCTGTAAAAGTTAAATCTCAAATTTCACTTTGGATCATGGTGCTTTATAAAAATGCATATGCTTGTAGATGCATAGTTGAAATAGTTTCTGAACTAATATATTTAAGAAAGTCATACATATATACCTTTAAAAGAATAGTGTTAAAATACTTCTTTAATGATTGACTTAACAATATAATGTGCTAATTTTGCATCAATACAGATTTATAGTACCAGTGTTAGTTTTTTTCTTCTTATATTTTTAACTGCAAGGCATTAAAATCCAGTGCCAAATCTCTCATTTAAGGTAAAGTGATCCCACAACAGGCCTCAGGAGGCCTTTGGGGTAGTAGGAGGTTAAGGCTCCCACTTTTTCTAGACAATCGGCACTTGGTGTCAGCCGGGTTGTCAGCCCTGCGTGACGGCTGCCTTTACCCCAGAACAAGCATTTGGTACTCATTTCCGTTAGAGGCTGAGTCGACCCCAGGGCCATAGTGCCGCCAGAGGGTTTGGGTCAGTTTAAAAATCCTGACCCCAACGGGACTTGAACCCTCGACCCTCCGGCTTGTAGCTCAGTGCCTTAACCACTACGCGACGGCGTGCCCCCTAATCTCTCATTTAAACTATAGGGAAATAACATAACTCCTCACTTGATGGATTGGATAATCCTCACTACCTACTATTCACTCTAAGTCAAGCAGGGAATCCATCTGCTATGCACAATGGGTTGCCATTGCTGAATTCTGGCATCAGTTTTTGTGCCTTGCAGTTAAAAACAGCAGATAATCTTTTGGACATGGCCTTGGTACATCACAATGTTTTTCTGGGAGAAATTTCAAAGTAGATTTCGGCATGCAACAGTTGAGAGTTCCCTTGTTAGTTTGTAGAGAGTGGCCACCTTTTTCTTTGGCAGCTGTACAAACCATTTCTATTAGTCTCTATCTCTGCATATTCATTATAATTTTTTTTTAATACAGCATTTGAATATGCTTATCTTCAGCACGTATTATGAATGAATGAACAGCACATTCCAAGAAGAATGTATAATTATAAACCAAAAGGGAGAAGAATGTTGGGAAGACCATTGAAGACATGGAAGGACCAATTCGACCAATAATGAGATCGGAACAGGCCATTGGGCTTAATCCTTGTTGTTGTTGTTGATGATGATGATGCATTTGAATATCTTTGCTTTTCCTTGTGTATGAAATACAGGGTGATTTGTAAGTCCATGTACAAACTTCGTATGTGTAATGTTGAGGTCAAAATAAGACAAAAATGTTCTATAATACTTTTTCTGAAAGTGCTTTATTATAGAGTTATGCAGCAGCATAGTGATGATACAGGAAACATCTACTCATTACATTTGCCATACAACATGTTCAAAGTGACGTCCATTCAGGTTAACACAGTACTGTACCCGTTGTCGTAATGCTCGTGGAATGTTGTTGTTGTTGTTTTCTAATGGCAAGATTTGACGCTTAAGTCATTTTCTCTCTGGCTTCCCAGTACAAGCGAACAAGGTCCTTAGAGTGTTGTGCAGTTGGATTTAAAGCTGGACAGACTAGAAGGTGGTGTTTGTCCATGATCAGGTCCGGGTCTTTGCATATGACATATCTGTCGGATTGGAAAACGTTTATTCTGTGGAGGTGATGAGCCAGGCAGTCGTGTCCTGACATCAGTCTGAATTTTGCTACTGCTTCTTTGCGGCCTTTATATTTTATTTCTGTGTATAGCTCATCAATTTTTTCCCATGATTTCCCTCTGGCTGTTGCAGTGTTTTCTTTCATGTTTTCCAATTGGAATGCTTTCTTAATTTCTTCGATCTTTCTGTGTAGGTTCGAATTGGGGTGGGTCGTGGAATGTTGCAGATCCCATTTATCTCATTCTGCCTGTTGCACAACTATTTTCAATGCGCTGCTGTAGTACAGTTATGTTCGGGACCTGCACAACCTATCCAGCAATTGGGATATGCAACATTGAGATACTCCCTGGCTACGTGACTGAAATGAGCAGGGATGCCATTGTGCATAAACCACATGGAGTTTCGTGTACCGAGTGGGACATGGTCATGCAGCAAACCAGGCAACTCATATTCCAGAAAATGTCCGTACACTGGACCATTCAAGCGTAGTGGTAGAACATGCGGTCCCAACAAGTGGTTGTCCACAATACCAAACCAAACGTTCACTGAAAATCGACGTTGATACCCTCGTACCGTTGTTGCGTGTGGATTCTCATAAGCCCATAGGTGCATGTTGTGTGAGATAATGATGCCCCCACGGGTAAATAAGGCCTCATCTGTAAACAATATCCGACGGGCGAACAAGTGATCAACCTATGTTGCTGGAGTAACCATTGACAGAAATGCTGGCGTCTAGGATGATCTGCTGGTAGCAAATCCTGTACTTTCTGCAGATGGAATGGTTGTAATTGCTGTCTCTGAATCAGACACCATACAGATGTTTGTGAAATCCCGGCAGCGGCACTAATGCGTCGAGTGCTTGTAGTCAGATCGTAACCGACAAGTTGCAGAATGTTTTTCTCCACAGCCACTCCGTGCAGTTGTGGCCGTCCAGACCATACCACATCTCGAATACCGTACTCCCTCATACGCCTGTCCACAGCTGCAAATGTTTGATGGTTTGATACTCGTCTGTTTGGAAACAATTCCCTGTACCGTCGACGTGCTTCTCGTGAATTTCTGTCTGCTGCGCTGTAAAGGAGGTGCATATCTGCATATTCATTGTTTGTGTATGCCATCGTACTGTGAACTCAGAACTCTAGCCTACTCAACCACTGGTGTAAATAGTTGAATGTCTTACTAGTACACTGTAGTAAGTAGTCTACTGTAGTAATGCAGCTACACCACTGTACATATGCACTGTACGACCTTGTGCATGTACATCCCAATGTCGCTCATAACTCTGAAATGAAGCACGTTCAGAAAAAGTGATGTAGAACATTTTCGTCTTATTTTTGCCTCTACATTACACCCACAAAGTTTGTACAATGACTAATGAATCACCCTGTATGTATAGTGGACTTAGTATGTAAGTTTACAGATGCTTTGCTTTGTGGTCAGGTAGGTCTATTTTGCACGGATAAGTATTTAGCATATCAAGCGGCGTCACGTTTTATTCACTGGCACAAACATAGTATATTATAATAATACTGCGAAAGATAAAAGTTTGAAACGCAGTTAAGATAATTATATCCATATGAAGTTGACATGGAAACATCATTTTATATTAATAATAATTAAATGAATCATGATTTCTTCTTACCTCACTTCTATGTTTTTTTAAACACAGCACTGCAGTATCGGCGACACATTGTCGTCATCATCAGCTGTTTTCACGACTGTCAATTTTTTCTTTTGCCGGTAATTATCCAGACTGCCATCTGGTGTTCTTTTGAAGGAATTACTCTCCAAACTATCATCTGGTGTTACTTTGAATGAATCATTTTCTAAACTGCTATCTGTTGTATTTTTGAAGAACTTTGTAATCAAGCTTGGTTTGTCCGGAATCTCGGAAGTTCATAGTTCTAGTATGGTTTATTTTGAATATATATTTTTTCCCAAACTGTTAAATCCAAAGGTTTAGATAGATGTTTTAAAAGTTTTGCTTTAATAAATAAATGGTTTCGATGAAGACATTATAAAGAATAAATTAAAGAAATTCCAACAACAAAAAAGGTTATAGGAATACACCACCTTACATCATGGTCCCAAGAAAGATGTAAAATTTAAGAAATTTACTTACTATCCTGAAGTTCATAATAAGTTCCAAAAAATTTTCAGAAAATTTAATATAACATTAGCTCCAATTAACAAATTCAGCCTGGGTAATCTTCTGTTAACTAATAATAAATGTAACACCCCAGACAACAAAAAATCTGGAATTTATCAAATTGATTGCAAAGATTGCAACAAGATATATATAGGAAAAACAAAAAGGAACTTGGAAACTCGTAAAAAAGAGCACTTCAGAAACATAAAGAATGGAGAAATTGAAAAATCAGCTATAGCAGCACATAGTTTATTAGAGCATCATAGGATTGAAAAAGAAGCAAAACTTTTAAAACATCTATCTAAACCTTTGGATTTAACAGTTTGGGAAAAAATATATATTCAAAAAAATCATACTAGAACCATGAACTTCGAGATTCCGGACGAACCGAGCTTGATTACAAAGTTCTTAAAAAATACAACAAATGGCAGTTTAGAAAATTATTCATTCAAAGTAACACCAGATGGCAGTCTGGAGAGTAATTCCTTCGAAAGAACACCAGATGGCAGTCTGGATAATTACCGGCAAAAGAAAAAAAATGACAGTCGTGAAAACAGCTGACGATGACGACAATGTGTCGCCGATACTGCAGTGCTGTGTTTAAAAAAACATAGAAGTATGATGTAAGAAGAAATCACTATTCATTTAATTATTATTAATTGAACCTCATAATGTTAAAAATTCCCAAATTTAATATATAAATCATTTTATATGTAAATTATAATGTGAAGACATTATTGGCAGAAAACTGTTTTCAGTTTATGGTGATTGGAGCGGCATCTTAGAAGCCTCTAACAATAGCTCCCTGGCTCTGCCTGGCAATAACAATGTATTTTTTAAACCAGAGGGAAACAGTTGCCTTTGATGCCACATGGAAACTAAAATACCAAGTCCACTATAAATTGTAACAATATACAAATAATTGTGTGTTATCCACTTAATTGCAGTGTACTGTAAATAGATATGAAGTGTTTTTTTCTTCCTATTTTTTCTTCATACATATCTTTTTGTTTGCATTCATTTTATTGCAGGATGCAGAAGTCAAAATCAAAAAGCATCTTAAAGCCAGCAGAAATATGTGATTTGTTGAAAGCGTGCATTTTAATTGGATGCAGTATGATGATGTCATACATAGATACATCAATGATGTACCATTTAGTAAAGAGCCAGTCTGTTATAAAGCTTTACATTTTTTACAATATGTTGGAGGTATGTGTGATTTTTATTTCACTTAAAATCTATCATCATCATTGACATTATAGCTCATTAAGTCTAGCCTTTGCCTACCTCATGACAGCTGCCTAGTCATTTCGATCCAAAGGCTTCAGTCTTCATCTTTTTTATGCCTGCCTTTGAAAGATCAGCCTGGACATCATCAAACCATCTTAGTCTTGGTCTGTTGACTTTCCTCGTACCACCAGGTTTCTAAGAGTTTTCAGGGAATTCTGATCTTATAAAATAAAATAAAGTTAAAATATGTACCTTCTTTGGTTAGTGCCATCGTCCTCAACTTTTAAAAAATATATATATGCTTTTTTGTTTGGAGGCCTTTCAGAATCTCTATTCCATCATCAGCAGGCGGCCTTTCTTCACTACATTTTATTGATGCTCTCGATGCTGGTCTTAATGTCATGGACAACACTACATTAAGACCAGCATCGATAGCATCAATAAATGTAGCGAAGAAAGACCTGCTGATGATGGAATAGAGATTCTGAAAGGCCTTCAGACAGAAAAGCATACATATATTTTTTAAAAGTTGAGGACTACAGCACTAACCTAAGAAGGTACATATTTTATTTTATGACTATCCACCTCAACGGTTTTAAACAATGGATTTTATTAGTATTGATTCTGATCTTATCCATTCATAGAACATGGCCCAGCCATTACAGCATTCTAAGTCTGATATCAGTAACAATGTAAGTATAATATTTTAATCAGTATACATGCAAATTAAAATTAATTTGATCACATGTCTTAACCTAACAGCTATATTACTACGAACATTTTTTCAAAACAAACAATGTTATCATAATGAACTTTTATAGGAATAAATCACTATGAGGTTTAATTTATTTTTAATGTTATCATAGATAATATGAATTAGATATGCATGACTCACCTCATATTTTTAGCTTTTTTTTTGAAGACCTTGGGTTTTGGTGCCTTAGGCCTTGGATAGCTTAGTGGCAGAACATTAGTATATAAAGCTAAACATCCTAGGTTCAAACCTTGGTCTAGGCATGTATTTTTCTCTTTAAATATAACTAGACCAGGTTAATTTAGGTATATAAATTTCCCTACAGATGTCATGAATGGTATGCGGCCAACATACCGACCCAGTGAGACATCTAATAGGCAACTAAGATATTACTAGGATGAATAAGGTAGGTAAATTTTGCGTAGAGGCCTCTTTATTCAGGTTGAAAGTTCTTTTACGAGCCTGAAAAATTGCAGACTCAAAACCACAGCCTAAAGTCCGTCCCAGAGGACTAGCTCCTTGGATTTTCCATCGACCCTGGTTGGTTCAAACAATCATCGGGACCTGAGGCAAAGAACATAACCACTAGCCCGACTATAATTTTTATTCAGTGCTCGTTATTGTTTACTTATAGAATTACTAAATAAGTTTTTCATGTTTTTATTGTTCATCTCAATGAAGGATAAATTATATTTGAAGAGAAAAATATATGCTCAGACCAGGGTTTGAACCCAGGACCTTAGGCTGTACTAGCTTTATAATGTAATGTAAAATTCCCAATAAAGGTCTTCTTAATAAAGAAGCCACCATTTGCATGATCGAGCAACGGTTCGTAGCATTTGGCACTAGGGAATTAACAGTGTATAAGAAAAAAAATTGCATTTAGATTGGAGTGTTCAGGTAACTCAGTTGGCAGAGCATTTGCATAGAAAGCAAAAGGACCTGGGTTCAAACCCTGGTCTGAGCATATATTTTTCTCTTCAAATATAAGTTTTTCATGATTTAATATTCAATTTTAGGAAGTGATATTTTGAGGTTATTTTAATTAAATTATTTTCAATCTGATCATCTTACCTCAAAATTAATGTTGATTTGTTCTTGGACATGTTTCAAAACAATTCTGTTTTATCGTCAGCTTGTCCAGACTGGTTAGATTTATGTTGCATACCCTGGATGTCGATGTGTCAGCTCCATCCGTGGTTGGCCAAAGAACCTCCAAACAAGGTCACGCTCCTCGGTATTTCAAAACTGACTATTTGGGAAAAAAATCTATATTCAGAAGAACAAACACAGAGTTATGAATTTTGAAATACCGATGGAGCGTGACCTTGTTTGGAGGTTCTTTGGCCAACCACAGGATGGAGCTGACATCGACATCCAGTGTATGCAACATAAATCTAACCAGTCTGGACAAGCTGATGATAAAACAGATTTGTTTTGAAACATGTCCAAGAACAAATCAATATTGAGGTAAGATGATCAGACTGAAAATAATTTAATTTTCATGGTTTATTCATATATTAGTAAAAAGTTGTGTTTATTTTGTTACAATCTATGGTATTGTAATGTTCTATTTGTCACATATTTAATAAGACCATAGAGTACTAATGAGACATAGTATTAAATACTGTAAATAAATATGCAAGATTGTTATGCAACTAATGTTATAGGTTGGAGATAGACTATTCTCTGCTTTTGGACAAGATACAATAGATGCTCTATTCTGGACAGCTACAGAACCAAGAGATAGGAGAAGAGAACATCTAGGAGTAATTCCTCATCTCTTCTTTGCTGTTACATATGTCTGTATCCTTTAAAATCTTCATCCACTTAGAGTAGCTTTTATGTAAATGAGTATTTACCAAGCTTTGAATTTCAGTAAGGCAACAAAAATATTAAAATAGAAGTAAATTAATGAAAAATAATTAGTGTTTTTATAAAATGTATAGTTTATTGATTGCTTGGTATCTAATGTTGACAAGTTGTTGATGATTCTATTCAGTCTCTTATAAAAGAAACTTCATGGTATGGAAGGCCTCACACCTGCATGTGTCAGTCATAAAAGTGGAGGATCGTTCTGCCAGTACCACATGTCTTTTCAATATGAGTACTACAAAGAGATTTAAAATTGAAGAAGTAATTCTCTTCATGCCCGATGTTGTAGTAACATTTTGAAGGAGGATTTGTGTCCCAAAAAAGAATTACTGGTTCAGGTGATCTCTAAAAAAAAAGGTATATTTGTCTAGATATTCTGTGGTTTGGAATATAAAAAATAAATATTCCAAAACACTGAATATTTGGTCAAACATATTTTTTGTAGAGATCACCTTGAAGTGTATTTTGCTTTGTTTATTTTTTATTATTTCACTCACCTCATACTTCATAATTCATAGCAGACCCAGGGTTTCTTCACATCATTTGTGACATTCTCATTGCTGTGTCACAAATGATGTGAAGAAACCCTGGGTCTGCTCTGAATTATGAAGTATGAGGTGAGTGAAATAATAAAAAATAAACAATATTAAAAAACCTCATAGTGTTATTTCCTATCTTCTTCTTCTTCTTCCTTCCAAGTATTAGCCAAGGCCTGTTACGATCCTATAGAAAATTTTCCCTCCAGAACCGGGAAATTCTCATATAAGACTTGAAAGCATAATAATAGTCCCTTCGATTGGTTGCTGGCCAAAGGAAGGCAAGACCAGTGATGGGGCTGCCATCATATAGCCTCTGGTCAGGCTTTTCTGGAGAAGAAATGGAAGAAAGGAAAGACTCCCTAGCCCTTGGATGCCCTAATAGCGTCGGGGTCGAAAAAAACAAGAGTTAATCAAGAGAGGTTAGATAGTAAAGTTAAAAGAGTGCAAAACACAAGTAAATGGAAGAAATGTTTTGCTCAGCTTGGGCACCTTGTGGTCGCCATCCACATATCCCCTAGATGAGGACCCCTGAGGTATATTTCCTATCTACATAACTTAATAATGTATTTTGCTTGTCCTGAAATTATTGTTTTTTTTTTACTTAAGCCCATTATACCGTGCACCATAGGTGTATGCAATGAATGAATCACTTGTCACTCACTAACATCTTTAAGGAAATACTTATTTATTGACATTATGGCCCTTTGAGTCTACCATAGCCTCTTCTTTGTTAGGAGTTTCTAAACCAAGCCATTTTAGTTACGCTAATTTTTTTTTTACAAATGTCATAAATGGTGTGTGGTCTGCATACTAACCCAATGAGACATCTAGTAGGCAACTAAGGTATTACTTGAATGATGAAGGTCGGTGAATTTTGCTTAGAGGCCTCTTTTTTCAGGCGTCAGGTTCTTTTACAAGCCTGAAAATCTTAAGACTCACGACACATGACTCATGGAGGACTTGTACCTTAGATTTTTCTATCCTAAAAAATCCATTGAACCTGGTCAGGTTTGAACTAGGGCTTTCGGGACCAGAGGCAAGGATCAGCTGACTTTTAGGGAAGTAGGCATAACTAAATTAGCTAAATATTAACTAAATAAAAAAAATACACCATGTCCAGAAATATAGTATCATATTTCAAACTACTACTATGTCACTTTGGATAATCATATCTAAATTAAATTGGTGACAGTCAAAAGAGAAACTCAAAAAGTTTTGTGCATGTTAACAATGGAGAATGATGGACAACAATACAGAAACTAAACTAAATTTAATCATGTTTTTTGTGGTCGATATGAGTTCATTGTTGGATATTCACAATATTGGTAACTTTGGATGTCTGCAACATCACTCATGAGGGCCACATTCAATGTCTATGAAGTATAGCAAAAACTTTTTAAGTTTCTCTTTTGATTGTCACCAATTTAATTTAGATACGATTATCCAAAACGACGTAGCAGTAGTTTAAAGTATGATACTATATTTGTGGACACGATGTATATTAGAACATAAAAGAGCAAATAATATAAATGTATAGACATTTTTTAAATAAAATTATGACACAAATACACATTTTGGTAAGTTCTCAATAGTTTTGTTGTAAAAAAAATAGAAATATGTGACTATAAATTGAATGTTTTATCATTTATGGTTTATTGATAACCTTCTAAATGATGTAAATATGATATATGAAACTTAACTCAGATTCAGTTTTGCACAGTGTATTAGTTCTTTTCCAAGCAACAACACTCAATGTTGCCATCAATTCAAATAATAAAGCACTATTGACAATTATGATGTCAAATAATGTAAGTATTTATTCATCATTTTGAATTCATTCATTTGTTGTTCTTTGTCTTTGGATTTAATATGAATTTGAATAATAATTTAGCCTTCCTTCCTTTCTTGCAGTGGTTCCTAATCCTGGACCACGGAGAGATTCGGTTTTTGAAAGTATTTATATTTGAAATAAGTATTAATATGTATTTTTTTTATTTGTTTATTTTCAATAATTTAGAAATTTGTAGAATTAGTATCAAAGTCTGAGTGCACATTTTATTTTTCAAATTGAGATTAATTTTTAGTTATTAATGACACAAATATTGTTTATTTTTTTATTATTTCACTCACCTCATACTTCATAATTCATAGCAGACCCTGGGTTTCTTCACATATTTTGTGACATTCTCAATGCTGCGTCACGTTCACAACTGACGTCCAACGGCCTTCTATCCTGCAGACTGACCTCCGCGCCATCTGGTGGCCGACCGAAGAATTTCCAAATCAGTCCTCTTTCTTTATAACCGGGTATTTCAAAATTCATAGTTGTATTTTCATTCTTGCATATGTAAATTTTTTCCCAAATTGTGAGTTCCTTCGGTTTTTCCAATTGTTTAAGTAATTTTGTTTTGGTTTCTATTCTATGTTTTTCTGACCAGGCATGTGCAGCTATTGCAGATTTTTCGGTTTCTCCATTTTTAACATTTCTGAGGTGTTCTTTTAATCTTGTATTTAGATTCCTTTTTGTTTTTCCTATGTATATCTTTTCACAATCTTTACAATTAATTTGATAAATTCCCGATTTTTTGCAGTCTTCAATCTTTTCATTTTTGTTGGTTTTTATTAAATTACCTAAGCTGTAATCATTTTTCGGTGCTAATTTAATGATGAATTTGTTGAAAATTTTTTGAAACTTATTTTTATAAAGAAAGAGGACTGATTTGGAAATTCTTCGGTCGGCCACCAGATGGCGCGGAGGTCAGTCTGCAGGATAGAAGGCCGTTGGACGTCAGTTGTGAACGTGACGCAGCATTAAGAATGTCACAAAATATGTGAAGAAACCCAGGGTCTGCTATGAATTATGAAGTATGAGGTGAGTGAAATAATAAAAAATAAACAATATTAAAAAACCTCATAGTGTTATTTCCTATCTACATAACTTAATGACACAAATGTTTACTAAATGTTTTTTAATAATTAAGATATTTTGTCTGTACATTGTTACCTCTTATGGTTGTTCTTGTTGAACATATGTTTCAATGCTTCTGAGCCTCATCGTCAGTGATTACAGACTGATTTTTTTTTCAAATTGTCGGCCCTGATTCTTGACTCCTGCTCCCTCTACATGTGGTCCAATGAGGTTTCTTTCTCCAGGAGTTTCAAAATTCATAATTCTTTCCTTGTTCTTTTTTTTAAATACCCCAGATTATTATTTTGACATTTCTGGTGTTCTCTCCTGGCATGACGTACTTGTAACCCATTTCTGAGGTTGGGGCGTCGGGAAGGCAGGGTTATACCTCGATGATATGAGAGTAGATGATGGTAATGTTGCACCAGGAGAGGTCTTAAACTAAACTTAACCTAATTAGGTGAATATGATATTGATGATAATGATGACCAGATGGTGTTTGGGGACAGTTTGGACCCTAAGCTTCCTGACATTTACCTTACTGGTGAGGAAAAAACCCCAAAAAAGACCTCATGCAGGAAACTTGCCTGACTGGGGATCAAACCCAGGCCTGCTGTGTGAACAAGGCAGCATGCTACATCAAGACCACAGCGGTGGACTCCCTTATTCTTCTGTATGTAGTTTTTTTTCCCCCATATGGTGAGTTCATTTTTGTTTTCTTACTGTTTTAATAATTTTGTGTTTACATCTATTTTGTGTTTTTCTGACCAAACATAAAGCAACCACTGCAGATTTTTCTACTTCTTTTTTTACATTTCTTATGTGTTCTTTAGTTCTAGTGGTTAAATTTTTTTTTTCCCCCCCTTTGTATATCTTATCACAGTCTGCACATTTTATTTGATATATTCCTGATTTTTTTACCATCATAAATCTTTACATTTTGTTGGTTTTTATTTAGTTTATTTAAACTGTGATAATTCTTTGGTTAGAAAACAAAAATTAACTCATCATATGGGAAAAAAGTATACATACAGAAGAACAGGGAAAGAATTATGAATTTTGAAACTCCTGGAGAAAAGAACCTCATTAGCAAGTTCATTGGATCACAGGCAGAGGGAGCAGGAGTCAAGAATCAGGGCCAACAACTTGAGAAAAATCAGTCTTGTAATCGCTGACGATGGGGCTCAGAAGTCTTGAAACATATGTTCAACAAGAACACCATATGAGGTAAGAATGTACAGACAAAGTATCTTAATTATTAAATAAACGTCTTAATGTTACTTCCAATTGGATTTAAAATTTTTTTAATGCTGAACTAATGAAAACTTGGGTTATGCTTTTATAATTAATAATTGAATTAGATTTGTTTTAGAAAGAAACCTATATCCAATTCTGAAAAATGTTAATTTAAAATATAACATCAAAATTGAATTAGGATTTAACACCTCACCTCATATGAGTGATATGAGGTGTTAAAATCTATCTCAATTATTAATTAAAATAAACTACATAGTGTCACTTCCTTTAAATATTAATGAAAATGCTTTTATAATTCATAAAAAAGTACATGTTTATTATTATAAATATTGCTAGTAGTTTAATATAGAACAAAATCATACAGATTAATAAAAGAAAGTACAAAATTGAACAGTAAACCTTGGAATTAAATTAATGTTTTTATTACCTCACCTCATATCCTTTTTCTTCTATACTGCAGTTTCGGAGTTTATCTCCATCGTCAGTAGCCTCTGGTCGACTGGTGTTATGTCGTTTCTTGGCGGTTTTCTTCTTACTTCTATCAGTGGACCGATGAACCTCTGGATCAGGTCAAAATTTGCGGGAGTTTCAAAATTCATGAGTTTATCTTTCTTGTTTTTTTGGATGTGGATTTTTTCCCAGACTGTGAGTTCCTTTAGTTTACCTGTGTGTTTGATTAGGCTAGCTTCTGTATCAATTAAATGTTTTTCAGACACAGATAAACTAAAGGAACTTACAGTCTGGGAAAAAAATCCACATCCAAAAAAAACAAGAAAGATAAACTCATGAATTTTGAAACTCCCGCAAATTTTGACCTGATCCAGAGGTTCATCGGTCCACCGATAGAAGTAAGAAGGAAACTGCCAAGAAACGACATAACACCGGTCGACCAGAGGCTACTGACGATGGAGATAAGCTCCGAAACTGCAGTATAGAAGAAAAAGGATATGAGGTGAGGTAATAAAAACATTAATTTAATTCTTAAATTAAACCTCATAGTGTTCTTTCCCTGTGAAAGTTAAATAAGTAAACCTTGGCCCAAGATAGCCCAGACTGCAGGGGTCAAGTTAGGCTATGGATTGGATGTGTTGAATTTATCCCTAAATTACATAGAAGTGAAGATTTTATCTTAATTCATTTGCATCCAGATTGGCTCAGGGCTCACTTAGCTTACTTTAAAATAAGAAATGAAAATCATTGGAAATATTAAGTAGACTCCATATAAGATGTTGCCAAGTGAAGAAAGATTTAGAGGGAAGAGGTAGGGTTTGAAACAGTATTGGAAGAACTGTGGACAGGTAGAAAGAAATGTAGTTGAAGTCCCATATTAGTGGAAATTTCTTTGTAGGATGTTGATGGATGAAGACAGTGTATAGACATCAATAAAGACAAAATATGAATTATAAGCTTTACATCTCACTTCATAAAATAAGATTCTCTCATTTGGACATGTTTAGGAGACCTTCACTATTTTTCTCAAAAGAATTCCTACTCATAGTTAAATATGGGAAATAGCATTATGAGGTTTTTATTCATGAAGAATGAGTCATTTCCAAAACCATTTACATTTACTATGTTCAAAGTGTGATTGTTTTGGAAAGGAAATAATTACAAATAAATTAAAGAAATTCAGACAACAAAAAATATTAAAAGAATACACCACCCTGCAATCTGATTTAAAGAAAGGAAAATAATTTAAGGAAATTACTTATCATCCTGAAATACATAACGGATTTCAAAAATTTTTCAAGAAATTCAATATTACATTGGCACCGATAAATACATTTAGTCTTGGTAATCTATTAATAACCAATAAGAAATTGAACACCACAGATAGTAAAAATCTGGAATTTATCAAATTAGTTGTAGAGACTGCAATAAAGTATAAATAGGAAAAACAAAAAGGAATTTGGATATTCGCACAATGGAACACTTTAGAAATATTAAAAATGGTGAAATTTAAAAATCAGTACTTAGTTTGTTGAAGAGTCATAAAATTGAAAAAAGAGGCCAAACTTCTAAAACATTTGGAAAAAACCTTTAGATTTGACATTTGGGAGAAGATATATATGAAATGCTGGAGGGAAAAATTTTCTATAGGATCGTAACATGCCTTGGCCTAATACTTGGAAGGAAGAAGAAGATATATATTCAGAACAACAAATTTAATTCCATGAATTTCGAAATTCCTGATGAATGGGATCCGATCTTGAAGTTCATCAAATCAATACCAGATGGCAATGTTATAGATGGAGATTCCAACAAAAATCCGGTAGTCATAATGTCGGTATCAGTTGAAAATGGGAGTGATGTTTCCTCTTGAAAACTGCAGTTCCCGTGTTTAAGAAAACATAAACTTTGAGGTAAGATATAAAAAATGACTCATCCTTCAAGAATTCCTACTGTTTGAATTTGTGCTGTTGGTATCAGCTATTCTTTGTATCTCTGGTAGAGGGCAAATGAAGTTTTAGATCAATTTTCAATTCAAATAGTTTGAATTTATGATGCTTTTATTTCAAATTTATAACTTCTCACTAAAAGTACAAATTAAATTTCAAGAGAAAAATTTAAAACAGAGACCTTGGGTTTAAAATTCCAATTTAGGCATACATTTTTCTCTTCAAATATAGTTGGAATTTAGTTGAGAATGAGGATGATGGTTTTTGAAATACGTTCAAGAAGGAGGATCTTATTTTATGAGACGAGATGTAAAGTTTACAGTTCTTATTATGATTTTACTGTTTTCCCTCCATAAAGAACCCAGGTTTGAATCCTAGCTTTTTTTTTTGGAGGGGGGAAGCTTTCTGTCAATTGCAAAAAAAAGTCTGGAAATTTAGACTATATATATATATATATATATATGATTATACCACACGTAATATTGTGACTATATTATTAAATCATCATTTAAGTATGCTATTGTTAGAGTTTTAAATAAAACACATTTAAAAATAAATATAATTATACAGATTACTGTGTTAAGTACTGTACTTTATGTTGCAGTTTATTGAATTGAAAGGAAGTGTGTTTAAAAAATTTGACAAGAACAATTTATTCCAAGTTTCCTGCAGTGATGTTCGAGAGAGATTTCATTTGTTTGTCCTGCATTTCATTGTAGTCTTGCAGACAATGAAAGAGTATTCTTGGAAAGAAGGTATTTCAATAAACTTACATAATACATATATAAAAAGTGATTTCTCAGCTGTGTTTATAAAGATTTTGGGAACTAAATAAAAATTAGTCATATGGAAGAGAGGTAATATATATAGAGTACGGTTACTTTGCAGTTCATGCATAAAATTAAAATTCTGAATTCATTTTTGAACCAATACTTCAACTTTTATAAATTTTGTAGTATTAAAATTCTTAATATAAATTCTTTATTACCCCAGTTCATATCCCATCTTCTGACTAGACCAGTTTCGAAACCTTATTGATTCCATCTTCAGCAATTTCATGACTGTTGTTCTGTCATCTTGAAGCACTGCTTCTTACTCATCTGTCGGTAGACCAGTGAACCTCCATATCAAATCAACTTCCCTGGGAATTTAAAATTTCATTAATTTTTACTTATTCTTATTTTGAATGTGGATTTTTTCCCCCAAACTGTGAGCTCTTTAGATTTTTCTCCTTGTTTTATTAATTTAGCCTTTCTTTCAATTTGATGTTTTTCTGACCAAGGAGGAAAAACTAATGAATTTTGAAATTCCCGTGGAAGTTGATTTGATGAGGAAAGATCCTTGAAACTAATCCTAGAGAGGATACAAAATATGTGAGCTGAGTTGTAAAACTGATTTGTTTACTGATTGTTATGACTTCTATATGTATTTCAAACCAATTTATAAAAAGTTATGCAGAATGATCTTGAAGAAGATTTCCAGGGTGTAGGCCGTGGTCTCGAGGCTTCAAGTTCCCCGACGTTTCACCAGAGACTGTGTCTGGCATCCTCAAGGGTTGTCTTGAGACTGGCAATTTTGTCCACTATCTGTCCTATTTATACCATTCACTGCAATGTGTTTGAGGTTATATCCGCCTTCTGATTGGTCAGTGGTAGGGACTTCCATTGCTCCAATGAGGTTGTTGTTTGATGGTCTAGTAGACTGTTCTTGTAGAGATTTACATTCTGCGTTTTTTAGAAGTGGTATCCATATTTTGTTGACTTTTAATGATTCTTCTTTTCTATTGAAACTGTTTTTATGTTTGAATATTTCAATGGCTTCTCGTTGTAGATGGGTAAAATATGTGTGCAGTTAGATAATATGTCTGTATTCTGGTATTGTACTATGCGACCATCAAGTAAAGAGTGTTCTGTTACTGCCGACTTATCCATTTGTTTAAGATGACTGTATCTTTCATGCTCCTTAAGTCTGGTTGCGATGCTGCATTTGGTGGTGCCTATATACACTTTTCCACGACTACATGGTATCTAGATTGACAATGGCTAGCCAGTCAGCTTTGACTTCGTCCAGCTATTTGGGGACCAGCATAAGTGTAAATACAGGGTTCCAGCAGTCCACTGTTCATACACAGTGAGCCTCCGACCAGAGAAAAGTACGTAGAAGAACTCACCAATGAAGATGCTCTACACAGGCGAGGGAGAAACGTCTGGGAGAAACACCATTTGTGGACGACAGCCCTATAGCCTGGAATGTTCTAATATAATGACTATCAGCTATGAATCCTGCATTTTGCATAAATATTTCTCTCATCTACCTAATTTACAATTTAATTTAATTTTTATTTATTGATAAATGCTTTATCTAGGGGATATGTGGATGGCGACCACAAGGTGCCCAAGCTGTGCAAAACATTTCTTCCACTTACTTGTGTTTTGTACTCTTTTAACTTTACTATCTAACCTCTCTTGGTTAACTCTTGTTTTTTTGACGCTGACGCTATTAGGGCATCCGAGGGCTAGGGAGTCTTTCCTTTCTTCCATTTCTTCTTTCCTTTATTTTCTTTTCTTCTCCAGAAAAGCCTGACCAGAGGCTATAAGATGGCAGCCCCATCACTGGTCTTGCCTTCCTTTGGCCAGCAACCAATCGAAGGGACTATTATTATGCTTTCAAGTCTTATACGAGAATTTCCCTCAAACGTTGGAGGGAAAATTTTCTATAGGATCGTAACAGGCCTTGGCCTAATACTTGGAAGGAAGAAGAAGAAGAATAATAGAGAAATTCATTATCAGATGTTCTTTCAAACATTATATTTTTTTATGGTTACCTCCCAGTTAATAATTAGTTAGTTCACTTATTGCACATTCTTATTTTAAATGCATGTGGTGTTTTGTGCCTTTTTTTAGAGAGGTTTTGGGTCCTAGTTCCTGACTGTATGATGGTATTGTTTGCTGAAGTATTGGTTGATTGGATTAAACATGCCTTCATAACACGTTTTAATGAGTTACCAGTGGATGTGTATCGAGATTATACAATCAGTTTGGCGTATGATATGGCTCAGACCAGGCAGAAACATGTAAGTTTCTTTATATTATCTTTCTATATATTACAATATGATGTACAAATTAACCAGAAACAAGAAGGCCAGTGTTAACTAAATGTTTGCATTTCACTTGTATGGTTTTGTTAAACAGACTTCAAACTTTTATCATTCCCAAAGAGAAAAATTCTGAAAAAAAATGAAATAATCTAAAGAAGTTCTTAAACAATAAAGAAACCTAGGTATTTAAAAATGTATTTTTTTAAATAAGATTCTAACTTTAAAATAAAAAAAAAGACATGTTTCAATTTTTCTGATAGCTTATAGGAATTTTTGTTTGGTTTTTAAGATGGTTTGAGTTAGGATAAATTAAAATGTTTCATACATCTCCTCATAACCAGTCTTCTAAGTATATCAAGATTTCAAAGCCTTGGCGGCCTCATCTTCAGTACATTCTTCACAACTGATGTTAAGTCGATCTCTTCTGATTGACATTACATCAGTTGCCAAGATAGTACTGAAGATGAGGCCGCCAAGGCTTTGAAATCATGATATACTTAGAAGACTGGTTATGAGTAGAGGTATGAAACATTTTAATTTGTTTTAAATTAAACCTCATAGTGATTTATTCCTATAAAAGTTCAATATAAATGGTTTGAGTGTTTTTAAAAAGTCATTGTTGATAACTGTATTAATGGGCACCAACAAATGGTTGATAGTTATATATGTCTTGCAGGACACCTTTTGTCTGGCTTTTAAGTGGAGTTCTTATACTTTGAAAACCTGTGCTGTAGCTGAGAGGTTAAGGCAAGATGCTTTGGTTCAGGCTACGGGACTTGCGCTGGTTTGGGTTTCATTGAGGAAGAAATTTTCTCATAAAATTTCAGCCAGTATGGGACCGGTTCTCACTCAGCATCATGAGGAATTTGGGGAGCTACAATAAGTAGCAGCTCCAAGTTGAGAAAACCAGCAAATTGTTGAAGCCTGGGCCTGTAGGTTTGTTCGCTGTACTTGATTATATTTAAAAAGTAGTCATAGACCACAGAATTAAATAACCTTATAGTCAAATAATATTACCTTGGCTACAATAATAATAATGCTAATGTTGAATTTAAATGGTGATAGAGCAAGGTGAAGAAATAATATTTGTGTAGACATTAAGTAAACTATAATAAATTACATAATGTATGGTGGGAATGAGATTGAAAACTAAGCTAATGTCTGACAGGATTCCTACGTAACTCAGTACAAGCAACATTATTAAGCTTTAAATAAAAATAACTATAATACCCTCAGGGGTCCTCATCTAGAGGATATGTGGATGGCGACCACAAGGTGCCCAAGCTGAGCAAAACATTTCTTCCACTTACTTGTGTTTTGCACTCTTTTAACTTTACTATCTAACCTCCCTTGGTTAACTCTTGTTTTTTCGACCCCAACGCTATTAGGGCATCCGAGGGCTAGGGAGTCTTTCCTTTCTTCCATTTCTTCTTTCCTTTATTTTCTTTTCTTCTCCAGAAAAGCCTGACCAGAGGCTATAAGATGGCAGCCCCATCACTGGTCTTGTCTTTCTTTGGCCAGCAACCAATCGAAGGGACTATTATTATGCTTTCAAATCTTATATGAGAATTTTCCGGAAGGATCAAACTATTTACGCTGGAGGGAAAATTTTCTATAGGATCGTAACAGGCCTTGGTCTAATACTTGGAAGGAAGAAGAAGAAGAAGAACTATAATTCGTTTAAACATAATAATAATATAAATTATTTAACATAGAATGTAGTAGTGTCTTTGAAAAGTAAGAAAAATGAAATGTAGAACAATCCAAAAGTTTACATAAATAAAGAAAATAGAAAATGCTCTCACACACATAATACAGAGAGCTAACCTCGCTCCCTGACCTGTACAAACAAAATAATCAAACATACTGTTTCGTTACTTCTCTGTAGTTTGTATCTGTAACTGTTAATTCTAAGTTCATGCAAAGATAGCTTGCGTATACATAGAACAAGGTTGTCCAGTGGCGCAAGTGGAAATATGGAAATGACGTAAGCAATGAGGTCACTCCAAGGAAGTAGGAAAATGGGATGGAGCTTCTCGGAGGACTTAAAAGACAGATTTTTAGGTTGCACAGTTCATGTTAAAATATCAGATTAAATGGAGAAATCCCCAAATTAAACAATGTTGGAATATTTAACTTTTATAGGAATTAATCACTATGAGGTTTAATTTATGGTGAAATTAAATGTTTCTTACCTCTCATAAATATTTTCTAAGTTGATCGCGATTTCAAGACAATAACTGTCTCATCATCAGAACTTTGTTGGCGACTGGGGTTATGTCGATCGGAAGAAACTCTTCTTCTTCCCTCTGTTGGTAGACCGATGAACCTCTGGATCAGGTCAAAATTTGCGGGAATTTCGAAGTTCATAAGTTTTCTTTTGTATTTCTGAATGTAGATCTTTTCCCAAACCGTGAGTTCCTTTTGTTTGTCTATTTGTTTAATTAATTAATTAAAAGCCAGTCTAATTAAACAAATAGACAAACAAAAGGAACTCACGGTTTGGGAAAAGATCTACATTCAGAAATACAAAAGAAAACTTATGAACTTCGAAATTCCCGCAAATTTTGACCTGATCCAGAGGTTCATCGGTCTACCAACAGAGGGAAGAAGAAGAGTTTCTTCCGATCGACATAACCCCAGTCGCCAACAAAGTTCTGATGATGAGACAGTTATAGTCTTGAAATCGCGATCAACTTAGAAAATATTTATGAGGAGAGGTAAGAAACATTTAATTTCACCATAATGTTGGTATATTTCTTGCAGAATGGTATAAGTAGAGTTTTTGTTTATTCTTTACATTGTAATTTACAAAATTTTAAATTATTATAGGCCTTCACAGATCATTCTGACTTAGTGGCACGTCGTATGGGGTTCATACCACTTCCACTGGGTGTGGTGATGGTAAGAGTTCTGGGACATGCATTACATTTGGATGGACCTGCAGCCATTCTTCTGCTTATCATCTCATACTTCTGTCTTGCCTCATTCCGTGTCCTCAACAGTATTGTAATACTTGGTAAGGCTTGTGATCTGATCACCCAGCATCAACAAGATAAAGCTGCAGCTGCTGCTAGTCCAGCCTGGAGCCGTGCTACAAGCCCTGTAAATGGACGTCCAGTCAATCATACTTCATCATCTGTAGCTCGTGACCTTGCCAAAGAGATGCGAGATATCCCTGAGTCTACACGCGCTACTGTTATTCCTCTTCAGAGGTCAGTTACAATAGCCATAGTGCCTTTAAGTGATGAGAAAGAGGAATCAACACACCTCCAGACTGCACTCTTGGTCCAGCAGCTATCTTTTCCAATAGTGCAGTTAGTATCAACAATGTCTGTCTAAATCCTGAATTATTTAATAAACCAGAAAATGAGACAGATGAAGAAAAAGACTTATCTGGTATACAAGACTTAGACGATGGCAAGACAAGGAGTGTTCCAAACATTCACGCGAATATTGAGAGTGAAACCAAAGATTCATTTACTCAGGAAAATCTCATCCACATTTGTGAATGAAGATTTTGCAAAAAAAAGAGCAGAATCAGAGCCTTCTATTCCTCATCTAGTCGAATCAGAACGGACCGGTTCATCACAACCTTGATGCTGATTGTGTGCCTTTTGTTATTGTTTTGATGAGTCTTGCTGAGTTACAGCAAGTGGTGCACAAGGATGTTCTTCCATAATTACCAAAGCATTGCGTTTAACTATCATTTGGGACAACTTGGTAAAATATTTAAATTGAGAGGCATGATTACAGTTATAATGGCTAAATTTGTTGTTTACTTGTACAAAGCTTACTTGAAGCAAGCATGAAATTTCTAAGTAAAACAATAAATAAATATTTAGGGGAAATGAAGGAGTGAAAATACACAACACAAAGTGGAAGGAGATATTAGTGGATTAATTTCAGAGCTTAAAATGTAATTGGTACATTGAATATAAATTTTTTGTAATAATTTTCTATTAACTACTTACCTCACAAATTGCTTTTTATTTTTATTTTAATTATCTGATAGAGATGGTAATTTGAAAATGATAATTTTCTTTTTAATGTAATGTAGAATTTAGGATCATAACATTTGTAAATAATAAGAAAAGAAAGTCTGAGAATATGCTTAAAAAGCCTTTACCATGTATTTGTACCAAAATAATTAAATATATATACATTTTATATTTGAAAAGAAAAATATAATTTGTCCATCATTAAGATGTTTAAAAACAAATAATATTAACGTTGAAAGAAGCACTACTGGCTTTATAAGTAATGTTTAAATTCCCAATAAAAAGTCTTCTTAATAAAGAAGCCGCCATTTGCAAAAATCGTAGCAATGGCTCGTAGCATTTGGGGTTAGGGAATTAACTATGTATAAGAGAAAAATACGCATTTAGATTGGAGGCCTAGGTAGCTCAGATGGAAGAGCATTGACATGCAAAGGTCCTGGGTTCAAACCCCAGCCTAGGCATATTTTTTTTCTTTTCAAATATAATTATCCATCATTAAGATGTTTAAAAATGAATAATATTAATATATACATTTTATATAAATTAATGTTGGGAAGTAAACATTATGAGGTTATATTTAATTAATGTTGGGAAGTAAACATTATGAGGTATAATCATTAAAATTCATCGGAGAACATATTGTTTAACAACTCACCTCATAGGATTCATGCTTCCATGATATCGCGATTTCAAACATAATCATGTTCATCGTCAGCCATAACTCCGACTGATGAAATTCTTCGGCCGTCAACTATTCTATTGTCGCCATCTTCAGTGCTGCCATCTATGGTTGAATTTATGAACTTCGAAATCAATGTAATTTCGTTAGGGATATCAAAATTCATTGATCTATTTTTGTTTTTCTGAATGTATATTTTTTCCCAAACTGTCAATTCCAAAGTTTTCTCTACTTGTTTTAAAAGTTTAGCTTCTCTTCCAATTTTATGATGTTCTAATAAACTATGTGCAGCAATTGCAGATTTTTCAATTTCACAATTTTTAATATTTCTGAAATGTTCTTTTGTCCGAATTTCCAAATTCCTTTTTGTTTTTCCTATATAAACTTTATTGCAATCTTCACAATTTATTTGATAAATTCCAGATTTCTTACTGTCTGGAACATTGACTTTTTTTATTGGTACTTAGAAGATTACCCAGACTAAATTTATTTATTGGTGCCAAAGAAATGTATTTGTCAAAAATTTTTTGAAATTTCCTATGCATTTCAGGATGGTAAGTAATTTTCTTGTATTTTTTCTTTTCTTTGCAATTTTGTAGAGTAGTATATTCATATACCAATAAAAAAGTCAATGTTCCAGACAGTAAGAAATCTGGAATTTATCAAATAAATTGTGAAGATTGCAATAAAGTTTATATAGGAAAAACAAAAAGGAATTTGGAAATTCGGACAAAAGAACATTTCAGAAATATTAAAAATTGTGAAATTGAAAAATCTGCAATTGCTGCACATAGTTTATTAGAACATCATAAAATTGGAAGAGAAGCTAAACTTTTAAAACAAGTAGAGAAAACTTTGGAATTGACAGTTTGGGAAAAAATATACATTCAGAAAAACAAAAATAGATCAATGAATTTTGATATCCCTAACGAAATTTCATTGATTTCAAAGTTCATAAATTCAACCATAGATGGCAGCACTGAAGATGGCGACAATAGAATAGTTGACGGCCGAAGAATTTCATCAGTCGGAGTTATGGCTGACGATGAACATGATTATGTTTGAAATCGCGATATCATGGAAGCATGAATCCTATGAGGTGAGTTGTTTAAACAATATGTTCTCTGATGAATTTTAATTATGAGGTTATATCATTAATAGTGAGTGCAGAACATATTTTTAATGACTCACCTCATACAATTTCAAATTTCTTTAATATTGGCAGTTTCAGACAACATCTTGTCCCATGACTTCCACTGATGAAATTCTCTGGTTGTTGATTTCTCTTGTGCTGCCATCTATGGTTGGGATTATAAATTTTGAAATTAAATTTTTATCCACCGGAATATCAAAGTTCATATCTTTTCCAATTTGGGAAAAGATATTCATTCAGAAGAATAAATATTGATCTATGAACTTCAATATCCAGATAAAAATTTAATTTTAAAATTTATAATCCCAACCAAAGATGGCAGCACAAGAGATGATGTCCATAGAGAAATCAACAACCAGAGAATTTCATCAGTGGAAGTCATGACTGAAGAGGGACAAGATATTGTCTGAAACTGCTGGTATCAAAGAAATTTGAAATTGTATGAGGTGAGTCGTTCAAAATATGTTCTCCACTCACTATTAATATATAAATTTTGTCTCTTTCTTCAGATTCTTCTATTGAATTTAATTACTTTCAGTTTACTAGTATTTATTTTAATTTTCTAATTTAGTGTCACATAACATAATAATTATTCTGAATTTGCAATATCAGAGCTTAAATAATTTTGAGACTACTTATTTCAGTTTACAATTAAAATTTGTAATAAAAATCCTTATAGAATAGCAATAATTATAGGTGTATTTTAAGCTTATTAGAATAATTTTTGTAAAACATAATTCTTGTAAAAGAAATTCAGATTTTTATTATTCAAGAAAAGAGAATTAAAAAAAATAGAATATAAAATGTGAAAATATCGGTGGATAAGCTGTCTGATACAATTAAACTATATAGTAAACTAGAAGTCCCGGCTGTGGCTAAGATATACGTTATAAATATAAATTAAGTTGCTGTCTTTCAGCCAGATAACTTAAAACTAATACTTACATACGAAATTAATAATATTGAAAATAAAATAAACACTGAACACACTTCAATTATGAAATAATTAATATTTGTAATTCAATTGAAATTCGCGGTTGCAACAAAAAGCACAGCCATCTGGATCTCTCTTTGTTAAATAATATACCAATTACCTTACCAAATTACCTTACACTGCCATCTGTTAGAATCGTATGGAACTCATAGATAATTATAACTCTTTGTTAAATAATAAACTAATAATTTGCAATAAAAAAATGTGACTATAAATTTAGTTATGAATTACCCTAAGTCTCAAGTTAGATCAAACTGCACACAGTGTGCAAAATTGTATTAAAATCAGTTCAGTAGTTTAGGATTCCATCGCGGACAAACAACGTGACACAACATTTTTATATATTAAGAATGATAACACTATGAGGTACATTTTAAATTTAAAATAAATTCTTTATCACCTCAACTCTTTTATCCTGTCTTCAAATTAGACCAGTTTCAAAACCTTATTGATTCCATCTCCAGTAATTTCACAACCATTGTTCTGCCCTCTTGAAGCACTGCTTCTTACTCCATCTGTTAGCAGACCGATAAACCTCCAAATCATATCAGCTTCCCTGGGAATTTCAAAATTCATTCATTTTTCCCCCTCTTGTTTTATTTTTTGAATGAGGATTTTTTTCCAAACCTTGAGCTCTTTAGGTTTTCTACAAATTTTGTTTTATTAAGATGTTTTTGTTATTAATTTAATACTTTTCACTGATGGACAAATTATATTTGAAGAGAAAAATATATCCCAGTCTGAGCGCATATTTTTCCCTTAAAATATAATTTGTTTTATTAATTTAGCCTTTCTTTCAATTTGAAAAATAGTCAGAAAACATAAAATTGAATGATAAAGAATTTATTTTAAATTAAAAAAAATTAAATTCTAAATGTAGATTTAAATTTTAAATTTACTGTTTTGACACATCTACATTAACAAGTAAAGTTCTTCTCAAGTTAACCATTCACATGTTTTATAACTTTGCTGTTCACTGTTTTCTCTGTTATAACTAAGGGCCGCATGCAAATACATTAGTCTCTGGTGAGCTGAGTTTTCCGTGAGAACATGCAAAGTTTGAATTAGCGAGTCGATCACTGGTCATTCATGAAAGTTGTTTTTTCGTAATATTGGCAAGAAATTACCCAGAATTCTCAGCGATAAAACCACTTCCGTTATTTTCATCTGCTAGAGGAACACATTTATTCTTGTGTCCCGCAAATAAAACCGTATACAACGTCGTCTGCATTGCGTGATATTACGCCAATTCTCCTGTTCTTCCAGTTGAATTCTTTGGTAGACTATCAAATTCCTCTTCTCTGCGTATACCGAAAACATGATCGAAGTCTTCAAGGTCCGACATCTTGGATAAAGCAGCAAGGTTTCAAGTACATCGATTATCATCGGATTGCTCATGATTCATTCTCTGCAAAGTCACCTCGCCAGGTAGCTTACGGAATTTTGACAATTATTATTGCATGAACAGATTCTTGAGTATGCAAAATGTATTTGGATGCAACTTTCTCAGCAGAGTACATGTTGACAACGACTTTTACGGTCTAATGTGTTCATAGATACGAGCCTAATAGTAGATAAGCAGAGAACAAAGAGTAGTGAAAAGTTGTCAGATTTTATTGTAATGTTAGTGTAATGTGAGATTTTGAGAATGAGTATTAACAAAAATCTACTATATTTTTTAATATTTGAAACATCAAATTTAATTAAATATTTTCTTTCATAATATTAAATAATATAATTTGATTTGAATTTAAATTATGATCAGTTGCCTTTGTTGAGTAAGACCTAATAAATAACACTGTAGGATTAATCTAATAAATCTTCAGCTATTTTAAATTAAAATGCTGTATTTAATTTTAAGTAACACATTTAAAAAAATGTTACATATTATACATAATACAGTGCGATCAGTACAGCATTGGACAGCAGATGCAGGGTTTGTACTGTGCAGTGATGAAGGCTTACACGTGCAGACACAGGACTTGATATGTGCACAGACTCAGCAGTATACAAGCACATCCCATGCATTCACGGTCGCAGTCAGATTGTGTGCTTCGAGTGGATAAGGTGCTCGCCCTCTTTTCCTTGTGTACTGAATGGCTTGTGTATAAGTTGTTTCAATTTTAAAACTTGTATCTTATAAAACAGGTGTGTATAAGTGTTGATCGAATTAAAAAACCCGCAACACGACTAAATTTAGACTTAATGGTCGAAAGGTTCTCTGATAGGTTGCTGGGATTTTATATCCAGAAAAGAATTTGTAGAACACTTTGGTGCCTATAAATAAGTTCTATTAGTATTACTAAAAACAGAATTATATTAGAAACAACTTCACGTATTTGGTCGGAATGTTCATATTCCTACAACGAGGGACCATGAGGCATTCCAAGCCTCGGCTTACAAACAATGCTGTCGTCGTAGATGGCCTAGTTAACAAGTGAGGCATTCAACCACCAACAAAACAAACCATCATCCTCGATGGAACAGCTAGCACTGAGAGCGAGTCACATGTGGACACGCTAGACCTGGACACAACACCGACAATGTTTGCAGCAATGACAAGAGCTGCAGTAAACAATATGACCAACATAAAATGTCTGGTGCTGTACTCAGGTGCCTCCAAGTATAGACAAAGTGAACTACATCAGTAGTCGATGCAGATCATGCCAAATACGACTGAGCCAGCTGCAACGGCAACTGTTGCGATACATGTTGCAACAATAAGTGTAAATTGAATGATGTGTGTATAAGTATAACTGTAAACTGTATAATGGCTAATCATTTTTCTACTGAACAACATGCATTTATTTATGATCAATATTTGTTAACTCAGTCTGCCAGCCAAGTATGAAGACTCTTTGAAACGCAAATCCCAGGTGTAAAAATTCCATCATGTTTAACAGTTCATACTCTCTACAACAAATTTTATGCAACAGGAAGTGTCGAGCCTAAGAAACCATACAAGCCGTGTAGCGTTCTCACAGAAGAAACAATATACATCTGTTATCGATTGGAACACTTAGGCGCCTTTTGCAACTAGTAGAAATTTATTAATTAAATAAAAATAAAACTTACAGTTTTATTTGATTTTCATATTTATTAAGATATAATTCAGTTACAGCTGTTTCAGTCCACTGTACCTTCTTCAGACATGTTAACAAATTATGAATTGTGTTATTATAGTACATATCAACTGATCTAAGCAACAATACAACAATAATTTATTAAAATTTTTTGATTTAACAAAGGCGATTCATTCAAATCAACTTGAGAATTTAACAATTTATTACTACTTTTCAATTTATTTATTTCTACAGCCTCCAAAAGGTAGAAATTTCTTAAGGCTCTATACATAAATTGATAAAATTGCATCCATATAAAATAACCAAGACACATGCTCTTCAACTCGGTGCCCTGTTCCAGCACTTGCGTCAATGAAGTTAGTAAGTACGACAATGTGTGTGGTTGTATCACTGCGATCTTACGCTGTTCGTTCTCCACCGTGAGTGCGTCAGCAGTGTACAGTGAAATCCCTGCGTCTGCTGTCCAATGCTATATTGATCGCACTGTATAAGAGCAATTACCTAGTATAGCATTCCACATCACCTTCTACTTTACATGTGTGTGTATTGATGAAAGTAAGAAAACTGAGTTCTACTTAGAAATAAGGATTGGAGTATAGTATATGATAGAGGGATGAATTAGTTGCCCTGTAAATTTAAGTGGCACATTAAAATTAATGAAACAGAGAAACGAAATAGAAACAAAATATTTGAAAGGGTGCTAAGGTTCTTTTAAAAAAAAGTATAAGGAGAAATATGGTTGGTTGGTATCTAATGTCGAGCACTTGATAATGAAATCATTCGCTCTCTTGCACTCCAATATTTAGCAGAAATGGAGCACAATAAACTAGTTTAGTAGTAGGCACCACATGTGGTGGTTACATCAAGGAGAAATATATGGTTGGTTGGTATCTAATGTCGAGCACTTGATAATGAAATCATTCGCTTATATAAACTCAACCTTTTATCTGTACAGGTACTGTGCTGGTTGAGGGAAGATTTGTACCAGTTGAGTGGAACTCTGCCGGATAAATAAAACATTATAATTATTATTGTTACAACAATTTACTTTGTTATATAAGTACCGGTGTTTTTTATTCTCAGAATGACATTGTAATTTTATGGCCTAACTTATTAGTATCTGATGTATATGTATATATGATACAGGGTTTTTATTTTGTCATAATTCAATGGAAGTAATAAGTGATGCAGAATGAAATTAAAAATGCAAAACTGAAATATTATTAAGAGAGGGAAGAAAATGTTATTCATATTTAGTCCTGGATTTTGGTTCACTGGTAACTTTTTTCTGACAAGAGAACTGCCAACCGTTGCAAGCCAAAACCTACTTTGAAATTTCTCCCAGAGAAATATTGTGATATACCAAAGCCGTGTCCAAAAAAATATATGCTGCTTTTAACTGCAAAGGATAGAATTCAAAGCCAGAATCTAGCAATGGGATCCCACAGTGCAAAATAGATGGATGTCCCTGCTTGAGAAAGCAGAGTGGAGTGAGACAGGATGCGGCATGGATGGCAGGTTGTGAGGATTATCCAGTCCAACAAGTCAGGAGTTGTATTACTTCCCTGTAGTTTAAATGAGAGATTTGGATCTGGATTTTAGTGCCTTGCAGTTAAAAGTGGCAGATAATTTTTTTTGGTATGGCCTTACCTAGAGCATGCCATCAAATCTTTATAGAGGATGAAGAAGGCCTACAACTCAATGGTATTAATAAGCTGTTAGTTTATGCTGATGATGTAGTACTACTGGGCGATAGCGAGGAGATACTAACGGACAACATGCACACACTACTGAGTAACTAAGAAATTGGGACTGGAAGTAAATATCAATAAAACTAAATATATGGTCACTCATAAAAATGCATTATATAATGGAAATGGTCAGCTAATGACAAATGAGGGAAATTTTGAGGAAGTGGCTGAATTCAAATACCTAGGAACAATAATCAGAAACAGGAATGAGATGCACAACGAAATTAAACATAGGCTCAATTCTGGAAATGCGTGTTATTATGCATTGCAGAGACTCTTGACTTCCCAACTCCTTTCAAAAAATGTTAAACTGAAAATATATAAAACTATTACCATCATCATCATGGACAAATTCGTTTTAGGCCATGTGGCCTGTACGGTAAACCTAGCGAAGATGGTCTTGATCTTTCCACTGATGTTTTGGTCTTCCTTCCAGTTATATTATATGGATGCGAAACATGGACTCTTACTTTAAGGGAGGAAAGGAGATTACGAGTATTTGAGAATAAAGTTCTTAGGAAAATTTTTGGACCAAAGAGAGATGAACAGACAGGTGAATGGAGAAGACTGCATAACAGTGAATTACATGGTCTTTATAGGAAGCCAGATATAATGAGAACAGTTAAGTCTCGTAGACTGCGATGGGCAGGACATGTGGCACAAATGGGAAATGAAAGATGTGCATGAAAGCTTCTTGTAGGAAAGCCAGAGGGAAAACGCCCAGTTGGTAGACCAGAAATGAGGTGGGAGAATAACATTAACTATGATTTGAGGGAAGTAGAATATACAGGGGATGACTGGAAAACATTGGCTCAGGATAGGGATATATGGAGAGCTTATGTCTGCACGGCCATGAACCTACGGGTGTGATATTGCCAGTGAGTTAGTTAGTTAGTTATGGCCTTGGTACATGATAACACTTTTCTGGGAGAAATTTCAAGGTAGATTTTGGCATGCAATGGTTGACCGTTCCCTTGCAAGTGCTATTGCCATAAGATTAAATTAAAGCTCATAGTGATTTTTTCCTTTAAAAGTTCAAGCTCTTGTCATAGTTTATTATTTATCTTATAAGTAATATTTTAGCTTTTTTTTTTTAATCATTAGAAAGTAACATTATGAGGTTTAATTTGATATTTGAGTTTGTATTTTTTTAACATTCTTACTCATGTAATTGTTTTGTCGGACATATGTTTGAAAGCTGTTGCTCCATCATCAGCGGTTTTACAAATTACATCACTTATTGAGTTTGTAAAACCGCTAACGATGGAACAACAACTTTGAAACATATGTCCGACAAAACAATTACATGAGGTAAGAATGTTAAAAAAATACAAACTCAAATATCAATATTTTATATATCAAATTTGGGAATTTTTAACATTATGAGGTTCAATTCATAAGAATTAAATGAATCGTGATTTCTTCTTACCTCATACTTCTATGTTTTTTTAAACACAGCACTGCAGTATTAGCGACCCATTGTCACCATCGTCAGCTGTTTTATACGACTGTAAATTTCTTCTTTTGAGTTTTTATCTTCTTGCCTATTTTGAAACATCTATCCAAACCTTTGGATTTAACAGTTTAGGAAAAAATATATATTCAAAAAAACCATACTAGAACCATGAACTTTGAGATTCCAGATGAACCAAGCTTGATTATAAAGTTCTTCAAAAATACAACAGATGGCAGTTTAGAAAATGATTCATTCAAAAGAACACCAGATGGCAGTTTAGAAAATAATTCTTTCAAAAGAACACCAGATGGCAGTTTGGATAATTATCGGCAAAAGAAAAAATTGACAGTCGTGTAAACAGCTGACGATGGTGACAATGGGTCGCTGATACTGCAGTGCTGTGTTTAAAAAAACATAGAAGTATGAGGTAAGAAGAAATCACGATTCATTTAATTCTTATCAATATTTTAGTTCTTAGTTTCTTTCAAATCCATTTAAAGAGTTATTAGAAAAAAATTATCATCAATGGAAAATATAGATGATTTTTTACTGAATTAAATTTACATTTTTCATATTTTAATAGCAGTCATTATGCACTGCATTTATTTATTAAAATGTTTTCTTTTTCTAAATTCTAAATAATTTATTTGCTATGTTATATAATGCACTATTTTATTTTTTGTCACTGTTGCAAGATATGTGTTTTTTAAATACCTTACCTAATTATAAGTTGGAATTTATGGTTGTGATGCTTACGTAATAGCAAAGATTGTAGAAATATTTAAAATAGATTTGAATATGTTTATAATGCATTAGTACTGTTTATAAAACCAGAATTTAACTATTTTTTATTTATGATTGATCCCTGTTTGTCCCACTGCGGGGACATGGCTGTTTTCCTAGAGGGATATTACTTAACAAGACAAATTTAGTCCCTACAGATGTCATGAATGGTGTGTGGTTAGCATACCAACCCAATGAGACATCTGGTAGGTGACTGAGGTACTATGCGGATAATGAAGGTCATGTTGGCTGTGGTTTTGTATCTATCTTCTGGTCACAACGGTCATAGGCTCAAATCCGGCTGGAGTCGATGGATTTTTTAGAATGGAAAAATCAACGAAGCAAATCCTCTGGGATGGACTTTAAGCCATGGGTCCTGAGGCTGAAGATTTTTAGCTTGTAAAAGAAGCTTAAACCTGAATAAACAAACATCTAAGCAAATTTACCAACCTTCATCATCTTAATAATACCTTAGTTACCTACTAGATGTCTCATTGGATTAGAATGTCGACCGCATACCATTCATTCTATCTTCTTAGTGTATCCAAATATTTGCTGACAACACAAAGTTCCACTACATTGTTCTTCATTTTGCAAAAGATGGATATAGCGCCCGATGTTTGTAGTATATTCCAGCTGCTAGAGTCCAAAGATGTGGAGTAGTCAGGATATATTGCTCTCCTCTTTCCAAAGTTCCAGAAATTAAAGATTTTAGTTATATATATATATATATATATATGCATACTGTGAGTTTTCTAAACTCTGACATAGCTTTGTTCTTATCCAAATTGAATTATTGAGATTTTTGCAATAGTGGTACAATTTCATTTGATATAACAAAATTGTAATAATTAGGCTTCGGATTTTCAGTATAATTTACACGATAAAAAGGAAGGGTGCTAAAATTAGCTTTTTTTTTCTTCTATGGGCCATAACTGTTATTTAAAAAAATTGAAAGTGTACAAAAATAAAATGCTAGTATTTGTGAAACAAATATTTATTTTAATCCACTGTTGTAATCTAGTGGCGCCATCATTGTCTCAGATGCAGCAAGGCCAGGTTTGATATCCAGGTGGAATACATTTCCTGTGTAGTGTTTCTTTTTGGGGTTTTTCCTCGTGTATAAGACAAATGCCAGGGAACTTTAACCTTCTATATCCGTAAGTATCATATATGATACCTTTGGCATTTAATTCTTTTCTCGCTTCAGTGGAACTCAGTGGTCTGTGGTATCATATTCGATACCTTCAGAGCTTCAAGCTTTTTTTTAGTCTACATACTTAGGGCTGCATGTAAATACATTAGTCTCTGGTGAGTTGAGTTTTCCGTGAGAACGTGCAAAGTTCGAATTAGCGAGTCGCCGACTGGTCATACATGAAAGTAGTTTTTTTTTGTAATATTGGCAAGAAATTACCCAGAATTCTCAGCGAGAAAACCACTTCCATTATTTTCGTCTGCTAGAGGAATGCATTTACGCTTGTGTCCCGCAAATAATACCGTATACAACGACGTCTGTGTCGCACGATATTACACCGATTCTCCTGTTCTTCCAGTTGAATTCTTTGGTAGACTCTATCAAATTCCTCTTCTCTGCGTATACTGAAAACATGATCGAAGTCTTCAAGGTCCGACATTTTGGATAAAGCAGCAAGGTTTTAAAATACATCGGGGCATTCTCTGCAAAGTCACCTCGCCAGGTAGCTGGAATATTGACAATTATTATCGCATGAACAGATTTTTGAGTATGCAAAAACGTCTTTGGATGCAACTTTCTCAGCAGAGAACAACTTTACGGTCTAATGCATTCATAGATACGACTCTTAGATTCTATTCTATTGTATACTGTTCTGCTCTAGGGCAGGTCTTTCACTGCAATCATAGCATTTTCATGCTATGCTTTGCAGCTTTACTAGAGAATTATAGGTGCTTTCCACACCGATGAAAGATAATGATGGCCAGATGATGTTCGGGGACCATTTGGGCCTTAAAGATACCTGACATTTGTCTTACAGGTGAGCAAAAACCCCGGAAAAAACCTCATCCGGCAAGCTTGTTCCAACCAGGAATCGAACCTGGGTCCGCTGCGTGACAAGGCAGCACGCTACCTCGAGACCACAGCAGTGGACACGACTTAGATGGCAGCATGAATTAAAGGCCAAACACTTATTTGAGACCGAAGGTATCATATGTGATACGCATAAAACCACTTTAAATGCCTCCCCCTAAAAAAATCTTTTTTTTTTATGTTTCTTCAAAATTTGTTATTTTGACCCCTCTGAACCCATTAAACATGAAAATAAAATTATGATTAACAAAATCTCAATTCAGGAGCCCATAAAAGCCCCACAATAATATTTTTCAATCCCAAAAAAAAAATGTTTTATTATTTGACTCTCTAGAAATCTATTAAGCACAAAAATGAGTTTATCTTCAATGTTTATTATTCATTTCATACATCTCAGAGGTGGATAAATCATATTTGAAGAGAAAAATTATACGCTCAGACTCGGGCTCGAACCCAGGACCTTTGGCTTTCCAGGCCAATACTCTACCAACTGAGCTACCTGAGCAATATGTGATAAATATGATTTATCCATCATTGAGATGTATGAAATGAATAATAAAAACATCGAAAGAAGGCATACTGGCATTATAATATAATATAAAAATTCTAAAATAAATGTCTTCTTAATAAAGAAACTGCCATTTGCAAAGAGAAATGACGGTTTCATTGCATTTGGTGCATGGGAATTAACAACATATACAAGAGAAAAAATTTGCGTTTAGATCGGAACTCGCTCAGGTAACTCAGTCGGTAGAGTATTGGCCCGTAAAGCCAAAGGTCCTGGGTTCGAGCCCCGGTCTGAGCATATAATTTTTCTCTTCAAATATGACTTTATCTTCAATGTTTTTATTATTATTAATTTCATACATCTCAATGATGGATAAATCTTGAAAGAAAAATTATACGCTCAGACCGGGACTTGAACCCAGGACCCTTGGTTCTCTAGACCAAGTGCTCTACCACCTGAGCAAGTACCGATCTAAATGCAAATTTTATCTCTATATACGTTGTAATTCCCGGTCTGAGCGTATAATTTTTCTTTTCAAATATTATTTATCCATCATTGAGATGTATGAAATTAATAATAAAAACATCGAAAAAAGCCATACTGGCATTTATAATGTAATGTATAATTCCCAAATATGTCTTCTTAATATAGGAGCCGCCATTTGCAAAGAGAGAAGCAAAGGCTTCATAGCATTTGGTGGGCGGGAATTACAACGTATATAGAGAAAAAATTTGGTTTAGATCGGTACTTGCTCAGGTGGTAGAGCACTTGGTCTAGAGAACCAAGGGTCCTGGGTTCAAGTCCCAGTCTGAGCGTATCATTTTTCTCTTCAAATATGATTTATCCATCATTGAGATGTATGAAAATTAATAATAATAAAAACATGGAAAAAAGCCGTACTGGTGTTTATAATGTAATGTATAATTCCCAAATATGTTTTCTAAAGGAGCCGCCATTTGCAAAGATAGAAGCAAAGGCTTCATAGCATTTGGTGGGCGGGAATTATAACTTATATAGAGAAAAAATTTGCATTTAGATCAGTACTTGCTCAGATAGCTCAGGTGGTAGAGCACTTGGTCTAGAGAACCAAGGGTCCCGGGTTCAAGTCGCAGTTTGAGCATATAATTTTTCTCTTCAAATATGAATTTATCATAAGTAATGCCACGAGTGATATCCAAATTATCGATAAATTCACAACTCACGGGTGAGGAGGAATTTATGTAGAGAATTTGGAAATCAAGAGTGGCATTTGTTAGGACTATTTAACGAATAAAATTAAGCTGTATACTCACAATTCATTATTTAACTATAGTTATTTTAAAATATTTATATATTTAATATAAACGGCGATGTTTGAAAAAATGAGAAATGATTGGTACGCTTCATTAGCTTCTTTTGTTCGATCACTGCAACCAGATCATAATATTATTTATTGCCAAAAGATCGCAATGTTGTAAGAATTCACCCTAGTGGAGAAATTTATAACCAATGTTATAGGTATTAATTAATTTCTGATGTCCTATGATGTAAATATGTCAATTATATTTTTCTGTGTCATTTCCTGGAAAATAATTCATTTAAGAAAGTGCAAACAGTGGTTTCTTTTTTTTTGTGATATAATCAATTGTTACAAATGTTTTTATATTAATTATCTCTCGTATGCGCTACGTGTTGACATTCATGCACTATATGTACAATCTGGTAGCCATATTTCTTGGAAAGTCAGTCACTGCAAAATAATGCTATGACCTATTCAGAATGTTAAAAAGGAGGTGCTTTCTTTATTATGATAAACTTTAGTTGGTAAATTTTAGGCGAAACACGACTGTGATTGGTTGTAAATAAAAAATCATTGTAACATGATTGGTCATTGACTCCCATTTGGGGCATGAGTTAAATAAAATAGTCTTGTTAAACTTTTCTTCAAGGTGCAGGAGGTTAAGATGCAAATAGTCCCTGAACATCATCTGACCATTGCAATCATACATATCATATTCACCTTGTTTGTATGAGTGAATAGTATGTCTTGTCTCAAATGTTTGTGTTGTCATGTGGTCAAAAAAAAAAGTCTATGTGACCAACAGGTTATTTTGGGAAATGAGAGATACTGATTGTTATTATTGGTTCTAGGGTATATGTGCCTTCATTCTCTTTGACACGGCTTACTGTTGAAAGCAATGTAAGAGTTTAGTATGAATGGACAGAGAAAACAATTTGCCACACTGTTTCTTAAAATATTAAACTATATTGCCATATGCCAAGGATTTATTCCTTCCCCCATTTGTGCAATAAGTACTTCATTACTATGTGCTTAATTTCTAGTTATATGACCAGAGGATTAAAAACTGAATGTATTTAATTCTGATCAAGCTAATGCTGCTCTTATGAAAGTCAATTATGGAATAAACGTGATTCCCCAGACTTCTTGGATCAAATCAACACATCTATTGTCTATGTAAAAATAAGGTTTAACGCTAATAAAATTCATGGTAAAACTTTGTTGAGGTGTTATTCACAATATTAAAATTATTAACCTCGTAGGTCCATCTTCTCAACTCCTGAAAATATTAACATAGGCCTTTCGGGACTAGTTTCATCATCAGCAGAAGATAGGTCTGATATCACTGATGCTGGATGAAGTACTGATGATGGGTCTAGTCCCATTAATAATAGTTAATTAATATTTTTAAAAGTTGAGGAGATGGACATAAGGTACACAATTTTAGTGTGTATATACCTCGTATGTCCAATTTGGGGACACAAGGACTCTAGGGAGTTTCTTAATAAAACTAGTTTTATACTTATCTACAGATATCAATGCGTGACATGTGATTACACATTGCCTCAATTAGGCATCTAGTAGGCAACTATGGTATTTTAAAATCATTATGAAGTTACATTATGAGGTTTAATTTAATATTTGAGTTTGTATTCTTTAACATTCTTACCTCATATGTTTATTTTGTTGGACGATCATTTCAAAGCTATTGCTCCATCTTCAGCTTAATATATAATAAATTAAAAATCAGGAATATATCAAATAAAATGTGCAGATTGCGATAAAGTATACATAAGGAAAACAAACAGAAATTTAAACATTAGAACTAAAGAACACATAAGAAATGTAAAAAAGGGAGAAGTGGAAAAATCTGCAGTAGCAGCTCATGTTTGGACAGAGAAACACAAAATAGATATAAATACAAAATTATTAAAACAGAAAATACCAATGAACTCACAATATGGGAAAAAATCTATATACGGAAGAACAAGGAGAAAATTATGAACTTTGAAATTGTTGAAGAAAGTAGCCTTATTATCAAGTTCTTTGGAACACAGATCCAGGGCTGACAACTTGAAGAAAAGAAAAAATCAGTTTGTGAACAAGCTGAAGATGGAGCAATAGCTTTGAAATGATCGTCCAACAGAATAAACATATGAGGTAAGAATGTTAAAGAATACAAACTCAAATATTAACTATGGTATTACTCAGATGGATGAAGGCTGCTTAAATTTTGCACAGATGCCTTTTTTATTCAGGCTTGTATTTCTTTTATGAGCCTAAAAATCTTCAGACTTGGGACCCATGGCTTAAAGTCCCTCTCAGAGGACTTGTCCCTAGGTTTTTTCCATACTAAAAGAAACACATTTAGCTTTTGTGGACTTCAAAAAAGCCTTCGACAAAATCAATAGGAATAAACTGTTGGAAATTTTAGCTGACAACAATCTACCACAACAGCATATTTTAAATTGTTACAATGTCTATAATACAAATTTGATTTCAGTTCGAATCAATAACACACAAACAGAATGGACCGAAATTAATAGGGGCATAAGACAAGGATGTGGCCTCTCGCCCTTGCTCTTTATCATATACATGGATAAAAATGACTCCTTGCTTTTTGCAGATGATTTGGTATTAATAGCTCCAAAAGAAACAGATTTATAGTATCCTATACACAATTTTAATAGAACTGCAAAAAGGTACAATATGGAAATCAATACAAAGAAAACTGAAGTGATGGCTTTTGTGGGAAATACCCTATACCTAGCAAAATTGTTTTGGACGATGAAATTTTAGAATGAGTAAATTAATTTAATTATTTGGGTTATAATTTAACATTTCAAGATGAAGCTGATATATAAAAGAAAATCACAAATTTCACAAAAACAACGGGAATAATTAACAGTATAATGAAACCATTTTAGTACAGAAGAACACAAGATAATGACTTTATAGGATTCTCGCAAGACTAGTATTAAGATATGGTAGTGAAGCATGGATAATACATAGAAGAGATGAAAGCAAATGAGATGCGATTATGCGCCGTACAGCAGGCTATACAAAGTGGGACCATAAAAGAAATGAGGAAATTATGGAAGAGTTGGATGTAGAACCCATTCTTCACTATATACAAAACTACCAGAACAATTGGAAAGCCCATCTTCAACGAATGCCATCTCATAGAATTCCAAAAGCCATGCTTCGTTACTGCCCTCAAGGTAAAAGATCGCTGGGACGTGCAAAAAAGCGCTGGATGGAAAATTCCTCTTTGAGACCGTAACAGGCCACATGGCATAATACTTGCAATCCATTGATCCTGGCTGGGCTTCAATATGTGATCCTTGGGACTGGAAGCAATGATTATAACCACTAGATCACCATGGCCAACACATAATTTTATATTATAATTTTAATATTGAAAATAAGAATTGCTCTTAACAATAATAAACATGTATTAGTTCACACAAACTTCTTTATTTTTTTCATGTTTTTTTGTTGGCATTGTCATTTATTATAGTAAAGAATAAGACTATGATATTTGTTTCCTTTATAAATGACGTGTTTACGTGAATGATAAACATTATGAACTCTTTCTTCCCTTCATACCAGCAATGGGTGATATACTTCAGTAGAGATTACTTAAGCATGAGTGCTATTTTGGATAGAGTATAGTTAAAGAAATTGCAACTGAGTATTTTAAGGCTATCTTATTTTCGTACTCATAAACAACTTATAGCAACAGTTAGAAGTGGCACCCACTAACCTCATTATGCGCAGTGCAAGTAGCACATGATAATTTGCTTCACTCTCTCAAATATCTCTGGTATTTGTTGTGGAATGAAACAAGCAACATAACTCTAGGAATCAGATCTTTCTTAGTTTTTACTCAAGTTTCATTCAATCACCAATAATTTATGTACCCCATAGTGGAAAAAAAATTAGAGTTGTAAATTTTGATTATTGCTTTAATCATGGCCCAGGACCTCTCCTTACACAATTTAAACATTTTGCAAGCTAGTGCCTTTTCAAGATGTTTAATTTATAAACTGAAGCACAGTCTTCAGACTTGTCCTGCGTTTTAAGACCTTTGAGTGAATAAAGTCCACCGCTGTGGTCTCGGCCTAGGTTCGATCCCCGGTCGGAGCAGTTTTTCTGGGTGAGGTTTTTATCGGGGTTTTTCCTCACCTGTACGACAAATGTCAGGAAAACTTTAAGGCCCAGATGGGTCATGCTCTCTGGGAGGGACTTTAAGCTGTAGGTCCCAAGTCTGAAGATTTTCAAGTACAAAAAAAAAGCCTGAATAAAGAGGCCTCTAAACAAAATTTACCATCCTTCTTCATCCTAGTAATACCTTAGTTACCTACTAGATGTCTCATTGGATCAATATGTTGACCGCATACCATTCATGACATCTGTAGGGAAATAAACATGACTGAATTAACATGATCTAGTGACAAAGGAGAGGCTAAGGCCCAACATTGGGCTCTTACACCATTGTAGATAGATAGATCTCTCTTAAATAAGCATGCAATGTTAATTTTTGTTAGATTGATTTTATTATTATATCCAAAATTTTTACATTACAGAAAAATACTTGCACAAGTGGTTAGATGCTCACCTCACCGGGGACATGTCCCCGAAACGGTCCCAGAAATCATATGGCCATCATCATCCTTATCATTATCATCATCATCCTCCTCCTTCACCACTGTGGAAAGCAACAGGAAGCTACCACCTACAATTCCCTAGTAAAGCTGCAAACATGGCATCAAAATGCTATGATTGCAGTGAAGGATCTGCTTTTGGGCAGAATTACTATGGATGGATGGAGTGAATAAAACAGTTACCTCTGTCCAATGGTTTCCCCTCTTAAAAATATAAAGTTCAGGCTTACTTTTATTTATGCAAATTTGATCCAAGAGATCTGTGACATCATGTTTAGTATGAATAATAAATGAAAAAATAAATAAATACAATGTTTCTGTGATCAGGCCTCTTAAAATAATATGTATGTGTGATTTGTTATTTTAATATGTTTATGACTGACTGCCTTCATCAGTATTGAAGGAAACAAGGAGCTAAATTCTGTGATTCTCTTTGGAATGTTTGAAAAATTATGGAATAAAAAAAATGTTGAATATGTGTGTATCTGTGAATTGAGTTTTTTTTGTTGTGTTAAATATTTTTTGTACATTATGTAAATATATGTATTGCTATTGTGTGTATAATTTGTTATAATATATTCATTATATAATATAGCCATTAGTGTGTACCTTTAAAATCCTTAAATGAAAAAAAATTAGAAACAGTCCAGTCGGTCATCATCATCATCAACAACAAGGATTAAGCCCAATGGCCTGTTCCGATCTCATTATAGGTTGAATTGGTCCTTCCGTCTCTTCAATGGTCTTCCCAACATTCTTCTCCCTTTTGGTTTATAATTATACATTCTTCTTGGTATGCGCTGTTCATTCATTCGTAATACATGCTGAAGATATGCAATTTGATAATATTTTATTCTTTCTCAGATATTAAATATATTAAGTTTTGTTCTTATATCTTTGTTTTTCTTTTTATCGGTCCTTTGGTATCCTGCTACTGCTCTCAACATCTTCATTTCAGTAGCCTCTATTTGTTTACTATCTGCCTTTGTTAATGTCCAGGTTTCACATCCATAGATAAGAGATGGAACTGCCAGTACTTTGTAAAACTTCAAAATAGTTTCTTTTCTAGTCTTATTCAATAAAGTGCTTTTAATTGTGCCACATAGATAATTTAATCGTATTTTACTGTGTTTATCTAAATTTCTATCATTGCCTAAATGACATCCCAAATAATTAAAATTCTGAACTTGGTTTATAATTACATTGTTTATCATTATTTTTGTTCTTATTGCACATTTTCCTTTCAGAGCTAATATTTTTTGTTTTAGTTTCAGTTGGTAAACCATGTAAAAGATGAATTAAGAACTGTAGACTTTTTTGGACTTGTAGCCAGTGGTTTTGAGGCTTAAAATGCCCCAATGTTTTGCCAGAGACTGCACTTGGCATCCTCAAGTATTGACTTGAGATTTCCTCCCCCTAGAGATAACTAACATACTGATTTAGGCGATCGACAAAAATTTCAAGAAGGGATAAAGTCAGGAACAGCACAATAAGGGAAATTATGCAAGTTCAAAAAAATATATATATTAGAAAAAATAAAATAAAAACGTTGGAAATGGTATGGACATCTCACAAGAACGGAAGAAGATAGAATACCAAAGAAGATTCCTGATTGGGAGGCTAATGGAAAAAGTGAAAGAGGCAGACCTAGAGAACGTTGGATAGATGGAGTGAGGAGGTATGGAAGCTAGAGATTTGAGGGAAGAAGATGCATAATATTAAACATAGGCTCGATTCTGGAAATGCGTGCTATTATGCATTACAGAGACTCTTGACATCCCAACTCCTTTCAAAAAACGTTAAACTGAAAATATATAAAACTGTTATTCTACCAGTTATATTATATGGTTGCTAAACATGGACTTTTACTTTAAGGGAGGAAAGGAGAATACGAGTTTTTGAGAATAAAGTTCTTAGGAAAATTTTTGGACCAAAGAGATGAACAGACAGGTGAATGGAGAAGACTACATAACAGTGAACTACATGGTCTTTATAGGAAGCCAGATATAATAAGAACAGGTAAGTCTCGTAGACTGTGATGGGCAGGACATGTGGCACGAATGGCAAATGAAAGATGTGCATGGAAGCTTCTAGTAGAGAAACCAAAGAGAAAACGCCCAGTTGGTAGACCAAGAATGAGGTGGGAGAATAACATCAACTATGATCTGAGGGAAGTAGATTACACAGGGAATGATTGGAAAACATTAGCTCAGGATAGGGATGTATGGAGAGCTTATGTCTGTGTACCATGTACCTACGGGTTCGATAGTGCCAGTGAGTTAGATGATTTAGACAGGAACCTCTGGCGACAAATCACTTTGGGTTGAAGGAGAAACATTGTATTGTGGAAAATTCCTTTAAAAAATCCTTATAGGGAATTATTTCTGTGGTTGCCCATGGTCTGGAATTTAGATCTCTCCTGGCATTTCAGTATGATTTATCATCCATCCTATTATCATCGGGATAACGTAACTCCGCCGTATTAATAAATGGCTTATAATTTCTGCCAAAGCCAGGGGAGAAAGCCAGCAATACCATGGAAGACAACCTGGTGGCATTGCACAAAAAATATATATAATATTGTTTTTAATTATATTAATTGCATCACAAATGATTGTTCTAATTTAAGGGAAACGAATATTCTTACAGAGTTTGTAACTCTTTTTAAAATATTTCTGCAGTGAAAGTTTTGGTATTAATAGGCTATAGCCAATATAAATAGGTTGGCATCGCTGGTATAGTCAGTTGCTTAGAGGTTGGCATCAATCGTAGGCTTAGTGATGCAGTATATGCCGCGTGTTTTGTTCGTTGCTCTCATGAGCTGTCGCATCGGATATATTTTCTATTAAATTAATAAATCCTATTCTTTGTTGTGATTTACCAACAACGTACATTACATCAGCGTGTATTCGTTATACTAGAAAATAGTGAAGTGATGAGAAAAATTAGGAGTAGGGGACTAAATTTGTAAGTATTTCAGAGTGTCAAATTTTTATCTATGTGACAGTCGTTGAGGTAGTGTATAATGTTTATAGATAAACTTCTCCTTCCTTGACGCGAGATTGACAAAGATTCAACCATACAGTAGAGTCATTCTGAACAGCGGTCACATGTAAACAAGAGCAAGATTCATACGTACAAAGTATACTTCAGTGGAACATAAAAATTGCGCATTGACAGTTCGGAACATTTTAATTGAAGTACGAGTCTAACTAGTGTAAAGTGGTTATTGTGAACTTTTTTTTTTTCTGTAATCAGACGCCATGTTCATTGGTCGCATCAACAATAAGGTGATATCGTGTTTACGAAGGAATTGTTCCATCTCTAATAATAATAATAGCGTGGGAACATGCGAACAATATTCGTGAGGAAATAAAACTGCAGCAGTTCAATCACCTTCGAAAGAAATACGAAATGTTTTTCAAAACGTGGGTGTACGTTTTCGGTGCCTCATCTCAAGGTATCTAACTAGTGTAAAGTGGTTATTGTGAACTTTTTTTTTTCTGTAATCAGACGCCATGTTCATTGGTCGCATCAACAATAAGGTGATATCGTGTTTACGAAGGAATTGTTCCATCTCTAATAATAATAACAGCGTGGGAACATGCGAACAATATTCGTGAGGAAATAAAACTGCAGCAGTTCAATCACCTTCGAAAGAAATACGAAATGTTTTTCAAAACGTGGGTGTACGTTTTCGGTGCCTCATCTCAAGGTATTTATTGTATTCTAACATAGGGCCTATTAATATTTAAGAATATCGAAAGTAAAGTATATATTATGCCTAAATTGTGATGAGCCGATACATTTTGAAAACGCATGGATAAATAACTATATAAATATGTGTGCAGAATTTGGAATAGCAAAACATATGAATGTACAGTTCTTCGGTCATTTAGACATATCCGTGATAAAGCCTGAAATGAAGGAGACACATGGTTATAACGACGGGGATTGAATATAAATCGGATGCATGGATTATGAACACACTGTTGTCTGTTAGGTAGGTCAGATTAGTCAGTAATATGTCGCAACTTTACAATAATTTGTATAAGATAGCCTAATTGTTTGCTTTAATTTCGTGGGAAGAAGTTTAAAGTTTGTTACTTACTTAGTTAATCTAATTTAACTGAAGGTAATACAGTGCTATAGTAAATATTATATAGTTTTCATTGCGACAACACACATTAAACGAATTGTATGGCTATAGTTTACCTTACCTGACAGTATAGCATCTAATTTCCAACTTAAATATTCGTTGTAAAGTAATTAAAACGATAAAAAGTTATTTGCAGAATGAAATGTTTCCTCTTCGGAATCTTGTAATACACCGAACAACCTTTTTGGTATTTATTATATACCCAAAATCAGATGCGAGCATATGAAAATTTCACAAGAAAAAATGAACCAATAGGCCTAAATCCATTATAAAAACACACCTTATCATTTTAAATATAGCCTATTGAGCTTAAAAAATGACAGGCATAATCCATCCTAACAATGAACTGTTATTCTTATTTTTTTATGCTAAATTTTGGAACTATCAGTGTTCTGGCATGGAGATATATTAGATGTTACCGATTTGAAACTTGTGCCCCAATTAGAAAGTTTTTAAGGAGAAAAACAAGAGTTTACCTTTGTGTCAAACTGACAAATAATACGTGTGAAGAGTCCCTTATGCGTAATTCCAATGAAGATATCTTACATCCGCGCTGCAGGCACCATGTGTGAATTGTAAACATTGAATCACCACTGACTGATTTCCCCGCTTGGTGGGGAGGCATCAGAATAACAACAAGCAGAGGCGGCTATTCAGGCGAAGCGCCACCTCATCTGTTTTATACTATTTTAAAATAACATTTTCAATTAATGATTTGTCTTATTGTGTATTTTGTTCACCCTTAACTTACGCACTACTATTCCCGCACTCTATCTGTCTTTGGCTTGAACTATTGTAGTAGTGTGTACCGGTGCTCGGTGGTAGGCAGGAGATCTCAGGGTTATGAACTCTTTATAAGCAAAAGAACAACGTATAAATGTACACTAAATTTTAACGAATCCAAGAAACTGTTTATTTACGGAGAAATACACTTTTGATAATACAGTTACAAAGTTTTATCTATGAGTGGAGTCGATGAAATACTTAGAGGTCCACGTGCTCGAATCAATATTTTCAAAGTCCAAATGCTTAACGGACTATAACTTTAAATTTAACTATTTCTCGGACGAATCTAATATTTAAACTGAATCGGAGATCGCGGTCTGCAGGTCTACGATGTTCCAACACTGAACACAGAGTCACTTATAGTGATAGTTAACTGAATCGGAGATCGCGGTCTGCAGATCTACCATGTTTCAACACTGATCACAGAGTCACTGAGAGTGATAGTATTTTGATATAAGTTCTCGCTTATAAAGGCGGTGGCTCCTCCCACTTTTCTCGAATCCACTCCTTACAATTGAATATATTTATGTTACAATAATATTATTTACTAGTATGTATAACATTTCTAAGAACTGGGTAAATTGGTTCTTTGATATTTAATAGATAATGCTTTTTCAGTTTATTTGTAAACTGTCAATATTAAGAGATTATCTTTTCTAAAGGTGAATGAATGTCTTGTTGTCTGTACTAGCCAGGTAGTTTTTTTATATCCTTATTTCTTGGAATTTGTATAGACTGCTAATTGGAATTAGTTATATTCTTTTGACAATACCCTTTTTTGTGTTCCTATATTATTTGTAACTTGTGTAGCAGGTAGAGTTCTGACAATACCTCTTTATTCTAGACAAATATACGTGGAATTTTTACCTGGATATATTTCTACTTTTCCACATAGATATTTTATAGTGATATTAGTAATATATTCAATTTTCATTATTTATAGATTTATTTAATTTTAATAACAATTTAATATATTTCGGAACATTTTAGTTTCAGATCCATGCATATTAGAGTTGTATCTTAGTTTATATGTCTCCTATCATATTAATCGCTACAAGTGGTGATGTGGGAGTATGAGGAACGTACAGGTTGAAAGATGAAGCTATACTATTTTATCTCGAATATAGCTGTAATGTTTATAACGTTGCCATGACAACGAAAAGAAACCCGGAATTAACTAAGTTGCAGCGAGACTAATAAGGAGCTCTCCAAAGTATGGCGTTCTGTAGCATCAACCTTAGTTTCAATCACCTTCTTAGCTTTTTAAGCTGGATCCTTACTTCTTTACATGCTTTATATTAGCTTGACCTATATCTATCTATGTAACGGAATCTTTCAACACGATTTCACCCACTTAAAAAACATTGGATCGACTTGAAACTTTGTATACTTGTAAAGGACCTATGACAATACAATAATTTCATAATTTTTTGTAAGATCCTGGCCAGGATCATCAGGACATAAAAAAATAAAGACCGGTATAATAGGTTTGCGGACGTATCGACTTTTCAGTCTATCGTTGTGGTAGCTCAGTTGGTAGAGTGGTGGACTGTAGTGGTATATAATTTCAGTAATCCATAGGTCGCTGGTTCAAATCCGGCCCGGAGGATTTTATAGAAGAGTATTACTTTTAGTTAATACTACAATAGTATCGAATTTAAAGATATTTACATTTTTAGAAAACCAAACTAAAAAATAAATAATAGATCAAAAAACTAAAACAACACGCTTTATTAGAAAACCTAACTAAAAAATAAAAATAATTTTAATTTCCAACACGCTTGTGATAAAATTAAAGTGGTCTACAAAAAATCATCTCCAACACATCTAGAATAAAACTAAAGTTATCTACAAAAAAAAATTACCATCAAGAGCGTGTGGTGCTCTATATCAATTAATATATTTGATAATAAACAGATATTTTAAAATTAAGAACTGTAATGGTCATAGAGGTTGTAACATCCCTAAGCTCTTAGAAATAATTATTTTCTTTTCCATTCCCCACTTCAGTATGTGAAATAATTGTGAGAGAAATGGTTGTAGTATTGCTTATTGGCAACTTAATAATTTATAGATTAAGTCTGTTAATTAATATTAATATAAGTTATAGGTTGTCTTCCGGGTCCGGCATATCAGGTTTTTCTCTCACGACCCATACCGCCAATTTTGGGTTGGGCCCGTGGCCTCCAATGGGGCTTTTTGCCCTTTTTATTACTCAAGTTCGGAGTCATGAGCCAGCACCCTGATGGGACCCCATCAGATCCCCGCAACCACATATTTTCAATACCTGTGAGTGCAAACCAAACTGCTTTTCCAGACATGAGATGAAGTGAAAGATTATACGAAATGAATGAATGAGAAATGTAATTATATGAAGGTAGTGGAAGGGGGAATGGAGAGTATTGGTGGAATGAAATTCGGGAAATGGTGGGAGAATCCAAGGAAGACCCGAAAAATCTCGGTAGACCCGACATCAAGGATTCAAACCTGGGATCTCAGTCCGCGCGCGCTAGCCACGAGTATACCGAGACGCTCTCGCCTAGTTAGTCAACTTCCATTTAATTTTTAGATTTTTTTAAGGGAAAGAGCTTCACTAATAATTTAGGTCGAGAGTCGCCACTGACAGAAACTTGAAACACTTAATAAAATCCTCACATACTAAGGACGGACAGAGGAGGAATAGCATCTCCTGATACCTATAGATCATAATCACTGGATCGAATATTGAAACTCTTCTACAATAGAAAGAAACTGCATATTTGACAAGTTTTACAGTAAATTGGTGCATTTGGATTATCGATAAAAATTATATAAAAATAAATATTCTTAATTTGTATTATTACACGCTTTATATTAGCTTGACCTGTATCTATCTATCTATCTATCTATCTATCTATCTATCTATCTATCTATCTATCTATCTATCTATCTATCTATCTATCTATCTATCTATCTATCTATCTATCTATCTATCTATCTATCTATCTATCTGTCTGTCTGTCTGTCTGTCTGTCTATCTGTCTGTCTATCTGTCTATCTATCTGTCTATCTGTCTATCTGTCTATCTGTCTATCTATCTATCTGTCTATCTATCTGTCTATCTATCTATCTGTCTATCTATCTATCTATCTATCTATCTATCTATCTATCTATCTATCTATCTATCTATCTATCTATCTATCTATCTATCTATCTATCTATCTATCTATCTATCTGTCTGTCTGTCTGTCTGTCTGTCTGTCTGTCTGTCTGTCTGTCTGTCTGTCTGTCTGTCTGTCTGTCTGTCTGTCTGTCTGTCTGTCTGTCTGTCTGTCTGTCTGTCTGTCTGTCTGTCCTGTCTGTCCTGTCTGTCTGTCTATCTGTCTATCTGTCTATCTGTCTATCTGTCTATCTGTCTATCTGTCTATCTGTCTATCTGTCTATCTGTCTATCTGTCTATCTGTCTATCTGTCTATATGTCTATATGTCTATATGTCTATATGTCTATATGTCTATATGTCTATATGTCTATATGTCTATCTGTCTATCTGTCTATCTGTCTATCTGTCTATCTGTCTATCTGTCTATCTGTCTATCTGTCTATCTATCTATCTATCTATCTATCTATCTATCTATCTATCTATCTATCTATCTATCTATCTATCAACACGATCTATCTATCTTTCAACACGATTTTCACCCACTTAAAACCATTGGATCGATTTAAAACTCTGTATACTTGTAAAGGACCCGTGACAATATAATAATTTCATTTTTTTCTAAAATCCTGGCCAGAATAATCAGAAAATAAAAAAAAGTGTCTTTGTATCTCTGTAACGGAATCTTTGAACACGATTTTCACCAACTTAGAAACGTTGGATCGACTTGAAACTTTGTACACTTGTAAAGGACCCGTGACAATACAATAATTTCGTATTTTGTTTCTAAAATCCTTGCCAGAATCATCAGAAAAACAAATGAAAACTGGTATAATAGGTTGCGGACTTGTCGACTTTTTAGTCAATCGTTGTAAGAGCTCAGTTGGTAGAGCGGTGAGCTCAGTGGTATATAATTTCAGTAATCCGTAGGTGGCTGGATCAAATCCGGCTGGGAGGATTTTTTTTAGAAGAGTATTACTTTTAGCTCATACTACAATAGTATCGAATTTAAAGATATTTACATTTTTACACGCTTTATATTAGCTTGATATGTATCTATCTATGTAACTGAATCTTTTAACGCGATTTTCACCCACTTAAAATCATTGGATCGACTTGAAACGTTGCATACTTGTAAAAGACCCGTGACAATATAATAATTTCATATTTTATTTCTAAAATCGTAGCCAGAATTATCAGAAAATAAAAAAAAGTGTATTTGTATCTATGTAACGGAATTTTTGAACACGATTTTCACCCACTTAGAAACATTGGATAGACTTGAAACTTTGTATACGTGTAAAGGACCCATGAAAATACAACAATTTCATATTTTGTTTCTAAAATCATGGCCAGAATCATCAGAAAATAAAAAAAGTGTGTTTGTATCTATGTAACGGAATTTTTGAACACGATTTTCACCCACTTAGAAACATTGGATCGACTTGAAACTTTGTATACGTGTAAAGGACCCATGACAATACAATAATTTCATATTTTGTTTCTAGAATTCTGGCCTGAATCATGAGAAAATCAAACAAATGAAAACTGGTATAATAGGTTGCGGACTTGTCGATTTTTTAGTCAATCGTTGTAAGAGCTCAGTTGATAGAGCGGTACACTCTAGTGGTATATAATTTCTGTAATCCATAGGTCGCTGGTTCAAATCCGGCTGAGAGTTTTTTTAGGAGAGTATTACTTTCAGCTCATACTACAATAGAATCGAATTTAAAGATATTTACATTTCTATCTTATTCTGTAAAATATTAAAATAAAAAAATAATTAATAAATAATAGTTTTAAAAAACTAAAACAACACGATTTATTAGAAAAAATTTAATTTCCAACACGCTTGGGATAAATAATTTTACCATCAAAAGCGTGGGGTGCTTTTTATGATTTTTACATTTTGTTCTTAGAGACTTTACTTTTACCAATATCTCTTTATTATCAAATATATTAATTGATAAAGAGCACCCCACGCTTTTGATGGTAAAATTATTTATCCCATGCATGTTGGAAATTAAAATTATTTTTCATTTTTTTTAGTTCGGTTTTCTAATAAAGCGTGCTGTTTTAGTTTTTTAAAACTATTATTTATTTTTAAAATATTACTCATTCTGGCTTACCTAAAAAAGTGTTATATAGTGATTTTCGGGAATATTTTGCATCTGGAACATCTCTCTCTTCTTGGTCTCACAGTAGTCAACCAGCATTTTAGAACTCAGCTTGTAGCCTCCACAAAAAAAACAAAAAATTGTGCCTGATGGAAAAATTCTGATTACATTTTTGAATTCAGTATGAAAAATGCACTAGATTCATTAATCATATTTCTTGTGAAGAAAACCTTATTGTTCAGTGTTATTATTAAACTTAATTTATCCACACACGGATATTAAATTCGTTGTTCGTAGATTGTGTTGGCTCTACTGGTGATGTAGTGCATATCTGCACGCAATATTTCTAATAAAACTTCTCAGGTATAACAAACTCACTGGTACTATGGAACCATTGATTTATCGCCGCTCGGACATAAGCTCCCCATACATCCCTATCCTGAGCGAATGTTTTCCAATCATTCCCTGTATAATCTACTTCCCTCAAATCATAATGTTATTCTCCCACCACATTCTTGGTCTACCAACTGGGCGTTTTCCCTCTGGTTTTCCTACAGGAAGCTTCCATGCAAGTCTTTCATTCCCCATACGTGCCACATGTCCTTCCCATCACAGTCTACGAGACTTAACTGTTCTTATTATATCTGGTTGCTTCAAAAGATCACGTAGCTCACTGTTATGAAGTCTTCTCCATTCCCCTGCCTTATCATCTCTCCTTGGCTTAAATGTTTCCTAAGAACTTTATTCTCAAATACTCGCAATATTTTCTCCTCCCTTAAAGTAAGAGTCAATGTTTCACATCCATATAATATAACTGGGAGAATAACAGTTTTATATATTTCCAGTTTAACGTTTTTTTGAGGGAAGTAATACATAAGAACATGCATTTCCAGGATCGAACCTATGTATAATTTCTTAGTGACCTCAATCCTGTTTGTTGTAATTTGTAAGCAGCAGTTGTCGAGCAGCACTGGGTTTCCAGCGAGTACGCGTGACCGCCCGATAGATGGCAGGCTGGAGCCCAGGAGTGCAGGTAGCTGCCCACCAGGTGGCAGCTGAAGGCGGGAGTGGGAAGGTTGGCAGCACGGGCGGAAGCAAAGGGGAAGCGGAAGAGGCCATCGAGGGGATTCTACTCGTGCTTGTGGAGGATTGCAGACGCGTGTGTTGTTGTGTGTGTGCCTTGTGATCTGTACACGAGTTTCTAATAGTGGTTTACCCATCATTGTTTAATAAATCAGAAGTGGGATTACCTGATAGGAAATACCATTATCCGTTTGCTATTAGTTTCGAGATTTGGCGTTCTCGTTTGGTATTTTATTACGAAAATGGCGGCCAGCATGTACAGGGACGAGTCCGTGCTGGATTATGATATGGAGGTGGAGGACGATCGTTCACGTGACGATCTGACTCCGCTTTCCGGGTCCAGCGTGGATGGCGATCTGGGACATGATCTGGCCATCGTCACTAGGGATGATGATGAGATGCCGGCGGGCACCCATGCGGCAGGCGGCCACGTGGGCGACGACCGATCCCTAGCGGTCGATAATGGTGGGCCATCGGGAAACCCCGGGCAGGTGAGTGAGGCGGCTCGAGGGGACCCAGTGCAACTGGCGTTGGCCCAACTGCTTAGCCAGGGAGACTTGGCTAAGGCGATCACGTCGGCGGTGGAGGAGCAGGCGGCTCGCATCTTCCGAGGCGTGGAGGAGAAGTTGCGCCACGCGGGTGTCTCCCCTAAAACTGGAGGCGCCAGTGGGGCAAATTTTAAGACGCCCAAGGGGCGCCCTCGTACACATCATGGTGGGTGTTGTGGTGGGGAGTGCGCCTCTAGCGCGAGCGTGGCCAGCAGCGCGAGGGCGGCCCGAGCGGGTGGAGAGATTGTGGACCAGTTCGATCCCGATGATCGGGATTGTAACATCGATCGCTGGCTCCACAAGATCGACCAGCTGGGCCGTATCCATGGTTGGTCCGAGTACGAGAGGTCGTGTTACATGCAGGCGAAACTACGCGGCGCTGCGAAGACGTGGTTTAACCGCCTCGACGACTATGACCTCTCGTGGGGAGAGTGGAAGAAGGCCCTGCGTCGCGCCTTTCCACGGCGGCATGATTTTGCGGAGTCATTGGAGGAGCTGGTAGCAAGGCGTAAGCTGCCAAGCGAGTCCATGACGAAATACTATCATGACAAGCTGGCATTGTGTGAAAGGTGCGGGTTTACGGGAGAGAAGGCCATCTCCTGTATAATCAAGGGCCTCCCGCTCGACCTACAGGCGAATGCTCGGGCCTTCAAGTGTAAGACTCCCGGTGACCTGTACTCGGGATTTCTGGGTGGGTTGGATCGCTATCAGGCGAGTGGCCAACCCCACCCACCGATATCACGAGGGAGAGAACCGGAGAGGGCTCCTGGCGAGGGAAGAAAGCGAGCTCGGGTGGACAGCAGGCAACAGGCGCATGGTGCAGTGAAGCGTCGGGTCCGGTTGCTTTAACTGCCAGGAGTGGGGGACCCATATGAGCCGTGACTGTCCGAAGGCGAGGCAAGATCGGTGTCAACGATGTGGCAAGAGCGGCCACTCGAGATCGATCTGCCCAATGCGAGCCGCAGGAGAATCTAAGGACCACACTATGGTAAGACTTGTAGATAGTAACAGTAGTAATGTCTATAAGAAGGCCGCATGGACCAAGGATGAGAAGCGCATCACAATCTATATAGATACGGTAGTGAGTATAACATTGCCACAGTGCAGTGTGCCCAGCAGGCGGCTGAGGGAGGGATGCGTCCAATATCTGTGGTCTTGAGGGGTTTTGGTGGCGGTACAATTCTTGGTGCAGGTGAGGTCACTCTGAACATTAGAGTGGATGCGATTCGGCTCCAACTTGATGCCATTGTGGTCACTAGTGGTCTGTCAGATGTGGACTTACTTCTGGGACAGCCAGCACTGCAGGGTGACGTGGTATTGGTTGTGTCCGGAGGAACAGCCACCTTGTCGCGGGCAGAACCTAGTGTACTCATCAGTGAGTTAGATGTGGAAGCCATGGCGAACGGCTCCGACAGATACCAGGTAAGAGCATGTTCAGATGCTTTGTTAGCTCCAGTTCGACCACCATGGTTAATGTCAGGGTAGTAGGCGCAGACCCTGGCACAGAGGTTTTTGTGGGGAGCCGGAGTCATGAGGAAAGGGGTACCTGGATTGCAGTGCCAAACGTGTAATACCATCAGATGGAGAACAACAGGTAGAGGTATGTAATCTGGGTCCGAAGCCCCTGCTCTGGAAGGCAGATCGTGTGCTGGCGAGAGCTCATCAGTGTGATACTCGTCACACATCACAGGTAAATCGGGTGTTGGCAGATAACCAGCGGGGTGTTGAAATGGATTTCTCCAATATTGATATAGGCGATATCAATGAGGGTGAGAGAATACAGCTGGTTAACCTGCTACAAAGGAAGGCGATCTGCTTCTCGACTGGCGACAATGATCTTGGGCTAACTCATCTAGGCGAGATGAAGATTCAGGTAACCTCGGACAAGCCAGTGTATCATCGTCCGTACCGGCTTTCTTTTGCAGAAAGGGAGAAGGTACGCGAAAAGGTGCAAGGGCTGTTAGCGAGTGGGGTTATTCGTGAATCCGAGTCTGAGTATGCGAGCCCCATACTCCTAATACCAAAGAAAATGGAGACATTCGAATGTGCTGTGACTTCAGGCACTTAACCGGGTAACGATTAAGGATAGGTATCCGATGCCTCTAGTGAGCGATCAGCTGGATAAGCTGGCAGGGAGGTGTTACTTCACAACCCTAGATCTGGCGCAGGGTTATCACCAAGTCCCAATGCACCCAGACTCAATCCAAAAGACAGCTTTTGTTACTCCTGATGGCCACTATGAATATCTGAGGGTCCCGTTTGGGTTGGCGAATGCCCCAGCAGTGTTTCAGCGAGTGATTAACAAAATGCTGAGTGGACTGGGTACGGATACTGTACTTGCCTACATGGACGATCTTTTGATCCCATCCACGGCGGTGGAACCTGGTCTGGTCCTTCTGGAGAGAGTGCTGGAGATGGTGGCTGAGGCAGGGACTGAAGCTGAACTTATCGAAGTGCTCCTTCCTGAAGGACCGATTGGAGTACCTGGGGCATGAGATCAGTGCAGCAGGGGTGAGTCCAGGGAGGAGGAAGGCGCAGGCGGTGAGTGAGTTCCCAGTCCCCGAGAATGTACATGGCGTAAGGCAGTTTTCTGGGATTGGTGAGTTATTTTCGTAAGTTTATTCGAAATTTTGCAGTCTTAGCCAGACCACTGACTGACCTCACTCGGAAGGATGTCCCATGGTGTTGGGGACCTAACCAGGTAGAAGCCTTCCAGACACTGAAATTGTCTTTGGTGGACAGGCCAGTCTTGGCCCTGTATGGATAGTGCAGCCGAAACTGAAGTGCACACGGATGCCTGTAAACTGGGGCTTGGGGGAATGTTACTGCAGAGGCAGAAGGATGACAGTCTTAAACCGTGTTGTATTTCAGCCGAGCTACTAGTCCAGCAGAGCAGGTCTACCACAGTTATGAACTGGAGACACTGGCGTTGGTGGAAACGGTCAAACGTTTCCGGGTTTACCTGGTAGGTATTCACTTTAGGGCGGTCACTGATTGTTCTGCAGTACGTGCGACCATGCTGAAGAGGGACCTGGTGCCACGAGTGGCCCGGTGTGGATGGCTTTGCAGGAATACGACATGGAGTTGGAGTATCGTCCTGAGCCAAAATGCAGCATGTAGACGCATTGAGCAGGAACCCGGTGAATGTGAATCTGGTAAGCTTGTCTCATGATGATTGGTTTTTGACTGTGCAGTTGCAGGATGACAAGGCGCAGGCGATAGTCACAGCATTGGCTGAGAATACAGCAGACAAGGGCCTCAAGGCGGATTATGTGATGCAAGATGGCAGATTGTATCGAAAGACCCAGGTGGGGAAGAGGCTATACGTGCCAGCAATGACAAGATTTAACCTATTGCGTAAGCATCACGATGAGGCTGGTCATCCAGGATATGAGAGGTGCCTGAAGTTCATCAAGGAGACTTACTGGTTTCCGAGGATGGGACGTTTCGTGCGTAAGTACGTAGATGCATGTCTCAGGTGTGCGTTCAGCAAGGGTGACTATGGGCGGCGGGAAGGCGTCCTGCATCCCATTAGGAAACCCTCTGTGCCCTTGGACACGGTGCATGTGGATCACCTTGGCCCTTTTGCAAGGAGTGCAAAGGGTCACAGCTATGTGCTGATGGCGGTGGATTCCTTCACTAAGTTCACTTGGGCGAAGGCTACCCGAACTCTACGTTCGGCAGAAGCCATTGAGAAATTGAGAGAGATATTTGGCGAGTTTGGATATCCAAGAGACTGATCTCCGATCGGGGACTGGCGTTTACCAGCAAGGCGTTTGCTGAGTTTTCTGGCGGAACGAGGTGTACGACATGTCCTCAATGCTATAGCAACACCTCGGGCGAATGGTCAGGTGGAGAGGCAGAATCGAACTATCCTGAGTGCGATTGGTGCCAGCACAGACTGTGAGACCCGATGGGATGAGAAACTGAGTGAGATTGTGTGGGGAATGAACCGTTGTGTTAATGCGAGCACTGGGTTCTCCCCAGCACAGCTCATGTTTACTCACCAAGAGGGTGCCGTGGCGGATTGTCTGGTGGAATGCAGGCGGCAGAGGTGGCCGAAAGGGGTGAAACCCTTGGGGATATACAACAAGCTGTCATAAGGCGAAGGGACAAGGCGATGGAGAACCGTACCAAGGCGGAGTTGGCGATGAAAGCGCGCTATGACCGAAGGCGTAAGGTCGCAACCAAGTACAAGGTGGAGACTTGGTGTTATGGCGAGAGGCGAACACGTGTTCTGGCGAAAAAGGGGTGAACCGAAAATTACTGAACAAGTATGGTGGTCCCTATAGAGTTTCAAGGTGTTGGGGAACGACCGGTACCAGGTGAGTACGGTAAAAGGCATGCGCGGGTACCGGAACTTCACAGCAACTGTGGCTGTGGATTCTCTCAGGCGATATCATAGTACTGTTCCGGGCGATGAGCAAAAAGACTATGATAGCGATGGCAACGAGGCCGTTGATGATCGACAGGATCTGATTGATCTGCTTGAGAGCTAAGCAATTAATGAGGGCATTAATGTTTGCAGGATGGTCGAGTGTAAGCAGCAGTTGTCGAGCAGCACTGGGTTTCCAGCGAGTACGCGTGACCGCCCGATAGATGGCAGGCTGGAGCCCAGGAGTGCAGGTAGCTGCCCACCAGGTGGCAGCTGAAGGCGGGAGTGGGAAGGTTGGCAGCACGGGCGGAAGCAAAGGGGAAGCGGAAGAGGCCATCGAGGGGATTCTACTCGTGCTTGTGGAGGATTGCAGACGCGTGTGTTGTTGTGTGTGTGCCTTGTGATCTGTACACGAGTTTCTAATAGTGGTTTACCCATCATTGTTTAATAAATTACTGTTCCTAGGTATTTGAATTCAGCCACTTCTTCAAAATTTCCCTCATTTGCCATTAACTGTACACTTCCATTATATAATGTATTCCTATGTATGATCATGTATTTAGTTTTATTGATGTTTACTTCCAGATCCAAGTTCTTACTGTTTCTCAGTAGTCTGCATGTTGGTCCTTCGTATCTCTTCTCTATCGCCCAATAGTACTACATCATCAGCATAAACTAACAGCTTATTAATACCATTGAGTTGTAGACCTTCTTAATCCTCTATAGATTTGATGGCATGTTCTAGTACAAATACTGAATTTTAGAGGAGGTAGCGCATCTCCTAACTTCAATCCATTTTGAATTTCAAAATTATTCGAAAACTGTTTACCTACACGCACGCTACACTTCGTGCCGTTTGGACACATTCGTATAAGACTAACTACCTTATTTTAGGAATTCAGAACTGTAGCACGACACTATATAACTTTCTCCCATAATTGAATCTTATGCCTTTTTAAAGTCTACATGTAGTTGATAAACGGTGTCATTATATTCGCACTTCTTTTTAAAATCTGTCTTATACTAAAAATCTCATCTATTATAGACCTATTATTTCCAAATCCACATTGATGATACTCTTTTTTGTGTGCTAATCTTAAACTTTCCATGCAACTGTAGGCCTCTTTTATATTAATTGTATATAGATTTTTTGGAAGATAACATCACAGGATGAGATCAGGAAGGAGATTATATATCGCAAATGAAAATGGATTGAACACATTCTTAGAAGGGAACGAGAGAGTGTACTAAAGAGAGCGCTGGAATCGAATCCACAGGGATTGTCTAGAAACATGGAAAGACCAAGAATTACTGTAATACGAAAAATTGAACAAGGGAGAAGTTAGAATGAAGTCAGATAATCGGCAAAAAGGCCTTATACTTGCAGGAGGAGCAACATGAACTACCATCACTGTGCCTATGCTTATCGATAGGGAATATTTTGGACTTTTATTAAAAATTGTTCATAAAACAGGTGTACGACCAATAATGCTATATGGTGCGGATATAACCAATGGAAACAACTAATGAGAACAACATAAATTAATACTTTAAGGGCCATAATAAACAAAACAAGACCTTGGCAGAGTTAGGAACCTGGATGTGAGGAAGAAATGCAATATCATAGATGTTGAGACATTTATTACAACAAGCAAAAGAGAATGGAATGCCCACGTGGACAGAGCTGACGATACGAGGCTTATTAAAACAGCGAAGACCTAGGTCCTAGAGGAAAAAGAGAAGTGGGCAGACCAATCAAGAGATGGAATGAGATTTAATCATAATTGATATAGTGTGTATAAATAAATAGGCATATGTCTATAGAAAATAAGTAACATCATAATCATCCGTCAAGAATTAGGCATTTGTAGACCTGTTTCGGCCTCACCCAGCAGTCTTTTAAGAGCTCTTCCTGGTCAACGATGCCCTTTGTGTTTATACTGCATCATAATTTTTGTGATTTTTGAATTATCCATTCTTTTTACATGGTCTAGCCAGTTTAATTTATATCTGTTGAGTTCTTCTTCTACTGATTCTACTTCTAGTTGTTCTTAAATGTCTTCATTATTTTTTCGATCTAAAAGAGTGTATCCTGCTGTCCTTCTGAGAAATTTCATTTCCGTTGCTTTGATTCTGATCCTGTCTCTTTTTCTTAATGTCCAAATCTCACTTCCATATAAAATGGAGGGTAATGCTAAAGTGTTTTACATTTTTATTCTTGTGTATTTTTGTACTAATTTAGCTTTTAATGTATTATTTATTATTCCTAAGATTTGTGTAAATTTGGTGATTTTCTTGTTCACATATTTTTCATTTTGATAAGATATTTCACAACCTAAATTCTTGAAATGTTGTACTTGTTCTGGGCATTGGTTAATGTTCATGCAGTTGCTTGGTGACGTACCTTTATAGCACCTACAAGTGACATTGATTTAGAGGACGATGTACAAGTTAAATAATAACGTGGTATATAATATTGCTTCCGGTCCCCCAGCTTTATTCTTGTAACTGATTTTGTTTAAGAATAAAGCTGCATTAAGTCAATTGACGTTACAGTAGATTTAACATCAATGAATCGGGTCTCACAGGAAGCCTCCTGCTCATTGTTGCCGGTTTATATTATATGCCAGCAAACTTCCCTCTGTTGAGGTTCATCTTGACACAGATACCTGCTCAAGACTCACATACGAAAAAAAAACAAGTATGTGTTAATTTTTTACTTTTATAGGAACAAATACCTAAGTAGATCGGGTTCATGACAAATGAGGAGAGATATGAAACATTTGATTTTATCTTAGTATCCATTTATTTACATTTTACTTTAGGCTATGTTGTAAATATCGTATAACAGATTTCACAGATGTGCTGCCATCTAAAGACAAGAACCTCGAAAAATTCTAGGGATATAATTATATATTTTTCCCATTACTTATGCATTATATGCAGTGTTTTAAGAAGCGTTAGAGAACGTACAAAATAGTGGGAAATGTTAGCAATAACGAAACTGTAAAAATAAAATGATACAAAACATTTAAATCAATTAATGGACAATGAAAAAAGAAATATAAAATAATAATAATAAATCACCAGAAGAGTCTATAAACCTAAATTCCAGGTCAAGATCGACAACAGAATTAACCCATTACGAGAAAAAAAATTACCGCTGGATTGATCGGGATTTGAACCATGGACCTTACGAACTGTAGTCAGAAGTTCTGACCACGAGACTACCAAGCTACCGAACGCTTCTATTGCAATAATAGTATATTTATGAGTAATAACTGTTTTAATCGTTATGTATATTATATATTATAAATGATGTAAGAAAGTTTGTTAAAATAATATTATGAAATATTTACACTATATTCAGGTTAAATCTATCCTCATGGCAACTATTATATAACCTATTCTTTTATGAATCTGTGCTCCATTTTAAAATATTTGTAATCGAGAATGAATGTAATAAAAGGCTTTTTATAATTTTTTTCTAGCAGGTGCATTATTAATATTATTATTAATATTGTGTACCCATTAAACAATCACTGAAGTGTTTTATTTTGCGTCAAATATCAGGAAACGTTCATCAATAACAAAACAAATATGGCGGAGACTATAATCAGCAGACCATAAGAGTTCGCCATTTTCATATGTTAATATAAGGGAGAAGATACATGAATCAATTCACATGTAAAGTTCTACATATCTGTTACACTGCAGAGCAAATACAGTGTTTATTAGTAAGAATTTTCAATTGAGATGCGTAAAATCATGTATAAAAGTGATATTTGGATTATTAGTTAAGGCCAGTTTCACCAATAGAGGTAATTGTATTACGCCAGTTTAAGCTATGCATTATATATATGGGGAAAACTGGCGTAATACAGTAACCTCTGTTGGCGAAACTGACTCTAAGAGGGTAAAAGTACTACCTAGATTCGACCCACAGATGTCACTGAACGCTCATTTCCGCTGGAGTTCGCCTGTCAGTTTCGTTATAATTTTCGATAATAGATGGTAGAATGACTGCTAATATTTAAACATAATAATATTTGTTGGATTATTCTAATATATCGTAAATAATTAGTTAATTATCTATTACTATTGTGCTTAAATGCCTTTATATTCATAGAATTGGTACAACACTTCAATTTCATAACTCAGAATTTCATATTAAAATATTTTCAACGTATGTACCGGCTATTGAGGCGACGTACAATTTTTATACGTTATATTACTAATTTTCGTCCTTTCCCTAGAGCAGCACTATGCTAGCTCTCCCCCCAAATTTAAATAATTTTTGAAGTGGATTTGAGGGCGCCCCTTAAATCCATACATTTATACTTAGCAGATAGTGTTATAGTTAATGTAGATGCCAATTCGCGATCTACAACTTGGCACGAAGTTCTAAAAAACCCAAGGGGAGAAATACTAGAAGAATATTTAATCAGTAAACAACTTAATATGTTAAACTAAAAATGCATAAACACAACCTTTCAAACCAGCAGAGGATCAAGCAACATGGATTTAACTATTGTAAACACCAGTCTACTGACAGCAGTTAATGAATGGGAGATCAGCAATGAAGAAAGTTGTTCAGATCACAACATAATAAAATATTCTATAAGAATAGGAATCTCAAGGAACGAAAGAAATGAATACAAATATCAAACATTAAAATACGTGATGAATACAGATAAATGTACACAATTTGATAATAATCTCGCTCTTGAAATGTGTAAGAAATTTAATATTTCATATGAAGAAACACACATTGAAGAAAGTGATACAAATCTAACCTTTAGAGCATTAAATACATCGGACACCGAAACACTAGTTGACAATTTCAGCGAGGTGATAGAATTAACGTGCAAGAAGACACTTAATACAAACAAAAAGTCGACAAATAGACCATCAGTACCTTGGCGGAACGACTCTATAACGCGACAAAAGACAAATGCATTAAGAAGGCGCTACCAAAGAACGAGAAACAACACGGAACTAAGGGAAATCCGTAAGCAACAGTACTTCCAAGAAAAGAAAAAACTTAAAAATGAAATTCGCAGGCAAGAAACAAACTCTTGGAAGGAATATTGTAACCTGATGTCTTTCGACAACCCATGGAATGAAGTTTACAAGCTTGCAACAAATAAAACGAGAAGCCCAACCACCATAACAACCCTAGAGAAACCAGACTGGACAAAGACAACCAACACCGAAGATACAATGAAACTCATGATAGAACACCTCACCGCCAAAGATGACGAAAAAGAAGATATAACATTCCACAGACAAATAAGAAAATTCATAGAAGAACCAAACGAAACACAAGATGACGTAGAATTTACCGTAGAAGAAGTCCGACAAACAATAAAAAGTTTTAATTGCAATAAGACCCCGGGAACCGACGGAATAACAAGTGATATTTTTCTACGCACCTTCAATAACTTTCCAAATTTTATAACAACAATATATAACAATTGCCTAAACAGAAGTTGTTTCCCTAAAATATAGAAAAAACTAAAATTATACCAATAATAAAACCGGGTAAAGGATCCAGTTCAGACCCATCCAAATTCCGACCTATCAGTTTACTAAACATAGGAGGGAAAATTCTTGAGAAACTACTGATAACCAGAATAAATCACCACATATACAAGAATGAACTTTTAAACCACAACCAATATGGTTTCATACCCCAAAAAAGTACAACAGATGCAGCAATTGAAGTAAATAATTATGTAGAACCAGAACTAGAAAAAAAGAATGTTGTAATTATCAGTATGGACATAAGGGGCGCGTTCGATGCAGCATGGTGGCCTGGAATCCTTAAAAATCTAAAATATCTAGAATATTCAAAAAACCTTTACGAACTAACGCAAGATTATTTCACACAGAGAAGTGCAAGTATATCAATAAACAATGAAACTTGGGAGACAGAAATCACTAAAGGCTGCCCACAGGGCTCATGTTGTGGCCCAGGATTGTGGAACGTACTATATAATTCATTACTTAACTTAGACTTCAAGAAACAAACTAAAGCAATAGCCTTCGCAGATGACCTCCTACTCTTAATAAAGGGAGAATCCATACGAGAAATATGGAATTACACAAAATTGCAAAATGGGCGAAAGAAAATAAATCAACATTCAACGAAAACAAATCGAAAGTGATGTTAATGTCGCGAAGAAAAAGAAGAGAAAATCAACACTTGGATGTATATTTAAACAATAACAAATTAGAACAAGTAAGTTGTATGAAATATTTAGGTATTATGCTCGACAGTAAACTTTCATTCAGAGAACACAACAACTACATACTACATGCACAAAACTAATATTCACACTCGCAAAATCGGCAAGATTAACATGGGGCCTAAGAAGTGAGGCACTGAAAACTGTGTACATAGGCGGAATTTTACCTCTCCTACTATATGGTTCCCCGGTTTGGCAAGGAGTGTTAGAAAAAACATTTTATAGAAACAAACTGATCAGAGTGCAAAGACTTGTACTACTAAGGATAGCAAAATCTTATAGAACCGTATCCAACGAAGCACTCTGTGTAATAACAGCACAAATACCAATTACAATCAGAATTAAAGAGGCTGGAATACTCTATCAATATACAAGGAAGATCGGAGCCGAAAAAATCTAGTCGACAACAATATGGAACCGAAATATTGGCCACACCCTGCATTGGCAATTAAAGTAATCACAAAAAATGAAGACACCCACAGCACAATTCAGATATATACAGACGGCAGGAAGAGCAATGAAGGAGTAGGATCAGGTCTGGCTATAGGCCTATATAAAGACAAAACTCTAATAAAAACATGTAAATACAAATTAAATGAAAAATGCACCAACAACCAAGCCGAACAGCTAGCAATACTAAAAGCTCTGCAATCCTTGGAACACATGGGACGGGAAGGGCGAACAGCGACTGTGTATACAGACATCTAGGCCCTGCCATCCACCCCTTGGGATACCTCGGTCGTCATGACCATACTCCCAAGTCCTAGTTCTAGTCCTCCCTAATCTAAATCTCGCGTCCACGTTCAAGGTCTCGGTCCTATAAAACCAACACTCCAGGGAGAGAGTGTTGGAGTTTTGCACTTCTCGGGCAATTGATGAGCTACATAGTACATCAGGTCACTCAATCCTGATGACCCCACAGTTGGTCCACGGGCTCCATGAGCCTAGCCGGGAGGACTGCTGTCGCAGATCCACCGACCATTCCCCTGTTCTGCCTCCAGGGACGTGTCCTGCAGCCGTTGTGAGACCGGCTAGGGCTACAAGCCCAACAGTGTGAGACTTTTAGTACATCCAGGTGCTCATCTCCTGGCGACCCCACAGTTTGTCGACGGGCCCGTAGGCCAAGCCAGGAACCAGTACAGTAGCTCCCCGCTGGACTGGTCCGAGCCGAGCCCTGGTGTGCCCCCAGGGACGCCTTCTGCAGCTGTTGTGGTCCAGCACGGAGCTCGCAAGCTCCAACAGATGAGCAATTAGTACGACAAGGCGCTCAACTCTTGCCTACCCCACTAATGGTTCACGAGTCCCTGGACTTAACCGGAGGACTGTCTAGCAGATCCACCGATCTTTCCCCCAGTGCACCAGCTGGGGACGTGTTTGGTTGCTGAAGTGGGTCCAGCCTGAGCTTTTAGTACGTCAGGTCGCTCAACTCCTGACGACCTCACAGATTGTCCTTGGGTCACTCGGTTCCAGAGTCGGCGCTAAGTCCCCGACGACAAAAGACCGCGCTTCCTCCTTTCCCGAGCTTATTGACCTGGTGGTAATTCCCAGCATTACGCCCGGTATTGTCCCATCCAGCCCGTTCGCAAGACTAGGCCTAGTCGTGTAGCTGCTGTGAGGCAGCCCACTGAGCAATGTAGGCATCCAGGGTGCTCATCTCCCATGGTGCCCCCACAGATGGTCTCAGGTTCAATGAACCAGGAGATAGGGCCACGAACCCCTAGTCTCCCACCACCCCACCAACGGTGGCACAGGCCCCCGCTGTGGGCCGGGGTCGTTCAGGCTTGGCAGCAGGCTCCTATAACCAATAAAAATTCTCCTGCTGACCCCACTCATGGTCCGCGAGTCCATCGGACTTGGAAGGGAGGACTGACTAGCAGATCCACCGACCTTTTCCCCACTACGCCACCGAGGGGACGCGTTTTGCTGCTGGAGTGGGCGCAGCACGAGCTAAATAGTACGTCAGGTCGCTCGAGTCCTGACGACCCCACAAATGGCCCGCGGGTCCGGTCCGGACCTAGCCGGGAGGAATGCAAGCAAACCACCGACCGTTGTGTATACACCCTGGGGGTCCGTTTATCGGGCCCCAGCTGTGCTCACAACAGCAACAGGGCGCGTCCCCGGGCGGCGGATAGGGGAACGGTCGGTGGTTTGCTTGCATTCCTCCCGGCTAGGTCCGGACCGGACCCGCGGGCCATTTGTGGGGTCGTCAGGACTCGAGCGACCTGACGTACTATTTAGCTCGTGCTGCGCCCACTCCAGCAGCAAAACGCGTGACAGTTACATCACATTAGACTCACTAAGAAATCACAAATTCATTCATACTTGATTGAAGAAATCAGAAGGCAAGTTTCATCCATGCAGCGGGACAACTGGAAAATAAACTTCAAACGGGTGAAGGCCCACATCGGGATCCAAGGGAATGAGTTGGCGTACCAATTAGCTAAAGAAGCCGCAGCGAGCAGAGACCTAGAGGAGAGCTACAAGAAGATTCCGAAAAGTGTAGTGTTCAGTGAACTGTGCAAATGTACAAAAGTGGCAAAATGAATGGGAAAGGACCACTAAGGGCCAAGTAACCAAATTTTTCTTTCCCACAATACAAGTTACAAAGTCCAAGATACAGAACACATATTACAGGAATTAAATTATTGGATAAAGAAAGAAATAAACTCAAATCAGTAATTTTAAGAAACCAGAAATGGCCAATTAAGAACAATGAACTCATTGACACTTACAATAAGGAATTTCCAATACTTTCAAATTCAATTAAATTTGATACACTTTTGGTTAAGTAAAACATAGAACAATAGTATTGTATATAGTTAACCATCAGCTTTAAGTAAGACAATCTAATTGTAAACAGTGTTTAATTTTATAGTTGTATAAAAAGAACACCATGTATGTAGTATTACTCCACGTAATGGAGCATGCAGTTGAATAATAAAGAAAACAAAATTCTTAGCTCCTAAACAGCAGCTGGAGTTAGGCTGTTAGTTTCGTTATAATTTTCAACAGTAGATGGTAGAAGGACAGCTAGTATGTAAACAGATGTTTTTTATCATTCTAATATACCGTAAATAATTAGTTAAACATCAATTACTATTGTGATTAAATATCTTTATATTTATAGAATTGGAACAACACTTCAATTTCTTAACCTAGAATTTCATATTAAAATATTTTTAACGCATGTACCAGCTATTGACATGACGTACAATTTTTATCATTATATTACTAATATTCGGCGTTTGTCTGGAGCAGCCCTATGCTTGCTCTCCCCCAAATTGAATTAATTTTTTAAGTGGATTTGAGGCACCTCCCTTAAATCCATTGTCTGGAGCAGCCCTGTGCTGGCTCTCCCCCAAATTGAATTAATTTTTTAAGTGGATTTGAGGCACCTCCCTTAAATCCATTGTCTGGAGCAGCACTGTGCTGGCTCTCCCCCAAATTGAATTAATTTTTTAAGTGGATTTGAGGCACCTCCCTTAAATCTATTGTCTGGAGCAGCCCTGTGCTGGCTCTCCCCCAAATTGAATTAATTTTTTAAGTGGATTTGGGGCACCTCCCTTAAATCCATTGTCTGGAGCAGCCCTGTGCTTGCTCTCCCCCAAATTGAATTAATTTTTTAAGTGGATTTGAGGCACCTCCCTTAAATCCATTGTCTGGAGCAGCACTGTGCTTGCTCTCCCCCAAATTGAATTAATTTCTTAAGTAGATTTGAGGCACCTCCCTTAAATCCATTGTCTGGAACAGCCCTGTGCTGGCTCTCCCCCAAATTGAATTAATTTTTTAAGTGGATTTGAGGCACCTCCCTTAAATCCATTGTCTGGAGCAGCCCTGTGCTGGCTCTCCACCAAATTGAATTCATTTTTTAAGTGGATTTGAGGCACCTCCCTTAAATCCATTGTCTGGAGCAGGCCTGTGCTGGCTCTCCCCCAAATTGAATTAATTTTTAAGTGGATTTGAGGCACCTCCCTTAAATCCATTGTCTGGAGCAGCCCTGTGCTGGCTCTCCCCCAAATTGAATTAATTTTTTAAGTGGATTTGAGGCACCTCCCTTAAATCCATTGTCTGGAGCAGCACTGTGCTTGCTCTCCCCAAATTGAATTAATTTCTTAAGTGGATTTGAGGCACCTCCCTTAAATCCATTGTCTGGAACAGCCCTGTGCTGGCTCTCCCCCAAATTGAATTAATTTTTTAAGTGGATTTGAGGCACCTCCCTTAAATCCATTGTCTGGAGCAGCCCTGTACTGGCTCTCCACCAAATTGAATTAATTTTTTAAGTGAATTTGAGGCACCTCCCTTAAATCCATTGTCTGGAGCAGGCCTGTGCTGGCTCTCCCCCAAATTGAATTAATTTTTAAGTGGATTTGAGGCACCTCCCTTAAATCCATTGTCTGCAGCAGCCCTGTGCTGGCTCTCCCCCAAATTAAATTAATTTTTTAAGTGGATTTGAGGCACCTCCCTTAAATCCATTGTCTGGAGCAGCCCTGCGCTTTCTCTCCCCAAATTGAATTAATTTTTTAAGTGGATTTGAGGCACCTCCCTTAAATCCATTGTCTGGAGCAACCCAGTGCTGGCTCTCCCCCAAATTGAATTAATTTTTAAGTGGATTTGAGGCACCTCCCTTAAATCCATACATTTATACTTAGCTCCTAAAAGCAGCTGGAGTTAGGCTGTTGGTTTCGTTATAATTTTCAACAGTAGATGTTTGAAAGACAACTATTATGTAAACAGATTTTTTTATTATTCTAATATATCGTAAATAATTAGTTAAATATCTATTACTATTGTGTTTAAATATCTTTATATTTATAGAATTGGAACAACACTTCAATTTCATAACCTAGAATTTCATATAAAAATATTTTCAACGCATGTACCAGGTATTGACATGACGTACAATTTTTATACGTTATATTACTAATTTTCGGCGTTTGTCTGGAGCAGCCCTGTGCTTGCTCTCCCCCAAATGGAATTAATGTTTTAAGTGGACTTGAGGGTGCCCCTTAAATCCATACATTTATACTTAGCTCCTAAACAGCAGCTGGAGTTATGCTGTTAGTTTCCTTATAATTTTCAACACTAGATGTTAGAAAGACAACTATTATGTAAACAGATTTTTTTTATTATTCTAATATATCGTAATTAATTAGTTAAATATCTATTACTATTGTGTTTAAATATCTTTATATTTATAGAATTGGAACAACACTTCAATTTCATAACCTAGAATTTCATATAAACATATTTTCAACGCATGTACCAGGTATTGACATGACGTACAATTTTTATACGTTATATTACTAATTTTCGGCGTTTGTCTGGAGCAGCCCTGTGCTTGCTCTCCCCCAAATGGAATTAATGTTTTAAATGGACTTGAGGGTGCCCCTTAAATTCATACATTTATACTTAGCTCCTAAACAGCAGCTGGAGTTATGCTGTTAGTTTCCTTATAATTTTCAACATTAGATGTTAGAAAGACAACTATTATGTAAACAGATTTTTTTATTATTCTAATATATCGTAAATAATTAGTTAAATATCTATTACTATTGTGTTTAAATATCTTTATATTTATAGAATTGGAACAACACTTCAATTTCATAACCTAGAATTTCATATAAAAATATTTTCAACGCATGTACCAGGTATTGACATGACGTACAATTTTTATACGTTATATTACTAATTTTCGGCGTTTGTCTGGAGCAGCCCTGTGCTTGCTCTCCCCCAAATGGAATTAATGTTTTAAGTGGACTTGAGGGTGCCCCTTAAATCCATACATTTATACTTAGCTCCTAAACAGCAGCTGGAGTTATGCTGTTAGTTTCCTTATAATTTTCAACACTAGATGTTAGAAAGACAACTATTATGTAAACAGATTTTTTTTATTATTCTAATATATCGTAAATAATTAGTTAATTATCTATTACTATTGTGTTTAAATATCTTTATATTTATAGAATTGGAACAACACTTCAATTTCATAACCTAGAATTTCTTATTAAAATATTTTCATCGCATGTACCAGGTATTGACATGACGTACAATTTTTATACGTTATATTACTAATTTTCGGCGTTTGTCTGGAGCAGCCCTGTGCTTGCTCTCCCCCAAATGGAATTAATGTTTTAAGTGGACTTGAGCGTGCCCCTTAAATCCATACATTTATACTTAGCTCCTAAACAGCAGCTGGAGTTATGCTGTTAGTTTCCTTATAATTTTCAACACTAGATGTTAGAAAGACAACTATTATGTAAACAGATTTTTTTTATTATTCTAATATATCGTAAATAATTAGTTAAATATCTATTACTATTTTGTTTAAATATCTTTATATTTATAGAATTGGAACAACACTTCAATTTCATAACCTAGAATTTCATATTAAAATATTTTCATCGCATGTACCAGGTATTGACATGACGTACAATTTTTATACGTTATATTACTAATATTCGGCGTTTGTCTGGAGCAGCCCTGTGCTTGCTCTCCCCCAAATGGAATTAATGTTTTAAGTGTACTTGAGGCTGGGCCCTTAAATCCATACATTTATACTTAGCTCCTAAACAGCAGCTGGAGTTATGCTGTTAATTTCCTTATAATTTTCAACAGTAGATGTTAGAAAGACAACTATTATTTAAACAGATTTTTTTATTATTCTAATATATCGTAAATAATTAGTTAAATATCTATTACTATTGTGTTTAAATATCTTTATACTTATAGAATTGGAACAACACTTCAATTTCATAACCTAGAATTTCAGATAAAAATATTTTTATCGCATGTACCAGCTATTGAGATGACGTACAATTTTTATACGTTATATTACTAATTTTCGGCGTCTGTCTTGAGCAGTCTCGCGCTGGTTCTCCCCCTTAATGGAATTAATTTTTTAAGTGGATTTGAGGCGCAGCCCTTAAATACATACATTTATACTTAGCTCCTAAACAGCAGCTTGAATTAGGCTTGTAGTTTCGTTATAATTTTCAACAGTAGAAGGTAGAAGGACAACTAGTTTTTAAACAGAATATTGTTTTCGTATTATTCTAACGTATCATAAAAAAGTAGTTAATTCTCTATTAGTATTGTGTTTAATATTATAATATTTTCAACAAATGTACTAGCTATTGACATGACGTACAATTTTTTTACATTATATTACTGATTTTCGGCGACCGTCTCGGACCAGTCTAAGACTGGTGTTTGTCACCCATGGAATAATTTTTGAAATGGATTTGAGGACTTATCCTTAAAATCCATAAATTTACATCCGGCTTCTCAACAGAAGCACATTTTGTATATGATATTGGGAAAGTGACATTTCAGTTTTCTACGCCTGTTAACAACTAAAAACTAAAGTCGATATCCCGACTAGCCCACACGCTCTTACCCCACCTCACATCCACATGTGGCTATCACATAGGTGGATGATCAATCAGCCAGTATAGGAGTGACATGTGGTCAGCATGTCTGGTCTCCCAGGCGTCTTGATCTGAAGCTGCTGCCCACATTTATCGAAAGTGCCAATTTTTGACAGCTCGTCCCCATTTATAAATAATAATATTTATGGTCTTAAGGTATATTTGTATTAATACGTAGAAAATAAACAAATATTAATTAGAATTCAAGTTTTTGCCTTAAAAACAATTTTTGAATGACGTTTTAGATTGTTGACTTAAAGAGAATACACAAGCAGCCATGAGACAATCTTGTATGCGACGTTGTCTTCGTGGCTTTTAACTGGGTATGCTACTAAAGACTAAAAATAAACTTCAACTGGCACAACTGCCAGCAGTTGCCCAAATTCCTCACGATGCTGGGTGGGTACAGTTCTATACTGGCCGGAGATTTATGACAAAATATTTTCCCTCGCAGGTAGTCAAGTCATTGCAAAGTCCTGTAAATCTGTACCAAGGCATGATGCCTTAAATGGTTCGGTTTGGCGCAGGACTGCAGATATACTGCATAGTGAAATATTGTCGTTCAGAAGTTGGCATTTGTAAATATGTTATAATTATTATAAACAATTATTAAGCTATTTTAACTTAATAAGAAAATGAATATTTTTAAAATTAAAATGTCAGGGGATTCGATAGGTAATGGCAACACTGTTATGACATCACAAAAACCTATTTAAGTTACTTTTGAGATCACGAACTTCATTTATGGACTCCTGTGAAGTTACCTATACGTTGCCAAATCCTTGGAAGACGACAAATTCACCTGCAGCACCATTTCTGTATATCCCCCTCATCTGACCGATGTAGAGATCTCTGTTTATCAACTCTTAATTTAAATCGAAATATAAGTTCTTTGATCTTTGGAGAATAAGTTATAGTCCCAAGGGTTCCTTATCTGATGAATTTGGTGGATGTTGGAGCAATTCCCAATTCCACCTTCTAAACAAATTCTACTGAACATCTTTTTAGGGCAGTATTACTTACTACATGTGAGAAACAGTGAATGTATTCACAAGAAATTGCTATTTCGAGAAACAACAAATGCTGATCATCAACATATTACCGTTGTCACCACTAGGATCGCTGATTTACTCGTACAACAGTGTTGCCATAACACAGTAAATAGAGGTCTGTGATCGATAAGGGCACCGTCACAGGGGCGGGTGAAAATAAATGGATTGTAGGAGAAATCTACCTACATCTAGAATTGTTAACACACCAGCCTCATGGGCTAGTGGTCAGCGTTTCTGATTACAGTTCATATCCCGGGTTCGATAACAGGTCAGACCACAGGAATTTTTCTTTAAAGTGTTTTATTCCTGTGGTTTGCCATGGTCTGGAATTAAGGTTGAGTTTGGATCAAGGACACTCTCGACACTTCATTATCATTTACCTCAATCTTATAATCGAGTTAATGTAACTCCGCCTTGCAGTGCCCCAACCTAAGAAATGGGCTACAATTCAACCAATGCCAGGGCAGAAAGCCGGAAATGTCATAAAAGACAACTCGGTGGCATCGGAGATAAAGTGGCGTAACAGCACAATGTTAACCAATTATTTACTTAAATATGTCATGAATGGTATGCGGTCAACATACCACCATAATGAGACATCTAGCGGACGACTAATGTATTACTAAGGTGAAGGAGCTCGGTAATTTAGCTTAGAGGCCTCTTTATTCAGGCCTAAGATTCTTTTACGAGGCTGAAAATCGTCAGACTCGGGACTTACGGCTTAAAATTCCTCCCGGAGGACTTGCACCATGGATTTCTCCATTCTAAAAAAATCCACCGACCCCGGCCGGGATTGAACCCGCGACACCAGAGGCAAGGAACACAATCAGTACTTCACAACGGCCGACAATATGGAAAAATGGTAGAATGAAATTTGTTGCAAGAGAAAACGTGTCCAAGCTGCGTTTTGTCCGCCACGAAACCCGCATGGAGTGATCGAGACTCGATCTCGAGTCCACAGCCGAGTGTCAAACTGCTTGCGACACGGAGCCGCTAAAACTATGAAATATTAGCAAACATTCACGTTAATATATTTAATATTTTGTACTTAAATGTAATAAAGTATATTTTAATGACAACTCACGATTTGTGTCCAATTTGTTGAAATATTTGTTCCGTACTCTTTACTGCACCTACTTGATTAAAAACATGAAGATAGTTTCCATGGTTACCGCTGTATTATTATAGGTTAATGTGTTTATTGCAATGAGAATTACAATGCCACCGAGATGTGTAATGACTTTTCTGGTTATGATACACATATTTATGTTTACTACAAGTTAGCCATTTTAAGTCACCATGTTGTATGGAAACTGTAACAGCAACTTCAACTGCAGCGTTCTTTTACCGAATTCCGAAGGAAGGAAGCTGTTGAGGTGGTTCTCATGAAAATATATTAGAAATATTTTTACACATCTTCACCGATCCTGTTTAGTAGACACCTAAAATAGTAATAGTAATAATAATAATAATAATAATAATAATAATAATAATAATAATAATAATAATAATAATAATAATAATAATAATAATAATAATAATAATGTCCACCGCTGTGGTCTCGGGGTAGCGTGCTGCCTTGTCACGCAGCGGGCCCGGGTTCGATCCCTGGTCGGGTCAGTTTTTCTGGGTGAGGTTTTTATCGGGGTTTTTCCTCACCTGTAAGACAAATGTCAGGAAAACTTTAAGGCCCAAACGGTCCCCGAAATCATATGGCCATCGCAATCATCATCATTCATATTCATCTTAGGTTAAGCTTAGGATTAGGGACTCTCCTGGCGCACCATTATCATCATCACCACCCAGCATATCATCGGGGCAACGTAACCCCAACCTCAGAAGTGGGTTATAAGTACGCCATGCCAGGAGAGACCAGGAATGTCGAAAGACAAACCTGGGGCATTTGAAATAAAAAATAATAATAACGATTTATTTAAGGTATCAGAGTTAAGGACATGAGGCCTTCCCTTCCTATCAACCATCGAATAATAAAATCATGCAAAAATTAAAATGTATTACAATTCCATCATCATCATGGACAGTTAAGGTTTAGGCTTTTTATTAGCCTGTTCCTGTTTCCACCAGATGGGTCTGCAGTCAGTGGTCGTCCAATGTCTCGTTTACCCCTCGGTTTTTAGTTTAAAGCCTGCCATGTGATTCTGTCCTTGGTCATTCTTCTTACATGCTGTAGCCAATTTTGTTGTTATTCTTCTTCATCAGGCTCTACGACTTCCAGTGGAATGTCTTGGCCTTCTCAACTAGTTTACGCCGTTTCTTCCTATCTTGTGCAATAGATTTCAAATCAAAAATCCACATCTCTCTTAAATCTTCAATTACGTCATTTTCCCATCGATCTTTGGGTCTTCCTCTTGGTCTTGTTCCCTGTGGCATCCAATTTAAAATATCATTCGGCAATATTCCTTTTGGCATTCTTAGTGTATGTCCAAACCATTGTAATCTTTTGGATTTGATGAAACTAACTATATTTTCTTTATTATTCTTGATGTATAATTCGTTATTCCTTCTTAACCTCTAAGTTCCATTTTCCTTTACTGGACCTAGCACTCTTCTAAATAGTTTCCTCTCAAACGTTAATAGTCTTAATTTATCTGCTTCTTTCAGTACCCAGGTTTCAGCTCCATAACATATGATTGGTCTTATTATTGCTGTATATAATTTGAATTTAACATTTTTTGATATTAATTTGCTTTTGAATATATCGAAATTAGCAAAATATGCTTTATTCCCTTGCGATATTCTTGTTTTGATTTCTTCTTCAACAGTATTATTATCGTTTAGTATTGTTCCTAGGTACTTAAAGGAGTTAATTTGATCAATACAGTCACTATTTATAGTTAGTTCATTCAAATTTGTTTTATTTCTCATACATCTTAAATTTTTGTTTTATTTAGATTGATTACAAGCCCATATTTTACACTTTCATTTTTCAATTTGTCAAAGGTTTCCAGTAGGGAATTTTTTGTTCTTGCTGTTATTATTACATCATCAGCATATGCAGCCAATTTTGTTGTTATTCTTTAATTTCCTGCACTATATTTATTGTATTAAATGTTTTCCTGATTTATTCATCTCTTATACGATCCATACGCGTTACTCCCATTATGTGTCTGAGAAATTTCATTTGTGCTGCTTCCAATCTTTGTTATCCCTTTTTTTTAGGATCTGTATTTCAGCACCAAATTTTTAAGGCTGATTTGACTGTGATATTGTGAATTCGTAATTTTGTAAAAATACGTTTCCCAAAGTGGCCTTTAATGGTTCCGTTAATTTTTAAAATGTTATTACAATTTAGGCTAGACTAAACAAAACACAATGCGGATGTGGTCTAATGTTATTAGCCAACAGTAATAATACATGCAATAGAAGTAAAATAAAATAAAATAAAGTAACAAAAGCTTCCTAATTTAGAGCAATTGGGTAATATTAGACGGGAAACCACCAAGTTACTAAAGAGTAAAAAGAGGGAATATTTGAGAGAGAACATTAATGATCTTGAAATGAATGCAAAAAATAGGAACATTAGAGAATTATACCAGGGAATTAGTATAGAGAAGAAAGGGTTTCAGGCTAGAACAAACATAATTCGGAATGAAAATGGGGATATGATTGCAGATTCCAAGAGTATATTAAATAGATGGAAAAGTTTCCTCAATCAGCTATTAAATGTACATACAGAACAGGACATTACATACAGCAGAAATGCTAGTCGCAGAACCAAATGCATTAGAGGTTGAAATGACGATTGAAAAATTGAAGATGTATAAAGCATCAGGTTCAGATGAGATCCCAGCAGAACTGGTAAAAGCAGGGGGAGAAAAATTGATGGACAAGATACGCTGGTTGCTTAGTATGATTTGGGAAAGAGAAGCTCTTCCAGATGAATGGAAGGAATCAATTATTGCACCAATTTATAAGAAAGGAGATAAAACTGATTGCAACAACTACAGGGGTATCTCATTACTTTCAACTTCGTACAAAATTCTATCAAATATATTAGTAAGCAGACTTACTCCCTATATTGATGACATTCTAGGAGATCATCAATGTGCATTTAGAAGAAACAGGTCTACAACAGATTAGATTTTTAGTATAAGACAGATTTTAGAAAAGAAATGGGAATATAATGGTACTGTACATCAACTATATGTAGACTTCAAAAAAGCATATGATTCAGTTAAGAGGGAGAAGTTATATAGTATCCTGCTGGAGTTCGGAATTCCTAAAAAGTTAGACTTATACGAATGTGTCTAAATGGCACAAAGAGTAGGTTGCGTGTAGGCAAACAGTTTTCGGACACTTTTGAAATCCAGAATGGGTTGAAGCAAGGAGATGCACTATCTCCTCTACTATTTAATATTGTACTAGAGCATGCCATTACATCTTTAGGGAATGAGGAAGGCTTACAACTCAATGGTATTAATAAGCTGTTAGTTTATGCTGATGATGTAATACTATTGGCTGATTGCGAGGAGATACTAAAGGACAACACGCACACACTATTTTGTAACACTAAGAAATTAGGACTGGAAGTAAATATCAATAAAACTGAATATATGGTCACACGTAGAAATTCATTAGCCTATATAATGGAAATGGACAGCTAAAGACAAATGAGGGAAATTTTGAGGAAGTGGCTGAATTCAAATACCTAGGAACAATAATCACAAATAGGAATGAGATGCACAAAGAAATCAAACATAGGCTCAATTCAGGAAATGCATGCTATTATGCATTGCAGAGATACTTGATGTCCCAACTCCTTTCAAAAAACATTAAACTGAAAATATATAAAACTATTATTCTACCAGTTATATTATATGGGTGCGAAACATGGACTCTTACTTTAAGGGAGGAAAGGAGATTACAAGTATTTGAGAATAAAGTACTTAGGAAATTTTTTGGACAAAAGAGAGATGAACAGACAGGTGAATGAAAAAGTCTACATAACAATGAACTATATGGTCTTTACAGGAAGCCAACAGTTAAGTCTCGTAGACTGCGATGGGCAGGACATGTTGCTCGTACGGGGAATGAAAGACTTGCATGGAAGCTTGTTGTAGGAAAGCCAGAAGGAAAACGTCCATTTGGTAGACCAAGAATGAGGTGGGAGAATAACATTAACTATGATTTGAGGGAAATGGATTATACAGGGAATGATTGGGAAACATTCGCTCAGGATAGGGATATATGGAGAGCATATGTCCGCGCGGCCATGAATCTACGGGTTCGATAGTGCCAGTGAGTAAGTAAGTAAGTAAGTAAGTAAGTAAGTAAGTAACAAAAGCTTCCTAGATGAATTTTTATAGTTATACAGCCTTTGAAAAAATTGATGGTGCAACTCTTGATGATGGGAAGACAGGAGTTATGAAGAGCGATTCACACCAGAACGTTGTTACATGTGGTGACTCGTTTGAGAGCGGCGTAAGTCTCTCTTCATGCAATGTTCGTATCGTTCGCTTCAGTGGAGCAGTCGGCAAGATGCGACGACGCGGGCCCAGGTTTGATCCTGGTCAGAAAGATTTTTTATTTTACTAAAGCCGTGTTACTTTTTATAATGCTTACGTGTAACCAGGCTTCGTTATATAAATAAATTTGTATACATAGTGTAATAAATCACACACACACACCACACACACACACACCACACACACGCACCACACACACACCACACACACACCACACACAACACACACACACACACACGCACCACACACACACACACCACACACACCACACACACACCACACACACACCACACACACACACCACACACACACCACACACACACACACCACACACACACCACACACACACACCACACACACCTCACACCACACACACCACACACACACCACACACACCACACACCACACACACACACCACACACCACACACACACACCCACCACACACAACCACACACACACCCACACACACACACACACCCACACACACACCACCACAACACCCACCACACACACCACACACCACACACCACCACACACACCACACACCACACCACACACACACACCACACACACACACCACCACACACCACCACACACACACACACACACACAACCACACACACACCACACACCACACACCACACACCAACACACACCCCAGCACAAACACACCACACAACACACACACACACACACCCACACACAACCACACACACACACCACACACACACACACAACACACCACCACACACACACACACACACACACACCACACACACACCCACACACACACCACACACACACCACACACACCACACACACACACACCACCACACACACACAACCACACACCACACACACACAACCACACACACAACACACACACACACACACACACACCACACACACACACACACACACACCACACACCACACACACACACCACACCACACACACACACACACACACACACACACACACCACACACACACACAACCACAAACACACACCACACACACCACACACACACAACACACACACCACACACACACACACACAACACCACACACACACCACCACACACACACACCCACACACACACCACACACACACACACCACACACACACACACCACACACACACACACACACCACACACACACCACACACACACACACACACACACCACACACACACCACACACACACCACACACACACCACACACACACACACACACACCACACACACCACACACACACCACCACACACCACACACCACACACACACCACACACACACACACAACACACACAACACAGACACACAACAGACACACACACACAACACACACACACACACAGACACACACACACACACACACAAAAACACACACAGACACACACCACACACAGACACACAACCACACACACAATACAACACACAACACACACACACACACACACACATATATATATATATATATATATATATATATAGAGAGAGAGAGAGAAGGAGAGAGAGAGAAGAGAGAAAATGAATAACGATTGTAACGTCTCATTACTTTGTTTACAAATCACAAAATTATTTATTTCCACTGCAAATACAAAACGCGTCTGATTAATTTAAATTAAGTCAAGTTAATATATAATTTCATTATGCAAGTAAGTCCTGTAGTTCTGCATCGCTTCATACAGACAGTTTCTAGGAGGGGCGCTTGTGGTCTAGTGGAGGGAGTTTCTATTTCCCATGTATGAGGTCTCTCTCTCGTCCTTATTTTAATTAATTTTCTTTCTTTTTTTCATTTGTTTTGCTTTGTTTTATTTTGAGTATTTACTGTACTACTTATTTACGCGAAATTATTTTCCATTGCACGACACACAACGAAATAGAATAAATTTTAGTTTCTCAAATAGTTGTATACTTGTGAACCAAATAACTGATCTCTGATCATGCGCAAGAGCTTCGTTCTGGGACTTGAACATTATCTGTGCGCCATCATTATTTCATGCTGAATATAGTTGTTATGTTGGTAGTGGTTAAAGTGTGGATGTAAGTTAATTTAAATTCATATAACGATAATGACTGGGAAGTGAGTTCCACGCTCTAGTCATAGATATTGTGTAAGATTCAGAGAGTAACACAATCTTTTCAATACACACACACACACACACACACACACACACACACACACACACACACACACACACACAACACACACACACACACACGCACGCATATATATATATATATATATATATATATATATATATATTATATATATATGTGTGTGTGTGTGTGTGTGCGCGTGTGATTAGGAGGTGCAGAACAAAGGGAAAGACGGGAATACTGCCGACTTTAATTTTGATAGCAAAAAGTGAGTAGGGCGGGGCCAAGATTTGCTGAAAGAGACTTGTGTTGGTTTCATGCATGCTCTCTACGTCATAGAGAGGCGGAAAGGCTCGCTCCGTGAGTAAAGTTGTTTCAAGAATTTGGACCTAAAGACATTTTTCTTGGGTTTTCCGCTCGGTCTCTACAGCACTCTGCAGATGGCAGCATAAACCAAAGGGCAAAAACTTGGTTGTAGGGGTAATTTTCTAGAATTTTTATAGATAATATTTCAGGTCAAGGTGCAATCTATATTTAAGTGCTAATTGTGAAAAATACCTACATACTTACTAACTTACTCACTGGCACTATCGAACCCGTAAGTTCATGGCCGCGCGGACATAAGCTCGCCATACATCCCTATCCTGAGCTAATGTTTTCCAATCATTCCCTGTATAATCTACTTCCCTCAAATCATAGTTAATGTTATTCTCCCACCTCATTCTTGGTCTATCAATTGGGCGCCTTCCCTCTGGCTTTCCTACAAGAAGCTTCCATGCAAGTCTTTCATTCCCCATACGTGCAACATGTCCTGCCCATCGCAGTCTACGAGACTTAACTGTTCTTATTATATCTGGCTTCCTATAAAGACCATGTACTCGTAGTTCATTGTTAATAAGTCTTCTCCATTCATCTGTCTGTTCATCTCTCTTTGGTCCAAAATTTTTCGTGTCACCCGAGGTAAATGTAATATTGATCAAGTCATCACATCAGCAGGAGGATCAGAGATATAGCCCGATTCGAGTCTCAGTTTCCCTCAGAACCCCTTCTGTTTCTAATCATCGTCCTCAGTTCCATCCATCCAACGCAATATATCCTACGCCCACATTCCTTTTTCCTTCAAATTTACTTTCCATAATTTTATTGGGTATCTCATGTTCAATCTTTCTTTGTGTGTGCTCTGTCCATCGTATTCTTAAAAGTTTAATTGATGTAATCACATTAGAAGACTTACACAACTCATAGAGTTCAGAGTTATAACATTGATAAAATAAGCTTTAAAAATTTCCTGCAAAGTTGCAGTGTATGTAGTAAAATTCTTATTCTTAAGTGCTACTATAGTCCAATGAGGACCTTTGCTTCCTCTACTGACGACCTCCAGTCGTCTCTGTCCTCAGATCATACATTCCATCTTGTATTTTTACATTTTCTAATATCATTGCACACATCATCCCATCATCCAGTTTTTAATCTCTCTCTCTCTCTCTCCCTCTCCCTCCCTCTTCCTCCCTCTCTCTCTCTCCCTCTCTCCCCTCCCTCTCTCTCTCTCTCTCTACGTGTGTCTGGCTTTTTTCTGTGGTATGGAGTAATATTGGCAGGTTAAAAATTACTTATTAATCCATCCATCCATCCATAGTAATTTTGTACGAGGGCAGGTCTTTCACTGCAATCATAGCATTTTCATGCTATGCTTGCAGCTTTACTAGGGAATTGTAGGTGAGGTAGCTTCCCGTTGCTTTCCACACCGGTGAAGGATGATGATGATGACCATATGATTTCGGGGACCGTTTTGGCCTTAAAGTTTTCCTGACATTTGTCTTACAGGTGAGGAAAAACCCCGATAAAAACCTCACCCAGAAAAACTGCCCTGACCGGGAATCGAACCCGGGCCCCCTGCGTGACAAGGCAGCACGCTATCTCGAGACCACAGCGCTGGACACTTATTAATATATTTTTAAAATTTAATTAGAAAGTAAAAAATGAATTAGATGCAAAGAGGAATATTATAATGACGTGACACAATAACTTTTACTGGGAATCTTTTCTGGTAATTGATTAATTTTCAAAATAAAGTTTTAAAACCTGCCATGTTTCTCCATTTTACGATTATTATTATTATTATTATTATTATTATTATTATTATTATTCCTTCATGTAATATAATGGATGCGATTGAAAACAGTAGGCTAAAATGTATGGGCACGTAAGAAGAATGCGGGATGGAAGACTACCAAAGACCGTCTATGCATGGAAAATTGAAAGAAGGAGCAGGAAAGGAAGACCAAGAACAACCTGGAAGAATAACATTCAGAATTCAATGAGGAAATTTAGTGTAACGGATGAAGACACAGTGGACAGAGAATGATGGAGAACTTTAATTAAGGAACTTTTGTGAATGTTTGTTACAAACTGATAGTCTATAAGTCCGTAATCATTTATGTACTTTAAAAAAAAACTCATGTTAATTATTAAGATTGGTTGGAGAAAACCCTCAATGATGAGGAAAATTCTCGAAATGAATGAAATTATTCCTTCATTAGTTACACAATGTATTTTCTATAATTTCAATTCTCTGTATTTCACAACGTGGAAGAAATGGCCAATAAATTATTCTTGTTTTTTTTTTTTGTCTCGATTGTTCTCTCTGTTTAGAAGCCTACACGCTTTCACAACCAAACCCATTAATTGAAAAACTGTGTTGTGAAATTAATAGTACCATTTGTCTGAAAATTTACGGAATTGGTAGAGAGCCGATTGTAGAACAATTGAAAGCTGTCAGTCAGTTGTCAAACGTGAGCCTACGCACCAATGCGTGTAAAATATTAGGCATTTGGTCCGCCCACTCTTCTCAGTGCCATTACTCTTGAGTTCAGGTGTGGAAAATACATTCTCGATACTCAGGATTTCAAGATTTAGCAACCTTCATTATCAATAACTTACTTCTATGCACGTGTATGACCCATTGTTGAAAAAATAGTTAGATGGAGAAAATAAATATATCTGTGGTACCGATACATTACCGATAGGTATCCATTTAGGGATCGGGAGGCATAGGTAAAAGTATATATATAGGCCTATATATATATAGGCTACTATACAATTTATTTAATCTTTAATATTTAATTTATTTAGGCATAGCAACGCACGCCGGGTATTATCTAGTTTCTTGTAAAATATAGCAAAAAACAAAAGCATCATCATATCAGGGAGGACACTTTTGACTATGAACTGCAAGATGATGAGAATGTTAGAGCTGGCGTTTAAGAAGAAACATACTCACAATAGAATAGTGAACTATTTCATGTCGAAAACTACTTTGAAATATCTACCAGAGGAGGGTTATGATGTACATGAGACATCTAGCAGGCAATTAAGGTACTACTTGGTTGGATGAAGGTCGATTGTATTTTGATTAGTGGTCTCTTAACTTACACCACGTCCTTTCTGCCGTTGCCGGTGCAAAAGATATTAGGATAATGAATATCTCTATGATTATCGATATTAAGATACACATATATAGGCCTATATGTACACATATTAATAAAACTAAGATCGAGTTCGTTAACCAGCAAAAGAGGGCCATTAGGTAGGCCTATAGTTCGACTGAAACGAAAATTTAAAAATTCTCTAACAGCCACAATGTTTGATGCTTTGCAATGAAACTCAATATATTATATTACAATAAATCGACGAAGGTGTTAAGATTTAGCAACCTTTATTATCAATAACTTACTTTTATGCACGTGTATGACTCACTTGAAAAAAATAGTTAGATGGGAAAAATAAATATCTCTATGGTACCTATACTATACCGATAGGTATCCATTTTGGGATCGGGAGGCATAGGTAAAAGTATATATAAACAGATTTTGTCTCTTGATTATGTGCTTTTATTACCATACTAGCTAACACAAAAATTATGGCATTTCAAGGTGTAGATGTCAGAAGTAAAATTGTACTTGACAATACAATTTTGGAGCGGGTGAATAATTTTGCATATCTAGGATGCAATGTCTCATATGAAGAAGAAAAGGATGTAATTGCAAAATATCTGAATTTTAAAGAATTTTAGGGTTAATAAATTCTATCTTAAAGCCACAGTTAGTCCAAAAAACATTCAAGACTAAAAGTGTATAAAACACTGGCTCTTCCAACTCTTTTGTATGGCAGCGAAGTATGGACGTTGAAACAGGAAGATATACAAAGACTTAGATCCGTTGAAATGAGATACCTTCGGAGGACTGCAGGATACACACTACTAGATCATAAAAAAATGAAGACATCTTAGAAGAATTACACATGGAACCTTAAAAAAAGAAAATTTCTGATCATAAGTCAAGATTATCTAACATGTTCATCGAATGGAAGATCATAGGATACCCAAACAAATGTTAAGATATCAACCTGCAGGAAGAAGCAGACCAGGACGTCCACTAAAAATACTTCTGGATGGTGTTTTTCTTGAGGCCGAAACAGGTCAACAAATGGCCTAAATTCGTGAATGTACTATAATGATGATGAGTAGCTAACACCCGGCGTGCGCTGCTACTATTAAATAAATGTTTACGTGTTTTTACCACCAGCCGTGCGCTGTTATACTTGCCCGGGAATCTGCTTATCCCGATCTTCTTGGCATCAATGAAAGACAAAAATGGTTATTGTGAGTTATCCGTACAAGATAAACATACGCTGTCGCGGACTTTTTTTGTAGAGTTTCTTGAGATATTCAATTCTGTGTACATTAATTTGGTGTATTTGTTATGGTTTAGGCAGCGTAAGCCATTTAAGCGTCAAAATAGGGACTTTATTTCACGTTTTTCACTACGAAGGTTGATTTTTAGGGGTGAAGGGGTTGAATATCACAACTCTCTTATAGCCTATGTTCATCCCGGGAATCTCCTGAAAATTTTGCAAGAAACCCCTTCAAAATCGGATCAATGGTATGGCCACGCATAGAATACGAACAAACAAACCAACAAACAAACAAACAATGACTTTTATTTATTAGATAATAATATCGAGGACTTCCTCGAATGATATCGGAATCACCTCCATACATCACAAACGTTTAAGGGGCTTATTGAGTAACAGATGCACTTAAAAGAAGAAGAAAAAAACTACTGTTTCTTAATGGATTTACTTCAAATTTTCCATACTTATTATACATGGATTTAGCTTTGAGTGATAATAGATTTTCTAACCACAAATATCTTTCAAGAATATAATTAATTTTTCATTAATAATTTCATGTCATCACGAAAAATAAAAAAAAACAAGATTGCACCTAAATTGAGCAAATAAAAACGAATTTACCTAAAACTGGCATCATAATATCTCAATGGAGATTCTAATTGGCTTCATATTGACGGTACAGATTTTTAACTACTGTACATATTTTTAAGAAATTGTACATTTTGCAATATATCTGCTCATTTTTCATTCAAGTTAAGATTACAACACAGATAGTATATTATTCAATTGTTTTTGTATGAAACTAAGACAAAATACAATCAGAAGTCTAACTTCTCGTTATATTATTCAACTGTTTGTATGTGAAACCAAGACAAAAGACAGAAATCTAACTAGGCCTACTAATTATATATTATACTAGCTAATACCTGGCGTGTGCTGCTACGCCTAAATAAATGAAAATTAATGTTTTATGTTTAGTTGAATAAGTAAAAGGTAACAAAAAATTGTACATTTACATTTTTTAGAAAACCCGTGCTGATTCTCCGGCGTTGCTCGGGAATCTACTTATATCGATCTTCTTGACATAAATGAGCTGAAATACGAAAAATTAATGTGTTTTATGTTTAGTTAAATGAGTGAAAGGAAACATTTATATCATAATTATTTTAAGATTTCCCGTGCGGATTACCCGATGTTGCCCGGGAATCTACTTATCTCGATCTTGTTGGCATAAATTAGCTGAAAGACGAAATTTAATGTACTTCTTATGATTAGTTGAATAAGTAAAATGAAAAAATAATTATAAATGTATATCGTAATTATTTTAAAAGATTCCCCGTGCTGACTACCCGGTGTTGCCCGCGAATCTACTTATCTCGATCTTCTTGGCATAAATGAGCTAAAAGACAAAATCCGTTATTGTGAGTTTTCCGTAAAAGAATATCTGCCATGTGTTGCTATGCTAGCGCAGGAATCTACGTACTCGTCTCGCTAACTCGATCTTCTTGGCATCAATGAAAGACAAAAATGGTTATTGTGAGTTATCAGTAAGAGATAAACATATGCTGTCGCGGACTTTTTTGTAGAGCTTTTTGAGATATTCAATTCTGTGTACATTAATTTTGTGTATTTGTTATGGTTTAGGCAGCGTAAGCCATTTAAACGTCCAAAGAGCTACATTGTTCACGTTTTCCACTACAAAGGGCGATTTTTAAGGATGTAGGAGTTGAGTATCACAACTCTCTTATAGCCTATGTTCATCCCGGGAATCTCCTGAACATTTTGCAAAAAGCCCCATCACAATCGGATCAACGGTATGGCCGCGCATAATGTACGAACAAACAATCTAACTAACTAAGGGTAACTAACTAACTAACTAACTAACATTAATTTTTATATATTAAGATTACAATCTTAACTTTTATTGCATTAAAATCCTTGCCCAACTCATCACTGATAATTGGAAACATCTTAACTGAAAATTTAAAATGGGGTGCAGAAATGCATAATCTGTCGTTTGAGACAAAAAAAAAATATATATATATAATTCAAATTTTTTGCCAGTTGGTGTCAGATGCCATAGAGTTTCGTGGAATTTATTTTACAGTTGAGGAAAAAAAAAAAAAAAAACGAAATATCCCACCTTCGAATTTTTCGGGACTGAAATCGAATCTGGGCTTGCTGTATCGAGGCAATATGCAATAAAGTTATCTCTAGACTACAGAGTTGGACTCCGGTGTTTATATTTATCAAAATAACTACCTAGGTATATTTGATACACAAGTCGATCCTGATGAACTGCTGGTTACTAGGATCGTCTCTGGTTCCGAGAGTCTAAGATTCAAACCCGACCAGGATCAATGCATTTTAAGGGAGCAAATAACCCGAGTATGGTTTCCTTCCTATCGTATTTTTAACTTTTTTGTGTAAACCGGTGTGGCATTCAATTAAACAAATTCTACTTGTTCCACTACAACCACTGGCATTAATAATAATAATAATAATAATAATAATAATAATAATAATGTAGGCAACTATATTCGTGGGCCCCGATTGTGAAGATTTTCAGGCTCGTAAAAGATCCTTAAGCCTGAATAAAAAGGCATCTAAGCAAAATTTACCGACTTCAACGTACTAGTGATACCTTAGCTGCCTGTTAGATGTCTCATTGAGTCGGTGTGTTGACCGCTCGCCATTCATGACATCTATGAGCAAATAAGGTAACTACAAATTTCCTTACAAAGGAAAGGCTATGACTCAACAATGGGCTACTCCATAATAGATAGATAGACTGCTACATTATATTTATGAGAAATTAGACATATAATAGTCAAATCTCGTTATACTACAATGGGGAGGGGATGTGACACGAATGTGGAATGAGAAAGGAGCGAGAACTTACTGTACGAAAGTGAGGAGGGAGGCGACCAGTAGTTTGGTTAAGAATGAGGTGAGACAATAATATTAACCATGATTTGAGGAAGTAAATTGTACAAAAAATTACACTGAGCAACAAAAAAAAAAATTTTTTTTTGTCTCAGAAAGAAAAATATGTGATTCTGATAGTATTTTTTTTCTCTCCTGAATTCAAATATGATATCGGTTTTTCTCCATCATGCATGGTTTCCGAGAGACAGACATTTATAATTTAAAACACTTTAATATTTTCTACATTCGTAACTACACAATATTAGAACATTCGGATTCACCTAGAATGTAAGAAATGACGATTTTCTGCTATATTACGCCTGTGGAGCATCCCTCTTGATGGTCCAACAATAATCGGCCAGCATATTAGGATTCCATTTGCCTTGATATCTCTTTTCCATAGCTGAAATCTCTTGAGTTAGTTCATTTGGTTTTATTTTACAATGGACAAATGAACGAAAAAAGTTTATTAAACAAATAATTATTTTAATCCATTAATTGAAATTGAAATAAAAAAAAACTGTGGGTGATGGAGAAATTCCAAATACATATTTGAAAACACGATAAAAAACTGCATTGAATACAACTATTGGTACTCATGAGACAAAAAATCATGTTGACCAATGTTATTTGAAAACATTAGCTCATGAATCACCTGGTTCGATAATGCCAGTGAGATTATTATTATTATTATTTTTAAATATTTGAGCTCAAATTTCTGGATTTTTCGTAATTCTCCACATCATAACAAATCCTTGTTTGGAATTTAATCACAGATATAGAGCCTATTATTGTAAAATACGTGCTCTCAGAATGGACATTGTAGGGTATAGAGGTATGAAAACATATAGAGGGGCGACCTCAAAACTGAATTGCGCCTGGAGCCTCTCAGGTGATAAATCTGCCATTGAACGTTGAGAATAATTTTTTGGTATCTATTTAACTCATGCCCCAAATGAGAGTCAATGACAAATCACGTTTCAATGAATTTTGTTTTACAACCAATGACAGTCGTGTTTCACCTCGCTCTTTATCGATTTCTCTTTATCAGCTCCTGCTTTTGTGATAAAGAAAACTCCTCCATTTTAATATACTTAATAGCGCACAGCATTATTTTTCTCCAACAAATACACCAGGCTAAATAAATCTATTCTAATTCTATTCTAAATACATTGAATATAGTAAATAATGAACATATTCCTTGATTTTACTGAGCTGTTTACTAAAAAAAAACAAATTAATAGCTTCTAATGTTGATTATAATAATTATACAGTTTGACGTGTTTCATTATTACTCCACTAGGGTGCATTCTTACAATATTGCGATCCTATTTGTCAATGAATAATATGATCAAGTTGCAGTAAATATATATAACCTCATATTTCTGATTTGTTTTCAAACATCACCGTTTACATTAAATATATAAATATTTTAAAATACCGGTAACTATATTTAAATAATGACTTTTGAGTAAACAACTTAATTTTATTCGTTAAATAGGACTAACAAGTGCCACTCTTGATTTCAAAATCCTCTAGATAAATTGGAAATCACTCGTGGCATTACTTGTGATATTTTTGTTCATATGCTATTAATTGAATATTAACTAATCCTATTTCAGCACGTGTCAGTTTGAACCAACCACGGTCGATTATCACTGAAATATTATCCAAATGAAATTGTCAAACCTGATGCGCAGTTTTATTACTCGGAAATTTTGAAACCTGGCTCGCAAATATTTCTGATTTGAAGCTACAGAACATGAAGGCCGTTTACCACAACATTGCAATACAATAAATTCAATTAAATGATACATAAAATATAAAAATAATTTATATTTGTTTGACATTCTTCATTCATTTTTTATTTCTTAATGTATCCATAAGGCAGTGGTTTTCCGTCTCCTTCTCCAGTTGTAGCGGTCGTGAACATCCTCATCTGCAAGTCCCAGTTCACTCATACTTCTTCTCACATAATCCATCCAACATTCTTTAGGCCTTCCATTTCTTCTATACCATCTACTTCCCCTCCAAGATCTTCTTAGGGGTTCTATCAGATGTCATACTCTTGACATGTCCATACCACCTTAATCGTCTATTTTTAATTATCTATAATACTTTCTTTCAACTTTCACAATTTTCCAAATTTTAATGTTTGTTTTTTTCTCTCATCTGGACTTCCACGATGATCTTCTCCAGTAATCCATGTCTGTTGCTAATAACTTGTTAGTTTTAACAGTCCACGACTCTGATCCATGTAATACGAAATACAATTTTTCATTCACTAAATAGTTTTTTTCATTTAATTCATTAAACATTTTTTTATATACTACGCGAAACAATCATATCTTCGGACAATTCATTTCTGTCGCTACACCCCGGTCGTGAATTATCGACAATATGAACAGTTTATGAATGAAATCATTTCTAAATGGAATCTAATGTATGCAGCAGGAATAATCATAATAACCAGTACTTTAACTGGTACCCTACTTTTCGCAAATAATCAAGTTATAATTTCTAATTCAGAGAATAACTTATAAATAGGACTATATACACCAAATAAAGTATTAAAAGATTTTGGAATGGAAATATCAGTACAAAAGTCAAAAGTAATGACATTCTTAGGAGAAGATCCAATCAGAAGTAAGATAATACATAATAACCAATGTCTTGAACAAATACAACATTTTAGCTATTTACATTGTGATATATATTATCAAAATTTAAAAAAATGTGAACAAGAAAATTACCAAATTTATACAAATCTTAGGAATAATAAATAATACATTAAAAGCTAAATTAGTACAAAATCCTACAAGAATAAAAATATATAATACTTTGGCATTACCTCCCTTTTATACAGAAGTGAGATTTGGTCATTAAGAAAAAGAGACAGGGCAGAATCAAAGCAACGGAAATGGAAATTTTTCAGAAGGACAGCAGGATACACTCTTTTAGATCGAAAAAAGAATGAAGAAGTTTTAGAACAATATTAGAAGTAGAATCAGTAGAAGAAAGACTCAACAGATATAATTTACTGGCTAGACCATGTATAAAGAATGGATGATTCAAGAATCCCAAAAATGATGATGCAATATAAGCACAAAGGACGTCGTCGACCAGGAAGACCTCTTAAAAGACTGCTGCATAAGGCCGAAACAGGTCTACAAAGGCCTAATTCGTGACGAATGTTGATGACGATGAACATTCTTGCGGTATTGCCGTTGATAACACTGAGCAACAAAAAATAAACTTTTTTTTTTGTCTCAGAAAGAAAAATATGTGATTCTGGTAGCATTTTTTCCCCTGAATTTAAATATGATATCAGGTTTTCTACATCACGCAAGGTTTCGGAGAGACAGGCATTTCTAATAATTTCAAACACTTTAATATTTTCTACATTCTTAACTACACAATATTCGAACGTTCGGACTCACCTAGAAAGTAAGAAATGACGATTTTCTGCTATATTTCGCCTGTGGAGCATCCCTATTGATGGTCCAACAATAATCGGCCAGCATATTCGAATTCCATTTGCTTTGATATCTCTTTTATATAGCTGAAATCTCCTGATGAAAGTGTTCCCCGTGCTCATCGCCCTCTGCGCCAAGATTTTCCGGGAAGAAATATAGGTTAATTGAAATTAAAATAAAAAAAAAACTGTGAGTGATGGAGAAATTCCGAATACATATTTGAAAACACGATAAAAAACTGCATAAGTACAACTATTGGTACACATGAGACAGAAATCATGTTGACCAGTAAGAACGCAGGCATATTTGTAACATTTCTAATACCGGTACTTTTATGTGTATAATGTGTTGTTTGAATTGTAAGCTTGTGTCCAGTAGCATCCATATAATATGTAGGCTACATACTACACAGTTATATTTACAATTTTCGTATTGTTAAGTGGTGGGAAGGATAAATAGAAAAGTATATGTTGAATGTCCATTGTTCCAACATTTGTGTACATAACGAAAAGGATTACTTGTAATATCTGCCTCCAGGGCCATGTCTACTGAGTTATTTTTATATAACTAATCAATGTTTCAAAAACGCAGTAATGGTTTCTATTGGGTCAAGGCATCGATTTTTGGGTAGAGTTATTGTTAGGTGATGCTGCCATCTGTTGAGTGTCTACAGAACCATTAAGTCACTCGATAACAGCCGGCAGTGCCGACCGCGGATACTACAAGAACTATTGACACAGCTCGAGGAGCAGTTTCATTCATGATTCTGATACAGATGATATTCCCTATTCCAAAAACATTAACCGTTAGTTTTCATCATCAGCCTCAAGAATTAGGGCTTTTGATTTGTTCCGTCCTCTCAGAGAAATTGAAGTTGTTCATACCTTCAATGGATCTAAATCTAAATCCTCTCGCTGTCTTTTTCCTCCCTACCTTCCCTCCTCTTTATGTTTTTAATTCTTGGCGATGTTTTACTTTGTTAGTTAAACTGAAAATATTCAGTTTTTCCCTTCTCGTATTGTTTTTATTATAAAACTGCAAACTGCATCAGTTAGGGAAAACCGGGTAAGTCCAACTTTTGGTCCAAAATGAGTTATTAGAATCTCCCGATCGCCTTTGGGGTTCCGATGCACGTTCCGTAAAAACGGGTACGTCGTCAAGCGAATAGTGACGGTGTTATTAAGCATTGAATTTTCGATTTATGCACTCCTTAATGTAAGTCATTGAACTAGTTTTTGCCCTCCTGTAAAAATTACTTTGAAGACTTACCTGGTTTTTCCTAACTGATGTAGTTATTATCTCTTCTGTATTCAGCAACTGTTCTCAAAATTAATCCTTAATGTTTTTATAAATTCTACATACCTGCATGAATATAAATTGATTAAGATACAACATTAGAAATAAGTATTTTCGCGGTATGTGAGTTCTAAAAGCTAAAACAGCTCAACCGAAGCGATTATTGTTACTATTTTTAGATAACTGTCTTCTTCTTCTTCTACTACAAGGTTTAGGCTATGCAGCCTGTTCCGGCGAAGTTAAAAGTGGAGTCCATCTTCTATGTGGTCGGCCAACATCTCTTGTTCCTCTGGGATTATACAGGAAGGTTATTTTTGGTATTCTTTCGTTGTTCATTCTCATTAAGTGTTCTGTCCATTTCTTATTATTTTCGCTGATTTTATCTTCAATTTTATATATATTTAATTCTTCTCGTATAGTTTCATTCCTTATTCTATCCGCTCTTGTGCATCCTTTCACATTACGTAAAAATAGCATTTCCGCAGTCTGTATCCTGCTTTTATCCCTTGATTTCATTATCCAATTTTCACTTCCATACAACAACAAAGGAACAGCCATTGTTTTATATAATTTAAGTTTCGTATCTTTCCTTGTTTTCCGACCTAAGGTTCTTTTTATGGTTCCACAAATAGTCTGAAATTTATTTACTTTATTTTCTAAGTTATATCACATCCTAAATATTGGAAATATTAAAATAACTATCCTTCAGCGTAGCAGAGTGAAGTACCTGACACTTTGAGTAGGGACAGAAGAGAGGCTGAGAGGGCAGGACCAGTATTGCCTAGAAGGGTCAATAATAAATGTCCTAAAAGCATATTGGCTGCAAGTAGCAGGTGGTTTCTGTCCATGTTAGTGTTTGTGGAGCACAGTGGGCAATGAGGACTTCTGTATGTTACAATTCGATGAAGATGACCTGCAAGACAATCATGAGCTGTGTTTAATCGAAAATCTACAACTTCCTTTCGAGGTGCATCTGGTGTTGTACGGATAGTGTTTTTCCATTGTTTTTACACGCTTTATATTAGCTTGACCTGTATCTGTCCATCGATATATGTAACGGAATATTTGAACACGATTTTCACCCACTTAAAAACATTGAATCGACTTCAAACTTTATATACTTGTAAAGGACCAATGACAATACAATAATTTCATAAATTGTTTCTAAAATCCTGGCCAGAATCATCAAAAAATCAAAATTATAAGAGCCGATATAATAGGTTGCGGACTTACCGACTTTGTAGTCAATCATTGTAAGAGCTCAGTTGGTAGAGCGGTGGACTATAGTGGTATATAATTTCAGCAATCCATAGGTCGCTGGTTTAAAACCGGTCCGGAGGATTTTTTAGAAGAGTATTAAGCAATTAAATTTTCATTGGATTCCGGTTTATGACAATCAAACTAAAAATTAAAAAAAAATAATAGTTTTAAAAAACTAAAACAACACGCTTTATTAGAAAACCAAACTAAAACATAAATAATAGTTCAAAAAACTAAAACAACACGCTTTATTATAAAACCGAACTAAACAATGAAAAATAATTTTAATTTCCAACACGCTTGGGATAAAATTAAAGTGGTCAACAAAAAAAATCATCTCCAATACATCAAGAATAAAACTAGAGTTATCTACAAAAACAAATAATTTTACCATCAAATGCGTGAGGTGCTTTTTATGGTTTTTACGTTTTCTTCTTAGAGACTTTACTTTTACCAATATCTGTTTATTATCAAGTATGTCAGGGACTGTCAATCGCTATCATTATTTAAATCCAAATTAACTGATATCTTAAGTTCGACACAATGAAAACATTAACTACATAACAACTATATAGAGCATTCTATTAATAATCATGTAGGAAGCTACTTACTTTATTTTATATAATTTTAATTTTATTATATTCTATGTTTTTGTTAGCATTAGCTAGTATTAGATCCATCATCATTGTATTTTGTTTAGTCTGTATTTTAATATCTTAAAATTGTAATATGTACGTAATTTTTGTATAATTTTACTATTCGCTGGTTGAGTGGAAGAGAAGGCCTTATGGCCTTAACTCTGCCAGCTAAAATAAATCATTATTATTATTATTATTATTATTATTATATTGATATAGAGCACCCCACGCTTTTGATGGTAAAATATTTTTTTTGTAGATAACTCTAGTTTTATTCTATATATGTTGGAGATTATTTTTTGACCACTTTAATTTTATCCCAAGCGTGTTGGAAATTAAAATTATTTTTCATTTTTTAGTTCGATTTTCTAATAAAGCGCGTTATTTTAGTTTTTTAAAACTATTATTTATTCTTGTATTCGGATGTAAAGATGGCGAAGAATGTATTTTTTATCATCTGTTTGATATAAATGATTGCTGAGCGGTAAGATGTGTTTGAATAATGTTGCTGTAAGCACTTTGCTGCTCGTTCCGCCAGCACATCGGCTACTTCATTTCCATTGATTCCGCAGTGAGAAGATATCATCATCATCATCATCGCTCCAGGTATTAGGCAAATGCCCGTTCCGACTTCATAATGCATCAGCCCAACGTCTTCTAGGTCTTCCAACATCACGTCTTCCTCTTGCTTGATAATTTCTTGCTAACAATGGATATCTCTCCTTACTCATTCCGTCCATGTGATCAATCCATTTCTGTCTGTAATTCGTGACTTTATCCAATAAAGGCTGTACTTTCAATTCTTCTCTTATATCCTCATTTCTTATCCTATCAAGTCTTGTACATCCTTTTACTCGTCTTAGGAACCTCATCTCCGCCGTCTGTATTCTACCCTTCTGTTTTTTCACTGGAGCCCAAGTTTCACATCCATACAATATTGTGGGAACCGCCATAACATTATACATTTTTATCTTTGTTTCTTTTCTAATTTTATTTTTGAATGTTCTCTGTATTGTTCCACACACCGTCTGAAATTTATTTATTTTGGAGTCAATATCTCTTTCCACATTGTAGCCAACATCACAGCCCAAATATTTGAAACTAGACACCTGTTCTATACTTTGATTTTCTAAAATAATTTTGGATCTCACTGGATCTCTTCCTCTAAAAGCCATGGTCTTCGTTTTCCTTACAGAAATCTTTAGATCGTATAATTTACATATTTCATTTAATCCAAGATATCCATCTCTAAATATTAGAAGTTATTGTCCACGTGAGAATGTGGTTGCATTAAAACTTAACAAAAGTTATGAATTAGTGATATTAATAAATGAGGAGCATATATAGCACGAGGAGTATTCTCTGCATTCTCTGGATAATACGCACACTTCTGCACGACATTAATTTTGATGACTACATCTTAAAGGTCACTAGATCTGAAGGTCAGGAGTGATTTAACGTTAAAACACATCGAGAATATTAAAGTAGGCAAATAACCAGAGTTACATAATAGGCCATCTCTTTAATATTCTCGTATTTTAATTAAAGCTGAAGTAGATAGCAGGTTAGTACAAGCACGAAGAGCCATAAAAATGTTGAATGGAGTACTGTGGAGTAGGACCATGTCAAACCACACGAAGAAGAGGATTTTGAAGTCTGTTGTGGAAAGCATAATGACTTATGGTGCTGAGGGATGGACTTTGGTAGAGGGACAAAAAACTAATATCTTGGCAGTGGAGATGGATGGAATAAGACGCAGTGCCAGGGCGTCCAGGTTGGAAAGAAGAAGAAATGAAGAAGTGAGGCAGATGATGGATATGGAGGAGACAGTGGTGGAAAGGATCGAAAGACGAGCTCTTCAGTGGTATGACCATGTCAGGAGAATGGAGGATGATAGGTGGCCCAAAACTCTTTTTGGAATGGTCACCTTCTGGTAGAAGGAAACGGGGCAGGCCAAGAACAACTTGGAGAGGAGAGATCCATAGATTGATGAACGACCGAGGTCTGGAGGAGGATGAATGGCGTGATCGGCAAGAATGGCGAATGGGAATACAGGGTAACCGCTGAAAAGTGGAGAGGCCCTCAAAAGTGAAGTAAGTAAGTAAGTATTTTAAGAGACTATTTAACTCATGTCGCAAATGGTAGTCAATGACCAATCACGTTTCAATGAATTCTGTTTTACACCAATGACAGTCGTATTTCACCTCGCTTTTATCGATTTCTACTTATCAGCTCCTGCTTTTGTGATAAAGAAAGCTCCTCCTTTTTTAATATTCTGAACAGGTTAGACCATTATTTTTCTCCAACAAATACATTGAATATAGCAAATAATGAATAGATTCAGTGATTTTACTGAGTTGTTTATTCAAAATATAAATGATTAACCTATAATGTTGATTATAATAGTTTGATGTGTTTCATTATTTCTCCACTAGAGTCCATTCTTACAATATTGCGATCCTATTTGGCAATAAATAATATGATCGAGTTACAGTGAATATACATAACCTCACATTTCTAATTTGTTTTCAAACATCGCCGTTTACATTAACTATATAAATATTTTAAAACACCGGTAACTATATTCAAATAATTATTTTTTAGTAAAGAGCTTAATTTTATTCGTTAAATAGTCCAAACAAATGCCACTCTTGATTTCCAAATTCTCTAATTTGGAAATCACTCGTGGCATTACTTATGAGTAGAACTTCAACCTCATTATATATTTTCGTGTTTTGATCTCCTGAAGTTACATTTAACAGTAGAGACAATTTGAGGATTCGTTTTAAATCTCTTGTTACTTATAGCGTAATTATGCAGAATGTATCTATCCTTTAAAGTCAAAATAATTCAGATTTCAGATAACAGTAAATTGAGTTTTGTGTTTTGAACCAGTAGCATTCGGAAATTCGTTGCGAAGTCTTGAATTTAAGAGAAAACTAAAAGCTCATATCACCATTATGAAAGGCCTTCTCGTTCAATCAACCATCACTAATATATAAAATAGAGATTAAGATTTTATATATAAATATACAAGTTACAACAAATTATACACAAATATACAAAATAAAGATAATGATTTTATAAATATAATATACAAATTAAATAAATATAAGAAGAATAAATTAAGGCGGTGTAAAGTATACACACACAGACTTATTATTTGTATGCATTAAACTACTACTACTACTACTACTACTACTACTACTACTACTACTACTACTACTAATAATAATAATAATAATCTCTATCTATCTATCTTTGGGTTTTTACAGCTGCTGCCGTCTTCCCGTGCCAAACCTCCGAAGTCTATGATCTTGGGCATCTTCAATGCTTAGCCCTCTTGCTTGCATTACTGTCTTCATGTTTTGCTTCCATGTTAACTTTGGTCTCCCTCTTTTTCTCTTTCTGGTCGGATGCCATTGATATAGTTGCTTTGGCCATCGCTCACCTTCCATTCTTAAAACATGTCCTAACCACTTTAATTCCTTCTCCTCAATTCTTTCAGTTCTTTCAATTATCATACTTTATTTATTATTTTGTATTAAAGAGAGACGAACGACTGATGAATCAAGAAAACTACATAACAGTGAACTTCATGTCTTTTTAGGAAACAATATATAATAAAAACTGTTAAGTCCTGCAGGACAAGACATATGACGCCAATTGGGAATGGAAGAGGAGCATGAAAAGTTCTTATAGGAAAATCCAGTAAGAGAGCGTCCACTAGATAGGCCAAGAACGATATGGAATAATAATATTATCCATGATATAAGTAAAGTGATCCCACAACAGACCCGGAGGTCCTTGGGGTAGTAGGAGGTTAAGGCTCCCACTTTTTCTAGACAATCGGCACTTTATGTCAGCCGGGTTGTCAGCCCTGCGTGACGGCCGCCTTTACCCCCAGAACAAGCGTCTGGTACTCATTTCCGTTAGAGGCTGAGTCGACCCCAGGGCCATAGTGCCGCCAGAGGGTTTGGGTCAGTTTAAAAATCCTGACCCCAACGGGACTTGAACCCTCGACCCTCCGGCTTGTAGCTCAGTGCCTTAACCACTACGCTACGGCGTGCCCCCTTATCCATGATATGACGGAGATAATTATACAGGGAATTATTTGTAAAAATTAGCTCAGGATAGGTTTGTATGAACTTTCTGGTTCGATAGTGTCAGTGAGTTAGTTTAATAATAATGGTAATAATAATAATAATAATAATAATAATAATAATAATAATAATAATAATAATAATAATAATAATAATAATAATAACAATAATAACAACAATATTTCAAAGACAAAAAGGGCCAATGAGTTCTTGCAGATTATATAAGTAAGCGCCAAGATAGATAATATTTAAAACAAAGTTAAAGAGAATTAAGTACTCTGAATAAACCAAATTAAAATTTTACAAAATTATGGCAGTGCCTCTCTTAACATATGCAAGTGAAAATTGGACTCTTAACCGTTCAGACAGAAGAAAAATAGAAACTTCAGAAATGAAGTTCTTACGTTCAGTAGCAGGTGTGACAATTTTGGACAGAAAAGAAATTAAGATATTAGGAAAACTTAAATATTTTTAATTTAACAAATAGAATTGACAACATGAGAAACAACTGGTATGAACATGTTAAAAGAATGCCTACAGATAATTTCCCCCAGCTGTTATTAAAGTACAAACCAATAGGACATAGAAGTGTTGGACGCCCATTTACTAGATGGAAAGATTCATTAAATCTCACTTGATGTGAAAACAGGTCAAAATGCCTAATTTCATGAAGTGGAAGAAGTAGAAGAAGAAGAAGTAGAAGAAGAAGTAGTAGCAGTAGAAGAAGAAGAAGAAGAATAAACCATTTGCACAACTTAATTCAAGTTCAAAAATCATTCAGATATATTTTGTAAACGTACCGGACTTTGAAAAAAAACTCTAAGCGCGACAGGCCTAGAAGGCCCTTGGCCTACCATCCGACTGTCTCACATCCACATGTGTTAATCACAGAGGTAGACGATCATCGAACCAGTGAAAGGGGTGACATGTGATCAGCATGTCGGGTCCCTCAGGCGTTATAGCTGGTCTTCTCAATCTGGAGTCTCTACTTATTGTAGCTACCCAAATGCCTCACGATGCTGGGTGGATATCCGGTCCCATACTGGTCAAAATTCCATGAGAAAATTTCTTCCCCCATGGGGACTCGAACCAGCGCAAGTCTCGTAGCGCTGCGCCATGGCTTCTTGCTACGGTTACGGCGAGGGACACCGGACTTTGAGGCGACGATATTACATCACTCTACTTGTTCGTGAAATGGGTTCTTAAAAGGATACTTCTTGGAGACTATTTAACTCATGCCCCAAATGGGATTCAGTGACCAATCACATTTCAATGATTTTTTAATTACAACCAATCACAGTCGTGTTTCACCTCGCACAAATGTACAAAGATGATAACACAACAATCAGTAACACTTTAACTTTGTCTTGCGTAACCAAACAAGTTTATCGTATTAAGGAAAGCACTTCCTTTTTAACATTCTGAATAGGTCATAGCATTATTTTGCAGTGATTGAATCCACAAGAAATACGGCTACCAGATTGTATATATAGTGCACGAATGTCAGCTGAGAGTCCCTGCGGGAGATAATATAAAAACATTTGTAGAAATTGATTATACCATAAAAATAGAAACATCTGTTTGCACTTTCTAAAACGAATTACTTCCCAGGAAATGATGTTGCAGAAAAATATAATTATATTTATATCTTCATACCACAGGACATCAGAAATTACTTGATACTTATAATGTTGGTTGTAATTTTTTCCACTAGGGTGCATTCTTACAATATTGCAATCCTTTGGCAATAAATAATATGATCTGGTTGCAGTGTTGAACAAGCTACAATCGTTTCTCATTTGTTTTCAAACATGGCTTTTCATTTGTTTTCAAACATCGTCGATTACATTAAATAAATAAATATGTTAAAATAACTATATTTAAATAATGATTTGTGAGAAAACAGCTTAATTTCATTCGTTAAATAGTCCTAACATATGCCATTCTTGATTTCCAAATTCTCTAGATAAATTGGAAATCACTCGTGGCATTACTTATGATAACTGTGGAAGCAACAATTATCCCCCCGTTCCGTCATATTCTATGGCAAACAATGTATCCAAATAACTTTGAACTCACAGGGAATCTCAATCACTGAATGCCGAAACCTACTTGGAAATTTCTCCCAGAGAAACGTTTTGATATACCAAGGGCTTGTCAAAATGATTATCTGCCAATTTTAATTTCAGTTTTGAGCTAATAATTCCAATCATCCCTGTATAATATACTTCTCTCAAATCACGGTTAATGTTATTCTCTTACCTCATTCTTGACTACCTACTGGGTAGTTTCCCTCTGGTTTTCCTACAAGGAGTTTCCATGCCCCTCTTTCGTTCTCCACTCGTGCCAAATGTCTTTCCCATCTAAATCTATGGGAGTTAACTGTTCTTATTATATCCGGTTTACCATAAAGATCACGTAGCTCACTGTTATGATTCGTCTGTCCGTTAATTTCTCTTTGGTCCAAACATTTTCCAAGAAATTCAATCTCAAATACTCGTAAGCTTTCCTCCACCATCAAAATAAGAATTCATGTTTTGCATCCACTGGAGAATAACTGTTTTATGTATTTTCAGTTTTTTTAGAGAGATTCATACGAAGAGAGCCCATGTAATACATTCATCCATCCATCCATAGTAATTCTGCCCGAAGGCAGGTCCTTCACTGCAATCATAGTATTTCCATGCTATGCTTGCAGCTTTACTAGGTAATTGTAGATGTGGTAGCTTCCCGTTGCTTTCCACACCGGTGAAGGATGATGATGATGATGATAATGATAAGGATGATGATGATGGCCATATGATTTCGGGGACCGTTTGGGCCTTAAAGTTTTCCTGACATTTGTCTTACAGGTAAGGAAAAACCCCGATAAAAACCTCACCCAAAAACTGCCGCCCCCGACCGGGGATCGAACCCGGGCCTGCTGTGTGACAATGCAGCACGCTACCTCGAGACCACAGCGGTGACATATCGTGCCTAATAGCATGTATTTCCAGAATTGAGCCTTATATACAGGGTGGACCGCTCGAATGGACCTACTTTAATTGCTTGTTCCTGGCAAACGGTTGAGATAGAAACTAAAACAAAGTGTCATATTACAGAAAACTCACCAGGTTTCGAATCTGTTCGGTAGATGGCACAAAGATACGTTTTCTCGTTCTTAGATTTAATTGTTTGTGAAAATGGCGACTCCGCAGATGAAAGCGCAAGTTGTTTTGTGGTATGCGGAGTTTTAAATCAATCATTAGAGTTCAAGGGAGTTCCGGCGTGTGTTTATTTACCGTGATGCTCAACTGCTAGAAGCATAAAGAAGTGGCGTGATACATTATTAGCTACAGGATCTGTGTTGAAGAAGCAGTGGTGTGGTCGCAGAGCATCCGATGAAATGGTAGCAACTGTTCAAGCCGCATTTAGGGAAGCCCCGGAAGTCATTAAGAAGAGCTGCGCGGGAACTTCAAATACCAAAATCGTACCTTACAACGGATTGTCCACAAACGCCTCAAACTGCACGCTATAAAGTGTCATTTAGTGCACGTCTGGAGCCGAATTGAATGCCGAAACGAGTGAATTCGCCAATACGATGCTGGGCGGTCTCTGGCGCTGAATCCTGACTTCATGACCAAGATTTTCTTCTCGGACGAAGCCACTTTCCATTTTGTTCAGGCAAGGTAAACCGGATAATTTGCGGATCTGGGGATCGGAGACATCCTCACGCTATCAAGATCATGTTCGTGATAGTCCGAAGATGAATGTTTTGGTGCATTTTTTTGCACCTAATGTGGATTGGATTGGACCGTTTTTCTTCTTCTTTCTTCCTTTTCTTGGTCCTTCTTTTTTTCTTTCGTTTCCGAGAACTTTCGTGGTACCACATATCTTGACATGCCTGGAGCGTTCTTTTTTCCATAAATTGAACCACTTCACCCTAACATCGTTTTTCCTCCAGCAAGATGGTGTCCTCCCCATGGTCCAATGAAGTTTGTCCGACTTTGGAAACATTTTCCTGGCCGTGGATTGTATGGAGGACCAATCGCGTTGCCCGAATCTCCCGATTTACCCACTGATTTCTTTTTTCTTGGGCTATGTCCAAGATAAGGTTTACACCACCGCCATTCAAAACTTCGGATCTTCGTTAGCGCATCATGAGGCTATTGAGAACATTCCAGAAGACATACTCAACGTACTTTCAGAAATTGTCATCGCTTGATATCGTCACAGTGACTTGCTGGGGCTCATATTAGAGGATGTGTGATCTGGATCTGCACAACTTGGTGAGTTTGTTCTGTAATATGACCGTTGTTTTAAGTTTCTTATCTTCAACCGTTTGCCAGTAACAAGCAATTGAAATTAGGTCCATTCGAGCGGTCCACCCTGTATATATTTTTTTTTTCTGTGCCTCAATCTTGTTTGTGATTATTGTTCCTACGTATTTGAATTCAGCCACTTCTTAAAGAAAAATCCCTCTTTTGTCATTAACTGTCCATTTCCATTAAATAATGTGTTTCTATGTTTGACCATGTATTTAGTTTTATTGATGTTTACTTCCACCCTACATACTAAAGTGACTATAAATAAGAACAAAATTCTTATTTAATGTGCAGTGATACTCCTTGCATTGCTGGTTTTGAGTGAGGGTGTAGGCAATGCTAGGAAGTACGTAGTAGACTTTCTCCCTGGTTTTGAGTGAGGGTGTAGGCAATGCTAGGAAGTACGTAGTAGACTTTCTCCCTGGTTTTGAATGAGGGTGTAGGCAATGCTAGGAAATACGTAGTAGACTTTCTCCCTCGAGAATGTCTTCTCTCTTAATCTCGTTTAAGGTCAAACGATGTTCATCTTTAGAAATAGAGTGCGAAGATGAAAAATTCCAAGGAGTGGAAAGACCTGGGTGGGGCTGATATTGAACCTTGTTTCAAACCACAACGAACTCGAATGTTGTTGGTTATGTAAAATTATTTTAGCTTGAAGCATCTGTTATTAACGGCTATGACACATACCTTGTCATTCTTGCACCTTGCTCCTACCCTTCAGCACATCCTTCACCCAATAAATTATTAAAATATAAAGTTTATTTCATTATAATCAACGTTTGCCATTAGGCCTATCCAATAGGATATGTTACTTGTTATTCTAAACAATAATAATGTTTTTATATCACAACTAACTGGCCCGGCGAACGTCGTATCGTCTTTAAATATTTTTACGTTAATTTTTCCGATGTTTTAATAGTTATCTGCTATTCGGGGCGGAAACAAATTCAACAAATCAAAGATCATTAAAATCGGTCCAGCCGTTCTTGAGTTATAAATAGTGTAACTAATCCGACTTTGTTTTATATATATATCTATACATAGTAATTCTGCCTAAAGGCAGGACATTCACTGCAATCATAGCATTTTCATGCTATGCTTGCAGCTTTACTAGGGAATTGTAGGTGTGGTAGCTTCCCGTTGCTTTCCACACCGATGAAGGTTGATGAAGATGATAATGATAAGGATGATGATGATGGCCATATGATTTCGGGGACCGTTTGGGCCTTACAGGTGAGGAAAAACCCCGATAAAAACCTCACCCAGAAAAACTGCCCCGAGCGGGGATCAAACCCGGGCCCGATGCGTGACAAGGTAGCACGCTACCTCGAGACCACAGCGGCGGACATATATATATATATATATATATATATATATATATATATATATATATATAGAAAAATAAGGAGGAGGTACTTAGATGTAAACCAACAAGATACCTTCGCCGAATGTACAGGAAAACGCTCACTGTGTTTACAAAGAGACCTAAAACACGTCTGGGGAAAAGAGTCGTATATACTCAACCTAGGATTTAAGGAGAGATCAGGGCTTGCTTGGTTTAGTCTAGGGGCATGGAAATTTCTAAAAATTAGCGACGATCACGATATGCGGATATGTCCAATGTGCGGGAACTTTGAAGATGAGATACATATATTAGGAAAATGTAATGATTTAGAATATTGGAGACGTCAGTTATTACCAGAAAGATTTCTAAATTCAAATCGGGAAAAATTGGCATGCTACGAGTTATTGGCAAATCCAGAAAATTGGATAAACCTCGGTAAATTTCTGGACAAAACGCGAAAAATAAGGACAACACTCATTCATGAATAAATATATGTTATCAAAATGCAATACCATTAATTACTAACAATTATATATAAATTAATTAGTGTATAATGCTGTTGTGTTATTATTTAATTGTAATATTAATGTGTTTTCTTTATGTAATTGTAATGTTAATGTTTTTTTAGTGTATAATGCTATTGTGTTATTACTTAATTGTAATATTATTGTGTTTTCTTTATGTAATTGTAATGTTAATGTTTTTAGTGTATAATGCTATTGTGTTATTATTTAATTGTAATAATATTATTGTGTTTTCTTTATGTAATTGTAATGTTATTGCTATTGTGTTATTACTTAATTGTAATATTATTGTGTTTTCTTTATGTAATTGTAATGTTAATGTTTTTAGTGTATAATGCTATTGTGTTATTATTTAATTCTTTATGTAATTGTAATGTTATTGCTGTTTTTGTTGTTTATTTTTCTTTACACTAGTACCAATTATTACTTTATTGTAACGGACTGTCAACAGCACGTACGGCTTACTGCCCGTGCGACCCATATTTGTAAATAATATTCTAAATATCTTACTTTTTGTCTAATAAAGTCCTACTACTACTATATATATAGAAGTCCCGGCCACGCGTTGCTGTGGCTAAGGTATACGTTAAATTATGTTGTAGTAAAATTAGTGAGAAATCTAAATCAGAAAGTTTTTGTTTTACACAATTTTTTAGTTCTGGTACGTTAACTTACCCGGTATAAATATGGGTGGTGGTTTATGTGGAAGTGGTTTTGTTGGTTGAGATGAATTTATGTTGTTTGCATTCTCAGTATCATCCATAAGTGTATCATAAGGATTATATACATTTATTGATGGAATATTTTGAGGAGGCTTGCTGATTTCATTATACATTCGTTTTTTTTTCTACGAACTTGTTGGCAGTTTGGATTCTCATCGTCATCAAGAAGTCTCTGTATAGTAATATCATCTTGTGATATATTATAGTCATCTTGTTTTTCATTTAATTGAGGCATGGAGATTGTTTCTGTAATATTAGGCATATTATTATAACTAACATATTTACTTACAGTTTTGTTATTCCGTTCCTTAGTATCTTCATATGTTTTTAAATTGACATTCTTCTTAAATGTAAGCTTTATGTCACATAGGCCTGTACCAATTTGCGGAAATTCACTTGATATCTTATCATTCATGGTCTCTAGAACTGATTCGCCATATTGTTCAATGCTCCTTCTCGGTCCAGTTAAATTTAAATTAAGTTGCTGTCTTTCAGCCAGATTACTTAAAACTAATATTTACACACAAAATTAATATTATTGTCAATATATTGAAAATAAAATAAACACAAACACACTTAAATTATGAAATAATCAATATTTGTAATTCAATTGAAATTCGCGGTTGCAACAAAAAGCACAGCCACCTAGTTAAATAATAAACCAATTACCTTACACGGCCATATGTTAGAATCGTATGGAACTCACAGATAATTATAACTCTTTGTTAAATAATAAACAAATAATTTGCAATAAAAATAATGCGACTATAAATTTAGTTATAAACTTCCCTAAGTCTCAAGTTGGTTCAAACCGCACACAGTGTGCAAACTTTTATTAAAATCGTTTCAGTAATTTAGGATTCCATTGCGGACAAACAACGTGACACGTAATTTTTATATATTAAGATGGAAAAATCAGATAACTATAAAAACTCTAATCTTACGGGTTCGTGATTGTACTGGGGAAACAAGAGGTGAATTGGCACTACTACCTGACTTAATATGTGTGGAATAATAGGAAGAACCCTAAAAAATAAAACATTCAATATTCTAAGCGCGACAGGCCTAGAAGGCTCTTGTCCTACCATCCGACTGCTGGCCTAACCTCCACATGTGTTAATCACAGAGATAGGCGATCATAAGCCAGTGTAGGGGAGACATGCTGTCAGAATGTCGGGCCCCCCAGCCGTTATAGCTGGTCTTCTCAACCTGGATTCGCTACTTATTATAGCTACCCAAATGCGTCACGATGCTGGGTGGGCACTGGTCTCATAGTGGCCGAAATTCCATGAGGAAATTTCTTTCCACATGGAGACTCGAACCAGCACAAGTCCCGTAGCTCTGTGCCAAAGCATCTTGCCTTAATCACTCAGCTACGGCGCGGGACACATTAAAAATTATACAATTAAAATTCTATAAAACTATGGCAGTACCTATGTTAACATATGCTTGTGAAAATTGAACACTTGATAAATCAGATAAAAGAAAATTAGATGTAGCTGAAATGAAACTATTATGTTCAGTAGCAGGCCATACATTGTCAGGTAGGAAATAAAATTAAGAAATAACCGAATTAAATATATACAGTGTTGTAGATAAAATTCAATATTCAAGATCTAACTGGCTCCAACATATAGAAAGAATGACACCCAATACACTTCAAAAATTTTTCTTCACTACCAACCCAAAGGAAGAAGAAATATTGGCCGCCCCATAACTAGATGGAGGGATAAGGTCTCTACCTCTGGAACAACTAACAAATTTTAATTATTTGGGTTGTAATTTTACTATAAACGCAAAAACTGAAAGAGACGTACATATGAAACTGTCGAAATTTCAAATTATGTGCGGAACTATACATAAAACATTAAAGAATAAAACAAGAAGAGATACTAGATTGAAGTTTTATAAAACATTGGCAGTTCCTACATTACTTTATGGAAGCGAAACTTGGGTAATGACCAAAAAACTGCAAAGTAGAATACAAAGCGCAGAAATGAATTTCCTTAGAAGAACAAAATGCCGCACAAGATTGGATCGGATAAGGAATGAAGATATAAGAACAGAGTTAAATATATATCCATTGGATGAGAAAATCAGAGAATATAGAGAGAAATGGTTTACACATGTGGAAAGAATGAATGTAACAAGATTACCAAGAGCAGCATTCAACTATAAGCCAAGAGGTTCAAGGAATGTAGGAATGCCAGTGAAAAGATGGACAGAACAACTGTGAGGCGGAAGAGACAATTTGACTAGCCCATGAAGTAAAGAAGAAGAAGAAGAAGAAGAAGGAGATCTCTTGATGTGGAAACAGGTCTATGGCCTAACTCCATGCCGTATAAGAAGAAGAAGAAGAAGGAGAAGAGTTGACTTAAAAAAATATTGGCTCATCTGTTATTACTGAAGAGTCATTTCAAATGTGAATTTGTACATCCATCCATCCATAGTAATTCTGCCCGAGTGCAGGTGTTTCACTGCAATCATAACATTTGCATTCTATGCTTTGCAGCTTTACTAGGGAATTATAGGTGTGGTAGCTTCCCGTTGCTTTCCACACAGTATAAAGGTAAGATTTTTATACATGCTTTATGTGCGGAGTTTATGTAGGAGCAAAGCCGGCTGTGGCACACCCAACCGCGCATAGGCAGAACACCATGTGCCAGTTAGGTTATAAATGAAGAGCCCTGAATGTTTTCGAAGTGTACAATACAACCTAGACTCGCTTTGCGTTCGACTCAGACGCATTTCTTCTTAGTTATTTCTTTCTCTAGGAATACGCTATATGTGTTAAAGGAAAATGGTTTTGGCTGTATTACATTAATCGTAAAGATGTGTTTTGAATAATCTGAACGAATTCTCTTACGGTTCTTATCAAATATTAGAACAGTTGATTGACATGGTATCTTTTAAAAATCAACAAAATTTCTCTCAAGGCTTAAAAAATAATGTTAAACTGCATGCAATTGAATTAATAATTTAAGAACGAAAGGAAGAACGAAAATAAAATCAAACGAATAAGAAAAAGTAGGTCAAATAGAATCAATTTGCTACATGAAACAATAACTGATTGTGTGGATGTTTTATAGTGAGAACAGAGAGTCAATGCCATATTTTGTTTGCTGTTTGTAGCAAGTGAGGATGATGGGATGTTGTTAATTCAAACCTACTACCCACAGTCTTCATGAATAACTGCAAGCCTCCTACTATATTTACAGTAAATATTATGTATTACAAAATAAACAGTTTAAACGATTGCCTATATCTCGTATTTCGCACTTGTGTCATTTCTTATATTCAGACACAGGAAACTTCTGTATGTCACCTACATATGTCCGTTATAGTGAGACAGTAAAAATTCTAGGAGTATTTATTGACAACAACTTAAATTGGAATACTCAAATAAACCATACATGCAAAACAGTCTTCTCAATAATACATTCATCAAATCGCGTAAAAAATGTCTGTCATTCGTCCTCAGGAAAACGTTAGTAGAAACACTTGCAATGCCCCATTTTGATTATTGTGATACTCGTTTTTACAGACTTAAATATTGTTTTCACTCAAAGTCTTCAACGTGTTCATAATTCTTGTGCACGTTTTATTTGTGGCATTCGCAAATTAGACCATGTTACACCGTCCCTGCAACAATTATCGTGGCTTCGTCTAAGAGATCGTAGGACTGTCCATTTCCTATCCTTCACACATCATCGCCTAATTATTTATCACGCCGCTTCATCAGACTATCCGACACACATAATCTTGACACTCGATCCCATCAGCACATTGTCCTTTATATCCCTCCTCATCACACTGTATATTATTCATTACCTTTTACATTCTCACTTGCCAAAACATGGAATTCCCTTCCGACCTATATCAGAGACTGTCAAACTATAACATCGTTCAAAAACAAACCAAATAATTATTTAATAACAAACTAACTGATACACGTCACTGATAGAATTATTTTAACAATTTATAAATTTAATAATTTATGAAAATAATATTAAAATTAACAAATATTTTCATTTGTTTAAACATTGTATAACCGTAAAATTAGTTTCCTATATTTCCTATTTTTCTATTGTTTTTTATATAGGCCTCTACATTAGTCGGGAATGGTCTACCAACATTTTAATTTATCTTGCTAGAATACATTTTATTATTAGTTTTAGTCTTTATCTTAACTCTCATTAACTGGTTATGTTATAGATCATAATATAATAGATATTATCTTATTGGTCAAATCTTCATTTAATATTTAATATTAGAGTTAATCATGATTGTTATATTCTGATGTAATATATGTTTGTCCTGGTGAGTGTAAGAGAAGGCCACATGGCCTTAACTCCACCAGGCTAAATAAATAAATACATAGACAGAGAATTGCAGTCGTAGGATTTAGCTCATTATCTGAAAGTGGTGAAGTGTAAAGAGTTTCAAATTACAAATGAAGCATAATATACAGTGAGTTTCACTCGACTTGCGACCACTAGCGTGGACACTGCGTGGGCAGCGCGAGTTGATGACGCAATGCTTGCAGTCACTTTTCCCGCTATCGGCCGCAGGTCGAGTGAAACTCGCTGTACTCGTATATGTTATTAAGCGGTATTAATATAACAACGTACAATTCTATAAAACTATATAGGGTCACGATTAAGGGTAAGGACCAGTGAACATTTTCTTTGTAAGAAATATGTAATTTATATATTCCAACTAAGATAATTATATAAATATATTTTCAACTTTTCAAACTGTATTACTAATTTAACATTTTAATTCGAACGTTATAAGATGTCCGAATCTAGAGTTATGAATAGTTGCTGATGACGATTACCTGCAATTTTAGCCCATAATTTTTTCCACTACAAATAGTGCATCAAGTTCTTTGCTATTATTTTTTTGTAAGTGCGTTGTTTAATTTGTCCTCTTCTGTTTGTAAATTAATATGTAAAATAATCCGCACGCAACATATAGCATTTACCACATTTCTTGCAATGCGATATGCCATTGCGAAGGTGGCCCGGGATTTAATATCTCTCATTCGTGGATGTCATCAAAGGGAAATGTAAAATAATGTGCAAAGGCAAGCAGATTATATATATATATATATATATATATATATATATAGAGAGAGAGAGAGAGAGAGAGAGAGAGAGAGAGAGAGAGAGAGAGAGAAATGGTATTTTAACATTATTATCATCAACAAGTAAGTAGTCGGGGATTTCTTATTACACTGGTCAACATGATTTTTGTCTCATGAGTACTAATAGTTCTACTTAATACATTTTTTTTTATCGTGCTTTCAAATATGCATTCTGAATTTCTCCATCACCCACAACTTTTTTATTTCAGTTTCAATTAATGGATTTAAATAATTATTTTTTATTAAACGTTTTTTCGTCCATTGTAAAATAAAACCAAATGAGCTAACTCAAATGGTTTCAGCTATGGAAAAGAGATATCAAGGCAAATGTAATCCTAATATGCTGGCCGATTATTGTTGGACCAACGAGAGGGATGTTCCACAAGCGAAATGTAGCAGAAAATCGTAATTTCTTACTTTCTATGTGAGTCTAAATGTTCGAATATTGTGTAGTTACGAATATAGAACATATTAAAGTGTTTGAAATTATAAATGCCTGTCTCTTGGAAACCTTGCGTGATGGAGAAAACCGATATCATATTTGAATTAAGGAGAAAAACTACTTTCAGAATCACATATTTTTCTTTCTGAGACAAAAAAAAAAGTTTCTTTTTTGTTGCTCAGTGTTATTGCTAGATGTTAATTTATGTTAAAGTTTATTGTAATGTAATCTCAACTTGCGTAGTGGAACTGGTTGTAAATATTATTACACGGGAAACTAAATAGAGTACAAAATGAGTAATTGTGGTCCATATGGTACGAGCATTAAATTTATTGTTACGCTGTTGGTTGAACAGAAAGGGCAAACGAGAATGCGTGTGTGGGTGTTTTCATAAAGTTGCTACCTTAGCGACAACTTGCTTGTTTGCTAACATAACGTATCATTACATCCAGAGAACAGTTTTTATTCTACAATGTAAGCATATAGTAATATGATTACTATATCGACAAGGGAACTGTCAACCATTGCATACCTTGAAATTTCTCCAAGAGAAGCGTTTTGATGTACCAAGGCCGTGTCCAAAAAAAACTACCTCTTTTAACTGCAAGGCACATAAATCGAAGCCATAATCCAGCAATTGCAAACCCACAGTAAGAAGCTGATTCATGTCCCTGCTTGAAGTGGAGTGGAGTGAGGAGAGGCACTGCGCAGATGGCAGGTTGTAAGGGTTATTCAATCCATGATGTCAGGAGATATTTTACTTCCTTCTAAAAGTTTCCTCAAATTTGTCTTATAAGGGAAAACCCCGAAAAAAAAGAATCACTCAGGAAACTTGTTCCGTCCGAGACTCGAAATCGGTCCCGCTGCGCGACAAAGCAGCACGCTACCTGGAGACCACAGTGGTTCTGAATTTAAGTGCCTTGCAATTAAAAGCGGCAGATATTTTATTTCTGATTCGACTTTGATACATCACAAGGATTCACAGGCAGAAATTTTAGGGCAGGTTTCGGCAAGCAATGCTTTTCAGTTGCGTTGTGAATGCCATGGTTAAAGGCATGTGACTAGGTTGAAGTTGATTCTTCAGGAAAATAGCCACTTTGGTTGATTTTTTGGACCATTTACACATCAGACATCACTCCATCGATGTCTGGTACGTAAATGATGCATTACATCTATTAAAGCGATTCTTTTCTGAAGAATCAACTTCAACATGACCTTCTGGCATGTATCGATTCAACAATGTACGATCGATATGGTACAGCAAGAAATGCCAAATTATTAGAGGAAAAATGATCGGTCTATGAGATAAGTGGTCAGTGACATTAATAATAAAAATAAGAAATGCGCACAACGTGCAAGGGGGATTGTTTTTAGTCACTGCAGAGTTTCAGCAACGATCTGATCTCATCCTACAGTTTAACACATGATATTTCTCGCACTGTTCGCCACATCTTGCACACTTGCAGTCTGGGCCGGGCTCGTGGAATCTCTGGTTGCTGCACAGATTGTGGTAAAATCCATGCACAGCGAGTCTGCTCACTGTGTGGCGCAATTCATATCCTCCCTGAGTCCATTCACGGTTTGTCATGGCGTCAGTAATATAGAATTCTTCCCATATTTTGCTTTTCTTTTCGTAGAGCTCTTGCAGGAGGTCCTGGTAATCAGAGACATTAATTTAACCTAATTAGTAAGTTATTTAGCAGCACTCTCTAATTACAGATTTTGAAATTAGGACTTATTTTATGATTTATATTTAGTTGATGCTATTTTTATGTGGGCATCGATCCAAATATTTATAAACCTTAGACACTAACTTAGTGTTAAATTGAAGGTTTTAAAAACCCAATCCATTGGGTGACTCTGTAAATAAAAAAAAATGTAATATATATTTCCCGTCCGAGACTCGAAATCGGTCCCGCTGCGTGACAAGGCTATGTTGAACCATGACACACGTTATTTAATACATAAAAATTAATAATTGTTTGTTTGTTTGTACTTTATGCGCGGCCATACCGTTGATCCGATTGTGATGGGGCTTTTTGCAAAATGTTCAGGAGTTTCCCGGGATGAACATAGGCTATAAGAGAGTTGTGATACTCAACTCCTACACCCTCAAAAATCACTCTTTGTATTGGAAAAAGTGAAAAAGCTAGCTATTTGGATGATTAAATGGCTTACTCTGCCTAAACCATAATAAATACACAAAATTAATGTATACCGAATTAAATATCTCAAAAAGCTCTACAAAAAAAGTCCGCGGCAGCATATGTTTATCTCTTACGGATAACTCACAATAAACATTTTTGTCTTTCATTGATGCCAAGAAGATCGAGACAAGTATGTAGATTCCTGTGCAAGGATAGCAGCACATGACGGGAATTCTTTTACTGATAACTCACAATAACAAATTTTGTCTTTTAGCTCATTTATGCTAAGAAGATCAAGATAAGTAGATTTCGGGTAATCAGCACGGGAAATCTTAAAAAAATTACGATATACATTTATAATTATTTTTCAATTTACTTATTCAACTAATCATAAAGAGTAAATTAATTTTTGTCTTTCAGCTCATTTATGCCAAGAAGATCGGGATGACTAGATTCCCGGGCAACGCCGGGTAAACAACACGTGATATCTAAAAATAATTACGATATAAATGTTTCTTTCCACTTATTTAACTAAACATAAAACACATTAATTTCGTATAGATTCCCGGGCCACACCGGGTAATTAGCAAGGGGTATCTAAAAATATAAATTTATAATTATTTCTCCTCCTGCTTATTCAACTTAACATAAAAACGCATTAATGTTCGTTTATTTAGACGTAGCAGCGCACGCCGGGTATTAACTGGTGTATAATTTATATATATATATATATATATATATATATATATATATATATATATTATATTGTAGATTTTTGCGGATATAAGTATGAATAAGACATGTTTCTTGGGTTTTCCGCGTCTTGGATTCAAGTTCGTCGGAGTCAGTGGCCAGGGGCCGAACTTGAATCCAAGACGCGGAAAACCCAAGAAAATGTCTTATTCATATATATATATATATGGAATGATAAGAAAAATAAATGCCTGGACGGGATTCGAACCCGGATCTCTGAGTCTGTACTTCAGCGTGATATCCATTACACTACCAGGCGAATCCAATTCAAACACTTATTTTTCTTATATATGTATTATACTCTCCATTATTACTAGATGTCGCGAGAACTCGGTCTTCACCGCCATCTAGCAGCTGACTATAACAAGTAAGCAAATTAAAGAGAATATTTTTACCTTATAGCAGTGACGCTATATAGATGTTATAATTAAATATATATATATATATATATCCATAGTAATTATGCCCGAATGCAGGTCTTTCACTACAAGCATAGCATTTTAATGCTATGCTTTGCAGCTTTACTAAGGAGTTACAGGTATTGTAGCTTCCCGTTGCTTTCCACACCGGTGAAGGATGATGTTGATGATGATAATGGTAAGGATGATGATGATGATGGCCGGATGATTTTCGGGGACCTTTTGGCCCTAAGCTTCCTGACATTTGTCTTACAGGGTGAGGAAAAGCCCTGAAAAAAAACTCACGCAGGAGCCTATCCCGACCGGGAATCGAACCCGGGCCCGCTGCGTGATAAGGCAGCACGCTACCTCGAGACCACAGCGGTGGACATGTATATAAACTTTCATTTTCAACTTCCAATTACATCTCATAGCATGACTAATATTATACGTATTATATAAATTACCAAATGAGCATCATTCGAAGGTTATATCGATTGAATTCTGCCGATACCCGATAACATGATTGTTAGTATATAAATATGTAATTCTTTTAGTCCGTGTCATTTCATTGTCAGTCATAATTTATGGTCTTTACTCTTTCAACATCAGGTTTCTTTCCATTTCTCATTAAATACTTTATTTGTTGATTTTTAAAATCTTTCTTTTCATCGTTTTCTACTTCGTTAATTTGATTTATTTTCTGTAATTTACGTTTCTCTTATAATTACATTCATTTTAGATCGCTAGACTGCGTCATCAAATGACTATCACAAGAAGTTCACAAATATGTTTCTTAACAATTAAAATTTTACAACATTAAAACAAATTATTTGTAAATTACATAAAAAATACTGAAAAACACACAATTTATTGTTGCAGTTATGTGGATATTACCTGAGAGAAAAGTTGATTATAAAAATATGACGAATACCTTGAAATGAAGTGAAAAGCTGAGTTCAAAGCAACTTAAAATTATCATATTTGCAATGTAAAATATATATTAGTCATTGCTTAGAGGTGTAGCCAACTTATCGCAAAAACCCGCTAACAAACAAGTGAAAGCAAAACTAATCTGGTATATCATCTCGCCGTGGAGAACAAGTAACTGCTAGCATTGCCGTGTGGACATATCTCTCCATACATCCCTATCCTGAGTTGATGTTTTCCAATCATCCCCTGCATAATCTACTTCCCTCAAATCATAGTTAATATTCTCCCACCTCATTCTTGGTCTACCAACTGGGCGTTTTCCTTCTGGTTTTCCTACAAGAAGCTTCCATGCACCTCTTTAATTCCACTTTCGTGCCACATGTCCTACCCATCGCAGTCTACTTGACTTAACTGTTCTCATTATATCTGGCTTACTATAAATACCATGTAGTTCATTGTTATGTAGTCTTCTTCATTCACCTGTCTGTTCATCTCTCTTTGGTCCAAACATTTTCCTAACAACTTTACTCTCAAATGCTCGTAATCTCCTTTTCTCCCTTAAAGTAAGAGTCCATGTTTCGCATCCATATAATATAACTGGTAGAACAATAGTTTTATATATTTTCAGTTTAACGTTTTTTGAAAGGAGTTGGGACGTCAAGAGTCTTTGTAATGCATAATAGCATGCATTTCCAGAATTGAGCCTATGTTTAATCTCTTTGTGCATCTCATTCCAATTTGTTATTATTGTTCCTAGATATTTGAATTCTGCCACCTCCTCAAAATTTCCCTCATTTGTAATTAGCTGTCCGTTCCCATTATATAATGTATTTCTATGTGTGACCATATATTTACTTTTATTGATATTTACTTCCAGTCCCAATTTTTTAGTGTTACTCAATAGTGTGTGTGTTGGCCTTTAATATCTCCTCGCTATTGCCCAATAGTACTACATCATCAGCATAAACTAACAGGTTATTAATACCATTGAGTTGTAGGCCTTCTTCATCCTCTAAAGATTTGATGGCATGCTCTGTTTGCAATTTACAAGTCACATAGGCCTACTGCCAATATTTTTTAAATACCAACATCCGAATTATATTTTAATCAATAATGCCACAATGAAATGGTATTTTATGGGATCAGATTATAAGTTGTAAAAACAAACATTTTAATACAATAAGGAGTACAATGACATACTGTGCAGCAATTAAAATCTATAACAATAAGTACATTTATTCATGCAGAAATGGATTTTTGGAGGCGTTCAACCGGAATTTCTAGAAGAGATAAAATAAGAAACAGTGTAATTAAACGAAATATGAATGTTCAGGCTTCAATTGTGGATTTCATAAAAAATTAAAATGGTATGAATGACAGAAGAGAGATTCCCAAGAAGAATACTACAGGGTGGCGCATAAGTCTCCATACAGATAATGTTGCCTTTTCATTTACATTTATTTGTATTCTATTGTACATACAGTATTTATATTAACCTATGCATGGCGTGTGACGGGGAACACATCGAACATATTCTTTAAAACTACACCTTATTCAAGTTCGTTACCTACATGGAGACTTATACGCCATTCTGTAGAATGGGTGCCAATTGGTAGAAGAAGAAGGGGATGGCCAAAAATAACATAGATTGATGTTGTTTTGAGCAGCATGAGGGGAAAAATGATTGGACGATGAAGATTGAAATGACAGAGATATGTGGATGAGAATGACAGCAAGATGCGAAACATCGTGAAACTCGCTAAATAAATAAATAATTAAATCTAATATATAAAAATGCATGTTGTTTATTTGTTTGTACTTTATGCGCGGCCATACCATTGATCCGATTGTGATGGTGCTTTTTGCAAAATGTTCAGGAGATTCCCGGGATGAACATAGGCTATAAGAGAGTTGTGATACTCAACTCCTACATCCTTAAAAATTACCATTGTAGTGGAAAACGTGAAGAAAATTGCTTATTGGATGCTTAAATGGCTTACCCTGCCTAAACCATAACAAATACCCAACATTTATGTACACAGAATTGAATACCTCAAACAAGCTCTACAAAAAAGTCCGCGACAGCATATGTTTATCTCTAACGGATAATAACAATTTTTATGTTTCATTGATGCCAAGAAGATCGAGACAAGTACGTAGATTCCTGTGCAAGCATAGTAATAACTGTATATAAGTAGTATTAAGAACAAACACCCGAAACTTGTATCCTGAAAATGAACATAATAAAAACAGCAGAGAGTTATTAGGGACAAGAGCAGACCTGGGGATATGGGCATTAAGCCCGAGGAAACCCAGGGGGATGGTGGTGGGGCTCTTAATAAAAAAAAAACGTGCTAGCATAGCAGCACATGGCGAGTATTCTTTTACGGATAACTCACAATAACAAATTTTGTCTTTTAGCTCATTTATGCCAAGGAGATTCGAGACAAGTAGATTCCCGGGCAACACCGGGGAATCAGCACGGGTAATCTAAAAATTTAATTTATAATTATTTTCCCTTCTACTTATTCAACTAAACATAAAATCACATTAATTTTCATTTATTTAGGCGTAGCAGTGCACGCCAGGTATTAGCTAGTAAATAATTAAATAAATAAATAGTGATAATAATAATGATAATAATAATAATAATAATAATAATAATAATAATAATAATAATAATACTTATAATAATAATACTTATAATAATAATAATACTATAATAATAATAATTAGACAAAATAAGAAATACTGTCATAAGAGAAAAAATGAATATTGGTTATTCAATAGTAGATTATATACGGTATAAGCAATTAAATTGGTATGGGCACGTACGACGAATGCAAGAAGATAGATTACCCAGGAAAACATTAGAATGGTGTCCACCTGGAAGAAGGAGGAGAGGAAGACCTCGAAACTCGTGGATGTAGGGAATAAGAACTAGAATGAGAGCAAGAGGATTGGAGCACATGGATTGGATGGAGAGAGACGAGTGGAGAAGAAAAATAAAACTTTAGGCACAGAAAGATGTGTAAACATTAAAATTTTGTATATAAATAAAATAATAATAATAATAATAATTAGACAAAATAAGAAATACTGTCATAAGAGAAAAAATTAATATTGGTTATTCAATAGTAGATTAGATACGGTATAAGCAATTAAATTGGTATGGGCACGTACGACGAATGCAAGAAGATAGATTACCCAGGAAAACACTGGCATGGTGTCCACCTGGAAGAAGGAGGAGAAGAAGACCTCGAAACTCGTGGATGCAGGGAATAAGAACTGGAATGAGAGCAAGAGGACATGGATTGGATGGAGAGAGACGAGTGGAGAAGAAAAATAAAACTTTAGGCACAGAAAGATGTGTAAACATTAAAATTATGTATATAAATAAAATAATAATAATAATAATAATAATAATAATAATACGGCACTATGGCCCTGGGGTCGACTCAGCCTCTAACGGAAATTAGTACCAGACGCTTGTTCTGGGGGTAAAGGCGGCCGTCACGCAGGGCTGACAACCCGGCTGATATAAAGTGCCGATTGTCTAGAAAAAGTGGGAGCCTTAACCTCCTACTACCCCAAAGGCCTCCGGGCCTGTTGTGGGATTAAAAAAAATAATAACAAAACGGAATTAAGATCGTAAAGCATTTTCCACTCATTTTCAATGCAAGTCTGAGGTCTGATGTTCTGTTGATCTTAAGTCTGGATTTTCAATCCTTTTCTTTTTCGGACGTCCCAGCCCTTTCCACTTTCATATATATATATATATATATATATATATATATAATTTACACGAATAAGAAGAGTAGTAATTATAAATGTTTTTAAGGAAAGAATTTTCTTGACTGAAATTTTAATTATCTTAAACTCAACACATTTTCTTCTTGTATTTGTATTTATTTTTGATAACACGCTTAAGTAAGCTTAATGAGAAAATAGTGTTAGCCAATTTAATGGAGAATGAGACATTTCAAGCGAAGTATCTGGGATAAATAATTTATTTTCTTACAGAGCTGCTATTGATCCGGTATAAACCATTTTCAGAAGGGTTAGTTATTTGATTCATTAGTCGCTTTTGCAATTTTACGAAAAAAAATTACAGGGTCACTCAATGAATTTTACATAGGCTCATGCTGTTGTTTTGGATTTTTTAAAACCTTCAATTTAACATTAACATTTGAGTGTCTAAGGGTTATAAATATTTGGATCGATACCCACTTAGAAGTTGCATAAAATAAAAATAAATCATAAAATAAGACCTAGTTTTCTTCTTCTTCTTCCTTTATGATAGACCTAGTGGTTTGTTACGGTCTCAGTCCAACGTTTGCAGGGTCTGCCCAAAAATCTCTTGCCTGGTGGCTGGTAATTTAAGATTTGATGTGGTATTCTTGTTCTGCTCATTCTTCTTACATGAGATTTCCAGTTGTTTCTGTATTTTTTGTATATATTCCATGATTGATTCTGTTTGTAATTCTTTGAGAATCTCATAATTCCTTTTATGGTCTGTTCTTGAGTAACCCGCAGTACGTCTCATAAATTTAATTTCTGCCGCAGTTAGTCTTTGTTCATCTACACTGCGAATTGTCGAGGCCTCACTGCCGTAACATAATATAGGTCTGGCCAGTGTTTAATACATTCTAGTTCGTGTGTGTTGCTGTACTGTGTTTGGCTTGAAAATATTACTTATAATTCCTGTTACTCTATTCAATTTTATAATTGTTTGACTAAATTTTTTTTCCTCTTCGTATGTAACTTGGTATCCGAGATAGTTAAATGTGTTAGTTTGTTCTAATATTTTATTATTAATAACAATTTTACTGCGAATTGAGTCTTTTCCTAGGAATGCCATGACTTTATATTTTTCTGTTGAGATTTCCATGTTGTAGTTTATCGCAATTTGATGAAAAGAGTAGAGCGAACGTTGTAGGTCATCTTCTGAATTCGATATGAACACAATGTCATCTGCAAATAATAGGGTTTCTAAATTATATAATCTATTAAGTGGTATACTGCCACGTGGTTGTAGTCTCCACTCTTTAATCATTGAGTTCATGTATAGGCCTATTATGAAGAGCATTGGTGAAAGACCACATCCTTGTCTAACTCCTTGATTAACTGGTCTGCATTCAGAGATTATATTTTCAATCTTAACTTGGATGTAATTATCATAAGTAATGCCACGAGTGATTTCCAAATTATCGATAAATTCACGACTCACGAAGTGAGGAGTGAATTTATCTAGAGAATTTGGAAATCAAGAGTGGCATTTGTTAGGACTATTTAACGAATAAAATAAAGCTGTTTACTCACAAATCATTATTTAACTACAGTTATTTAAAAATATTTTTATATTTAAAGTAAACGGTGATGTTTGAAAACTAATGAGAAACGATAGGTAGCCTACGCTTCTACTGCTTCTTTTGTTTATCACTGCAACCAGATCATACTATTTATTGCCAAAGGAACGCAATATTGTAAGAATGCTCTCTAGTGGAGAAAAAATGAAACACATCAATCTGTATATTAATTCATTTTTGATGTCGTATACATTTAAGAAAGTGCAAACAGTGGTTTCTTTTTTTGGTGGTATAATCAATTGCTACAAATGTTGACATGTAAGCACTATTATATACAATCTGGTAGCCGTATTTTGTTATAGGCTCAGTCACTGCAAAATAACGGTCAGACCTGTTCAGAATATTAAAAAGGAGGAGCTTTGCTTAATATATGATAATCCTAACGTTGATAATTATTTCGTGAAACACGTCTCTGATTGGTTGTAATACAGAAATCATTGAAACGTGATTGGTCATTGACTCCCATTTGGGGCATGAGTTAAATAGTCCTTATAAATATTATATATAGCCTTTATCAGTTGGTCTGGGATTCCATCATATTTGAGGATATCTAATAATTTGTTTCTATTTACTTTGCCAAATGCCTTCTTCAAGTCAATAAACGCCACGTGTGTTTCAATATTAAACTCTCTGTGTTTTTATATTAGAATTTTAATAGTGAAGTATCCATCTGTACAGGATCTTCCTTTTCGGAATCCATTTTGCGCTTCATCTAATAAATTGTCATAATAATTAGTTAATTTTGATTTGAGTAACTTGGTGTATATTTTGTAGCCTGAGTCCAAAAGGCTTATTCCTCTGAAGTTATCGCAGTTATTTATATTAAAATCTGTAATTAGAGAGTGCTGCTAAATACATCTAAGAATTAATTTAGTAATTTGGTTAAATTAATGTCTCTGAGTATTTAACTCATGTCCCAAATGATAGTCAATGACCAATCATGTTTCAATGAATGTTGTTTTACACCAATGACAGTCGTGTTTCACCTCGCTCTTTATCGGTTTCTCTTTATCAGCTTTATTTTTTTTCTGAATAACTCAGAGCATAATTTTTCTCCAACAAATACATTGAATATAGCAAATAATGAACAGATTCCTTGATTTTACTGAGTTGTTTATAAAAAGAATAAATTAATAACATATAATGGTGATTATAATATACAGTTTGATGTGTTTCATTATTTCTCCACTAGGGTGCATTCTTACAATATTGCGACCCTATTTGACAATAAATAATTTGAAGTTGCAGTGATGAACAAATGAAACATAACCAAACATTTCTCATTTATTTTCAAACATCGGCGAGTACATTAAATATATACATATTTTAAAATAACTATATTTAAGTAATGATTTGTAAGTAAACAGCTTAATTTTATTCGTTAAATAGTTCTAACATATGCCACTCTTGATTTCCATATCCTCTAGATAAATTGGAACTCGCTCGTGGCATTACTTATGGTAATTTACTGTTTACTAGTGTTTTTGATTAATAGAAATCTTTTAAAAGTTTGATATGGGAATTGTATAAAATTTCGCAAATATTCTGTCTAAGAATTCATAAAATCTTGACAAAATCAACATATAATTGATTCCGATATTGTATTTTTATTAATAATGATTATATAAATAATAATAATATAATAGTACATTTATTGCATAAAATAACATCAGCATGAAATAAGAGACCTCTCAGCAACATTTGATGACCAATTCAGGCCCAGATTTCGACTGCAACGCTAGGAACCTGACATGTTAAAGAGCATCGTTAAATCAAATCTATCGATCTATAATAATAATAATAATAATAATAATAATAATAATAATAATAATAATAATAATATAACAATGACAATGATGATGATAACGATGATGATGATAACGATGATGATGATAATGATAACAATAATAATAGCACGGATACCAATAATGACACTAATAATAGTCTATTAATAACAACACTAATAATACTAATAATAATGATGATGATTATGGTGATGATTTTAATTTTGTATAGAGACATTCAATAACACCAAGGTTTCTCTTCAACCAAACAATTTCTTATACGCATGTTCGCACTCACTTGCAAACACACACAAACACGCACAAAAACACACACACAGATATATATATATATATATATATATATATATATATATATATATATAAAGAACAGATATTAGTTTACAATAATGTTGTCCTCCAAATATTTCTATCTTGTAGGGATATGCTATACCTATGCATATTATTTTGAGAGAGTAAACTTTTGCATATAATATTAAATATTTTCCCGCCAATATTATGCTGATCTTCCTCCCCTATTTCTTCTAATAATTTCTCAGTCATAAATTGATATAGGGATCATTTCTCTCTCCCCATTCCCCAGAAGAGTCCGTAACAGGCTACTTTTTAGATACATTTAGTTATAACTTTTTCCACTTTTTAACTCTGGATTATTTATTCTTTCTGTTCTCGATTTTTTGAACGATATTATTAAATATTATATTTCAGTAGTTTTATATTATATTGTTAGTTTCTTTTTCCAAGTTATAATACTTTCCTTGTTAAAAAAATGATAATACTTAATGGCACTATCGAACCCATAGGTTCATGGCCGCGCGGACATAAGCTCTCCATACATCCCTATCCTGAGCTAATGCTTTCTAATCATTTCCTGTATAGTCTACTTCCCTCAAATCATAGTCAATGTTATTCTCCCACCTCATTCTTGGTCTACCAATGGGCGTTTTCCCTCTAGTTTTCCTAAAATAAGCTTCCATGGAAAAATAATAATAATAATAGTAATAATAATAATAATTAATAATAATAACAATAATATTATTATTATTATTATTATTATTATTATATTATTATTATTATTATTATTATTATTATTATTATTAATATTTCGGTTTACTCACAACACTTAAAATAAAAAATGCATATATTTACATACAAAATTACGACACTATAACAATGTAATTAAACCAGAGTGCAGAAAGAGTAAACCAGAATAATGGAGCAGTAACATTAATTTTGAATAGAAAAAAAATATCGAAAATATAGTGAAAAAAGAATGCATAATTATAAGAAAAGTTTTAGGTCCACAAGTCATAGGTGAAGCATTTAGACTCAGAAGTAAAAAGGAAATAAAAATATATACATACATTCATAGTGATATTAGAAAACGAAGGTTAACATTTTATGGCCATATTAAACGGATGAACTCGAATAGGCTTACAAAACATAATGGAATTCTACGAAAACTGAAGTAAAGCCCAGTGGATAGTGTGAAGTGGATTGATGAAGTCAAAAAGGACTTAAAATTGGCAGGAATTACTAAAGAAGATATCCCAAACAGAGATAGGCTATATTTAGAATTAAGGTGAATAAGTGGCAAGTTGACCAAGAGGACAAACCGAAGAAAAAACTGGAACGACTTGGACAGATGTTAGAAAACAAGCTCATAGCAAAAGAATGAAAGAAATTTGGGCTCAAAGGAAACGCCTCTAAGTACTTTGTGTAGTCCTACATGAGCTCATCCACAATAAAAAAAATGCAATTTATACATAATCAAAAATTAATTGTAGTCTAATCAGAATGACATATTCTAAAATTCAGTGCAAATTCATTAATTTAGAAGATGCTAGACCCGCCCAAGTCCGCTGAAGGAAATGTTTTTGACACGGATAGTGGCTGTGTAGTATGGATGCTGCGACCCGGGCAGCCGCCCACTCGCCTGATGCAACCCGCTGTTAACCAGACTTTCTGAATGAAGCGATCGATCCGAGGGAGTGGCTCTTTGCCTCTCAATGACACAGGGTGCTATCGTCACCATGCATTCCACAACTGCTGCAGTGCCTCATTTTGTATGCTAATCAACTTACGCAAAAATAAAGATCACCAGAAAGTAAAATTGCTAACTTGTAGACATATTAAATAATTTAAATAAATATGAAATTACCTCGATACCTGGTATTTGGGATGCTGTAGGCTCTTAGATCCAGAATTTCTCACCCGACGACGAAAGATAAATACAAGCATTTTTCTGTACATTCTAATTATTCTCCGGTACTCATTTTAACGGAAGGTAAGTGAGCCCAAAATTAAAGCAGGATTTTAATATTACCTAAATAATAAAGTTAAAGTTAAGAAATAATTTTGTATTTTAAAATTCGTTTTATACTTAAGTATAACTTTAAATAAAAATGTAAATATTTTATTGTTAGTTGTTGTCAAATAAAAAATCTCTTAATAATAATAATAATAATAATAATAATAATAATAATAATAATAATAATAATAATAATAATAAATAATAAATAATACTAATGGTGATGGTGATGGTATTGATGAAAAAAATGTTTTACTAGACTATTTAATTCGTGCCCCAAATGGTAGTCAATGATCAATCACGTTTCAATGAATTTTGTTTTACAACCAATGACAGTCGTGTTTCACCTCGCTCTTTATAGATTTCTCTTTATCAGCTCCTGTTTTGTGATAAAGAAAGCTCCTCCTTTTTAATATTCTGTACAGGTCAGAGCACTATTTTGCAATGACTGACTCTCCAACAAACACATTGAATATAGCAAATAATGAACAGATTCCTTGATTTTACTGAGTTGTTTACTAAAAAAATAAATTAATATCCTATAATATAGGTTATAATAATACAGTTTGATGTGTTTCATTATTTCTCCACTAGGGCGTATTATTACAATATTGCGATCCTATTTGGCAATAAATAATAAGATCAAGTTACAGTGAATAAACATAACCTCACATTTCGTTTTAAAACATCACCTTTTACATTAATTGTATAAATATTTTAAAATGCCGGTAACTATATTTAAATAATGATTTTTGAGTAAACATCTTAATTTTATTCGTTAAATAGTCATATCAAATGCCACTCTTGATTTCCAAATCCTCTAGATAAATCCACTCGTGACATTATTTATGACTATTTAACTCATGCCCCAAATGGGAGTCAATGACCAATCACGTTTCAATGATTTCTGTTTTACAACCAATCAGAGTCGTGTTTCACGAAATATTTATCAGTGTTATATTTACCACATTAAATAAAGCTCCTCGTTTTTAATATTCTGAACAGGTCTGACCATTATTTTGCAGTGACTGAGCCTATAAGAAATACGACTACCAGATTGTATATATAGTGCATAGATGTCAACACATAGCGCTTGCAGGAGTTAATATAAAAACATTTGTAGCAATTTATTATACCACCAAAAAAAGAAACCACTGTTTGCACTTTCTTAAATGTATTTTTTCCCAGGTAATAATCCAGAAAAATATAATTGTCATATTTACATCATACTACATCAGAAATGAATTAATATACAGTTTGATGTGTTTCATTTTTTCTCCACTAGAGAGCATTCTTACAATATTGCGTTCCTTTGGCAATAAATAGTATGATCTGGTTGCAGTGATAAACAAAAGAAGCAGATGAAGCGTACCTATCGTTTCTCATTTGTTTTCAAACATCGCCTTTTACATTAAATATATAAATATTTTAAAATAACTATAGTTAAATAATGATTTGTGAGTAAACAGCTTAATTTTATTCGTTAAATAGTCCTAACAAATGCCACTCGTGATTTCCAAAATTCTCTAGATAAATTCACTCCTCACTTCGTGAGTCCTGAATTTATCGATAATTTGGAAATCACTCGTGGCATTACTTATGATAAAGATGTTTTTAATAATGCTTATAAAATTGTTTTAATTCATTGTTGTCAGAATTCAAAATATTTCTATTAAACTTTAAAAATAACTTTATACTTTCATAAACAAAAGTAAACTAAATTGTGATTGGAATTAAAAACGCTTATTTTTCTTATATGACCAATTGGATTTATCCTTATAATTATTAATCACTGTAAATTAAGAGTAATGTGATGTGACATAATACTATTATCACATGTTAAATTTATTTATTCTGTATCAACGTTTTGTTCTGAATGGAAGCAAGAATAACTCTTCAGAAAATAAAATCTCTTCTATTCTAGAATTGAGAAGAGTTTCATTTTATGCTTAAAATGAAAATAAAGTTATGAATAAGAAGAATTGATTTTAAATATATGGTGAAGAATATTACCAATCAGAATTTACTTGATCTTCTTGGAATTCAAGACTTGGAATAAATCTAAATTATTTCTTCAACTAACAAATTTTTGTTCATGAAGCGTCTCCTGTGTACCAACTTCCGACCCCTGAGAAGATAAATCACCTTTACCGCAATTTACCTAAAATAATCCCGATCTTAACCTACATTCAACTAGAAATCCTGGGGAACACTAAAAATCCTGCTTCAAAATTAGTAACCTATTAACTCAAATTAAAGAAGAACAGTCTTTCCTTTTAAACAAGGCGGCGTGGAAGGCTCTATCAGTAGCTATGCCACCGACGGCACAGCTCAGAGGTTCATTTGACCTCGGAAGTCCCACCCCTGTAACAAAGTATAGAAATTTTGGGGCGGGACTTCATATTATACTCCTACAATTTATTCGATTAAAACAAAAATCACCATTATGTAAAAGTTGATATAAACTCATTTATTCAAAGAATTAAATAAATGCCGTATTGTTTCTTCATGAGACGCATCTATTCTGAAAAAAGGAAACAAGTAGAAGGTTGACTCAATTTTAACCAGAATGTCATATGTGCCCCAAATGAGGAAAATTTTGAGGAAGTGGCTGAATTCAAATACCTAGGAACAATAATCACAAATAGGAATGAGATGCACAAATAAATTAAACATAGGCTCAATTCTGGAAATGCGTGCTATTATGCATTGCAGAGACTCTTGATGTCCAAACTCCTTTCAAAAAATGTTAAACTGAAAATATATAAAACTATTATTCTACCAGTTGTATTGGATGCGAAACATGGACTCTTTCTTTAAGGGAGGAAGTATTTGAGAATAAAGTACTTAGGAACATTTTTGGACCAAAGAGAGATGAACAGACAGGTGAATGGAGAAGACTACATAACAGTGAACTTCATGGTCTTTATAGGAAGCCAGATATAATAAGAACAGTTAAGTCTCGTAGACTGCGATGGGCAGGACATGTTGCACTTATGGGGAATGAAAGACTTGCATGGAAGCTTCTTGTAGGAAAGCCAGAGGGAAAACGCCCAGTTGGTAGACCAAGAATGAGGTGGGAGAATAACATTAACTATGATTTGAGGGAAGTTGATTGTACAGGGAATGATTGGAAAGCATTAGCTCAGGATAGGGCTGTATGGAGAGCTTATGTCCGCGCGGCCATGCATCTACGGGTTCGATAGTGCCAGTGAGTAAGTAAGTATGTCATATGTGACCTCTCTGGTCTAATTTATTCAATGTCATTTTGATCTCATTCTGAATAGAACTGATACGTGGGATATAGACTTATTAATGTTAACTCTATTGACATTGGAGATCAGAATAAACTGAAACTAGAAGCAAAGCGTATTAAGTAAATAATATAATTGGAAATTGAAGGAAATCCTAGTTGTTTGTAATAATGTTGGTGTAATGTAATTTCATATATTTACGCTATAAGATAGAATAATTTACTCCTAAGATAATAAAAAAAACTATTTTCTGAGAAAACTAAAAGAGATGATATGTTTCATGCCATACAAATTATTAATTTGAAACCAAAATTAATGAAAAACGTCGTTATGCTGTAAGATAATAAATGTACCATTTAAATTACAAATAAAATTGTAATTTATACTTAAATGTGGTTTAGAACTTTCATTATGAGAAATTTCCTTATTAAAATATACATTTTTCTAAAATTGAAATTCGTATCAAAACTTGGGGGGGGGGGAAACTGAAATAATGATTTCATATTATAAGGATGCGAAACATGAACTCCTACATTAAGGAAGGGGAATGTATAAGGAGGATTTGATAATAAAATTCTTAGGAACAATTTTTGATCAAAGAGAGATGATCAAACAGGCAAATGGAGGAGACTACATGATCTTTATGGGAAAGCAGAAAAAAATAATTAAAGACTCGTAGATTGCGTTGGGCAGGACATGTGAATCAAATAAAGTTATTGTAGTATTTTACATACAACTTGCTGCAATGATTAATCTGATTTCACACTTTAATTGTCGCACAATTATTTCCATTCACTGATAATTCCACTTGGCGCGACTACTTCCAATCTCAGTTCACTGTGTCGCTGTTACGTCACAACTAATTCACCCTCGTGCCCCCGTTTATATCGACCGGGGAAGGAAATTTCTCCGCTTTCAATCGAGACTTGTTTTGTACGGAAGCTTTTGGCGTCGAACATTCCTGACATGGAGCGTAAAGGCGTATACTCGAGCCGCCGATTCTCCGGCTCTGAAGTTTAGGTTGCACGAGGGGTAAAGGGAGAACTCGCCCTCTACTGCCAATAAGAAAATGCTTGTAGTGGAGTGAACGTTTGCCACAACCAATCACTGCTCTTGACGAGCCTATAGCGCGCTAGTAAGGTTTGAAATTGCTGAGATGTTGTCAGCTGTATGTTTGCTAACCGCATACATAAAGCGGCCACTCCCACTGAATATCCATATCGACAACACTGTCGTGAAAATGTCAAGGCCGGAGAATCAGTGGCTGCAGTGTAGAGAATCTTCCGTCATGGAAGACTAGACGCATATCGAAATTTCTGCGCGGGTCTTTCAACTCGCGACTTTTTCACCCACTTACTAAGCAAGATCTCCCTACCCTTGAAATTCTATTATACAATGGTCACAATAGTAATAATAACAACAACAACAATAATAATAATAATAATAATAATAATAATAATAATAATAATAATAATAATAATAATAATAATAATAATAATAATAATAATAATAATAATAATAATAATAATAATAATAATAATAATAATAATCCGTCGTTCGGTGTCATTCCTTGTGGGTTTTAGCATTGCACATTTTTGTGTATAATGGGCAGCTGGTCCATTCCTTCAACCTCCAGCTTGGAGGCTCGGGCAATTTTTAATCAACGCCGACCTACAAGGTAGCAAGCAATGTCTGTAACTCTAGTAAGGGACCCTTACTGGGTGCTATTAGCTGGATGAGCTGAAACAAAATATTTTTTACGAAGTTGTCTCTTCCACCTCAACTTTTTTCAAACTGGCTTGGGACATCTCAAGAAGATGACATCTGATAGAATTCCTTAGAAGGGCTAGGAGTGGAAAATAGAAAGGAAAATAAGAGAGGGAGGACTTAAAGAAGGTTGGATGGACGGTATGAGAAGAAGTATGAGTGAACCGGGACTTACAGATGGGATGTTCAGTACCGCTACAGCTGGAGAAGGCGATTTTCTAGAATGAGACAGAAAACCACTGTATTGAGGTTAAATTCTGAAAAAAGAAACATGGCTCCATAAAGATTTTATTATTTTTTTCTTTCTTTACTTTGTATACGATCCCTCATATGTTTCAAAATATCTTATGAAATTTTTAGCTGATAAGAAATTAGTCAAATTAGTCAATATTAAAACGAATTAATTAAAATGAAATAGTTTTCACTTCTGTGTGAATTTACAATACTTATTCATGGACTTAATTATACCAGTTAAAATATGCAACTACTACTAACTAACTCACTGGCTCTATCGAACCCGTAGGTTCATGGTCGCGCGGACATAAGCTCTCCATACATTCCTATCCTGAGCTAATGTTTTCCAATCATCCCCTGTACAATCTTCTTCCATTAAATCATGGATAATGTTATTTTCCCATCTCATTCTTGGTCTACCAACTGGGCGTTTTGCTTCTGGTTTTCCTACAAGTAGTTTCCATGAATTTCTTTTATTCCCCATTTGTTCCATATGTCCTGCCCATCGCAGTCTAAACTCCTGGCGTGACAGGCCTAGAAGGACATTAGCCTACCATCCGGCTGCTGGCCTCACATCCACATGTGCAATCACAGAGGTAGATGATCCTCCAGCCAGTTTAGGGGTGACATGTAGTCAGAATGTCGAGTCCCCCAGCCGTTATAACTGATTTTCTCAACCTGGAGCCGCTACTTATTGTAGCTACCCAAATGCCTCACGATGTTGGGTGGACACCAGTCCCATACTGGCGCCCATCGCAGTCTACGAGACTTAACTGTTATTATTATATCTGGCTTCCTATACATACCATGTAGCTCACTATTATGTACTGCTGCTAATAATAATAATAATAATAATAATAATAATAATAATAATAATAATAATAATAATAATAATAATAATAATAATAATAATAATAATAATAATAACAATAATAATAATAATTATAATAATTATAACAACAATTATAATAATTATAACAATAATAATAATAATAATAATAATAATAATAATAATAATTTTATTCTTTATTAGGTATTTCTCTATAATACAGTAGTTTTCCTAAAACCCATTGTAAATTTTATTCACATAAATCCCTATTCTCTGCATCACTTTCTGTTAATCCTTTCGAGACCATGCTTATATGCACTCCTCGTATCCACTTCTTTTGGTCTCCCATTTCTTATGTTGCCCTTCGCTTCAAATTTAATAACTTCTTAGGTATCCTGTTATCTGACACCTCTTTACGTGGCCAAACCATTTTATTCTTCTTTCTTCAATAACTTGTAGAACATCTTTTTGAACATTCATTTTATATCTGATTTTAGCATTTATTATCTTGTCTTTTCCTGAATTTCTAGCTCTCCTCTAAACGTTCATCTCTGTTACTAATAGTTTATTTCTTTGCTCTCTGCTTAATGTCTACTTTTCCGCTCCGCACAATACAATAGTATACTCTCCACCAATGAACTATAAATGAGTTTTTTTTAATTTGTATACTCCACAACACCGAATTTAACATTCAAATTGTTTTCCTTTCTTGACTTACTCTTTTCTTTATCTCAGAATTACTTGTTCCTTCTGTCTCTAATATCGAAGTCAATTATTTGAATTGGTTAATTGTCTTAATATAATAATAATAATAATAATAATAATAATAATAATAATTATTATTATTATTATTATTACTATTATTATTTTGTCGAGTATTAATATTATAGCATATTAATGAAATTATCTTCGGGCAGAGAAGAGAAGAGGAGAGAGAGAGAGAGAGAAAGAAAGAGAGAGAGAGAGAGAGAGAGAGAGAGAGAGAGAGAGAGAGACAAAGAGAGTGGGAGAGATGTATGTTACATTTAGTGAACTCCAATAATATATAGAACGTATTAAATTTCGATGATGAACATGGATTTTAGCTGCAGAATAGCTATAAAAGGGAAATCACCGTGTTGTAGTACTTTCTACCATCCCTTGTGACCTAGAAACTTCATTGACTAAACTTCTAGAACATTGAGCGATATCGAACGCGGACACGTGCCTGATAAGCATGGAACTGGGGTTAGATTCCTATGTGGGGGTAAGTTCACAAGGTTTTCCGTCACTCATGGAGTTCGATGTACCACTGTAGGCCCTCATTTATAATTAATGCTACATGTGCAGACCATTCAGTGAAACTTTTCATTCAGTGAATTTCAAATTGTGTATTTCCAGGTAATTTTTAGACCAAACCAGTACGATTAAGGGGAGAAACTAGTACACTTAGAATTAATTCTGAGATTACATAAATATAATAAAAATAGTTACAAACTGTATTTAACTACTAAAAAAATAAAAAAAATATATTTTGTAAAATTGCAATCAAAATACTAAACTGAAATTTAATTTGGCGATACGAACAATAGGAGAAAAATATATAGAACAAGATAAAGAAGTTTATGCAGTATTTGTTGACCTGGAAAAGGCCTTTGACAGAGTGAATTGGAATAAACTCATGATGATCTTGAAGAAAATTCGCGTGAACTGGAAGGAGAGGAGACTCATAAGTAATCTTTATATGAAACAGCGAATAAAAGTGAATATAGAAATATATTTGTCAGAGGGAAGAGAAATTGGAAGGAAGGGTACGGCAAGAATGTCCTCTATCACCTGCTCTTTTCGACATCTACCTGGAAGACCTAATGAAACCGATTCAGAAATACAGGAGGCGTAAACATGCGAGGAAGAAGAATTAAGTGCATGAGATTTGCTGATGATATGGCTTTGCTAGCAGAAGATGCAATGACACTGAGGAACACGCTGATGGAGCTAAAATACAAGTGCGAGGATTATTTAGATTTAGATTTAGACTTGGGATGAAGATAAATGTAAATAAGACAAAGGTCATGATTATAGGAAGGAAACCAAGGAAGATATACACGAGGATTAAAGGTGAGGCCATTGAGCAAGTGGAGGGCTTGTACTGTCAGTAGTAACATGAACTGCGGTCAAGAAGTAAAGCAGATGATAGCAATGGCAAAAGAAGCTTTTAACTAGAAGAGAAGCATTTTCTGCGGACCTTTGGCAAAATAATAACGGAAGAGGCTAGTGTAGTGCTTTGTGTGGAGTGTAGCATTGTACGGTGCAGATACTTAGATATTACGACGGTGTGAGGAAAAGCGACTGAGAGCTTTTGGGATGTGGATATGGAGAAGGATGGAGCGTATAAAATGGATAGACAAAATAAAAAAAAATAAAGATGTGCTAGACAGAGTGGGTAGAAACCAGCTGTTTTTAACTGCAAGACACAGACATCGAAGTCATAATCCAGCAATGGCAACCTACTGTTCGAAGTAGATGGACATCCTTGCTTGAGTTTAGCGGAGAGTAGTGCGGTGGGTCGCAGGGCGGCGCGGACGGCATATAATGAGGATTATCCAATTCAACAAGTTTTTCCTGCAGTTTAAATGAAGCGATTTGACGCTGGATTTTACTACCTTGCATTCAAAAGCAGCAGATAATAGTTGAAAGTTTCCTCGTTAGATCAAAGCCGTGAATATATATATATATATATTGCTATTACATTTTAATCAAAGGACATCTACAAAAACACTGAGCAATAGAAAGAGATAGCGCACTGTACAGAATAAAAAGTAGTTTTGGCATGACATGGTTTTAAATATTAAAGCGTCAATAAAAAGAAAAAAATTATTTACAATCTTTTACAATTTTATATACATAAAAATGGCTTCTAATTGTGTATATAGCGAACTGAAGAATTATAACAAGTAGTTTCTCTCACAAACGTACAGTGATGCTGTGTGATTCAAGATGAAGTAACACCCCCTCACTGCGCAAACCACACTGCAGTTTATCTTCCTTAAGGTTAAAGGTGGCCACGACTGCAAAGCTACGTCTTATTCTTCCTTTATCTATGACGGATTTACACACTTATATTCGATAACTTAAGCATACATTTTATAATTCAATTAATCCTAATTTAAATTTGTTTCATTTATAACTTCCCTGCATCATTATTTTTGAATGTTTTTTTTTTCAAATGCCCCAGGTTTGTATTTCGACATTCCTGGTTTCTCTCCTGGGATGGCGTACTTCTAACCCACTTCTGAGGTTGGGGCGCCTGGAAGGCGGGGTTACGTTACCCCGATGATATGATGAGTGATGACGATGATGATAATGGTGCGCCAGGAGAGTCCCTAATCCTAAGCTTAACCTAAGATGAATATGAATGATGATGATTTCGATGGCCATATGATTTCGGGGACCGTTTGGGCCTTAAAGTTTTCCTGACATTTGTCTTACAGGTGAGGAAAAACCCCGATAAAAACCTCACCCAGAAAAACTGTCCCGACCGGGGATCGGACCCGGGCCCGCTGCATGACAAGGCAGCACGCTACCCCAAGACCACAGCGGTGGACTTATTTTTGAATGTTGATACTGAAATTTAGAGCTATACGTAACTAAGCACAACTTTAAAGAGACGTGCATTTTATTTCTCAACAATGAATTAAGTTAACATAAATGTACGCGTACGGTACATATAAAACATAGTCTAGTTACAAGAAATAATTTTTTTGTAAAGTTAGAAAACTCAGAAAGGGAAAAATTAGTTCTTGGAATGCATATACAGTAAAGCTTGCTCAAAGCGCAATCGCATGGGACCAATTTTTTTCGACATCGGACAAAATTCCGCATTATAAAAAACCAAAACTTATTAATAATCTTAGATTATAGAGTACCGTATATGTCTTTTTATGAACCTTGGATTAATTGTAGTTCCGCTGCCGTTGAAAAGTGAAGTATAGTGTGTATGAGCAACTTCGACGGTAACGCGCAAAAAAAAAAAAACAGTCCCTCAGCATTAAAAATCTCTCTTAGACGCGTATCCTGAAATTCAAGTATGCAGTTTCGGTTTTCGCTCACTAACTACACTTTCGTCCACATTCTTTGATTCCCACAAATTTCATTCCACACTACATTGTGCCGTCTTTTAAAACTGTCCAGCCAACCTGAAGAGTCCTTGAAATCGTTATTCCCTTAGGGATTTAGCAAGAGCTAGAGCTTGACTTTGGAGCATCGGTCCGGGAATGTTTGGTGATTTATCTTCAATCACTCTCACCGGTGGCGGCGGCAGCAACAGCATCAGCAATGATGTGGCGTAGAATTGGTATATCTTTATCATGGTATCTTTGCATTGCCATGGTGGAGTGACTTGCGTGCTTAAATGACCCTGAGAGCTATGCCGGCGGTAGCATTGCTGCCGAAAGGGTTACCCATTCCTGACAAGTCGAAGGCGATAAGCCAGACGGAAAGAAATTGCCTTGGTCGAAGGAGTGACGATCTTTCACCGTAAAATACAAACGTCAAGAAACTTGGATATGAGTTCCACTGGGGTAGAATTTTCTGGAGGTAAAAAAAAAAAAAAAAAAAAAAAATACGTATTCTATTCGGTTCTCCAAGAGGGGAGTACTTCAAGGAATACGTGCCAAACACAGTAAAGGCGGCAGTGAAGCATCTTGTAGGAAAATCAGAGGGAAAACGCCCAGTTGGTAGACCAAGAATGAGATGGAAGAATAACATTAACCATGATTTGTGGGAAATAGATTATACAAAATATGTTTGGAAAACATTAGCTTAGGATAGGGATGTGTGTAGAGCTTATGTCCGTGCGGCCATGAACCTATGGGTTCGATAATGCCAGTGAATTAGTTATATATGGTATATATTATATTATTAGTGTATTTTTCAAGAAAACAGACTTGATCACAGGCATTAAATAATATTTTTTTACTTGCAACAGTCTTCTACCGGGGTTGTGATATGTATATAGATTATTTACAGGGTGTTTCAGAATAAATATTACATACTTCTAGAGGTTGTAGAGGGGACTTAGTAGATGCAGGTTTTGATCCGGAAACGTATAATTTCGATGTAAAATAAGTTTGAAGATCAAAACACAATGGGCTGATATCATGAGTCTTGTGTTTCAGAATAAGTATTACAGACTTATAGGGGTTGTACTACACCTGTCGAGTCGGAGGAAGATCTTCTTGCACGAATTCACCAATTATTGTGGGGCGTGTGTATGAAAACATGAGTCGCAGGTACACTTTGTGCAATGAACAACAGGGCCGTCACGTGGAACCACATTTGTACAATCCCTAAAAGTCTGTAATATTTATTCTGAAACAAACTAAATAAGTTTAATTATATAACAGGAACACTAAAAAGAACTTTGAAAAATAAAGCCAGAAAAGACTATATTATGAAATTATACAAGAAAATGGCAGTGCCTATTATTACTTATGGATCCGAAACATGGACAGTGACAATACAACAATCTGCGGGAATACAAGCTGCTGAAATGAGATTCTTCAGACCAATAGCGGGATATCAAAGAACAGACAAAAAACATAACACAGAAATAAGACAACTAAAAGTAGAGGAATTAAACACAACAGTAGAGAAATACAGAACAAACTGGAAAGAATACTTGGCTAGGATGACTGAGAATAGAATACCAAAAGCAGCGTACAACTATTCACCACGAGGAAGAAGAAGTTTGGGAAGACCAAGGAAAAGATGGAAAGAGCAGCAATTTGGAGCCGGAACAGGCTAGAAAATAAGCCTAAACCGTGAAGAAGAAGAAAAAGAAGAAGAAGAAACACAAGACACACGATATCAGCCCATTGTGTTTCGATCCTCAAACCTATTTTACATCGAAATAGTACGTTTCTGTGCATGGGTTCCTTACCAAAACTTTATCTTCTAATTTCTCTCTACAATCCCTAGAAGTCTGTAACACTTATTTTGAAACATTACATTTATCATTCTCCTTTACATTAAGTCTTTGTGCGTCAGAGTGCGTTTTATATTTTCAAACTTTATCCTTATTTTTTCTTTATATTATTACCTAATGTATTTAAAGAGGATCGGCTACCAAAATCTGTTTTGGAATGGAAACCTGAGGGAAGACGAGGCAGAGGAAGACATAAAACATCCTGGAGTCGGGGAATATATTTATACATGAAGGAGAAATGTCTACAACCAGGAGATTGGATGGACCGACAAAATTGGCTATTGGGAATCGGACGATATCAAATACATTAATCAACCGATTATCTATCTATTTAATTGTCTTGTTCAGTATGGTATTATCATTTGCTTTAATCATTCTCATTTCAATTAATTCTTTAGATGTCAGATTGCATTTAATATTTTGATTTTTTTTCGAAATTTTTGTTTTTTATTATCTTCTAATGTCTTTAATAACCTTCTTCAGTTTTGGTATTAATCTACGATCATATATTGTTTTCTTTATTGTATATACTCCTGTCTTAATTTTTTATGTGCTAGAATTAATTTGTATCTTGAAATTGGCTCCTAAATTTAACATATTTCTCTCTCTCTCTCTCTTTACTTACAAATTTGTGATGTATGTATTCTATAGGTATTAATTTTGTAACTCAACTGTACCCGAGCACGGGCATTTGCCCATTCGGGTGTCAATATTGTGTACAACATTTATTTTTGAATCACACATTTATTTATTCTTATTTGGTTTCTTATTGAAGGGGATCATTGGAAGTGCTGCCTGTGGCTCACGGGCCATTATTTACACATTACTGCAGAAAATTATATCCGATTTAACGTGATATTCATTTAGTGCACATCTGGATATATGTTAAAGAATATTTGCACAAGTCTTGATAATGAGTTTGTGGTAAATTTCATTATTTGCGCTGCGAATTTGCGAGGAGTGTTAATGTTTGTATCTATGGCAATATAAGGCTGTTTGAGTGTTTCCAGAAATAGTAAAATATGTTTATACAGCGTAGCTATACTTAACCTATGAAACTTGCAGCACCACTGCGTGGGTTTTCTAGGTCATCTAGGAAGGTGTTAGATGACATCTACAAATGGGTTCCCAGAACAAGTATAGGGTGTACTCTTACATGTATTCTGAAAATAAAATCTATAACAATTCTCAAGATGGATATAAATGCTAGAAACAATGTCTTGTTATACACTAAGTGGAAAACAATGAAAGCTCGTACTGTCTGACTAATTTTATAACATATGTTAAATTTGTAGCAATGTATTTTTTACCACGTGGTACATATATTTGTCGTTCTGCAATTATAAAAAAAAATAACCAGTTTTACTCCCTTCATGAATGAGTTAATTTTTTTTGCAACTCGTACAAAATTTGCTTTTGCTTTCAAAACGGGAGAGAATTTCTTATTTATACAGAAATATTATTTTCCCAGAAAATTACTTCTTAAACAAAATGTATATTTCTAAAGTAAGTCATCAAAACAAATTTATAACTATTTTTCCTAAAGCAAATGTTCCTATTTCCCTCATTAAATTGTTTGAAAAATTCAATTCCCAGAAACAACAGCAGCAGCAACAACAACGACGACGACCACGATTATGATGACGACGACGATTATGATGACGACGATTATGATTATGATAATTATGATAATGATGACGTTGATAATAATAATAACAATAATAATAATAATAATGTTGATAATAATAATAATAATGTTGATAATAATAATAATAATAATGTTGATAATAATAATAATAATGTTGATAATAATAATAACGTTGATAATAATAATAATAATAATAATAATAATAATAATAATAATAATAATAATAATAATAATAATAATAATAATAATAATAATGATAATGTTGATGATAATAATAATAATAATAATGTTGATGATAATAATACTAATAATGTTGATGATAATAATAATAATGTCGATAATAATAATAATAATAATAATAATAATAATAATAATAATAATAATAATAATAATAATAATGTTGATAATAATAATAATGTTGATAATAATGATAATAATGTTGATAATAATGATAATAATGTGCAGAAAGACCTGCATTTGGAACTGGTTTTTTAGTCAGAAGGAGGATCCTATCCGCTATCCGAGATATTAAGTTTGTTAGTGATAGGATATCTTACATAATTCTAAAGGGTAAACGACATGATTTTATAATTGTGAATGTACATGCCCCCACAGAAGATAAAGATGACAAGATCAAGGATGAGTTCTATGAAGAATTAGAATGCTTATTTGATAGCCTCTCACAATATCATATGAAAATTGTATTAGGAGATTTTAATGCAAAAGTGGGGCGGGAAGATATATTCAAACCAACAATAGGCAAATTCAGTCTTCATGAAGATAGTAACGACAACGGGGTTAGATTAATCACCTTTGCCACATCAAAGAATCTCCTTGTTAAGAGCACAACATTTCAGCATAAGGATATTCATAAATACACCTGGACATCTCCAGATGGAGAAACTCGGAACCAGATAGATCATGTATTAGTGGACAAACGCTGGCACAGTAGCATCATCGATGTTAGATCAGTTAGAGGGACAGACTGCAATTCGGATCATCATCTGGTCAGGGTGAAAATCAGACAACGGCTATCGCTTATGAGAGGAACAAATGCTAAAGAGGATTCTGTAAAATTTGAATTAAAAAACTTGAAAAATGATGAAATACGGCAAGAATACCAAATCAAAATTGCTAATAGATTTGAAGTACTGGATTCGTCAGATGACAATGTGACAAACGAAGAAGAAACTGATATAAATAAAGAATGGGAGGCTATAAGAGATACTATTAAAGTGTCAGCATCAGAAAGCATTGGTTGTTTAAAAAAGAGGCAAAACAAGAAATGGTTTGATGAGGAATGTGCCGACATTGTAAAGGAAAGAAAACTAGCAAAAATGAAATGGTTACACGAGCCAAATGAGGTAAATTTGGAGCAATTGGGTACTATTAGACGGGAAACCACCAAGTTACTAAAGAGTAAAAAGAGAGAATATTTGAGAGAGAAGATTAATGATCTTGAATTGAACGCAAAAAATAGGAACATTAGAGAATTATATCAGGGAATTAGGATAGAGAAGAAAGGGTTTCAGGCTAGAACAAACATAATTCGGAATGAAAATGGGGATATGATTGCAGATTCCAGGAGTATATTAAACAGATGGAAAAGTTACTTTAATCAGCTATTAAATGTACATACAGAACAGGACATTGAGGAGGATAATTTACAGACAGCAGAAATGCTAGTCGCAGAACCAAATGCATTAGAGGTTGAAATGGCGATTGAAAAATTGAAGATGTATAAAGCATCAGGTTCAGATGAGATCCCAGCAGAACTGATAAAATCAGGGGGAGATAAATTGATGGACAAAATACGCTGGTTGCTTAGTATGATTTGGGAAAAAGAAGCTCTTCCAGATGAATGGAAAGAATCAATTATCGTACCAATTTATAAGAAAGGAGATAAAACTGATTGCAACAACTACAGGGGCATCTCATTACTTTCAACTTCATACAAAATTCTAACAAATATATTAGTAAGCAGACTTACTCCCTATATTGATGACATTCTAGGAGATCATCAATGTGCATTTAGAAGAAACAGATCTACAACAGATCAGATTTTTAGTATAAGACAGATTTTAGAAAAGAAATGGGAATATAATGGTACTGTACATCAACTATACGTAGACTTCAAAAAAGCATATGATTCAATTAAGAGGGAGAAGTTATATAGTATCCTGCTGGAGTTCGGAATTCCTAAAAAGTTAGTTAGACTTATACGAATGTCTCTAAATGGCACAAAGAGTAGGGTGCGTGTAGGCAAAGAGTTTTCGGACACTTTTGAAATCCAGAATGGGTTGAAGCAAGGAGATGCACTATCTCCTCTACTATTTAATTTTGTACTAGAGCATGCCATTAAATCTTTAGAGAATGAGGAAGGCTTACAACTGGATGGTATTAATAAACTGTTAGTTTATGCTGATGATGTAGTATTGTTGGCCGATAGTGAGGAGATACTAAAGGACAATATGCACACACTATTGAGTAACACCAAGAACTTAGGACTGGAAGTAAATATCAATAAAACTAAATATATGGTCACACGTAGAAATGCATTATATAATGGAAATGGACAGCTAATGACAAATGAGGGAAATTTTGAGGAAGTGGCTGAATTCAAATACCTAGGAACAATAATCACAAATAGGAATGAGATGCACAAAGAAATTAAACATAGGCTCAATTCTGGAAATGCATGCTATTATGCATTGCAGAGACTCTTGATGTCCCAACTCCTTTCAAAAAACGTTAAACTGAAAATATATAAAACTATTATTCTACCAGTTATATTATATGGATGCGAAACATGGACTCTTACTTTAAGGGAGGAGAGGGGATTACAAGTATTTGAGAATAAAGTACTTAGGAAAATTTTTGGACCAAAGAGAGATGAACAGACAGGTGAATGGAGAAGACTACATAACAATGAACTACGTGGTCTTTATAAGAAGCCAGATATAATAAGAACAGTTAAGTCTCGTAGACTGCATTTCTACGTGTGACATGTTGCACGTATGGGGAATGAAAGTCTTGCATGGAGGCTTCTTGTAGGAAAGCCAGAGGGAAAACGCCCAGTTGGTAGACCAAGTATGAGGTGGGAGAGTAACATTAACTATGATTTGAGGGAAGTAGATTATACAGGGAATGATTGGAAAGGATTAGCTCAGGATAGGGATGTATGGAGAGCTTATGTCCGCGCGGCCATGAACCTACGGGTTCGATAGTACCAGTGAGTAAGTAAATAATGATAATAATAATAATAATAATAATAATGTTGATGATAATAATGTTGATAATAATGATGATGATAATAATGTTAATAATAATAATGATGATAATAATGTTGATAATAATAATGATAATAATGTTGATAATGATAATAATAATGATAATGAAAATTATTATGTAAAAAATGATATTTTTATCTATAGATCGCTGCAAGGTCAGCATACACTGTAACAGAAAATTATAATTAAAAAACATGAAGCACGTCTTCAAATAGGAAATTAAAATAAATCGCGTCTATAGTAAAGTTCTAATACAAGGCACAACCAATTGTATTTACTTCATAATTATATTAAACTTAAAATATTATGAAAAAACATCATTTAGTTGGAGTTTTTATATAATTATTTTCCATTTTCCTCTTCTAATTTTATTGTTCCCTGTTCTCAGTATCTTCCTTCCAGAATATTTTCAATCATTTGTGATTGTATATTTTTTATTCCTTTATTCCAAAGTTTTGTAGCACAAGTTGAAATTGACTTACTATCCTCGCCATCCATTGTTAGTGAGATTTTGCAAGAATTTATTTGTACCATACCACTGGGTTTCTTTTTTATGCTGACATGAGAATTAGAAGTGTCCTTATAGAAGTTCTCCAGTTACCTATTGACATCCCTAGACTGTATGATATATTCTTCCCAGAAATGCAAAGGGTTAGGTGTTTTCAGGATGATATAGAAAAACATATCTTCAGCATATACATTTCTGCAGGACATTTTTACAATCTGGTATTTCTCATTTCAACCATACTCGTAATTTGACAGCATAAGTCGGAATATGTTTACAATGCCTAAATATCAGTCATCAATAAGATACTCCAATAACATCAAATAAATACAGAGAACAACTGAGGGAACATGAATTAAAAAAATGGCGCAATATTCCGCATACAGGGAAAGGGCGATGTTCTATTTAAAGGTTATACTCCAGCCGAACATGGATCAGAAATAATACTAATATAATGTCTTTTGAGTGTAGAGATAGGATCAAAATGCAGCAAATGAGGGCACCGTTCAAATGATTCTGGGCAGATCCTAGGGAAATTACCGTTGTAGGTACTGCCGAAGGAGTCTGAAACTCTTGTTCATGTCTTAGGATGTTGCCCTTAGGAGAAACCTTCTTCATCATTATGCTTAATAGAATGAGAAATCTCATCGGTAAGTCCACGAGCAATGTAATAGAATTAATGGAATGGAATTTGCTGACTTTTGAAAGAAAGGAAATACATTTTATTTGCATTGCTCATGGGCCTGCTTGGCCGTACGTGCATATATTTTTTCCATGAATAATATAAAAAAATGAACATAGAATTGTATAAACAAATACATACATGGCTACACATCTACACTCATACTTAGGTAGGACATAAAACCAATAAAAATATATATATGTCTACAGTACATACACAATAATACACATCTACACTCATATATAAAAAGACCGTGTGTATAAATAAAACTAAATATATGGTCACACATAGAAATAAATGATATAATGCAAATGGAAAACTAATGACAAATGAGGGAAATTTTGAGGAAGTGGCTGAATTCAAATACCTAGGAACAATAATCACAAACAGAAATAAGATACACAAGGAAGTTAAACATAGGCTCAATTCTGGAAATGGGTGTTATTATGCTTTACAGAGACTCTTGACTTCTCAACTCCTTTAAAAAAATGTTAAACTGAAAATATATAACACTATTATTCTACCAGTTATATTATGTGGATGCGAAACATGCACTCTTACATTAAGGGAGGAAAGGAGATTACGAGTATTTGAGAATAAAGTTCTTAGGAACATTTTTGGACCAAAGAGAGATGAACAGACATGTGAATGGAGAAGACTGAATAACAGTGAATTACATGGTCTTTATAGGAAGCCAGATACAATGAGAACAGTTAAGTCTCGTAGACTGCGATTGGTAGGACATGTGGCACGAATGGGGAATGAAAGACGTGCATGGAAGCTTCTTGTAGGAAAACCAGAGGGAAAATGCCCAAGTTGGTAGACCAAGAATGAGGTGGGAGAATAACATTAAGTATGATTTGAGGATGTAGATTATACAGGGGATGTTTGGAAAAACGTTGACTCAGGATATCGATGTATGGAGAGCTTATGTCCGCGCGGCCATGAACCTACGGGTTCGATAGTGCCAGTGAGTTATTTAGTATAAATAAAAGAAAATAAATTGTCTCTAGTCCACGAGTAAGTTCATGGGATAGCTGAGGGCGGCAGTATACGTCGTATTGATATGATTGTTATTATTCCCAACAATTCCGTTCTCACCATTGATTATATAATACGTTTTGAATCCAGCGTTAAACAATCAGATGAGGTGAACTAGGAGAATAAGTTATTATAATCGAGTCTACAACTCCTTATTACAAGGACTATTTAACTCATGCCCCAAATGCGAGTAAATGACCAATCACATTTCGTTGATTTTCGATTTACAACCAATCACAGTCGTGTTTCGCCTAGAATTTACCAACTAAAGTTTATCATAATAAAGAAAGCACCTCCTTTTTAACATTCTGAATAGGTCATTGCATTATTTTGCAGTGACCGACTCGCTAAGAGATAAGGGCTACCAAATTGTATATATAGTGCATGAATGTCAACACATAGCGCATGCAGGAGTTAATATAAAAACATTAGTAGCAATTGATTATACCACCAAAAAAAAAAAGCCACTGTTTGCAATTTCTTAAAAGTATTTTTTCCCAGGTAATAATCCAGGAAAATATATTTGTCATATTTACATCATACGACATCAGAAATGAATTAATATACAGTTTGATGTGTTTCATTTTTTTTCCCACTAGAGTACATTCTTACAATATGGCGTTCCTTTGGCAATAAATAATATGATCTGGTTGCAGTGAGAACAAAAGAAGCAAATGAAGCATACCAATCGTTTTCAAACATCGCCGTTTACATTAAATATATAAATATTTTAAAATAACTATAGTTAAATAATGATTTGTGAGTAAACAGCTTAATTTTATTCGTTAAATAGTCCTAACAAATGCCACCCTTGATTTCCAAATTCTCTAGATAAATTCACTCCTCACTTCGTGAGTCGTGAATTTATCGATAATTTGGAAATCACTCGTGGCATTACTTATGACAAGTACCACCTAGATACAATCTCCGTTCAAGGATTACTTACTTGCATATACCATTTCAACTATACTGTAATTCTATCTTGATTTATATCTATTGTACAAATTCCAAATTTTTATTTTTTGTCTCTTTATAATCTATTTTTTATTGTTATACTTTTGTATTGTCACTTTTGGCAGACCCTATTTGATTAATTTTATTAAAATCTTCTTGTTTCCCTTAATAGATATTTAGGCGTTCTCTCCTTACAGGGAAGAATTTGAACCATACTAATTTAGTTACACTTGTTTTCTAATAGATGCCATTTGAGTGGTCCGTGGTCAGCGTTCCGTCTCATACTGACATCTAGGAAATCAAGGTAGTACTAGGATGGGAAAATTCGGTAAATTTTGCTTAGAGACCTTTGAATTCAGGCTTAAGGATCTTTTACGAGCCTGAAAATCTTCAGACTCTGGACCCACGGCTTAAAGTCCCTCCCGGAGGACTTGCTCCTTGGATTTTTCCACCCTAAAAAAATCTATCGACCCCGGCCGAGTTTGAACCCGTGACCCTCAGGTCCATAGGCAAGGAGCATAATCACTAGTCCACCGCGGCCGATTTTATTAAAATAAATTAATTAATTAATTTGTTTACCAACATCTAAAAATAAACATTAAACTGAAAAATGTATAAAACTTTTATTCTTCCAGTTATATTATATGGATGCGAAAAATTGACTCTTACTTTAAGGAAGGAGAAAAGAGTACGAGTATTGGAGAATAAAGTTCTTAGGGACATTTTTGGACCAAAGAGAGATGAACAGATAGGCAAATGGAGAAGACTGTATAACAGTGAGTTACATGATTTTTATTATAGGAAAGCATGTATAAATAGAACACTTTACGTCTCATAGACTGCAATAAGCAGGAAATAGGGGCATGGGAACTCCGTGTAGGAAAACCAGATGGAAATTGCCCAATAGGTAGATTAAGAATGAAGTGGTAGAATAACACTAACCGTTATATGAGGGAAGTAAAATATACAGGATATGATTGGAAAATATTCGCTCAGATTAGGGATGTATGGAGAGTTTATGTCCAGGTAGATGAACCCACGGGTTCAATAATGCCAGTAAGTGAGTTAGTTACCATGATATTAATAAAAAATCGAATATTGCTATTTTTACGCGCTGTGTAGGCCTATAAGTGCGCTGTGATATGGACCATTCCGCCGGGGCTATGGTATCTGCCATCACGTATGTTTATCGATTTCCCAGAGACCTTCGGATATCTGTGTCACTTTCCAGGAACATCAGCTTCTCTTTCCATCTGTTATCATATGGATTGGTAGATATTCGGTCAGAAATAACGCAAACTATGAGGGATTATACAGTGACGCAATAAACAGCAAATTATAATATTAGTTAAATTGTTTCACATAATCAGCTGTGTTTTGCTTGCGTGTTGACTTTAACAAATGAGGCGAGAGTAAATTCTATATTTTCAATAATAGACATTTCTAATATAATGATCTTATTTTTGTGTACATGTATTTAGTTTAAATAACGCCTCTGTGCTATAACGGTTACCGTGAATTAATAGGATCCTGGGGGTCACAGGTTCGATTCCTGAGTATACCATAGAGATTTTCCTTTGGATATAGGGTCTAGAATGGGGTTCATTCTTCCTCATAAAGATAAAAGAGTACTTCATTCATTCATAATGTTCTGCCCAAGAGCAGGTCTTTCACTGCAAACTCAACATTCTCCATTATTTCCTTAACTCAGCCTTCCTTTTTTGTATCTGCATAAAAACCATTTATTTTAATATTATCTATTATTTGATGTCTTTTTCTGCCTCTAACTTTCTTTCAATTGACCATTCCTTCTAGGGAATCCCTCAGCAGGCAGTTTCTTCTTAGCCAGTGGCCAATCCAATGTCTTTTCCTCTTCTTTATGAGTTTCAGCATTGTTCTTCCTTCACCCACTCTGTGTAGCACATCTTTATTTTTAATTTTGTTTGTCCATTTTATATGTTCGATTCTTCTGCATATCCACATCTAAAAAGCTTCCAATCGCTTTTCCTCATTCCGTCGTAATGTCCAAGTCTCTGCACCATACAATGCTACACTCCACACAAAGCACTTAGTCTCTTCCGTAATTCGTTTGCCAAAGTTCCGCAGAAAATGCTTCTCTTCTTGTTAGTACTTGATGAGAAATAACAAAAATATGGTTAAGAAAGGCTGGAACTTTGTTTGAGGGACTACAGCACGCTGCTCATGTGACTCTCAGCACTGTTTTTTTTTTGCCAAGCAGTGACAATCAAATACTTTGGTCGATATGGATTTAATTTCATCATCATCATCGTCATCATCATCATCATCATCATCATCATCTGCATTCATGGATTAGGTCTGTTGACCCGTTCCGACTTCAGCCCATCTCTTTCTAGGTCTGCCCACATCTCGGGTGCCTTTAGGTTTGTATTTTGTTATTTTTTGGATATCTATCTTCATTCATTCTGTCTATGTGTTGTTTCCATTTTTGTCTATATGTATCTATTTTATCAGTTATTGCAAATATTTAAAGTTCCTGTCTTATTTCTGTGTTCTTGATTCTGTCTTCCTTAGTGCACCCTTTAACAGTTCTCAAAAATTTCATTTCTGCCGCCGTTACCCTACTTAGATCTTGTTATTTTATGTATCCAGGCTTCTGAACCACAGAGCAGTACCGGTACTGCCAACGTTTCGTAAAATTTCAATTCGGTCTCTGTTGTTGTTTTGTTATTTAATTTACAAAATATAAACTATGTGGAAACTTTCTATCTTTGTGCATATAAGAAGAATTTCTGATGTGACACACTACGATATGTAAAAAAAAACTTTAAATCCACTCTATTATATTTAAACGTGCTGATCACAGTGATCTAGTAGTTTCCATTCTCAACTCTGTATCTGAGGTAGGCGGATATTAATGGAACATACAAAACTATTATGCTTCCAGTTATACTGTATAGATGCAAAACATAATATCTTACTTTCAGATAATCGAAAAGGTTACGAGTATTTTAGAATAAAGTTCTTAGGAAAATGTTTTGACCAAAGAGAGACGAACAGTGGATGAAGAGAACTACATAACATGATGTTTATAGGAAGCCGGATGTAGTAACAACAGTTTATAAAGAATGAAGAAGAATCGTGCTGCTAAACTTGCTTTTGCTAAAATAAATCTATATAAAAGTAAATGGTTTGGTATATTGTTCGGATGAGATGAAACTAAATTTATTCAGCTCTGATGGAAGGAGTAAGGAGAAAGTCGAAACAATAATCATATAAAAATCTATCAAAATTACAGATGGGGGAGGTTCCAGCATGTTATAGAGGTGTATGACTACTCCACTAGGTGAAATCATACATTTAATTGATGGGATTACGACAATTTTGAACCACAAAGCAAAGTGATTAGAAAATGGGGATACAATCAAAGTATATTTTCCAAAAGGAAAATGACTCTATGGTAAAACACATAGCCCACATCAACAAAAGCCGGCTGGCATGAAATGTGCCAAAGCAACCAAAAACGCCTACTCAACCTTTGGATCTAAATTTGATGGAGCATCTGTAGTCGATTTCGATAGTAAACATTCGAAATAAGAATTTTTCGTCGAAAGAGGCCTTCAAAACAAAATGTGTGGGGGAATGGGAAAGAATTGAAACTTCACTGTTCCAAAACTTAGCCAAAACGATGCAAACCCAATGGGAAGCGTATTCAAAGCTGGTGGATATTCAACTAAGAAGGAGAGGACACGCTCTGTTTATCGCCAAATTTAATAAAATATTGTGAAAGTACGAGATATACTGTTTAAAATCTTACCAGGTTTAAGGGACTAATGCCACGTCGTTTAGTAAATAATAACAATTCTTTGTAATATACTTATATTAGATGCCTATTAAAGGAACCACGTGTCATGTGATGGTATAGCTCATTTCGATAGACGCTGGATTGTCACGTAGGCATTCCGGGTTCAAATTCTGCTCGACTTTTTTCTTAAAAATAATGATTAATATTGCAACCAAAGTTATCTAATTACGTTGTCACATTTCTCCATGTATTGAAAATTTCATATTTTAAACAAATTTGTCTTTGACTGCAGAAATAAAAATTGTAAATACACTTATACAATTTAACATTTGTGTGTGCATAGAGATGCGCAACCCAAGTATAAATTTATCATGTACAAAAATATAAATATTGCAACATGAATTAAAATAATAATAATAAAATGATAATAATAATAATAAAATGATAATAATACTACTACTAATAATAAAATGATAATAAAATAATAATAAAAAAATGATAATAAAATAATAATAATAAAATGATAATAATAATAATAATAATCATAATCATAATATTTACACCAACACTAACATACGGGTCTGAGACTTGGCCTTTAACGATCTCTGATAAAAATAAAATTGAGACAATAGAAATGAGATTTCTCAGATCAGTTGCATCACCTCAGATCAGGTGTATCTCTAAGAGATCAAAAGAGAAGTCAAGATATCAGAGATGAACTACAAATCTATAATATAAACGAGAGAATACACACAAATAAACGTAATTGGTTTGAACATATAAAAAGAATGTCAATTAATCGTTTATCAAAACAGCTGCTTCATTATAGGCCTCTAGGCCGAAGAAATGTAGGAAGACCAAAACGTCGTTGGAATGACGACCTGCGCCTGCGGCATGTAGTGCGCCGCGGAGCGGAACGGGCCAACAGGCTCATACCTTGAAGATGATGATGATAATATTTACACCAAGCGTTATCAAAAAAAGTAGGGTTGACCAAGACTCGAACCTAGAATACCTGCGTGATAGTCCAGCATCTATCCACATGAGCTACATCGTAAGCAATTTCTTTAATAGGAACTTACAGATATTATGTTACGAAGAATCGCTGATATTTCCAAAACGAGAGACCATTAGCCCCTTAAATCAGGTGTGATTTTAAACAGTAGGTATTGTTCATTAATTTCACAAAATTTTATTTAATTTGGTAATATACAGTATGTGTCCTCTCCTTTTAAATATAAAATCACATGTTTAGAGAATTTTTTTATTTATTTCTCTGAGTATACGGACAAGAGCGCTGTAGAATTGTGTTATGCTTTGTTGCATATAATATTTACATGTGTTTCTTTATTTTATGTGTAGAAAATTAATTATTAAAAGAAAATGAATACATTATATATATATATATATTATTTCTTTGAATCGATATGTACATTTTATTAATAAATTTACTGTACGAACGAGTGTGTTACATAATTTATATCTGAAGTAATTTTAACTATTAATAAAAATAAACGGAATATTAAAATTGTGTTAGCAATAGTGGAAACATAATGCCTTTTTTCGAAAAAAAAAAAAGGTAAATACATTGTATACGGGTCTGTTTATCCACATTGTGCATATTTCTGTACTACAGTTAAATAACAATATATGAATAAATAAACAAATTCACACATTAAATTATTTTCAGTCTGGACAAGCTGACGATAAAACAGAATTGTTTTGAAACATGTCCAAGAACAAATCAACATTAATTTTGAGGTAAGATGATCAGACTGAAAATAATTTAATTAAAATAACCTCAAAATATAACGTACTAAAATTAAGTATTAAATTCATACATATCTACAGTTTTTACAAAAAAACACAAACACTCACACGCGCGCGCATCACGCAAACGCACACGCACACGCGCGCACTCACTCACTCACTCACTCACTCACTCACTCACTCACTCACTCACTCACTCACTCACTCACTCACTCACTCACTCACTCACTCACTCACACTCCACTCACTCACTCACTCACTCACTCACTCACTCACTCACTCACTCACTCACTCACTCACTCAATCACTCAATCACTCACTCAATCACTCACTCAATCACTCACTCACTCACTCACTCACTCACTCACTCACTCACTCCCTCACTCACTCACTCACTCACTCACTCACTCACTCACTCACTCACTCACTCACTCACTCACTCACTCACTCACTCACTCACTCACTCACTCACTCACTCACTCACTCACTCACTCACTCACTCATTCACACACTCACTCACTCACTCACTCACTCACTCACTCACTCACTCACTCACTCACTCACTCACTCACTCACTCACTCACTCACTCACTCACTCACTCACTCACTCTCTCACTCACTCATTCTCTCATTATCTCATTCACTCATTCACTCATTCACTCATTCACTCATTCACTCATTCACTCATTCACTCATTCACTCATTCACTCATTCACTCGTTCACTCGTTCACTCGTTCACTCGTTCACTCGTTCACTCGTTCACTCGTACACTCGCTCACTCGTACGTACACTCGCTCACTCGTACGTACACTCGCTCACTCGTACGTACACTCGCTCACTCGTACGTACACTCGCTCACTCGTACGTACACTCGCTCACTCGTACGTACACTCGCTCACTCGTACGTACACTCGCTCACTCGTACGTACACTCGCTCACTCGTACGTACACTCGCTCACTCGTACACTCGCTCACGCATTAGCACAATCACTTACTTGTACACTCACTCATTTGTACACTCACTCACTTGTACACTTACTCGTACACTCGCTCACTCGTACACTCACTCACTTGTACACTTACTCGTACACTCGCTCACTCGTACACTCACTCATTCGTACACTCAGACACTTGTACACTCACTCATTCGTACACTCAGACACTTGTACACTCACTCATTCGTACACTCAGACACTTGTACACTCATACATAAAAGGAACAAGTATAAAACATTTCCTCTCGCCCATGCACCTATCTATCTCTCATTGTATGCGACTTCGTATAAATGAAATTCAGTATTACCATAGTGATTATTATAAGGGTATCTACATCCGGGAAATTATAATTAATATTTCATCATCAATCATCAATCATCCATTACAGATTAGGTCATTGGCCTGTTCCGCTTCAGGATAGAAATTGATCCCTCCATCGCTTCTTAGGACGCCGTAGCGTAGTGGTTAAGGCACTGAGCTACAAGCCGGAGGGTCGAGGATTCAAGTCCCGTTGGGGTCAGGATTTTTAAACTGACCCAAACACTCTGGCGGCACTATGGCCCTGGGGTCGACTCAGCCTCTAACTGAAATTAGTACCAGACGCTTGTTCTGGGGGCAAAGACAGCCGCCACGCAGGGCTGACAACCCGGCTGACATAAAGTGCCGATTGTCTAGAAAAAGTGGGAGCCTTAACCTCCTACTACCCCGAGGGCCTCCGGGCCTGTTGTGGGATTACTTTACTTTATCGCTTCTTAGGTCTTCCTGGGTCTCTTCGTCCTGTGGGTCTGTAGTTGAATAGCTGCAGAGGTAGACTAATGTTTGGCATTCTAAGGTGGTATTCATGCCAATTATTTTGGTATATGTGGATGGTTTCAGTTATTGCTGGTGTGTTGACAGCTTTGCATGTGGTCATAAAGCGTATAACCCGCTAAAGATCTTAATAACATCATTTCTGCAGCCACTATCCTGTAATTAAAAGCAATATAATCAGCATTACTTTTCTTTTTCTTAAAAATACCTGTGTGCATTGTTATTGTTAACGTATGAATTTTTCCCCTGAAAACATTTCAGTTGATTCTACTATTAGGTCTAGACTATTTTATCATCAACAACAAGGATTAAGCCCAATGGCCTGTTCCGATCTCATTATAGGTCGAATTGGTCCTTCCATCTCTTCAATGGTCTTCCCAACAATCTTCTCCCTTTTGGTTTATAATTATACATTCTTCTTGGTATGCGCTGTTCATTAATTCGTAATACGTGCTGAAGATAAGCATTTTGATAGTATTTAATTCTTTCACAGAGATTAAATATATTAAGTTCTGTTCTTATATCTTCCGTTTTTCTTTTTATCGGTCCTTTGGTATCCTGCTATTGCTCTCAACATCTTCATTTCTGCAGCCTCTATTTGTTTACTATCTGCCTTTGTTAATGTCCAGGTTATTTAAATTGTATTGGTAAAAAGTTGAACGCCGTTTTTATTGGCAACTTCTTCAGCTTCCCAATTCTGCGGGTTGTCTAGACAGAGACTTGAAGGAGGTTCCAATAGATTTGGGATGTTTACACTTGAAGCTTACATTTGCATGCTTTATTTTGTGCGTTGAATAGGCGAAACGAAGGCAACTTTTTACATGAAATCAAGTCAATTAAAAATTCAGAAATACAGTATATGACAAAATAGTCCTTGCATTGGTAGATAATAATTTTAAATGTTCAATACTTGATATAACATTTTAAAGTGTAGTACAGAGAGAGAAGCTATGTTAATTTGTTGTTGAAATTAAGTTTGAGATTCCGCTAGATTCTCCATGGAAAGAGCTATATTTTAGAAATGAAACAATGCAAAAAGTTTAGTCATGGATTTATTTAACTTTAACGTTTAGCATACACGTAAAGAAGTAGGCATGTTGTACAATTAAAAGCGATTTTTCTATGTTTCATGAAAAATTAACTTGCCTATTTTTTTCCCCATGTACCCTTCAAATATAGTTTGCTGTTTGATTTAATATTAAGACATAGAGAAAAAACTTAAGCATTGCAAGAAGTATGTATTCGTGATAATAAATTTATTATCATAAGTAATGCTACTAGTTATTTGCAAATATCCATAAATTCACGACTCACTTCGTGAGTCGTGAATTTATCTAGAGAATTTGGAAATGAAGAGTGGCATTTGTTAGGACTATTTAACTAATAAAATTATGCTGTTTACTCACAAATTATTATTTAAAATATAGTTACTTTAAAATATTTATTTATTTAATGTAAACGGCGATGCTTGAAAACAAATGAGAAGCGATTGTTACGCTTGTTCATCACTGCAACCGGATCATATTATTTATTGTCAAAGGATCACAATGTTGTAAGAATGCACCCTAGTGGAGAAATTTATAACCAACATTATAGGTATTAATTAATTTCTGATGTCCTATGATATAAATATGTCAATTATATTTTTCTGCAACGTTATTTCCTGGGAAATAATTTGTTTAAGAAAGTGCAAACAGTTTTTTCTTTCTTTTTGTGATATAATCAATTGTTACAACTGTTTTTATATTATCTCCCGCAGGCACTATCAGCTGACATTCGTGCACGGTATATACAATCTGGTACACATATTTCTTCTAGAGTCAGTCACTGCAAAATAATGCCATGACCTATTTAGATTGTTAAAAAGGAGGTACTTTCTTTAATATTATAAATTTGTTTGATAAATTGGAGGTGAAACACGACTGTGATTGGTTGTAGTTAAAAAAATCATCGAAATGTGATTGGTCATTGAATCCCATTTGGGGCATGAGTTAAATAGTCAATTTAAATAACTGCATACTATATGTCAGAAAAAGTGTGGAAGTTCGTTTGAAAATGTATTGATATCATTCTTTATTTATTTAGTCTGTTGGAGTTAAAGCTATGTGGCCTTCTCTTTCACTCATCAGGACAAACGTATGTTTCATTCAAATAAAAACATCACAGTAATATTAGATAATCATTTATTTGGGCAAATTGAACAATAATAAAAGTAAGACCTAATAACTTTATTAAGTTAAACATAATTAAAATAATAATAATAATAATAATAATAATAATAATAATAATACTTTATTTATTCTGGCAGAGTTAAGGCCATAAGAACCTCTCTTCCACTCAACCAGCACAAATGCAAATAAATATTTGACAAATATAGATGTACACTATACTAATTATAAACAGTTAAAGATACATTAAATGTAGCAATGTAAATTTAATGTACAAACAACATTTTATAGGGTAATAACAATAATGATACGATAATAATAATAATTATTATTATTATAATAATAATATAAATATGATACATTATACGAGAAACACCAATTAATATATATATCTTACACTGGATAATAATGAAGACGAGTTTAGAGCAAATATAAATTTAGATTTCTTTTAAAAGATGCCAATGTCCGGCAGCCCCTTATTTCTTGTGGTAGGGAATTCCAGTTGCGAGAAGTGAAGATGGTATATGACATGGAGTGTTGTGATGTCCTATGTTGCGGTATATTAAGCAAGAGGCTATGTTGTGATCTTGTGTTTAAGAATAGGCTATAAGAATGTACACACAAAGGAAGAACTGCTCCTATCTGTTATAGTGAAAAAATACAAGGAAATCAATAAAATATAATGAATTAATCCAGCACTTTGTTAAAATATTTGATACATTTAGCATTTTATTAGATGTACTTATTCTAAAACTGGAAACTATAAGAAATATTTTGTAGAAATTAATGTGACTTACCTGATGTTACTTTACCATGGCAGAACAATAGGAAAAAGTTTATTTTATTCATTGAATGACGTATGTCATGCTATTATAAAAACATTCAATTAACTGAATTATATAGGCTTACGTAAAAAATTGTAGCTGTCCAGTTTTCTTCTGACGTCATAGCTTAGTTCGATTGGCAAACAGACGCAGATACTTTTCCATCCGTTTGATTAAATAACTAACGTTCCTCACCAATTCCTCTTAAACTATTCTCCGTGAACCAATAAAGTCGAATTACGATGCTAGTAATGATCTATGTTTGCGCATCTTCCATTTCAAGCTGGAATAATACCGTGCAAATGTTGAAAGAATTATTATTGGTGCTCGATTTAGCCCGCAAGGCATAACTCCCGACAGAAATAACAATGCTATGGCGAAGTCTACGTCAGCTGTTACGCACGAGTATCGATCTGCGAGAATAGGCGCCAGCGATTCGATATCCAAGCGTTGTGGTGTTAGTGAGGAAAGCACAAATGTTTCCTTCTTGTGGTAGAGTCTACTTAGCAAAATACGTAGATTTCTCTTGGATTCATATATACTTAAATAAATTTGGTTTTTTATTGGGTTTAGGTTTAGATAAGGGGAAATTTGTTACCCTTTCTTATTCTTCTCCCTTTCAAGTATTAGGCGAGACCTGTTACGATCCTATAGAAAATTTTCCCTCCAGCGTTTCATAGGACGGCCCAGAGATCTTCGTCCTCTTGGTATATAATTATAAACAGCTTTGGGGATTAGATTTGAACTCATTCTTTCAACATGGTGTTTCCAATTTAGTTGGTACTGCTTAATATATTCCAAAATTGCCGTAGTCTTTAATTCTTTTAAGATATCGGTGTTCCTTTTCCGATCCCATCTCGTGTAACCCGCTGTTGTGCGCATGAATCTCATTTCACAAGCCGTTATTCTGCTTTCATGTTGTCTTTTTAGTGTCCATGCTTCACTACCATAGGTCAACACTGGTCTAGCCAAAGTGTTATATAAACGTAATCTGGTGTTTTTTTTGTACAAGGGATGGTTTCATAACTAGATTAATAATTCCCAAACTTTTATTATAACTAGTAATTTTTTTTAGGGATATCCTTTTCATCCCAGATAGAGAGATAGTATCCAAGATATTTAAGTTGATTAGATCTCTCTAAAATTTTATTCTGGAGACAGATTTTACTTTGTATGGGGTCCTTCCCATGAAATGCCATAATTTTAGTTTTGTTAATTGATATTTCCATATTAAATTTGGCAGCTTTTTTTGTAAATTATAAATTGATCGTTGCAAATCATCCTTTCATTAAATTATATATATCAAAACATCTAAAAAACGCTATAAAAATTGGACGCTGTTATCTAAATAATCTTATTTGGCTCGACAATGCCTTCCTAAAACTCGTCTTTTAGATCTCTCTTTCACTGAAAACTATCCACCAGTTTCCGATTTTAAGTATTTTGTATCTTCTAGAACTGCATCAAACTATCCACATTTAGTTTTTCTTCTGACTTGAGTTATTGTTTGTTATCCTCTTTATTATTTCAGTGTTATCCATTCTTTGTATATAGTATGCCTATCTTAATATATCTTTACGTCTATAGTAGTAGTAGAATTTATTGATTTTTTCGAAAAAAAACGCATTTTTTCATTTAAATTGCCCACGTATCTGTTTTTTATGTGCATATTATTATTGTTCTACGAATAAAAACATGCGAATATGTATATATATATATATATATATATATATATATATATATATATATATATATATATATATATATATATATACTAGAAGTCCCGGCCACGCGTTACTGTGGCTAAGGTATACGTTAAAAATTTAAATTAAGTTGCTGTCTTTTACCCAGATTACTTAAAACTTATACTTACACACGAAATTAATAATATTGAAAATAAAATAAACACTCAACAAATTTAAATTTTGAAATAATCAATATTTGTAATTCAATTGAAATTCACGTTTGCAACAAAAAGCACAGCCATCTGGATCTCTCTTTGTTAAATAATAAACCAATTACCTTACCAAATTACCTTACACCGGCATCTGTTAGAATCGTATGGAACTCACAGATAATTATAACTCTTTGTTAAATAATAAACAAATAATTTGCAATAAAAAATAATGCGACTATAAATTTAGTTATAAACTACCCTAAGTCTCAAGTTGGATCAAACTGCACACAGTGTGCAAAATTTTATTAAAATCGGTTCAGTAGTTTAGGATTCCATCGCGGACAAACAACGTGACACGAAATTTTTATATATATATATATGCTTAAGTTTAGAATGACTTACCCTTGATTTTTCAGTGTATTATTGTGAATTATAACTTTTCTTCTGTATTCAGTAACATTTTAAAATATTTAAAACAATTTTTATAAGTTAATTTTAGAATTTTTAAGTATTTATTCAAATACACATATTGTGAGTTGCTATTTTCTCCAGAGAGTATATTATATAGTTGGAACCAGTGGGTTATCAATGCTTGCGATTATAATCATCATCATCAACATCAACAATCACGGATTAAGCCCATGTGGCTTGTTCCGGTCTCATAGATTCTCATTCAAAAGTTGGTTCCATCTCTTCTTCGGTCTACCTGGTTGCGATTATTAAGGAGTGAAAAAAATGGCGTTTCATGAGATCCACCCTATGTTAGAGTAATTGAACTAGGTAAAGTGTGAGTTAGTTAGCTTTTAGGTTCATTACATTTTTAATGTGTCTAACTACATAAAAAACGATAATAATCGAAACAATGATAATAATCGATATGTGGTTCGGTGGTGGGTTATCGCTGGCTCTATAAATTGTGGTGCATGCGCACTGTTGTTCTATACTTACTCACTGGGACTATCGAACCCGTAGGTTAATGGCCGCGCGGAGATAAGCTCTCCATACATCCCTATCCTGAGCTAATGCTTTCCAATCATTCCCTATATAATCTACTTCCCTCAAATCATAGTTAATGCTATTCTCCCACCTCATTTTTGGTCTACCAACTGGGCGTTTTCCCTCTGCCTTTCCTATAAGAAGGTTCCATGCAATTCTTTCATTCCCCATACATGCAACATGTCGTGCCCATCGCAGTCTACGAGACTTGACTATTCTTATTATATCTGGCTTCCTATAAAGACCATGTAGTAAGAGTCCATGTTTCGCACTCATATAATATAACTGGTAGAATAATAGTTTTATATATTTTCAGTTTAACATTTTTTGAAAGGAGTTGGGACATCAAAAGTCTCTGCAATGCATAATAGCACGCATTTCCAGAATTGAGCCTGTGTTTAATTTCCTTGTGAATCTCATTCCTATTTGTGATTAGTGTTCCTAGGTATTTGAATTCAGCCACTTCCTCAAAATTTCCCTCATTTGTCATTAGCTGTCCATTTCCATTATATAATGAATTTCTACGTGTGATCATATATTTAGTTTTATTGATATTTTCTTACTGTTTTTCTATAGGACTTTGAAAATATTTCAGGTAAATTAAAGTGAACAATCCCCATATACGTTCATAGTTTTTACATACCTACCCTCATACATAAAAAAATGTACAAAACACCCCCCCCCCCACACACATACTATTCCCCCTCGCGTATAGTAAGTGCACTATATGGTTATTTACTTGTTATATAATACAATTGTAGATCGTAAACAAATACCATATTGATGTTCTCATTATTAGTAATAATATTTCTTCATTGATCTCCAATTTTGCTATCCCTCAATTTCCTTATTGTGTCCAAAGAATTGTACGATTTCACTTAATATTACGCGAATTCTAAAGATGATGCAATTCCTTGTCATATTATTATCCCTTCTCCTCAATGAGCGCATATATGTATTTTCCCTTCGAATATTTCGAAACTATTAAGTTGGTATCTTTTATCAAAACCCAAGTCTCACATCTGCACATAAGCACCTATTTGATACCCGTATATTTCCGCGGTGGTTATGCTCCTTGCCTCTGTCCCGAGGGTCGCGGGTTCAAACCCTGCCGGGGTCGATGGATTTTTTAGGATGGAAAAATCGAAGGAACAAGTTCTCCGGGAGGGACTTTAAGCCGTGGATCCCGAGTCTGAAGATTTTCGGGCTCGTAAAAGATCCTTAAGCCTGAATGAAAAGGCCTCTAAGCAAAATTTACCGAATTTTCCCGTCCTAGTACTACCTTGATTTCCTAGATGTCAGTATGAGGCGGAACGCTGACCACGGACCACTCAAGTGACATCTATAAGAAAACAAGTGTAACTAAATTAGTATGGTTCAAATTCTTCCCTCTAGGGGGAGAGCGCCTAAATCCCTGTTAAGGGAGACATGTGCTTATTAAAACATTAATTGGCCATAAAAACATCAATAAAGGAAGGACATTTATTTTCATTTCATAGGAATAGAGATAATCAGCTTAAGGGTATTATTTGAGGAATAGAAGAGTATCACAAAATAATTATTTTAGATTGACACTCTAATGTTATAGATTAACTAACTCTTCGTAATCAGAAGAAGATTACAAGAAGATATCAAAATATAAGGTAACAATGCTAATTATATTTATTTTACATATTTTGAATGCGCATCCATTGTAGTACTACATACATCATTAGATACGTAAGTAGATAAAAAAAGATAGATACTAATAGTAACTAAGTAAAAAATTATATTATAATTACAAAGAAATAAACGTTATCTCAGTCAAAGCATAAATTTATTGTGTCGATGTTTTAATCTCCTTATGTGAGATCATTTTCAATACATGGTTGTTTATAAATTTATTGTACATAGTTACCATCACCAATAAAATTTTAATTTCTTTTTATAATATATGTATACAAATTTAAATGAATACATTTAAAATTCCAATTTATAATTAAAACTATTTTAGCAAGGAATCATATGTTCCACACCATTCATTTACATCTTTTTGTTTGTTTAATGCTTTATTTTGTTCTTTTTTATATAGGCCATTTCTGCTATTAATTGTTTTTGGTAATTATTTTCTTTGTGTTAAATTTGTATGTCATTCCATTTCATTTTATGATTTCGATTAATTATATGTTCACTGATTACTGAAAGTTATACATTTTAAAATTAATTGGATCTAATTTCTAATTGGACGTATGTTAAATACACGGTATTATGTAACATAATACATGTAATGAAATGATAGTTTAAGAAATTACGTATTAACGTAAGGAACAAAAATAAATCGGTAGTTAAAAAACAAGTTCAGGTTATTATATCGCATAATGTAATGGGAGTATTATTTTTAAAGCTCCTTCGGTTACGATGTTTTTTTTTTTACTGTTTAATCTCTCATTTGTTAGAAATTTAGCTAAGTTACCCTAATACTATATTTTTCCCAAACTTCCCCAGGTTTGTCTTTCGACATTCTTGGTTTCTCTCCTGGCATGGCGTACTTGTAACTCACTTCTGAGGTTGGGGCGCCTGGAAGGCGGGGTTACGTTTTCCCCCGATGATATGATGGGCGATGATGATGATAATGGTGCGCCAGGAGAGTCCCTAATCTTAAACTTAACCTAAGATGAATATGAATGATGATGATTGCGATGGCCATATGATTTCGGGGACCGTTTGGGCCTTAAAGTTTTCCTGACGTTTGTCTTACAGGTGAGAAAAAACCCCGATAAAAACCTCACCCAGAAAAACTGTTCCGACCGGGGATCGAACCCTGGCCCGCTGCGTGACAAGGCAGCACGGTACCCCAAGATCACAGCGGTAGACCACACTAATACTATAAAAGCTATTTATCAGGAACATGCAGACATAGTTACTCATCCATTTTGTGTAAGTTTTTTTTAGAATATGTATGGGGTAGATACATTGCACAAGATTTTTCAGATCAAAATTTGTTTTAAATGTTGAATTATGTGACACCTTTCTTTTCTCCTATGACATTTGGACGTCATTGTTTCCTATCTTCTTCTTACACAGACAATGGAACTCGACAGTGTTCTTTTACACTTAAAATATCAAGCACATATTGTTCCTTGATATCCTTTGTCTATCAAGAGATTTATATTTGTTTCTTAATAGAACTGTAGGCGTTTACGCGTTCAGAAAAATAATTGGGTATATGAGGAATATTCCACTTAAAGATCAATAACCATTAATGGTATACATTCATAAGCTAACACATTAGCACTATCGAACCCGAAGGCCCATAACCGCACAGACATAAACTCTCCATTACATCCGTGGCCTGAGATCGTTATCAGTCAATCCCTGTATAATCCATATCTCTCAAATCTTGATTAATGTTATAAGGTAAAAATAAAAAAATAAAAATGTGCCTGTTGGCAGGTGCCGTCGTCTTCAACGTTTTTAAAAATAATGTATTTAAAATGTTATTTGGAGGTCTTTCTGAAGTTAACTTCCATCATCAGCAGGATGAGTATGCGCTACGAGTTGGTGTATTTATGACGCTGTTAGACTTTGATGGTCTTAAATAAAGCAACTGGAAGCACATACTCATCCTGCTGATGATGAAAGTTAACTTCCGAAAGGCATCCAAATAATATTTTAAATACTTTATTTTATGAAAGTTGAGGACGACGGCACCTGCCAACAGGTACATTTTTAAGTTTGTAATTTTTATCTTATGAATATTCACCTCAACGGAATTTGTTATGAATTTTGATTAGTATTGGTTAACGTTATTCTCCTGTGCCTAGATCTACCTACTGACCGCTTTCCATCTGGGTTTTCTTACATGCAGTTTAGATGCCTCAGTATCATTTACCATTCGTGACATATGCACTGCCCATCGCAGCCTATGAGATTTAATTTTTCATCTTCTTCTTCCTTTTTCTTCACGGTTTAGGTTTATTTACTAGCCTGTTCCGGCTCCAAATTACTGCTCTTTCCATATTTTCATTGGTCTTCCCAAACTTCTTCCTCGTGGTGAATAGTTGTATGCTGCTTTTGGTATTCTATTCTTAGTCATCCTTGCCAAATATTGTTTCCAGTTTGTTCTGTATTTCACTATTGTTGTGTTTAATTCCCTCACTTTTAGTTGTCTTATTTCTGTGTTATGTTTTTTGTCTGTTCTTTGATATCCTGCTATTGGTCTGAGGAATTTCATTTCAGCAGCTTGTATTCTGGCAGATTGTTGTGTTGTCACTGTCCATGTTTCGGATCCGTAAGTAATAATGGGCACTGCCATTGTCTTGTATAATTTCATTATAGAGTCTTTCCTGCCTTTATTTTTCAAAATTCTTTTTAGTGTTCCTGTTATATAATTAAACTTATTTAGTTTGTTATTTATATCTGTTTCCACTGTGTTTGATATTTCGCAACCCATGAAGTTATATCTTACCACCTGTTCTATTGGTTTATTTTCTAATATTATCTTTGTCCGAACTGGATGATGGCCCTTGAAGGCCATTGTTTTTAATTTTTCTGATGATATTTCCATGTTGGATTTAATTCTAATAAATCAGATCCATAGTAAATAAACTTGATGACATTATTTTAATATAGAAAGCAATTTTAATCGAACTAATGCAATTTACACTTTTTAAGTTCATAACTGGTTTTTATACCGTTGAGGTTATAACAATATTAAATAATATTTTTTTTATAAATTATCAAGGAGGCCAAGAATACAAACATTCTCAACGAAAATATGCCTAATGAGCAAAACCCTCTACTGGACATATGCAGATAATTCAACACTACTACAACTCCAGAAGATGAAACATGCTTCGAAAAGCCTAGAGTGAAATCAACGAAAATTTTAAATAGAAACATTATAGTTGAGGAAGACGGTAGTATACAAGGTAAAAAAAATATAATTCAACTAATGCAATGTCACATATCGTTTATTTACACATAGTCTCTTGCTTAATATACCGCAACGTAGGACATCACATCACTCCATGTCATATACCATCTTCACTTCTCGCAACTGGAATTTCCTACCACAAAAAATAAGGGGCTGCCGGGCATTGGCATCTTTTAAAAGAAATATACATTTATATTTGCTCTAACCTCTACTTCATCATTATCCAGTGTAAGGTACATTATTAATTGGCGTTTCTCGTATAATTTATCGTATTTATGTTATTATCATAAATATTATTATTATTATTATTCTTATTATTATTATCATCGTATAAAATGTTGTTTGTACATGAAATTTCCATTGCAAGATTAATATATTTTTAATTCTTTATAATTAGTATAGTGTATATATAATCTATATTGTCAAATATGTATTTGTATTTGTGCTGGTTGAGTGGAAGAGAGGGCCTTACGGTCTTAACTCTGCCAGAATAAATAAATCATTATTATTATTAAATAAAGTGAAAGGAGTGGATTAAAGTATATAGTATCTTTGAACCGAAGCAGGCAGAAATACCAAATCTCTGAACTAGAAGAAGAAGAAGAAGAAAAACAACGAATAAGAGTTTAAAAGCGTGTTTCAGTATGAATAATGAATGACATGAGGTAAATAGATATTTCGGAATGGTTTTAAATCGATAAGAACACTAGTTATAGGCTTTATTCAATGCAGGAAGTTGATTCCTTCTAGGAATTCCATCAAGCGCATTAAACAATCTGACAAAGAAAGTTATCGAAAAGCACCGTGTTCAGTCTTGTAATATCTCGTACCCACACTGACAAAAAAAATTCTTTATATAAATTATAATTATATATTTAAAATTAGTTCTCTGTTTATTTTTGTGAGTTTCCATACCTATATCTGAAAATTTTGCCAGGATTTTTCACAAATCAGACCATTTGCATTTTTTAGCGTTCTAGGCACAAAAGCGATAAATATTTATTTTGTTCCGAAGGAAAGGGGTTCTCTAATTTTTCTCGAAGGAACAATTATTGTCGTTGTGTTATAACCAGACTGCGGGGAAATACTACCGAGATGTGAAGTTACGAACCGACGAACTTATTTTGTTTACAAAGTGCTAGCGCTGACTCACGCAATGTCAAGACAGACGACAAACTAATGATGTTTATTGCTCTGTGTACATGATAGTGCCTGCTTACTCTGACATCCGGTACACCCTAAAAACTTACAGATTCACCGTATTCAGTAAATATATATGTACATATATATAATTATTATTAACGCATTTAATAATTATTAATCCATATTTTTTAAAAATGAACTGTATTAATCCACCTGTTACTCAGCAATAAAATGAATAGTTATGTAGGCTATATTAAGTAGACACTATGGTCGTGACGTAATTGCCGTAATCCCTCTGTTAAGTCTGCGGTTATGTGGCACAGTACTTGTAAACATAAAAACATACTATTTTCTCGCAGTCTGTTTATAAAAATCTGGGAAACTTGAATGTAAGGGCTAACATATTAGTATAATAATTAAACCAATATAAAGTTAGAAGTTTCAATGATTTAATTTGTTGGAGCAGTTATAAATGATATGTATTTATATCAGATATTTGGAATTTGTAATTAATTTGAACTTAAATTTACAATAAAGCAGTATAATGTTTTTTTGAATGTTGATGAGAAGCTTGCAATAGGCGACAGGTAGGGGTAGGTCCAATGCTAACAGGCGCAAGATTCAATTTCATTCATTTCTCCATTGTTACGCGTATATGTTCTATTGTAGCAACGTCATAGCGTTCCGGGGGTTGTCTTGGTAACGGTGCGGATATTGGAGAGGGGAGTTTGACGTCAGCCTCACAACACGACGGCGCTTACGTCAGCGGGAGGCGCTCTGACGTCACGGCGGGTTGCGTGGGCGCCAGGCGACGGACTAAATAAAGCAAACGTCCTTGACACTTGGGGACTAACCTAACGGACTAGGTCACGTCATACCATTTGCTTCCTTCTAAATCGATGGTACTTACCTCTTGAAGGAAAGTGGTCTTCCGTATGGTCAGGGTGAAGGGATTCCTACATTGTCAAGGTTTTATTTATTCTCTGTTATGGAAAACTGACTTCAAGTCTGTATATAAACGTTTATACAGATCAGTGTTGTGCTTAGTGTTCGTGTCTCGGTTATGATATCGCGGGTTCGATCCTGATAAGGACATCAGAGTTTTCCGGACGAGGAAAATTTGATATTTTCGTTTTAAATGGAAAGTTAAAAGCAATGTAACCCGAATCGATCTAGTCGCCTGCGGTGGACTAGTGCTTATGTTCTTTGCCTTTCTTTCCGAGGGTCGCGGGTTCAAACCCGACCGGGTCGATGGATTTTTTTTAGGATGGAAAAATCCAAGGAGCAAATCCTTCGGGAGGAACTTTAAGCCGTGGGTCCGGAGTCTGAAGATTTTTAGGTTAGTAAAAGAACCTTAAGCTTGAATAAATAGACCTTTAACCAAAATTTATCGACCTTCATCATTCTAGTAATACTTTAGATGTCTACCAGATGTCTTATTGGGCCGGTAGGACTTTGGCAACATACCTACCATTCCTATAAGGAAATAAGCATAAATTAATTAACTTAGTCTTGTAATTCCTAACAAACATGTGTGCCACTTTAAAGAATATTCGGATGCGGGGTAAAACATACAGCGTAAGGGCCAATTTCACCAACAGAGGTAACTGTATTACGCCAGTTTTCCCCTATATAACGCATAGCTTAAACTGGCGTAATGCAGTTACCTCTGTTGGTGAAACCGACCCTAACTAAATAATTACACTGGTCAACATGATTTTGGTCTCATGAGTACAAATAGTTGTACTTAATGCAGTTTTTATCGTGTTTTCAAATATGTATTCTGAATTTCTCCATCAGCCACAGTTTTTTTATTTCAACTTCAATTAATGTATTTAAATAATTATATTTTAATCGATTTTTAGTCCATTTGTCCATTGCAAAATAAAACCAAATGAGCTAACTCAGGAAATTCAGCTATGGAAAAGAGATATCAAGGCAAATGGAATCCTAATATGCTGGCCGATTATTGTTGGACCATCAAGAGGGATGTTCCACAGGCGAAATATAGCAGAAACTCGTAATTTCTTACTTTCTAGGTGCGTCCGAATGTTCGAATATTGTGTAATTACGAATGTAGAAAATATTAAAGTGTTTTAAATTATAAATGTCTGTCGCTCGGAAACCTTGCGAGATGGAGAAAAACCGATATCATATTTGAATTCAGGAGAAAAAATACTATCAGAATCACATGTTTCTGAGACAAAAAAGTTTCTTTTTTGTTGCTCAGGCTATGGTTCAGTCGCACAATTAGTGAGGCCCTCCTTTGGTCCCTATCATTAGCCAAATGAATCTGTTCGTCTCTCGGATATCCAGTTCCCTAAAATCCAGTCTCTTGTCTGTGTTTTGGAATTTAGAATACTCTTACATTCCTTGAAGTTTTCCATTAAAATATCGAAAACATTTATAGTGACACCCATTCGAGCTCTAACCTAATTGGCAGAATATTCATGGGTGATGACTTATCCCTTAGGTTTAGCTATATGGCTTAAATAGGCAAAGTCAAACAATCAAAAGAGACAAAGTTTATAGTGTGTCGCTAAATTAGATCAGAATATTTTGGGATCAGCTGGAATATGTTTTTTTTTACATTTTTTTGTTAATGATCCCTTAGATAGGGATGTCAAGACAAATGTTTGGAAACTTTAAGACCAAAATAGTCCCCAAACACAATTGGATATTATATTCATCTTGATTTGTACAAATGTGTGTGTGATTGATGTATCTTATATTAATTGTCCACCGCTGTGGTCTGGAGGTAGCGTGCTGCCTTGTCACGCAGCGGGCCAGAGTTTGATCCCCGGTCGGGACAAGTTTCCTGAGTGCTTGCTTTTTTGGGGTTTTTCCTCGCCTGTAAGACAAATGTCAGGAAACGTTAAGGCCCAAACGGTCCCCTAACATCATCTGGCAATCATTATAATCATTAACATATTCATTAAGTTTAGGATTACGGCCTCTCCTGACGCATCATTATCATCAACACCTATTATTATATCATCGTAGCAGCGTAACTCCGCCTTCCAGACGCTCCAACCTCAGAAGTGAGTTACAATAACCCCATGTCAAGAGAGAGAACCGAAATTACAACGTGGTGGCATTGAATAAAGAAATATATTAATTGTTCGTGCTGTATCGTATATAGCCCCGATTACAGCTGACACCTCATTTGCGGAGGCCCTCTTTGTCTTTAAGTGGCCAAAAACGTAATTATGTATTTCAAGATTTTACATACTCTCTGGACAGGTTGTGTCATTGTGATATCTGGGTAGCATGGGACACGTAAAAGAACCCAAAAAGGAGATGTCAAACTAAGAATAAAAAAGAAAATCGGGGTGTGGCTGTGTCGTGGACACGGCCGTGCGTTTTACGTGAATACGAGTATATAACGAGCAATATTTTCTTTGAGCGTAATATATATATATATATATATATATATATGTCATGATCAGTATTTTATCCACATATACATCATTGCATCATCCACTTGCAAAGGCTCGGCTGCCCCACCTGCAGATATGCTGGCACCGTCGTTGATCCGCTCGGACATCTTCAATCTTTTACGTTCCCGGCACCGCTTCACTCTGTCATATGGTGTTTTATGGGACCACTGGATTGCTCTAGAGAAGCCATTTCAAACCGTATGCGATCTTTATATTTTGATTTGGCTTTTGGGCGAGTATAGGTCGACATTGCATTAGGCCTACTTATTTAAATTTTATACTTTAACACCATATGTATTCTCTATAACTATTTCACACAAATGTTTTATATACGCAATCGATAGATTTTGACGAGAACTGACGATTGAAACTCAAACGAACGTCGTAACTTCTCCGAGTCAAAATTTACACTAAACGAAAATTATGTGACGCTTCGAAATGACCTCAGAACGGCTGCGCTTCTCCCTCCGCCGCGCGCGATGGGTCACGGTCTACACTGAACGTAACTAATTCTTTCATCTTTTATCTATCTAGTGGAGTAATTACATTTTGGATATAAATTCTAGATATGTAGCTCCAACACCAAACTGTATCCCTCGATTTTGTTATCATCAGTTTTCTGAATTGCCTGCCACTATGGACGCAAATTTAAATACGTATTCACGTAAAAAAAAAGATTAAGATGCATCTTTTTACTGGAATAAATTTCATGTAATTAAGTGGACTAGTATCGGGTAAGTGACGATTGCAGTGAGGATATGCAATCCGCAAGTCCGACAGCGAATGCTTGGACGGTATAGATAACACATTCACCATTGTGATGTGAGAGAGAACTGGGTCAATGGCAGAATTTGTGAGAAGGAGCAATACCTGGAGTTGCGACGAGGTCATGATTACATCCACAATTACAACTTTATTATACCCGTACCTGAATTATACAATCACATAAGATATTTAGGCAGTCGATTCATTAAATGTAAACTGATTTTATCTAAAAAATAATCACTGCTAAAAATAATAGTAATAGGACTTTATTACGCTAAAAGTAAGATACAAACAATGTTACTTACAAATGTGGATCGCACGGGCAGCAAGCCATACGTGCTGTTGACAGTCCGTATCTATTAATTTAAGGTAATAATAATAATAATAATAATAATAATAATAATAATAATAATAATAATAATAATAATAATAATAATAATTTACTTAATACTTAATACAGTCTTTCCACTTTACAGCAGTTCGCCCTTGATTCCTGCTTTTCAGAGATTCCTGTATTCCCATTGTCCCTCTTCCATACCCCTCTTCATCATGGCATCATATATTCCCTAATGCCATGTTATTTTACTTCTCCCCCTCTTCCTTCTGCCTGGTACCATCCAATCTAACACATGTTTAGGCCACTGGTCTTCCGACATCCGTTGTACATGTCCATACCACTGTAGAGCTCTCTTTGTTACCCTTTCGATAACAGTCTTAATAATAATAATAATAATAATAATAATAATAATAATAATAATAATAATAATAATAATAATAACAATAATAATGATATAATAATAATATAATTATAATGATAATATAATTATAATGATAATATAATGATAATAATAATATAATTATAATGGATAATAATAATAATAATAATAATAATAATAATAATAATAATAATAATAATAATAGTAATAATAACGATATCAAGAAAATGAAGAAAGGAGAAAATTCGGAACCAGAAAATTAGAGAAATAATGAATGTTAAACGTAATATTGTAGAAGTAAGAGAAGAATGAAGATTCAAATGGTATGGACATCTGAAGAGGATAGAGAATAATAGAATCCCAAGAATGATGCTGGATTGGAATGCTGAAGGCAGGAAGAGGAGGAGAAAACCCAGGGAACAGTGGATGGATGAAGTGAGATCAGCAGAGACCTAAAAGAAGAAGATGCTGAGGACAGAAATCTGTGGCGGGGCAAAATACGTTTGTGCTGAAGGATAACTACTGTAATGTAGATAAAATCCTTAATGAAAAGAATAATAAAATAGAATAACAATAGTATTACATTATACCTTAATTATGTTACGTATAGTAATAATAATTTACTTTATTTTCTCTATAAGTTATATCACATCCTAAATATTGGAAATGTGATACTTGTTCTATTTATAATAATAATAATAATAATAATAATAATAATAATAATAATAATAATAATAATAATAATAATAATAATAATAATAATAATAATAATACTCTTATCCGCATCTTGTCCAGAAATTTATCCACGTCTATCCAGTGTTTTAGGTTTACCATTAATTCGTAGCATTGCCAATCTCTGACGATTTGAATGCTAAAATAAGCATTGGCCAGCAAATGTTTATAATTTGCCTGAGGTTTTCTTTGGAGTTATGAGTAATACAGGAACATTGGAAAGACGCAGCTACAGGTTACGAGACACTGGATATAGATCCACGTGATTCACTAGTGTCATGGTGTACAGTCACGTTCCGAGGCAACATTCAAGTCTTGTAGGTTGAATCTTTAAAAGAACTTGTTCAGTGGATTACTGACAACTTGTTTACTACGCTCTGACTGAATTATATGTAATAATGTTTTGAATCAGGAGATTCTGCAGGCTTACCTCTCCCACTCTATTGTTTATAAACAACACTACTTATATACGTAGACTCTATCTCTCTCTATCTATCTTCGGGTTTTTACAGCTGCTGCCGTCTTCCCGTGCCAAACCTCCAAAGCCTACGGTCTTGGGCATCTTCGATGCTTAGCCCTCTAGCTTGCATTACTGTCTTCATGTTTTCCTTCCATGTTAACCTTGGTCTTCCTCTTTTCTTCTTTCTGTTAGGATGCCATTCATATAGTTGCTTCGGCCATCGCTCATCTTCCATTCTTAAAACATGTCCTAACCACTTTAATTCCTTTTCCTCAATTCTTTCAATTATGCTTTCTTCTGCTTCCATTTTGTTTCTAATTTCCTTATTTGTGACACGTTCTAATTTAGACTTTCTGGCACTTCTTCGTAAATAATCCATTTCTAGAGCTATTAGTCTATTCTTGTAGTACTTATTGATTGTCCATACCTCACTTCCGTACATTGCAAACAGATTCCACCAATGTTTTACCAATATATTTTTTTGTGTCTTTCCAAATATGCTTATCCCACCATATGGAATTTAATGATGATATTATTTTGCTACTCAATTCAATTCTATGTTTTATGTTCTCTTTGCCTATACCTTCGATGTTATCCATAATCATTCCCAAATATTTAGTTTGTTTCACTTGCTTTATTTGGATTCCATCTTCCAATACTAAGTTTTCTCTTTCATTGCTATTTATTGCCAGATATTCTGTTTTTTGTAAATTTACTGTGAGACCCCATGATTCATATGTGCTTTTCAACCTTTTTATCATGAATTCCATATCAAAATTGTCTTGCGCTAAAACCAGTTGATCATCGGCAAATTGTAATGTCAGCAAAAATCTATTGCCTATTGGGATCCCCATACCTTTGCAGCTTTGTTTCCATTTCGTTAATATAAATTCTACATAAATATTAAATAAAATTGGTGATAGACTGCACCCTTGTTTCAATCCCTTTGAGGTGTTTATAGGATTAGACATTATATTTCCCATTTTAACATAAGCGGAGTTATCTTTATAGGTTTGTTTAATAATTTCTATTAGGTTTCTGTCAATATTGTATTTCTCCAATACTTCCCATAATTTGTTCCTCGGAATTGAGTCATAAGCTTTCTCTAAATCTATCATTGTCAAATGGGTTTCTTTCCAACTGCAGTCCGTTTTTCAATTAACTGTTGTATTGCAAATATATTGTCAACACATGACCTTCCTGGTCTGAATCCATTTTGATCTTCTCCTAATTTGTCTTTAACATCTTTTTGTAACTTTGTTTTTAATAACTTCGTAAATATTCTATATAATGTGTTATTTATACTTAGTCCTCTGTATGTTTTTTGCGTCTCTTCTATCGCCCTTCTTGTATATTGGTACTATGTAGCTTATTTTCCATTCATCAGGAATCTTCTGTATTGCAATGCACTTATTATACAAGTCCCTCAATCTACCTTAAATTTTTTGGGCCATATTTAATTAACTCATTTGGTATGTTTCCCGGCCCTGGTGCCTTTTTATTCTTTAGGGTTTGAATTTCTAATTCTATATCTATTGTATCAAATTCCAGGGCGTTCATTTCTATGGATGGATTTTCTGTTGTTTCCATAAACTCATTTCTAGTTTCTGACAGTAAAGCTTTGTAATGTTTTTCTGCGTCTGATTTTGCTAACAAATTTATCTTGCTGGGTCCTTGGTTGGTTTTCAGTGTTTTTAGAAATCTCCATACTTCTGATGATTGTGATCCTCCTATATAACTTTCTATTTCTTGGCATTTGCTTTTCCATAATTTGTTTTTTTCTTCTATCACTTTCCTTTTAACTTTGGCGTTTGTTCTCTTGTATTCTATCCAATTTTCTGTTGTTTTATTTGCCAACCATTCTAAGTAGCATTTTTATATACGTAGACTCGAAGTAGTTAAAGTAGATAAACCATATCAAAATTTAACTATATCCAGGGCACTCTTCGACCTCCTCGGGGCGAGCATGCGTACTGATGGCGGATTTCCTTCCTTTGATGGTCGGTCGTCTCCTGTCTTTCTTGCTGGGTTATTCACTCTGGAGTGTACGACAAAAATGGAAATAATATTCTAAAACAATAATTTTATCAGTATTTTATTAGTATTGATCCTAAAACTAAATAAAATCAAGGGCTGAAGAGGGCAAAATAAGTCCCTAAATAGCCAGTAAAGTTAGGCCAGGTTCCGTCTCCACCGGCTCCCGGAACAAGGGAAGGGAAATACCATTCCCTGAAATGGGATAGGAGTCACTCGATGAAATTCCGAGTTGTACCAATCTTGGTGTTAAGCTGAGTAATCGACAGGACTCAGCTGTCTCCGCGGACCTGGACTTCCGGGGACCGGATACAGCTCAGGTTCAGTGTCTTAAGTTTTAGTCATGAAATATAAATAACTTTTTATTTCATGAGAAACAAATCAGGAAATAACATTACTTTTTTTTATAAATATGGCTTCAGACTGCGGCAAAGTTTATTACCGTTTGACGATAGGCCTATATATAAGAATGGAATTTATTGCCTTTCTTTTCTCTAAAGAAAGGAAACACATTTGCATCTATAGTGCGCACGGGCCTGCTTGGCCGTACGTGCATTATTTTTCCATTAATAAAAAATAAAAATAAACATAATATAAAAAAATACCTGCATGGCTACACACCTACATAAAATGTATAAAAACAATGAATTTATATATTTTTTTTCGATGTTTTAATTAAAATTTTAACATTGAGCAATGCAAGCTTAATATGATATAAGAAAAATAAATGCTTGGACGGGATATATATATATATATATATATATATATATATATATATATATATATAGATCTATATAATCTATGTTTACACTACATACACTCTAATACACATCTACACTCATCCATGTGTATAGATATAAAATTTCTCATTTTGTATATTAATACTTAAAAAATTACTGCTGATTGTAACAAGCTTACCAAAAGCAGCATTTAACTACAAGCCAAGGGGTTCAAGGAATGTAGGAAGGACAGTGAAAAGATGGACAGAACAACTGTGAGGCGGAACAGGCAATTTGCCTAGCTCGTGAAGTGAAGAAGAAGAAAAAATATTGCTACAAACAAATTAAAAAAAGAGAGAAAAAAACACACATATACATACCCCCCCATGATGTAAGCTCATTCAAACCGCCCAACCCTCTTTCAGTACAAACAGATCAAGTATATATTAAGAAAACTGCCCTTATAGGTACAACACACAGCAATGAGTTATTTAGTTTGTTGTTTCGTACACAGTTTTCATTAGAACGCATAGCACCGAGTTATTTAGTTTATTTCGTCCACATAGTTTTCATAGTTACCCGGCTGTGATATCGAAGGACGTTTTAGATAAACCACCGGCAATATGTTTCGGGTAATTGTTTTGCTGAATCGTTAAGGTGCGAATATACCCAGTTTTCCAGCACTCTATATAATATATATTTTTTTCTTCAGAATATCATTGTAGACCTACTGATGTTTAGTGCCATTGATTAAGTAGATAGTACCACTGCCTTTGAGAGCATGCAGTCTCAAAGATGAATGGACCATCTCTGTATTTAATTGTGGGAAGAATATTGTCATTTTATAGACATTGTTGTTCTTTCTCCTTACTCAATTTATCCCATCCTATCAGAAAATATTTATTTTAGTTTCGTTCGACTAGATCATGCTGTTCCTGAAGTTCTGACCCTTGTCATTGTACTCCTTGACAAAGTTTAGTCTTACTTTACGGTTCCTCTTGTTTACACATAGCTTCTTCTTAGGGATTTTGCTTCGATAGCCATGCTGCCACAAAACTCGAATATTCGGTGGGATACTTTATTTTCTGATACTTGTTCCAATAATTGCTTGGTTTTTGGAAAATTTATTCTAGGATTAATTTCTACTTTCTTGACATGAAGTTGTCTTCTACCTGATTTAAATACTTTGTTTTTGGGTTCCTTCGAATATTTTCAGTTGAAACATTGTATATGAACGTGTAACACTATAATTCAGAGCAGAGTTGGTTTCTTTAACCATTGAGCCTATTTTTCTTAATGGAAATATCTCAATGCAAGGTTAATTACTACTCTTTCTTTAAATTTACTCTCTAATTGTTCCTAGGTATTTGAATTCAGCCACTTCTTCAAAATTTGCCTCATTTGTCATTAGCTGTCCACAAGCTCTACTTGGTAAGAGTAAACATACGTCTAATGTATCCTTTAGTAGGAATATATAGGCACCAAGAGCTTCAGTGTTCATCACAGTTGTTTAGTGGGTGTAGATACTGTACGGTACTAGAAAGTTTCGTGAATTGTACAAACAAGACTGTTGGATGGAATTAAGACATATAATAAAATCCCCCACCTATTTTTGTAATAATAAGAATATGTTTTATGGGTATTATAACTAAAGTTGTTTCTAAAACCATACATTATTAATTTCATAAATTTGATTTCACGTTTTGAGGAGATAATTGTTTTCTGCGTAAATTTATTATTATTATTATTATTATTATTATTATTTTATTATATATAACTTTCCTCATTAGAGGATTGCCTCAAGGACAAAGTGATACAGACAATTAATTTTTGGAATTGATTAAATACATTTTGTAAATACATTAAAAAAGCAAATTGTAGGCCTAATTGAAGTATACATACTATAAAGTAGAAATTTTGTAAAAATGGTTTCTTAAAATTGAAGTTGATCCTCTAATGGCAGCGATGTCAATTTTAGAAAGGTAAACCCTGTCCAAATCTAAGGAATTCCAAAATTTGGCTAAGAATCCTGGTATAGTACCTCTTGCCCCGATCATCAATCCTGTGACAGTTATACTATCTAATTGGTATTTATCATAAGTAATGCCACGAGTGATTTCCAAATTATCGATAAATTCACGACTCACGAAGTGAGGAGTGAATTTATCTAGAGAATTTGGAAATCAAGAGTGGCATTTGTTAGGACTATTTAACGAATAAAATTAAGCTGTTTACTCACAAATCATTATTTAACTATAGTTATTTTAAAATATTTATATATTTAATGTAAACGGCGATGTTTGAAAACAAATGAGAAACGATAGGTACGCTTCTACTGCTTCTTTTGTTTATCACTGCAACCAGATCATACTATTTATTGCCAAAGGAACGCAATATTGTAAGGAGGAGCTTTCTTTAATATGGTAATTATAACACCGATAAATATTTGGTGAAACACGACTCTGATTGGTTGTAAAACAGAAATCATTGAAACGTGATTGGTCATTGACTCCCATTTGGGGCATGAGTTAAATAGTCTTTGTAATAGTCAATTGTTGCCTCATATGTGGCTTCCTTTTCAGAGTCAACTTCCTCAGGTTGGCCCAACTATGAGTCTCAAAACGAATTGTGGGATCTAACATCATACCAATTTTAGAAGATGGTCTAAATGCAATAATATCTATTCGTCTGTTACTCCCATTAGTGACCACACCTTGATATTCCTCATAAACTGTGTATCCAAAATCTCTACTGTACAAACAAGACTGTTACACACTGTAAATGATTTATTCTCTTATGTCCAGCAACCTCTTATGTACAGTGTTTATCAAGGACATTTGCTATAGTATAAAAACAAAAATGTTCAGTAATATAAACATTGATTTGAATTTAATTTTAGTAGGAGGTCTACTATTGCACCCGTATGTGTTTTCTGTACGTATTGGAAACTACGTAAGTACACGGATCATATTTAACGGTATCGGCTTCTTTATAATCTGTATTTAAAATAATATTTTATTTTTATTTCCAACTGTACAAATATAAATGTTACATAACGTAAATTGTTTATAGCTGTGGTCTCAGAGTAGAGTCGCTGTCTCGTACGATACAGGCCAGGGTTCGATCCCCGGTCGAGACAAGTTTGCTATGTGAGATTTCTTGGGGGTTTTCCTCACTTGTAAGATATATTTCAGGAAATGTTAACTCTCCAGAATGTGGCACAATTAGGCGAACACTTGGAAATAAAACGAGAAAGGAAACACAGTTGAAATTTTACAAGATGATGGCAGTCCCTACTCTATTATATGGCAGTGAGAACTGGGTCTTCAGACAGAAATAAATTAAGAATATTCAATCGACAGAAATTAATTTTTTACGAGTAGTTAAGGGATGTACAAGACGAGATCATATAAGGAACGAAACTATAAGAGAAGAGTTAGGAGTAATGCCAATTACACAAATCTATAATTACAAGAAGCGATAGACCTGCAACGAATGGATAACAACAGGCTTCCGAAACAGGCCTGGACGTACAAACCACGAGGGCGAATAGATCCTGGCAGACCAAGAAAGCGATGGAGTATTGAGCCGGAACAGGCCATGAAGCCTACACCGTGAAGAAGAATATGATGCTTATGATGATGTTAAGGTCCAATCGATCCCCGAACATCGTCTAGCCATCACAATCATCATTATCATAATCATCATTATCATATTCACCATGTTTAGTATTAATGTGTGTATATGGTATGCATCGTCTTCATGTTGTGTTGTCTCGAAGGAGGCTCTGACATTGAGTTGATCACATATTCGGGGAGGCCTTCCATGTCCTTGTGTCGTCAAAATATACGTGTATGATCATAGTTTAAAATCCCCCTTACGAAAGGTCGTGCCACTGTAAGGCCCGAATGGCTTACGACATGTAAATGTACCTATAAGCTGAGAGGTTAAAATACACACAAGTTAATCTAATGAAATGGAATGAATAACATTATTAATTGTTAGAAGACACGATATCACTAGAACAGTGAAACCACCACAAAGAATTATACTAAAAATACCAGTTGTCTACATTACACGCTCAATTGCATGCACTGATGTCATGAAAAACATAAAGATGAGTCAGATTTCGCTGAAGACAAACGTTTTGGTTTGCACAAACTCCTGACTTCCGCTTACACCTATTTATTAGCTCAAAATTACATGAATATACTCAACACAAGAGTTGAACTAAATTATATCATATATTTGAAATGTGACATTGTTAGATGGAGCGAAGATAGATTATAGTACAACAAATAGATTGCATGTCTAGGTATGCTATATACAAGTATGTAATTTCATAAAGTTCCCTTTAAACTGTTGAATGCAACCTGTTAAACTCAGCAATAGAAGAGGAGGCCTACCTGTGTGCAAAGTGGAGTGATACGAGTATTTAAAAACATTTTTTTTAATATGGTCTTTGTTGTCGATCTTTAATTATATTATATAATAAGTAGGTCTGATAAGTTGAATAGTCTGATAGTGCATTTGATGTCTGCAGGGACGGGGGGAGAGGGGTATGAGCGTGCGTGTGTGTATATGTGTGGAGGTGTGTGGGTGTATGTGTGTGTTTTTTTCTAATTTATTTTCTAGCAATTTTTTTAAATATTAATGTACAGAATGAGACTTTTTTATTTACTTATACACATGGTCTTTTCATGGATGCTTGTAGATAAGTATTATTGTGATGTAGTGTAGACATAGATTTTACTTATATGTAGTCTGTTATTGTTTTTTGATACAGGTGTATTTGTAGATATTTGTTTATATTATGATCAGTTTTATTTTTTTATTCATGGAAAAAATGCACGTACGGCCAAGCAGGCCCGTGCGCAATGTAAATGCAAATGTATTTTTTTTCTTCTGAAAAAAAAGGCAATAAATTCCATTATCTATTATATATTCTATCTATAAACATTCTTTGTTTTTTATACTTTTCATTTACACTGTTATTCCTTCTTCTTTTATTTTATTGTTTTACCTTTTTTGTTAAACGCTGTTTTCCTTCTTGTTTTACCTTTTTGTTAACTTTCTGTTATTCTCACATATAGACACACACCCAGACGCAAGGTGGTGATTAAAAATCCTCTACCCCGCCGGGAATCGAACCCGAGTCGCCGGAGTGGAAGGTAGGGACTCTACCGACTACGCCACGGCGATGGACCGTTTTACGGTCTCTCTTTTTTAAACTACATTTGGGAATTTAAATGTCTTGCGTTTTTTTTTGTTTTCCCTTCTTGTTTTACCTTGTGGTTAACTTTATTTTATTTTCACATTTAGAAACAAGGACAGGACACACACCCAGACCCAAGGTGGAGATTTAAAATCCCCTACCTCGCCGCGAATCGAACCCGGGTCGCCGGAATGGAAGGTAGGGACTTTACCGACTACGCCACGGCGACGGACTTGTTAGTTCATTAGAATGTAATTCCAAATGTGAAATGGGCAAACATGTTTGTTTAGAGGCCTCTTATGTTAGACCTGAAGTTCTTTTACTTTCCATAAATCTGCAACGCGGGATCCACGGCTTCACTTTCCTTCTGAAAGCAGCCATTATCAGGATTTTAAACATATGAACAATTCTACCCCAACCGGGATTGAACTCGCGAATCCCAGAAGTAGAGGCCTGCATGATAGCCCATAAAATCAACTACCAACTAACCTTCACCTTGATAAGGACATTTGAATCAAACTAACTGAAAAAACTAACTCACTCGCACTATCGATCCCGTAGGTTCATGGCCGCGCGGACATAAGTTCTCCATGCATCCCTATCCTGAGTTAATGTTTTCCAATAATCCCCTGTATATTTGAATCAAAATAAATAATATTTTGAAACGTAACCATCTTGTTCCCCACTACATGTCCTCTATGTGTGTAATGGGAATTTAGTTACAGCCTGTATAAATGTGACGGCTGCACGGTGCAAGTAGTTTCTCCACCTCTGAATTCCGAGTTTGCGTCTCGATTACTCCATATGGGTTCATGGTGGGCGAATCAGTGCCAGGAGAGATTTTGCTCGAGGTATATTTTGTTTTCCACCGCCAAATAACTTTTTTTATCAATGCCTCCAGGCTGTTTTCATGCCATTTCTGGCATTCTCTTCTTGCACTGGCGGAATTACAACCCACTTCGTACGTTGGGCCACCTGGAAGGAGACGCTTTGTTACCTTGATGGTATGATAGGTGATGAAGGATAATGAATCCTTAAACGTAAACTTAACCGAAATACAGACCATGTGAGGCCATAGGAACAATTCCCTTTAAGAAAAAAATCTTGTGTTCTGACCGGGAATCGAACCCGGGATCCCATAAACTATAGTCAGAAGCTCTGAACATTAGTCCATGAGTCTGATTCTGTAAAAAAAACTTTATTTCCACTATTTCTCTATAGTCATGTATATCATTTCATTTTATTTCGTCTGTTCCTGTAATGGTGCAACAATCACATGATCAATTGCATATTTGTGTATCACAGACATTCTGTAAATATGATCCTCACTTCATCTCATCTCATCCCTCATCCTGGCTTTACATCGCAAACGAGTGTAGAGTTTTTTCTATGACTATTGAACTCATACCCCAAATGGGAGTCAATGACCAATCACGTTTCAACGATTTCTGTTTTACAACCAATCAGAGTCGTGTTTCACGAAATATTTATCAGTGTTATATTTACCATATTAAAGAGAGCTCCTCCTTTTTAATATTCTGAACAGGTCTGACCATTATTTTGCAGTGACTGAGCCTATAAGAAATACGGCTACCAGATTGTATATATAGTGCATAGATGTCAACACATAGCGCTTGCAGGGGTTAATATAAAAACATTTGTAGCAATTTATTATACCACCAAGAAAAGAAACCACTGTTTGCAGTTTCTTAAATGTATTTTTTCCCAGGTAATAATCCAGAAAAATATAATTGTCATATTTACATCATACGACATCAGAAATGAATTAATATACAGTTTGATGTGTTTCATTTTTTCTCCACTAGAGAGCATTCTTACAATATTGCGTTCCTTTGGCAATAAATAGTATGACCTGGTTGCAGTGATAAACAAAAGAAGCAGATGAAGCGTACCTATCGTTTCTCATTTGTTTTCAAACATCGCCGTTTACATTAAATATATAAATATTTTAAAATAACTATAGTTAAATAATGATTTGTGAGTAAACAGCTTAATTTTATTCGTTAAATAGTCCTAACAAATGCCACTCTTGATTTCCAAATTCTCTAGATAAATTCACTCCTCACTTCGTGAGTAGTGAATTTATCGATAATTTGGAAATCACTCGTGGCATTACTTATGAAAAATTATATTTACCAGTATTGATGTGAAGATGTTGATTTTACACTTCGCTTCTTTGTGCGGGGCGACGGTTTATATCAACATTGTCTTTCTGCGCAGTACCCTGATGCCGTTAATCTTATCTACTTTCCTTGTCTCTTCCTTCTTCGCCTTAGTCTGATTTATTTTCGAATTAATTATCTCGCATTTTGTTGGTTCAAAATAAACCTGTTTAGAATAAACACAAGTACAAATTAAGTTTATATAAACTCTTCTGATATGAAAAGAAAATTAACTAAACCACTGGCACTAATCAAAACCGGATATTCACGGTCACAGGGACCTAAGCTCTCCGTTTACTCCTATCCTGAACTATTGTTTTCCAGTGGTTAACTATATAATTCACAGCCTTGAAATCATAGTTAATGTTATTGTACTAATTCCGAGATAAGTTCTAGTTGTACTGTAAACAAACCTGCGGAAGTAATAACTCCGTCTATTGGTGGAATCATGGTACTACTTTCGATTACCACATGATTGAGTTGTGTATGATAGAAACATTTTTCTTAGGAAACATATTTTATGAGAAATAAGACGAAATGCAACATAAGATGGCACCAATAATTAGAAACCTCCCCCATTTCTTATTTATTTATTTATTTATTTACTAGCAAATACCAGGCGTGCGCTGCTACACCCAAATAAATTGTAACGTGTTTTTGCATTTAATTGAATAAGCAAAAAGAAAAATAAATATAAATTTGTATCGTTTTTATTTTTAGATATCCCATGCTGATTACCCGGTGTTACCCGGGAATCTACGCATCCTGATGTACTTGGAATAAATGAGTTGAAAGACAAATTTGTTATTTTTGAGTTATCCATAAAAGAATACCCGCCGTGCGCTGCTATGCTTGCTTGGGAATCTACTTATCCCGATCTTCTTGGCATCGATGAAAGACAAAAATGGTTATTGTGAGTTATCCTTAAAAGATAAACATTTGCTATCCCGGACTTTTCTGTAGAGTTTTTTGAGATATTCAATGCTGTGTACAATAATTTTGTGTATTTGTTATGGTTTAGGCAGCAGTAAAAAGTGAAAAATCTTATTCTTCTAAAAGTACAGACTAAGAATAATAATAAAATAGTAATAATAGATACAAAAAGATTACCAAAATCTACCATTTAATCTTACAAAAAGCGACATTTTTTCACGTTTTTTCAGTACAGAAGATGGTTTTTAAGGGCGAAGGACTTCAGCATCAAAACTCTCTTATAATCTATAACCTTCCCGGGAAAATCCTAAACATTTTGAAAAAAGCCTCATGACAATCGGATGAATCGTATGGCAGCACATTCTTGCCCGGGAATCTACATACTTGTCTCGATATCCTTGGCATCAATGAAAGACAAAAATGGCTATTGTGTGTTATCTGTAAAAGATAAACATGCGTTGTCGCGGAATTTTTTGTAGAGGTTTTGAGATATTCATTTCTGTGTACATTAATTTTGTGTATTTGTTACGGTTTAGGCAACGTAAGCCATTTAATCTTACAAAAAGCTACAGTTTTTTCACGTTTTGTCACTACAGAAGATGGTTTTAAAGAGTGAAGGACTTGAGTATCACAACTCTCTTATAGTCTATGTTCATCCCGGGAATCTCCCGAACATTTTTCAAAAATCCCCATCACAATCGGATCAACGGTATGACTGCCCATAAAGTACGAACAAACAAACAAACAAACAAACAAACATTCATTTTTATATATTAGATGACAAAATATCATACATGGGTTTACCTAATCAGACATTTACACTTCTTCCATGATGTCAATAAATAATTTTTATTTACCGGTAACATTTTATTATGGACAGAATTTGTGTTACCTGCTGACTCACATGAAAATTCTTCTGTTATTTTTATTTTCACCACATCCTCAGTGATTAATGTGGGATATTTTTCACTAAACTGTTTGGAAATATTCAAAATAATTTGTTTCTCTTCGCTTTTCAAATGCTTTTCTTTCCAATGTTTAAGAAATTCTACAGAAATTTTGCCAATTTGACACAATTGAAATTCAAAGGTATTCGGCTTTGCGCGTGCATAAGAATAAAACAATGCTTATTTAATATATTAAAACTGTAATTATATAGTTTAAACTTTTCCCATATAACTTACAGTCATGTGATAGATACGTACAATATATTTTCATTATTGTTATTTTCATTATTTCGAGTGTTAGAGAGCTACCTATCACTATTACACTATTACAATTGGCTGCTCATAAACTGAATACAATATGCAACGGTTATAATTTTAAAATTTCAGTAAGTAAAACAAAAATAATGGCATTTTGCGCGCAAAAAATAATCATTATAGACGAAATGATTGAACAAGTATACCACTTTAAATATTTAGGAGTTTATATAAGCTATATATCTGTGATAATGATATTGGATAAAAATTCAACAGTTTCAAGCTATTTGTGGAATAACAAAGCCCATAAAAAACAAAATGAAAATTTTATAAAACAATGACAGTCCCTGTCCTTTTATATGGGAGCGAATCTTGTATTATCACAACCAGACAAGAAAGTAAAATTCAAGCAGTCGAGATTAAATTTTTAAGAAGAGTAAAAGTGTGCATCAGAATGGACCAGATACGAAACGAGGATATTCGTGAAGAGCAGATTTACTCCATAAAAGAGAATATATCTAATAACAAGAAGCAGTGAAAAGAACTTGTACAAAGAATGGAAGAGAGCAGATTACCAAAGAAAATATTACATTATTTTCCGAGAGGAAGAAGAGATATCTCGGACGTCCTCGGAAGATATTGTCTTAGATCTATTAGAGAAGATGAAACAGGCAATCTATGCCTAAACCAGGAAGTGGAGAAAAATATTGCAACTTGATGTGGCGTTTCACTGTGGAGTGAGAGACTCAAAAGCGAACTGTGGGATCGAAAACGATACCGATTTTAGATTTTGAAGTATATTTCCACGTATTTAAAGTATTTTATTTCTGAAATCGCATGAGACAATCCGACATGAGAACTTAACACAACTTACAAACAGATGAATGAAACAGAAGGGAATTAGAGTAGCCGGTCATTAACTTATGAAATTTACTTCTCTTAGAACTGCTCAACTTCCTGTAGATTGATTGCGTTTTATCTGTGTAGAGCACGCCTTGATAATTCCCAAGTTCACTTGCCCCATCCCTGATTCATTAGGCATCCTCTTTATAACCCAGCGTTTTAATTATCCACAACTAATTTATACTTTGTTCAAAATAAATATAATTTCTCTCTCTGAGCCTTAAGTTAACCTCTCCTGTCCATTAACTCTGTTTAACGTCTCCACTTATTCTTTAGTAGGCGATCACAACCTCATTGAAGTTTTGGCCTCCTCAACAATTCTTCTCCATCTAGATCTATCCTGGATACAGACTGGCCAATTTCCAATTTTCATTTCTGATATACCTTTTATAACATCATCCTGCCACCTGTTTTTTGGGCGTCCAGTTGTTCTGGTGTATATTGGTTTCCATTTGTATATTCTTCTTACAAGCTTGTCTCCATTAGGGTATCCAAATACGCAAAGGAGTTTTTTTTTCGCAAAATCAAATACGCACACCCACTATTTTTCTGTTTCATCTTAATAACGCAAATATTATTGCAATTGGATCATGATAACCCATGCCAACTTCATGGCAAACATAAGACATGAACATTTGTACTGGGTTAGTATAGAAGGATACTAGAACTAAAAGTTTATTTAAATAAATAAAACATCAATATGCCCAAAACTATTTACTATTTTACGATAAAAATTATTGCTCAAATTTTCTTTTCAAATTTTGCTTTACTGACATGTTTCGAAGTAAGTCGGCACGGGTTACCGTGAGCCTATGTACGCCAAATTGTACTTACAATTGTTTTAACATCTTCTTCTTCTTCCTTTCATGTGATAGACCTACTGGTCTGTTACGGTCTCAATCCAACGTTTGAAGGGTCTGCCCAAAGATCTCTTGCCTGGTGGCTGGTAATTTAAGATCTGACGTGGTATTCTTGTTCTGCTCATTCTTTGTACGTGAGATTTCCAGTTTTTTCTGTATTTTTGTACATATTCCATGACTGATTCTGTGTGTAATTCTTTGAGAATCTCAGAATTCCTCAAATAATTAATTCATAGTTACACCTACTGGGATGAAAGAATTGTTTTAACATTATAAAATAAATTAAGAGGTATGCGTTACAAATAAATACTTCGCTTTTTTGGGACAACCGTATAGGTTCTTTTTACATGCCAGACGCCACCAGGCCTTACATTTTAAATTATGGATCACACACACATATTTTTTGACCACAAAAGGATGTGGAAGACCTCCCCGAATGAATGATAAACTTAATGTCAGGGCCTCCTCCGAGACAACACAACATTAAAACGAAACACACCATTCATGCACACATTCATTCTAAACATGGTGTATATGATAATGATAATTATCAGGCTAGATTATGTTTGGGGACTATTTGGGTCTTAAAGCTTCCTGACAATTGTCTTACAGGTCAGGAAACACCCCGAAAAACATCACAGAGGAAACTTGTCCCGATTGGGGATCGAACTCAGGTCCGTTGCATACAAGGCAGCGATGCTACCTGAGAACACACGGTGGACTAACCTCTTTCATTATAAGTACTTTTACGTGCATCAAATCCTGTCTGTATCACATTTTTGTGACCACACAAAGACATGGAGGCCGCCCCGGTTGTAGTATCATTTCAATTTCTGGGCCGCTTCCGAAAGAAATATTGAATATTTAAGACAAGATGCACCATTCGTTCATACATTCACAATAAACAAAAGTAAATATGATATTGGTGAGTTTGAGGGCTAGATGGTACTCGGGGACTGATTTCTCGGATTTGATCTAATTCTATAGCGAGAAGGAAATAAATACTGTATACTAACTACGGTATAGCCAAACGTCATGATGAGTAGTCTGGAAGAACTATTAAATCATACTCGTATTATGGGACATTGTCGAAATAAAATTAGTAGTTTGAAGTCCTTGACATTGCGTTCGTAATAGGACTGCTATAAATATTTAATCCAATTTTGACAAAATAATTTTTGCTTTCCTTCTAAAATTTGTTGACTTTTGAATTTTATTTTTACAGTTTTTGTATTATCCTTCTAAAAATATATAAAAAAATATATAGAGGAACTTCGCGTAATGTTGACCCCTGTTTTGAATTTGTCGTGTTTCTTCTTTTAATTAAGGAATTTGAATTCTGTGTAATTCCAGTGATTGTCATTAGTGATATAAATATGAAATAGCAAATATGGAAACATCTTCATAATTTATAAACTTATTTACATTACAAGAAAGGTCCACGTCAACCTCCATATTCGGGTAAAGTGGACTCCTGACTCCATCCTAGCCTATAGATTATTTTAAGTTTATTTACCATATTAATTTAAACATACAGGCACAAATTAATCTGGAAGTATTTATGGCTGATCTTAATTAAAAAGCGTTGATGTTTATTTTATATTTAAAAAAAAGATCGTTGATTATAACTTCATACGTCACTCATCTGCAGATAGCGACGGTCTTTGGGTTAAGGTAAAATTATAAGGATATTAAATAAAATTAATCAAGTATAGACTATGGCTTTTACATATAACACCCTTATTGATAAAATATACGTACTCTTGGAGGTCCACTTTAATGGCCTGGTGGAGGATCAACATCAATAGAATTTCATTGTTACGTTTAATTATTTTATACAGCTGCAATGTCACATAATATCAAACCAAACCCGTCAGTATATTAAAACATCTACATAATATAATATATTTAGGAGTTTTCTCAACATTTGTAATATTAATTAGCAGAAATTAAGAATTAATTCTCAGCTTTGAAAACTTTTAAAATTTTATTTTTTTATTTATTTATTTATTTATTTAGCCTGGTGGACTTAAGGCCATGTGGCCTTCTCTTCCACTCACCAGAACAAGCATATGTTACATATGAATACAAAAAAAATACAATAATAGTCATATAAAACAGGACAAACATATGTTACACATGAATACAAAAAAATTTCAATAGTAGTCATATTAGACAGGACAAACATGTTACATATGAATACAAAAAAAAGTTACAATAATAGTTATTGAACAATTCATTATCTGTCATATTGAATAATAATGAAATTAATGTCTAATAATAGAATGAAACTAAATACAATTAAAATTAAATTAATGATACAATGAATAAAAAAGGAATAACTGCTCGAATCTACTATGCATAAAAAGAAGAGAAAAAAAAAACACTACAATGAATTAATCTACGCTTTATACAAGGCATTAGGTAATATATAAACAAATCCTAAGTCTATTTTTATTAAATAATGCAAAAACGCATTATTAATTCTTAAAAAGTAGTATTAGTGAGTTGTTTCTGTTAGTGATTTTATTTTCAATTTATTTCTGAAAGATGGTAAAGTTTGGCAGTCTCTGACATAGGGTGGAAGTGAATTCCATGTTCTAGCAAGAGAAACTGTAAAAGATTTCGAATAATAGGTAGTATGATGAGGAGGGATATAAAGGACACTGTGCTCAAGGGATCGGGTATCTAAGTTATGTGTATCAGAGAGTTTAGTGAAGCGGTGTGATAAATAATAAGGTAAAGATGTGTGTAATATGTTATAGAGTAGGCATAGGGAATGGATTGACGTTTTCATAAATATCACAAATAAATATTTAACTTTCACAGGGAAAGAACACTATGAGGTTTAATTTAATAATTAAATTAATGTTTTTATTACCTCACCTCATATCCTTTTTCTTCTATACTGCAGTTTCGGAGCTTATCTCCATCGTCAGTAGCCTCTGGTCGACCGCTGTTATGTCGTTTCTTGGCGGTTTCCTTCTTACTTCAGCAGTAGCAGCCCATGCTTGGTCTGAAAAACATTTAATTGATACAGAAGCTAGCCTAATCAAACAAACAGATAAACTAAAGGAACTCACAGTCTGGGAAAAAATCCATATCCAAAAAAACAAAAAAAGACAAACTCATGAATTTTGAAACTCCCGCAAATTTGACCTGATCCAGAGGTGCATATGTCCACCGATAGAAGTAAGAAGGAAACCGCCAAGAAACGACATAACAGCGGTCGACCAGAGGCTACTGACGATGGAGATAAGCTCCGAAACTGCAGTATAGAAGAAAAAGGACATGAGGTGAGGTAATAAAAACATTAATTTAATTATCACAAATAAACACTTATTTGCACAAAGAATAAAGTAACTGACCTTGAACACGTCAAAGTTGATGAGGGGAAGAAGTTAAAATATTTTCTGTTCGAGGGCACCACCAATTAAAAAATATATTAACAGGGTGCACTCAAGCCAAGGGTCCACATTACCCGAACTTCCTCTATATGCCGTGTTTTTCTATTGGACTATTTTTTCTCGATTTGATTTCATCCCAGGGAATTTAACTGAGGTTTCAGCATATATTTGGAAAAGCTTTGTACGCTTTTCACTTTGAGAGCTTTTTATGAATGTTTACAAAATAGCGTACTTATTTTGTTAGAGGTGGGACTTTGCATTTCCAGAGTCTCCATGATTTTGTATAGCACAAACTGATTGCATGCGCGTCATTCGAAAGTGTAAGTTGTTACCAACTTCAGAAATGGGACGATTACCCTTCAATTACCTTCTCTTAGAGTCGCTTAAATGATTTGGTCTAATAATTGAATATTTAACCTCCATTACAAATCACTTTGTAAATACGAGTATAACACTATTTCGCGATAATTTTACAAATTAGAAATAAATACAGAATATGTTTCTGTTTTAGAATTATGGAAAAATATTATAGTTCGTTCACTTTTAATATTAAGTCTATGGCTTTGTTTCAGATACCAATTTCGACGACTTTTGTAGATAGATGCTATTTAATAGTACATTACGATGCGAGGTTGGGAAGTGATTTTTACAGAAACGTGGGAAATGTATAAAAATCGAGTGATAGCCAGGTTTTTAATTTCCAAGATTCTGTAAAACGCTTCAAAAACGTGCGTTGCACATCATTTTCTGCGCGATGGTGTTTTCAAAATAATAAATAATAGCAAAATAATATCTTTGTTGGAAATATTTGCGTTCATTATAAAGAATTGACTAACATTAACAGTGTGGGCAATGTTTATTAATTGAAACTACAGGAGGCCGTGAGACTATTAATGATAAAATGGTGGCAAGTATGTATTTATTTTTTATATTCTCTCAAATATTAATTTTGGCTCAACTGCAGTTATACTAGCACTTGATTTTTTAGTTATATTGTTGTAAACTATAGCTCTTCTTCTGTATTTACTAACATTATTTAATATTTTAAACTTTTTAAAACAATTCTGATAACATTATTAGACAATTTTTAAGTTTTTATTTAAATACCAAATCAAACTGTAATATTATGACACTGCTAGACAGTATTGTGATGCTAACTGCCATTTTCTTCACAGAGTATATTAATAAGTCTATGATTTTTCTTTCGCTGTTTTGGGTTATCGCTGGTTGGATCGGCGGTAGGGAGTGATAAGTAAGTGTACACCCATTTTTAATAAACGTTGGGTAATTTTAATATTATTAATATATTTTTTAGCATAGATTTGGGGATTTATTGTAAATATTGGTCATTTAAATTTCATAGCGACGGATAGTAATCGAGGATGATAATCGATGTGTGGTTCGATTGTGGGTTATCGCTGGCTCTATAAACTATGGCGCATTCACACTGTTGTTCTATAGAACTTTGAAAATATTTCACGCTAGTTTAAGTGCAGTTTTCCCTTAATTTTTCCTTTAATATAAGCCGACAAATTTAGATAAATAACATTGAAAGTAGATGGTTTATTTAGTTAGGATTCGTCATATTTATTATATCAGTTTGATCACTGATCTATAATTTTTTGGAGATATCATTTTACCTTTTTCATGGTCCTAGGATTCATGCTTAGTAAACTTTGTACTGTATGCTGACGATGTGGTTATTATTCAATAAAATGAAAATAATTTGCAGTACTCTTTACATCAATTAAATCAGTTATGCCAAGAATATAATTTCAAAATATCAAAAGAAAAAACAAAAATAATGACATTTTGGGGAAACGAACATATAAGATCAAAAATCGTAATAGACAACAAACCTCTGAAACAAGTAACAAATTTTAATTATTTGGGTTGTAATTTTACTATAAACACAAAAACTGAAAGAGACATACATATGAAACTGTCGAAATTTCAAATGATATGCGGAACTATTCATAAAACATTAAAGAATAAAACAAGAAGAGATACTAGATTGAAGTTTTATAAAACATTGGCAGTTCCTGCATTACTTTATGGGAGCGAAACTTGGGTAATGTCCAAAAAATTGTAGAATACAAAGCGCAGAAATGAACTTCCTTAGAAGAACAAAAGGCTGCACAAGATTGGATCGGATAGGGAATGAAGATATAAAAACAGAGTTAAACATATATCCATTGGATGAGGAAATCAGAGAATATAGAGAGCAATGGTTTACACATGTGGAAAAAATGAATGTAACAAGATTACCAAGAGCAGCATTCAACTATAAGCCAAGAGGTTCAAGGAATGTAGGAATGCCAGTGAAAAGATGGACAGAACAACTGTGAGGCGGAACAGGCAACTTGCCTAGCCCGTGAAGTGAAGAAGAAGAAGAAGATGTGTAGGACCAATAAAATGGAAAGTGGTTACTCGCAGAAGGTCGAAAACATAAACTGAAAGTGACCCTTCGATAAAATTAGATTTCCGATCACGTCACTCTACTTTGCATTGGATTTCTTTCGACACCTGAGATTATACACGCTTTGCATGAGGTGAAAAATAAAATAAATAAATAAAAATAAACTTTAAGAGTGTCGGCAATATGCAAAAACGGATTCTCTATTCTTTATTGAGGTTCTTCTACACCATCACGCGACAGTCATGTTCGATGACGTAGGTACGATCTGCTTCGTGTATTGTAAAATTGTTTTACAAATAGCATATATAGGCTAGACTTAGTATGTACATACAAAATGTGTATGCTGACGTCACCTTCCAAATTGTTCATGACGTAGAACTGTGTTCTTTATGATCAATGTATTCATGTGCTTTCATTACCTTAATATGAAATTTCGTGTACTTACGTTTATCCGTAAGTTTTATGGGTCACTAACTAAAAACATATATATTCGAAATTATTATTTTAAAACACCTCTTTATACAAAAAATAAATATTAATAATAGTTTAAAAAACTAAAACAACACGCTTTATTAGTAAACCGAACTAAAAAATGAAAAATAATTCTAATTTTCAACACGCTTGGGATAAAATTAAAGTGGCCAACAAAAAAAAAATCATCTCCAACACATCTAGAATAAAACTAGAGTTATCTACAAAAAAGAATAATTTTACCATCAAAAGCGTGGGGTGCTCTATATCAATTAATATATTTGATAATAAACAGATATTGGTAAAAGTAAAGTCTCTAAGAAGAAAACGTAAAAACCATAAAAAAGCACCTACGCTTTCGATCGTAAAATTATGGTTTTTTGTAGATAACTCTAGTTTTATTCCAGATGTGTTGTAGATGATTTTTTTTGTTGACCACTTTAATTTTATCCCAAGCGTGTTGGAAATTAAAAGTAGTTTTAATTTTTTAGTCCGGTTTTCTAATAAAGCGTGTTGTTTTAGTTTTTTTAAACGATTATTTATTTTTTATTTTTTAATTTGGTTTTCCAATAAAGCGAGTTGTTTTAGTTTTTTAAACTATTATTATTATTTTTTTATTTTTAGTTTAATTGATTATGATAAACCGAAATCCCATGAAAATTTAATTCCTTACGATATTTTTAGTTCTAAAACAATCCTCCGAACCGGATTTGAACCAGCGACCTATGGATTACTTAAATTATATAGGCCTATAACTATAGTCCACCGCTCTACCAACTGAGTTCTTACAACCATTGACTAAAAAGTTGGTAAATGCGCAACCTATTATACCGGTTTTTATTTTTTTGTTTTTCAGATGATTCTGGCCCGGATTTTACAAGGAAAGGAAATTATGAAATTACTATATTGTCATGGGTCCTTTACAAGTATACAAAGTTTCAAGTTGATCCAATGTTTTTAAGTGGGTGAAAATCGTGTTCAAATATTCCGTTACATAGATACAGGTCCGTTACATAGATAGACAGATACAGGTAAAGCTAATATAAAACGTGTAAAAATACAGAAATCATCAGAAAGTCATTTCCTGATATAATACCTCGTAAAAACAACTGGAACATCAAGAACGTAAATAGTATATGTCTATAATACAAACTAACTAACTTACTGGGACTATGGAACCCGCAGGTTCATAGCTGTGCGGAAATAAGCACTCCATTAATCCGTATACTGAGTTGATGTTTTCCAATTATCCCCTATATAATCTGATTCCCTCAAATCATAGTTACTTTTATTCTCTCAAGTCATTCTTGTCTATCGAATGGGCGTTTACCCCTCTGGTTTTCTTACAAGCATTTTCATTGCCCCTCTATCATTTCCCATTAGTGCCTAATGTTCTGCGCTTCGCAGTTTACTTGACTTAACTCTTCTTATTAATTATGGTTTCCTTCTACCATCATTATAATATCTTCAATCTGCAAAATAATTTTTTTATTGAATATCCAATAATGCAAACCCTATTTCACCATCCGGTATGTTTGGGTTTTAGTTACAATACAATTAATTATTTACATTAATTTAGTATATGGTTAATTTCTAGCGTTACATAATAACGTAATATGAACAAGTAAATAAATAAATAAATAAATAAATAAATAAATAAATAAATAAATAAATAAATAAATAAATAAATAAATAAATAAATAAATAAATAAATAAATAAATTAACAAACCAAAAAACTAACTCAAAGTATCTTAAAAATATGTTAGATAAAGTCACACAGCTTCCTATTGCAACACTTCTTACATAAAATATTTGACAAAGGCAGTTGAAATCTATTATGGCAATAACTTAATTTTTTAATACATTCATGTCTTTTGGAATCAAATGCGGGACACTCAAATAACAGATGTGATACAGTCTGGCTGGAATTCGTGCCAATATAGGTATCTGTGCCTATTTTAAATCGTTCCAAATAATGTCCAAATTTATCGTGTCCAGTCATAAATTGTGTTAATACAAAATTTGGTTCTACGTATTTTCAGTTTATTCAGTCAAACACAGTTGGGAAAAATAATGTTCTTGTCGAAGCACCATTAATACTGTTTAACCACTCAGCATTCCAATTTTCTATGAGATAATCTCTTAATACTTCTTTGATATAAATGATAGAGGACAGATGGGGTAAAAGTAATCCATATTTGAATTAGCAGCTGATTTGGCAAGAAAATCTGCACGTTCATTTCTTGTTGTTCCAGCATGTCCTTTAATCCAGCCTAGGCAAACATGTCCAAGATGTTGGTTTAATTTTGTTCTTATGGAGGTAGCAATCGGGTGACGGTTGAATCTGTCATTAATAGCGCAAAGTGCTGCCTGGGAGTCACTATAGATACAAGGAGACGTGTTGGTAGTTATAACTCATTCCACAGCTTGCAGTAGAGCTAAATGCTCTACTTGAAAAATCGTACATTTGGAAGAAAGCTTGTATCCTTGGTGAAATATCTCAACTTCATTATCATATACCACAAAAGCACATCCAACTAGATAGTTAAGGTCCTCCATTCCAGAGATACGAGAGCCATCGGTATAAATGGAATCTGCAAAATATTAATTCATAGAATGGTTAGTCTGTAGTAAAGACTGCGATGGGCAGGACTTGTGGCACGAATGGGAAATGAAAGAGGGGCATGGAAACTTTTGCAGGAAAATTAGAGCGTAAACGTCCAGTTGGTAGGCCAAGGTTGAGGTGCGAGAATGTTATTAACCATGATTTGAGGGAAGTAGAATGTACAGGAGATGATTGGAAAACTTTAACTTAGGATAGGGATGTATGGAGAGCTCATGTCCGCGGGGCCATGATAGTGCCAGTGAGTTACTCATGTCAAAGGTCTTAATGCCCAATTAAGTAAAATATGATCCTTAAAATCAGAATGCTAGTTTTGAATTGATTCTGAAGATTGATTTTTCTCTTCTAATATTATTAAATAATAAATTTCGGGATTTATTTTTTTACCGAATTGTTATATTAACTTAACTATTTAAAAACTAACTGTAAGAAACGCACAAATTGTAGGAAAGCCAGAAGGAAAACGCCCAGTTGGTAGACCAAGAATGAGGTGGGAGAACAACATTAACTATGATTTGAGGGAAGTAGATTATACAGGGAGTGATTGGAAAGCATTAGCTCAGGATAGGGATGTATGGAGAGCTTATGTCCGCGCGGCCATGAACCTACGGGTTCGATAGTGCCAGTGAGTAAGTGAGTAAGTAAGTAAGTAAGTAAGAAACGCATAAATAAACTGTGTGAAACATAAAAATATATTTAAAACAAGAGCATGCATATGAGAAGAGAAAGTTAAGATTTTATTGAAGAATGTCATCATCATCACTCCAGGGATTAGCTTGCCCGTTCCGACTTCATAATGCATCAGCCCAACGTCTTCTAGGTCTTCCAACATAACGTCTTCCTCGTGCTTGATAATTTCTTGCTAACAATGGATATCTCTCCTTACTCATTCCATCCATATGATCAATCCATTTCTGTCTGTAATTCGCGACCTTATCCAATAAAGGCTGTACTTTCAATTCTTCTCTTATTTGAAGAATGTAAATATGTTATTACATGTGGTTACTGTACGTTTTATTTTGTCATTTAAAATAGGGAACTAGAACATTATCCACCCTATGCTGAAACTTAGGTCACGTAGTTCGTGATCAGAAGCAATCACATATACAGTTAATATCGTTCACTGCGACGTGCTGAAATATAGTATTACATACAACGTATACGAACATACATAGGCATACATACACTTATACGTACGCACATACTTGCTTTATCGTATTAATTAAATTCAATCAGTTACATGTCACATGGATGTTTGAAAATTGATTAATTACATAATATTATAGAGACAGAGAGACGAATTGGAAAAGACTATATAACAGTGAGCTATGTGATATTAATTGGAAACCAGATGTAATAAGAACAGTTTAAGTCTCCTAGACTGCGATGGGAAGGACATGTGGCACGAATGAGGATTGCAAGAGGAGCATAGAAGCTTCGTTTATGGAAAACCCGAGGGAAAATTTCCAAGAATAAGGTGGGAGAATAATATTAACAATAATTTGAAGAAAGTAGATTATACAGGGGATATTTGGAAAACATTAGCTCGTGAGAGCATGTATGGAGAGCTATGTTCGGGCGGCCAGTGAGTTAGTGAGTTAGTTACAGATGTGTAACACCTTAATACATCTTCTTATACATAAAGTATATATCTGAAAATGTCCCAGATGCAGGAGCTTATCCCTCTCCTGTATTATTGGTTTTTTTCTAGGAATCGAAAGATTAAAATGTGTAAAACGATAATCTTGCCTGTGGTGTTATTGGTATGATTCATGTTCTCTTACAATAAATGAAGAGTACAAGCTAAAAGTATTCTAGAATAGGATACTTACAAGGGAATGGTACGAACAGTTGTAACATTTTTTTTTTATTTATAGCCTGGTGGATTTTAAGGCCATGTGGCCTTCTCTTCCACTCACCAGGACAAACATATGTTACATATAAATACAAAAAAAAATTACAATAATAGTACATATTAAACAATTAATTATCTGTCAAATTGAGTAATAATAAAAATAATGTCTAATAATACAATAAAATTAAATAGAATTAAAATAAAATTAATGATAGAATGTATACACAAAGGAGTAACGGCTCGAATCTACTATACATAAAAATAAAAGAAAGAAAACAAATTACAAAGAAAGTAATAAACTATAAGGAATTAATATATCGCTTATTATACAAGGCATTAGGTGAATGTATTAACAAATCTTAAAACTATTTTTATTAAATAATGAATAAAATTATTAATAATCAATTGAGTTGGTGTTTAATAAATACAATTATTATTTTTTAAAAAGTAATATTAGTGAGCTGTTTCTGTTAGTAATTTTATTTTCAATTTGTTTCTGAAATATGGTAAAGTTTGGCAGTCTCTGACATACGGTGGTACGGAATTCCATGTTCTAGCAAGAGAAGCTGTAAAAATAACATTAACAACGCTTGAGATGTCATTTGAAAGTACATAAGAAATAATAGAGAGTCACCAAGTTTTAGGTGCAATGAATGAGAAATGAAACCCTAAACAACATTAAAGTAGAAACTTAACTGTACACGGTAAACGGCGGGAGTAACTATGACTCTCTTAAGGGACCCTAGGCCCTTAAGACCCGACGCTATACCTCCAGTAGCGGTCTAAGCGAAAGCATAGAATCATCATCATCATCATCATCATCATCGTCATAGTACATTCACGAATTTAGGCCATTTGTTGACCTGTTTCGGCCTCAAGAGAAATACCATCCAAAAGTCTTTTGAGTGGACGTCCTGGTCTTCTTCTTCCTGCAGGGTGATATCTTAACATTTGTTTGGGTATTCTGTGATCTTCCATTCGATGAACATGTTGCATTCATCTGGACTTATAATCAGAAATTTTGTTTTCTAAAGGTTCCGTGTGTAATTCTTCTAAGATGTCTTCATTTTTTTGTGATCTAGTAGTGAAAGCATAGACAACTTCGGGAAGCTAGCTGGCTCCGAGCAATAGTCCAGCCAGGGTTGGTAAGGGGTAGGATGGTGGTTAACGATGTCTAAATGACTACGGAGAACGGACACCACCTACTCTGACCAAAGCTAGCATCTAGGGGGCAGAGTGTGAGCTTCACTTGCCTCTGACAGATTGGAGGAAGTCGGTTCCACCTCTCTCTCTCTCTCTCTCTCTCTCTCTCTCTCTCTCTCTCTCTCTGTCTCTCTGTCCTGTGTAACAAGTGAGCTTAGGTCCTTCTGGACGATAGATGGGTGCTGTCTGGTAACTGAAGTCAGTGACAGCACGCTGCAGTAGGGATGTCCTCGGGTCGCTGTAGTGGCCGCCCGGGGATCCGGGAGCCCTGTTCGCCAGTTGGACTATACTTAGTGTGTGGGTTTTTTACAGACACTTGTCTCCAGGAGGGGACAGCTGGGGATGAGTAACACACCCCATGAACGGCACAGTTCCTCCACTTGAAGCATTGCTTAGCTTTGCGAGTCCTTGACTGCGCTACCTAACAAGGTAGAATTATGACAGTAAGGGCGGCGGGCCTGCATTAGCAGGGTGGACACCTTCGCGATGTTTTTCCTGTTGAGGTTCTCTTGCACCTTAATGGTGGGAGACCGAACCAAGTTCCATCCCCTTTGGGGGGACTCGCTTGTCTGATTCTCCAAGCTCCCATTATTAGATTTCAAGCAGGAGAGTTTTTCAAAGTTGGAACCAACCTAGCAGTGGTAGTGCAATTCGCTAGTCTCGTAAATCTGTGAGCTTGTGGATAAGTGCATGACTCTGGTCAATTGCTCTTCACTCCCTATAGTTGCTCTCGGGCGGCTGAGGTATCCAACGCCTTACACAAAAGTTGTAAGTGATCCCGCGAGGTTTATCAATCAATAGCCAAATGCCTCGTCATCTAATTAGGGAATGTGTCACATTCAGTACCAGGCACTGAGCAGGACATTTAAACCCACAGGCCAGCTATTTAAATACTCCAGCTACCCTTTTCGCGGCATTTCAGAAAATGGACCATTACTCACAAACTATTAGTCCTAGAGAATTCAAATTTTGTACATATCTAAAGGAGATATCCTAGTAGGATTTAATGGTGAAATAACTTGGATGATTGACATCACATGGTATCGGCATATCAATTTCAGGAAGTGGAAGTTCATCTTCACTTTCACTTTGTAAATCTTCTAATTATTCAGGAATCACTTCATCACCTGAATCATCATTATACAAAATATTCACTAATTCTTCTTCATTGAGATATTTTTCATTCGCCATGGTTTTACTCACGCACAAAAACAGCGCGATAATGAGAAACATATACGACGTGATTGGAGCCTGGAGTCAAGTTTGGGTGAACGAATTCCATGTGTTGTTTGTTTTAAAAATAAAAGGGGATTGACCAAGGTTAAACGTGTCAAACGGGAATAGAAAATGTACATTTACATGCCATCTATGATCTCCAAGACATACTAAGCCAACACAATATTTAGGCGCCGAATATTAACGCGGTTTGTTTGCGCCCGCTCTAAAACGAGTTAACTGACCGACGGCCGCATACACGATAGTCTCTTTAAACGCCTTAACTGGTTTACGGTACTGAATGTGTTAACGAGATTTCCTCTGTCCCTACCTACTACGCATTTGAAGGAAATATTCAAAGAATTCCCTGTTTTATTGTTGTTTCAATGATTTTGTAGGGACAGCATCAGGCATCTTTAAACCTTCTTCTATTTTTTTGAAAAGACAGTCTTGTTCTTTATTTTCTGTTTTAGCGTCATAACAGTCTTGAAGGGCACTCGAAGTTACGAATCAATGGCAAACCTGGTAGGCACAGTTGAGTAGGGTCGGTGTTTCCATCTTTTGCCCTTGGTTGCTTTGTCAAAAATTGTGTACGTGTCTGCCACGTATCCTACTTGAAATTTGGTTCACATCCTCTTTGGTGATGGTGCGTATGAGGAATTGATGCTTACGTGACGTGGCGATTGTTGCTCGTGATATGTTGGGGTGTTATTTCCAAAGTCGCTGTCAGTATCCTCGTCAGTCAGACGATAATACATCATCATGGACGAGTGTATGCACCCCGTTCACAATTAGGTCCTCCTCAAACAATTCCATCTTTATGTGATCAAATTTCACAAGATCATCTTGGCTTGACGTTGCCTCTGATAACCTAAGAAATCTGCCAATATTTTTACTACTATTACTGGATTCAATGTTTCTATTGTAGTTTTTGTACAAATAAAACTCCCTTTGTAGCTACGTTCTGGAAAGAAAAGGAAAGAAGAGAATGCCGTGGTTAAACAGTTAAACACTGCAGTATAACAACCATAGTACTACTCGGCAACGTTAACTTTCAATGCGGAAAAACTATGAACTAAAAGAATGTGGTAAGGGTGAGACCCTTGTCTCAGGTTGCAGTGATAGTGATTATTATCCGTCAGTCGTGTATAGTCAGTTGTTAGTGACAATGCCAAGTGCGAAAGTTAGACCCTATATTCACAGTATATAAACATTTAAGTCTGACAGACAGTAGCGGGACATCAGAGCTGCTTTAATTTCTCTGTACGTAACATTATCCCGAAACCCGTTCATTAACTTCATCTCCTATTTCAAGTAGATCTACCACTATATTTTGCCACTGATTATACCATTTGCTTAGTCATTTGGTTGTATTAACGGTAGATGGAGACATTTTACCCATCTTCACCACTAGCGCCATTGTTTCCCCATATCCAGCTAAAAAGTTAACGCGGTCGAGTTTATAGTATATGTACAGGGAAACCGAAGTGCTTATGCATTTGACTATTGAATCTCTACCTGTTGTCCATTACACCTTAAAGTTTGTATATCAACAGTTCTGATACTCTTCTTTATAATCACATATTGTGATTTCCCAACTAGAAAACTGTTTGCCCTATATTGAGGCAATGTTCCCCATTTAGATAGATATCCGATACAGTGAGGGATTCATAATGAGGAATTCCACGATTTATATCGCTATCTTAATATTACCAGATCATTAAGTCTAGGTGGGTGAGATGGACAGATCACGAAGCACATATAGGTGACAGTAGAAATGCTTTTAAATTTGTATTGTGAAACATTAAGGGGAAAAACTATTAGAAAGTCTAAGCGTAGGTGGGAGGATAATTTTCGGATAAATATCATATTTAATATTTGGATTCGGTTGCCTGGGGATTGGGTCTAGTAAATTCGGGATTGAATCTACGAGTTCCATAAGCTATCTAGTTAGCTTTGGAGCTTGTCCCACGTCATCTTGATTAAGATATCAGAAACGAATCAAATTATACCTAAGAAACGAACATATTTTATTTGTTTTTATTTTATTTTATTGAACTTCCCTCAGTTGGACGATGTTATGCATCAACCGGCTAAGCGTCATTAAAAAATAAATTTTGAAGCCATCTATTCCATTGGTTCATGATATCTTAATATATAAAAATTACGTGTCACGTTGTTTGTCCGCGATGGAATCCTAAACTACTGAACCGATTTTAATAAAATTTTGCACACTGTGTGCAGTTTGATCCAACTTGAGACTTAGGGTAGTTTATAACTAAATTTATAGTCGCATTATTTTTTATTGCAAATTATTTGTTTATTATTTAACAAAGAGTTATAATTATCTGCGAGTTCCATACGATTCTAACAGATGGCGGTGTAAGGTAATTTGGTAAGGTAATTGGTTTATTATTTAACAAAGAGAGATCCAGATGGCTGTGCTTTTTGTTACAACCGCGAATTTCAATTGAATTACAAATATTGATTATTTCATAATTTAAGTGTGTTCAGTGTTTATTTTATTTTCAATATTATTAATTTTGTGTGTAAGTATTAGTTTTAAGTAATCTGGCTGAAATACAGCAACTTAATCAAAATTTTTAACGTATACCTTAGCCACAGAAATGCGTGGCTGGGACTTGTAGTATATCTATATGCAAGTGAACATAATAAAATTATAGTTGCCATAATATACGGTTATTTAAAGACGTTTCAATGAGATGCTCCATAAGGATGATTCCTTAAGATTTTCAGAGATTCACGAACAACTGTGATGGCTAATTCGTGTAGAAGGTTGTTATTTAGGCCCAAACTTTTACAGAAAGTAGTCGTGAAGAGCGGCATTGTTCCCCTCTCTTCAAGCATTAAACCCGTGTATCTGATGTTGGTAGGTTTGTATTTTTTATATAAAATACGTAATAGTAGCCATAGGCCTGCATCTATATCGTTTTTCTTATGTACTTGCTCAGATTGTTCTTTATGAGATTCAAATCTTATTGTAGGGTCTATTATCATGGCTTGAGATGTTGAGTCCTTAAAGACTATTATATCAATATGTCTATTGCTTCCGTCATGCACTTCTTCGTATGCGATTTACTGAAATCTTTCAAGACGCCAGCAAATTTGGATCGTATAATATGTCTGTATAGAAGCAGGATCTCTCCAAAAGGGTAAAATCCCAAGATATTTCAAAGGAATAAACATCTAGGTTAAGATCATCAAAGGCTTTTATTTTTAGAATTCAGAATAAGGTAGAAAATTTACATCATTTGATGATGAAACATCTTTATTGATTGCGGAGGATTATTTAGTTTGTGGAGTTTAGGCGTGGCGATTTTTGTGGAAAAATTGTATAAATAATTCATAAGAAAAAAGTATCGGATTATTAAATTGCTATCAGGAAAGGAGTTTCTTCTTCTTTTTCACTTGACGGGCTAGGCAAATTGCCTGTTCCGCCTCACAGTTGTTCTGTCCATCTTTTCACTGACCTTCCTACATTCCTTTAACCTCTTGGCTTGTAGTTAAATGCTGATTGTGGTTACCTTGTTACATTCATTCTTTCTACATGTCTAAACCATTTATCTCTATATTCTTTGATTTTATCATTCAATGGATATATATTTAATTCTATTCTTATATTTTCATTCTCTGTCGGATACAATCTTGTGTAGCCTTTTGTTCTTCTAAGGAAGTTCGTTTGTACGGAAAGGAATTTATATTCCCTTATTTTGATGCATCCTTTCAATTTTATGCCCAACTGAAAACTCCTTCAACAGTTACAACCCTCATTGATTATTTCAAGAAATCAATTGAAATTAATTTAAATTGTATATTGCATTGTTCGAATTTTTAAACTGACGCAAACATTCTGGTGGTACCATGGCCCTGGGGTCGACTTAGTTTCTAACGGAAATGAGTACTAGACGCTTTTTCTTGGGGTAAAGGTGGCCGACACTCAGGGCTGACAACCCGGCTGACACCAAGTGCCGATTGTGTAGAAAAAGTGGGAGCCTTAAACTCCTAGTATCCCAAGGGTCTCCTATGGCCTGTAGTGGGATCACTTTACTTTTTTTATTATCTTGTATACTATTTCTTACCCTGTTCCTGTTCTTTTGTATGGATCTGAATCTTGGTACTTACAAAAAATATATCTCACACATTCAAGCCGCTGAAATGAAATTTAAGATCCGTAAAAGGATGTACACGCATGGATAGATTACACAATGAATCAATAAGAAATGAACTGGAGATATGTTCAATACTCGATAAACTAGAAGAACACAAATACAAATGGAAAGAACATTTAGATAGAATGGACAATACAAGATTTCCCAAAAAGATCACCTACAAAGCACATGGAAAAAGATCTTTGGGACGGCCAAGGAAACGATGGAAACAAGGAAACAGGTCGCATTGACCTAATCCTGGAAAGGCAGAAGAAGATGAAGAAGAAGAAGAAGAAGAAGAAGACTATTCCTTACCTATCGAAAAATTGAACACTATTGTAGTGTAATATTACAACTACGTAAAGAGCGTATAATGGTATTCATTAAAACTAGAAGGTGTTTTATCTTTTATTCTAATGGTAGGAACATACATTTCATCACTTTACCAAGGGGTTACAAATATTTGATTCGAGCTTCCCAATATTTGTCAGTTTCTAGCTGTATTCGAGGTGATGTCTGTCCGTCGTTTCATGGCGCAGAACACAATTAGCAGTCGATGCTATTCCGAAACGGTGTATTTCCCCCACATAAGTTTATAGTGTCTCAGAATAGGAAGTGAAAACAGGAAAATATCGAAATAGACTTGAAAATAAACGATAACACGCTAGAACGCTTGCATACGTCAGAGTAATTGGTGTAGCATTGCGTGTTAGCAGCGCCTAGTGACGCGGGCTCCGTCTCGTGACGTCACGTATATAACTACTTATTATTTTATACGAGTTGTATGTTGGAATTAAAATACTATTTAGGTTGCTAAGAAAAATATATTATTTTTAACGAGTGTAATGATCTAAATCATGTATTTCATGTAATTTGTGCTGTGTATATGATCCATAATAATCTTTATATACATTTTCTACAGAAGCGTAAAAACATTCAATTCCCAAATAGAAATACGACGCAGGAAACGAACTACTTTTCTTACAGAGAAAAAAAAAGTTCATACTCACTTCTCGCATGTGTCTAAACAAATATTTTAATATTTTCAGGCTAAAAATAGAGAACTTCTATCACTTTGATAATAATTATAAGCAAATAATATAATTAGTATTTTTCTACTTAAGAATTGGAATTTCGTCGGAATTCCTAAGAGGATCATTTTTTTTCTATCTTGTACATTTCATATTTTATTCGTTAAATCTAGAGTCCATCCATAGTAATTCTGCCCGAAGGCAGGTCCTTCACTGCAATCATAGCATTTCTATGCTATTCTTGCAGCTTTACTAGGGAATTGTAGGTGCGGTAGCTTCCCTCTGCTTTCCACACCGGTGAAGGATGATGATGATGATGGTAAGGATGGCCATATGATTTCGGGGACCGTTTGGGCCTTAAAGTTTTCCTGACATTTGTCTTCCAGGTAAGGAAAAACCCCGATACAACCTCACCCAGGAAAAGTGTCCCGACCGGGGATCGAACCCGGGTCCGCTGCGTGACATGGCAGCACGCTACCTCGAGACCACAGCGGTGGACTAAATCTAGAGTAAATCAACGTATATTGAAGATAATAATTGTAATATAGATTACCAAATAATCATGTATGTTTATTATAATTTGTGTAACATGGGAAACAAAATTACAGCATATAAACATTTGCCATATTCTTTACCAAGACAATAATACATTCGAAGTCTTCTACCAGATGCAAGGAAACTCAGGAAACAACTAAGAGACAAAGAAGCAGTTCTCTGGAGTCAACTTCCTCATAAAGGAAAAGGCATTGTTCTCTACAATGAATATTCACCGGCAAATCAATGGATTCATGAACATTAGGGATTGTTTTGTTCTGAATGGAGAGAAGGAATTAAAATGCAAGCCAATGTATCGGCAGTGCGTTCTTTGCCGGACAGGTCTAGGGACGATACCCTCTGTAGACGTTGTCGCAAAGAGCACGAAACCTTTGCACACGTCCTTGGGGCTTTTCCGTTTGTAGAATCACTGAGAAACATTCAGCACCATACTATTCGAAATATGATGGCAGAAGCCTTGCGAGACTATGGATACACAGTTTATGAGGAAGTTCATGGTGTGGCCACTAATGGAAGTAACAGACGAATTGATATTATTGTATTTAGACCATCTACTAAAATTGGTATGATATTAGATCCAACAATCCGTTTTGAGACTCATAGTGGCCAACCTGAGGAAGTTTATTGTCAAAAGAAAGTCATATATGAGCCAACAATTGACTATTACAAAGATAAATACCAATTAGTATATCTGTCACAGGGATTGATGATCGGGGCAAGAGGTACTATACCAGGATTCTTAGCTAAATTTTGGAATTCCTTAGGTTTGGACAGGGTGTATCTTTCTAAAATTGCCATCGCTGCCATTAGAGGATCAATTTCAATTTTAAGAAACCATCTTTACCAAATTTATACTTTATAGTATATATATACTTCATTACAATTTGATTTTTTTAAAAATGTATTTACAAAATGTATTTCATCAATTTCGAAAATTAATTGTCTGTATCACTTCGTCCTTGAGGTAATCCTCTAATGAGGAACGTTGTATATAATAAAATAAGACCAATTGTTGTTTTTTTCTAACCTGGTTGAGTGGACAAGGCCGTAACTCTGATAAGTAAAATAAAGCCATTATTATTGATATTATTATTATTATTATTATTATTATTATTATTATTAATTATTATCATTATTAAATGACATAATGAGTAGGGTGCTGATAAGCAAATAGTTTTCAGATCGTTTTGAAATTCACAGTGCGTTAGAAGAGGGAATACATAGTCTCCTCTGCTATTCACCTTTATACTAGTGCATGAGGTAAAATATTTATAGTATTAAGATTATGTTCAACTCAATGCTATTAGTCAGCTGTTGGTATGTGTTCCTGAATTTGAATAAGTGGCAATTCGAATAGCTAGATACAATAATTATAAACAGTTATGATTTGCAGAAATAAATTAAAAATTGATTGGTCATGAAGACAGCAATGCAAGCAAAGAGTGCTAAGCATGGAAGATGCCCAAGATAGTAGGCTTTGGAGGTTTGTCACGGGAAGATGGCAGCAGCTGTAAAACCCGAAGATGGATAGATAGATAGAAAATTAAAAATTGACTCAGCTCTTGATATCGATTCATTACGCATTTCAGAGACTCTTGCCATTCCAAAAATTTTAAATAAATGTTTAAAAATATTCTTCTTCTTATAAGGAATAAATCTTATTGGTTCGTTCCGGCTCCAAGTATCATAGCTGTTATGTTCATCTCTTTTGTGGGCGTCCCCGATATATTTTTTTCTCCTCTTGGTTGAAAGTTCAGACTTTTCCTAGGCAATCTGTTGGTATCCATTCTGCAGACATGTTCATACTAAAAATATATAAAACGAGTATTCTTTCATTCATACTATATGGATTCATTCATTCATTCAAGGTGTTCTGCCCAAGAGCAGGTCTTTCACCGCAAACTCAACACTCTCCACTCTTTCCTTAAACTCAGACTTCCTTTTATATCTGCATCCAAGGCTATTACACTTCATAAACAATGGCAATATGCCGGCTGTCATATTAGATAATGAACAAATTCCTTATACCGACGTCGTTAAAAACTTGGGATTTTACTTAGATTCTAATTTAAATTGGCATGTGCAAGTAAAACAAACATCTAAAAGGATCTTCTCTATAATGCATTCCCTAAAGGGACTTAAACATTTTCTTCCTACAACTCTTAAAAGAATTTTAATCCAAACTTCAGTGATGCCGCATTTTGACTACTGTGACGTTCTACTAACTGACATAAGTGACGGATTGTCGGACAAACTGCAGCGTGTCCATAATATGTGTATCAGATTCATATTTAATGTTCGAAAATACGATCACATTTCTCCATTATTCCACGAATTGTCATGGCTACATCTAAAAGAGAGAAGAAAATCGCACTGTCTAATTTTCCTATTTAAGATCCTACATACCTCGATTCCCAATTATTTATCATCCCGTTTCCAGTATCTATCCTCAAACCACAACTTAAACACAAGATCACAACATAGTCTCTTGCTTAATATACCGCAACATAGGACATCACATCACTCCATGTCATGTACCATCTTCACTTCTCGCAACTGGAATTCCCTACCACAAGAAATAAGGGGCTGCCGGACATTGGCATCTTTTAAAAGAAATCTAAATTTATATTTGCTCTAAACTCGACTTCATTATTATCCAGTGTAAGGTATATATATTAATTGGTGTTTCTCGTATAATGTATCATATTTATATAATAATAATAATAATAATAATAATAATAATAATAATAATAATAATAATAATAATAATAATTTTATTTATATTATTATTATTGTTGTTATTATTATTATTATTATCGTATCATTATTGTTATTACCCTATAAAATGTTGTTTGTACATGACATTTACATTGCTACATTATTGTATCTTTAACTGTTTATAATTAGTATAGTGTATATCTATATTTGTCAAATATTTATTTGTATTTGTGCTGGTTGAGTGGAAGAGAGGGCCTTATGGCCTTAACTCTGCCAGAATAAATAAAGTATTATTATTATTATTATTATTATATTATTATTATTATTACAAACCATTTGTTTTAATATTGTCTATCATCTGATGTCTTTTTCTGCTTCTAACTTTCTTTGCATTGACCATTCCTTCTAGGATATCCGTCAGCAGGCAGTTTCTTCTTAGCCAATGGACAATCAAATTTCTTTTCCTCTTCTTTATGAGTTCCAGCATTGTTCTTCCTTCACCCACTCTGTCTAGCACATCTTTATTTTTAATTTTGTCTGTCCATTTTATATGCTCCATCCTTCTCCATATCCACATCCCAAAAAGCTTCCAGTCGTTTTTCCTTATTCCGTCGTAATGTCCAAGTCTCTGTAGCATACAATGCTACACTCCACACAAAGCACTTCACTAGCCTCTTCCGTAATTATGTTTTCAAAGGTCCGCAGAAAATGCTTCTCTTCTTGTTAAAAGCCTCTTTTGCCATTGCTATCCTCTGCTTTACTTCAAGTATTTGAAGCTCTCCACTTGCTCAATGGCCTCATCTTTACTTGGTTTCTTTCCTATAATCATGACCTTCGTCTTATTTATATCTATCTTCATACTATAATCCTCACACTTGTCATTTTGCTCCATCAGCATGTTCCTCAGTGTCATTGCATCTTCTGATAGCAAAACCATATCATCAGCAAATCTCATGCACTTAATTCTTCTTCCTTTCATGTTTACGACTCCCGTATTCCTGAAGCCGTAACCTTTTTCCAATTTCTTTCCCCTCTGACATTTTTTCTCCTATCTTCACTTTTATTCGCTGTTTCATACAAAGATTACTTATGAGCCTCCTATATGGGTGTGGTATGTTATATTTTTATTTAAGGAAGGAGTATCCTATCGGAGAACAAAGTGCTTAAGAATATTTATCAGACGGACAGATGAATGGAGAAAACATAACAGTAAGCTAAACGGTCTTTATAGACAACTATATATTAACCTGATAAGAACAGTTAAGCCACGAAAACTGCGATTGGAAGGACAACGGCAGGATTGTAAAATAAAACAGGATCATGCCCTCATCCGCTTCGAACAAAATTCCAAATATTACTTGAATACAAGATAATTATGTCTGTGATTCTCAGATCTATAGATCTAAGAAACTACACACACAGAATTTATATATGTTAACTATCCATGTATCGGGCTAAATAAACAAATACATATATATTAAATAACACTGAGCAACAAAAAATAAACTTTATTTTTGTCTCAGAAAGAAAAATATGTGATTATGATAGTAGGCCTATTTGTCCTCCTGAATTCAAATATGATATCGGTTTTTCTCCATCACTCAAGGTTTCCGAGAGGCAGGAATTTATAATTTCAAACACTTTAATATTTTCTACACTCGTAACTACACAATATTCGAACATTCGGACTCACCTAGAAAGTAAGAAATGACGATTTTCTGCTATATTTCGCCTGTGGAGCACCCCTCTTGATGGTCCAACAATAATCGGCCAGCATGTTAGGATTCCATTTGCCTTGATATCTCTTTTCCATAGCTGAAATCTCCTAATGAAAGTGTTCCCCATGCTCATAGCTCACTGCGCCAAAATTTTCCGGGAAGAAATCTAGATTTATTAAATAATAATTATTTAAATCCATTAACTGAAATTGAAATAAAAAACCTGTGGGTGATGGAGAAATTCCGAATACATATTTGAAAACATGATAAAAAAGTGCATAAGTACACCTATTGGTACTCATGAGGCAAAAATCATGTTGACCAATGTAATTTTCATTTTTCAAAACATCATGTAAGTTTGGAAGTAAAAAAGAGAGATACAACATGCAAAATAGTGTAGGCTACCAAATGATCAGCCGAAGCTTGATTTTTTCTGTAAGGATGATGTTTTCGAAAAAGCAAAGTAGTAATCTTTGGAAATAATGGAGAATAACAGTAAAAGAAACAATAAATAATAATAATAATAATAATAATAATAATAATAATAATAATAATAATAATAATAATAATAATAATAATAATACAGGCTTTCCACTTTACAGCAGTTTGCCCTTGATTCCTGCTTTCCAGAGATTCTTATCTTCCCATTGACCATCTTCCATACCCCTCTTCATCATGGCATCATATATTCCCTCATACCATGCTCTTCTACTTCTCCCCCTCTTCCTTCTGCCTGGTACCATCCAATCCAACACCTGTTTAGGCCACTGGTCTTTCGACATTCGTTGTACATGTCCATACCACTGTAGAGCTCTCTTTGTTATCCTATCGCGAACAGTTTCTTGTGCATCCATTTCTTGTCTGATAGGCCTATATGTATTTCGAATATGTTGTAGCCTGGATATTATCATACTTCTCCGTAATCCATCCACCATTTCTGCAGCCAAGTTTCTTTTCTGCATCCTTTCATTTATTGTCCAGCTTTCTGATCCATATGTAAGTATACTTTATATTATTGTCTGTATAATAATAATAATAATAATAATAATAATAATAATAATAAAATGTAATATATACAAGCCACCATTTATTTTTCGTTCCTATATCATGGGTGCTGATAAGTCTCGATCACGCGAACCTTCTCTAAACTTAGCTTCAACTTTCTTCTACTGTTGTTGTTCATCACGCAGCGACTGTAACTCCCCGAGATTTCTCTGCAGATTATAACTTCTCATTATGATACAGATTTATACACGTGTCAACAGAAACATTTTATAACTTTTTCATCTACATGATTATATCACGACGAACAGAAATAAACTCATTGTATTTTTATTTCTAGAATTTGTAATACAACTTTATTTCTATTGATTCCACAATTCCAAATATAACGCGTTCTTATTGAATTGCTTTTGCGGCTTTATTTGTTAGTTCCGTAGATATTTCTAATGCTTCTTCTAGTTTGCCGTCTTCTATTAGTGCTATCGCTTTTTGGATGTTATCCTTGTTCTGTTATATTATTTTCTGGTCTATTTTTATGGTGTACATGTATAGTTTATTCAAACTGGCTACCATCTACATGACCCTATCAGGAACTAATTAACATCAGGGAACATAAGAAGAGAGAGACATACCTAGAGTTCTACATCACACCAGCGATGCTAGATGATAGTTGGACCAGAGAGTGTAACACCCAGAGACTCGCAGTACACGGTTTTCACCATAAAATTTGTGCCAACAAGAAATTCCACGAGCCGACAGGAGATTGCAAATGCCTGCTATGCGGAGAAAGATGTAGAAAATACCTTATCTCAACGTGTGCAAATAAAATACAGACTACAACAAAAACTAAACTTAAAACTAATGCTCTACTTGAACACACTTTTCTTTTTACTATTATTATTATTATTTCTTCTTATTATCATTGAAATTATTTTGATAAAGCAGGACCTGAATAGAGAATGGAACTCCGCCTTCCAGCCGCACGAACTTAAGAAGTGTCTTACAATTCCTCCATGCCAGGAGAGAATTCCAGAAATGTTATAATGACAACTGGCATTGGTAAAAAGAAAATATTTTTGAATAAATTCAACACTAATTTAACACTAAGTTAACTCTAATTTTGAGCCAAATTTGGTACAATTAAAAACTGATAAATAGGTTGGTAGGATTGTTACATGGTACTGACAGATTACGAAGCAAATTGTTTGGGATCAATTTCTGCTGATACTTAACTGTTTGGATCAATTGTCGCAAATTATTTTATCCATCCATAGTAATTCTGCCCGAGGACAGGTCCTTCACTGCAATCATAGCATTTTCATGCTATGCTTTGCAGCTTTACTAGGGAATTATAGATGTGGTAGCTTACCGTTGCTTTCCACACCGGTGATGGATGATGATAATGATAAGAATGATGATGATGACCGGATGATTTTCGTCGACCGTTGGACCCTAAGATTCCTGACATTTGTCTTACAGGTGAGAAAAAATCCCGAAAAAAACCTCACCCAGGAGCCTGTCCCGACCAAGAATGGAACCCGGGCCCGCTACGTGACGAGGCAGCACGCTACCTCGAGACCACAGCGGTGGAATAATTATTTTATATGAGAGCATAAAGTGATCAGACTAAGTGAAGACTATCTGTTAACGACTGGATAGATCTTAATTTGGCGTTGATATATCACTTAAGACGATGGTTCAGGTATACTTATATATATTGATAGCTTTGTCAGATGGAAGCTAAGTTGGTTTATTATCTAAACTTTTAGGTTTGGGCGGTTTTATAATATTAAAAGTGCAAATATTACATGGAATAATTTGGAACAAAAATATCACAAAGGAAACTAAAATGAAAATTTATGAGAGCATAATACAGAATATTTTGTCATATGGAAGTGAAACTTGGTCTTTGACGGAAGTACAAAAAAAAATAGAACAGTTGAACTTGATTAATTTAGAAGAAGCCTCCAAAAAATAAGACAGGATAAAATATGAAACGAATGCCTTTGGAGAGAAATCAATGTCACCACATCGGTTGTTAAGAGGATTGAAAATCAAACGCTTAAATGGTATGGCCATGTACAAAGAATGGAAAATGAAAGATGGCCAAAAAATATATACCAATGGTCACCCCCTGGATGAAATAAACGTCAGAACTATAATGGATGATAGGAATTTCGAAGAGGGAGATTGGAATGATAGAGATAAATGGAAACTGAAGACGGCAAACCTATAAATGGAGGAAAGTCGAAGAAGAAGAAGAAGAAAAGTGTAAATATTTAAAATTGACTCTTAGTTGGATTAAATTTTTTTATTTTGTTAATCAGTGAAACAAAATATCGAGGGATGTCCAATTTTTTAGTTGATCTTTCAGTTTTCGTATTATAATATGCATGGTGTTCTTTTGAATCGCCTTGTATGTAGTCTATTTGCGTTTGGACGTGTGCACAAATTTGTTAAACTTTCACCTTTAGATAAAAGTGAATAATTTAAGGTGGCTGGATTTAGGTCCAAACATTAAAGTTTCAATAACTTTTCCTCAAAATAGATTTGTTTGTGTTAGATGGCGTTTCTCTTGGCTTATTAATTTGAAATGAGACTATAAAAGAGAGAAAATTTCTAAATTCCTGGACACGCAAGTTTGAAGATTTTAAAATAAAACTCACTATGACGTCCGTATAACAAATATATGTACTATTAAATTATTTAACACTATGTGACGTATTAAAAAAACTAAGAACTATGACGTCATGGAAAAACTTTGATGTAAAATAATTTATAGAACAAAAAGTCATTTGAAATATTCGATTGTTACGCAAGTTATCTATCATAAAAATATTTGAAAAGTTATTTTTATAGAGATAGAATTCCAGTCAGTCAACCAGTCGCCAGTTATTCAAAACGTCATTCTTTATTAGACTGAATATCTTGTAGATCAGAGACAGTAAAAGAAAAACAAATGCTAGCAGAAATATAAGCATTACAGAGGTTATAAACATTGGATAACCAAGGAAAATGTAGACAGATTTGCAATAAATTTTCTTCTAAGAATCTCAGAAAAAAACTATATTTATCTAAAAAGAAACTAAGTTTGAATTTGAAAATATAAATCATATTAAGCATTTAGCGAAAGCAATGTTTTTGCGCGATAGTTCGTTTTGTCGTACTTACAGCAATGACGACCATGATTGAAAGTTCAACTTCCTACATTTCAGGGTTGCCAACCTAAATAACAATTACATATTACAAACCTCGTACGGGAAGTAAAACCACTGCCCTTTATGTATACTACGCACAATGTATTTACAAAAATATATCCAAAAGGTAATGTTAATATACATTATACGAAACAAATCAATGCATTTTAAATGAACTGAACTTTATTCGAAACAATATAAAACAATAAATACGTTCTTGCCGCCATCTTATCATTGCTTGGTGTCACGGCCTGCTATAGTCTCAACTAATAAACATTGCCCACACTGTTAACGTTAGTCAGTTGTTTATAATGAACGCAAATATTTCCGACAAAGATATTATTTTACTATTATTTATTATTATGAAAACACCATCGCGCAAAAAATAATGTACAACGCACGTTTGTGAAGTGTTTTACAGAATCTCGGAAATTAAAAACCTCGCTTTCGCTCGGTTTTTAAACGTTTCCTCTCTTCTGTAAAAAACACTTATCAACCTCGCATCGTAATGTACTATTACAATGTTTCATTGACGCTTATCATGTTAGATATTTTAATAGTTTAGGAATAAAATGTCTTAAGTCAAATTAGATCAGGTTTTGACACTATCTCTTAGATCTTTATAAATTCTCATCTTATTATTTATAATATGTAGGATTTTCATCCTGTTTATTTTCAAAATCACTCCTCGGAGGAAGACGTATTGGATGTGCATCCACTGTCTATCCATCTCTTGGCTGGTCTTCCTCTTGTTCTTCTCTCGTCCATTGGTCTATCTTATTTAGATATTTTTGCAAGTCGGTTGTCTTCCATTCTTTCCACATGACCAGATCTTTATAAACATATAAACAAATTTCATTTATTTAGGTGTTGCCGCGCATGTCGGGTATTAGATAGTTTGCCATAAATTTATTTAGATATTTGGCAACTATTTTTTTTCAAAAAGGAAAAAAAAATCGCAGACTTACAAAATTGTTTTCACGTTTACTGTTTTTGATTTTAATCTAATATGAGGACAACAACAAATTATACCTAAATAACTATGTTTTCTCTGAATCTGAACATATTTGACATATTAATATATGTTAGTTTATTTTCTATAAAAATTATATTGTTCCCAGTTTATATAATTACATTCTAGTAATTTCCTTTTTTTAATGGAAGCAGGAACTAGTGCGTATAATAGAGGTCAAATTCTTGGAACTGCTGTAAGATGCGCAGACCTCCCCTACGACAGTAAGTGTTGTGTCCCGACGTGAAAGGACAAAGGTCACAGCAAGGTTCAGCGGGCGAATTCTCTTTCGCATCATGGGGAAATACATTGCTAGGTGCGGCAGGTCTAGTCCATGTCTCGCAGCTACCTTCGGGCGCATGTCAAGTTAGGTCCTTACGTTCTTATTCATTAGATCCTTTCTTGACACAAGTGGTAATTAAGTTAAAAAAATAGAGTTATCCTGGCTGAACAAATCTACGTTTTCAGCGCTAATATATAAAAGTGAAATTAGGATTAGTAAAAAGAATAGCTACTTTTTATTTATTTTTAACTCCATGAAAAGCTGAAGTTAGAAAGTTAAAAATTCTTACTAACTATTATAATTATTTTCCTTAATTTAACCTCTCCCGATGTCGGCAGACTTAATTTAAATGTCCCACATCACATGGACCATAAAGGGTCACATCCTATCGATAGAGAATTTTACACACTGGTCATATGCATAATTTTTGACCACATAATAAAATGGAAGAACTTCTCGAATGAGTGATCAGCTCATTGCCGGAGCAACCTCCGAGACAACTCAAACATATAAGATAAGACACTATAATAAACATCGCGAATAAGATATATGATTTAATGGGTAGAAGGTGATTTGGAACTATTTTAGTCTACAAGATATTTGACATTTGTCTTACAGGAGAAGAAAAACTTCTAAAAAAAAAGTCTCCAGAACCCGACGTCTGAATCAACGACCACAGCGATGAACTCTTACTCACTATAAGTAAGTAGAATATATTTGTTCTGAGTGGAATAAAAGGCCTTCTGCCAGAATAAATGTATTGATACCCATTCGTCCCGCACCGGGACATGGGTGCTTCCCTAGTGGGAAATTTCTTAACCAGATTAATTTAGTTACGCTTATTTCCCTATATATATCAGCAAGTGAGTAGTTAGTACATCGCATCGAGGCGACATATAGTAGGAAACTAACGTATTACTCGAATGGATGAACGTCCGTAAAATTTTGTTCAGAGGGATTTTTATTCAGGCTTGAAGTTCTTTCATGAGTCCGAAAATCTTCAGACTCAGCACCCACGGCTTAAAGACCCTCCCAGAGGATTTGTCTCTTTGATTTTTCCATCCTAAAATTCCATTGACCCCGGTCAGGTTCGAACCCGCGACTCTCAGGACTAGAGCAAAGAACATAACCACTAGACCACTGAGGTCCACGCTATAGTAAATAAATCACGTTATTATTATTATTATTATTATTGATTGCGAATGAGCCCATCTAGGACTACGCAAAATATTTAGGGGTGTTTCTTTTGATTCCAAATGTCCCTAATTTTTTATTATGGGCTTTCTTTCTTTGTGGGACGACATGGAACAGTCTGTTTATCAGACTCCAGTAGAGTCACGTATGGATGTTATAGCCAGAATCCGCGCTGCTGCAGAAACAATTCAAACGATACCAAACGTGTGCGCCAATCACTACACCGCTGATCTACGCTCTGCAATGAGATGGGAGGTGCATATTTTGAAAACTTAATGTGGCTGTGACAACATTATCGAGTATTGAGTCTTGAATTCTAACTAACGGAACTGTTGAGAAGTTAGCTACTCATAGTGTGAAAACGAATCATTTCCGGACATAGGTGCATTACTAAAAATTATCAACATATCTCAATATACCACTTCACCTCCGTTGGTGTTTTTTGCAACACCCTGTATATCTACTCGCTTCCATGCATAGCTTAAACGCATGATCGATAGAAATTTTAACTCTACTACCTCTACAAAGTCACACTACACCTCATCCTTCCTTTTTTCAGCCACTAGACTCTGTAATTCCCTCCTTCTTATATCAAGGACTGCCCGACTCAAAAAGAGTTAAAAAAGATCACTAATATTTCCTTAGACAATATAATAAATAACAATGTTCTAGGTATATATTTATTATTTTTTAAAATTTGCACTTTCATTACCACGTCAATTACTTAATCAAACTAAAGATTGTCATTATTTTAATATTTTTTTGATCTTTGGAATTTTTACTCCAGTGGAAGCCATGTGCGCGTTTTTTGACAGGTATAGTTGTACGGTGAATGATGAAAGATCACTACCCTTTCTACCAATACAATAATTTTTAAATTCACATTAGGTAGAGATTCTCTAAAAAAGAAGCAAGGAATAAGGACGACTCCATGGAAACATAACCGAAGACATAAATCCGTTATACAATCTATAGTAACACCATCAGTTCCAGTTTTAACAGCAGGAGATGAAACATTGTTTTCCAAAGGCCTCCATATTAGAATAACTTGAAGTTTAATAATTTAGTTGAGGACGACTGACTTACCAGGTAAAAATTATATAATTAACATCTTTGGACCAATATACTTTTTTTCGTCTGGTTTATCGCCTTCGACCTGTTTGGCATGGGTAACCCTTTTGGAAGCAATGCTACCTCTGGAATAGTTCATGGGGTCATTTAGCACACATTCCACTCCACCACGACAAGGTAAATGTACCACGGAGGGTTCCTTTTCCATAACCAAGTTTAATTTAAAAAACACATCTCGCATGGAATAAACATATTGGATTCCGATACAATTGAAATTCAGATATTATTTATCGTTCACTAGCTAATACCCAGCGTGCGCTGCTACACCTAAATAAATTATGTGTTTTTGCATTTTGTTGAATAAGTAAAAGGAAAAATAAATGTAAATTTATATCGTTATTATTTTTTAGATATCCCGTACTGATTACCCGTCGTTGCCCGGAAATCTACGCATCCCGATGTACTTGGCATAAATCAGCTGAAAGACAAAATTCGTTATTTTGAGTTATCCATAAAACAATACCTGCCGTGCGCTGCTATGCTTGCCTAGGAATCTACTTATCCCGATCTTCTTTGCATCAATGAAAGACAAAAATGGTTATTGTGAGTTATCCTTAAAAGATAAACATATGCTGTCGCGGACTTTTCTGTAGAGTTGTTTGAGTTATGCAATTCTGCGAACAATAATTTTGTGTATTTGTTATGGTTTAGGCAGCGTAAGCCATTTAAAGGTAAAAAAGGGGCTTTTCCACACTTTTCACTACAAATGGTGTTTTTAAGGGTATATGAGTTGAGTATCTCAACTCTGTTACAGCCTATATTACCCCGGGAATCTCCTGAACATTTTGCAAGAAAAGCCCATACGTATAAAAGTACGAACAAACAAACATTCATTTTTATGATCTTGAAGAAGATTTTCGGGCTGTAGGCCGTGGTCGTGAGGTTTGTAGTACCCCGACGTTTTGCCAGAGACTGCGTCTGGCATCCTCAAGGTGTTTGTTGTCTTGAGACAGTCTCAAGACAACTCTTGATGATGCCAGACGCAGTCTGTGGCGAAACGCCAGGAAACTACAAGCCTCACGACCACGGCCTACGGCCCGAAAATCTTCTTCAAGATCATCATAGCAACTCCGGCCGTGAAAGTCTACGTGAATACATTCATTTTTTATGTCTTAGATGTGTGTAATGCTTTACCGTTTCACTAATTATACACTTTCTTTTCTAAGAAAAAATAATGAAATAAATGACACAAACGCTTCAGAGTAGATTAAACAGCAGTGAGATATAGGATATAATTAACGTTTTATTTCTGGAATTACAGGATAGAATCTTGCCTCGGGCATAAATTCGTCTTCCTATGTACGCGTGTGTACAATTATACAGGGCTTCCAATATAAAACCGGACACGCTTCACGGGGTTTCACCCGTCAGGCTGCGCTCTCTCCCCGTCCGCATTTCACTCTGCCAGCCGCAGAGTGTCCGGTTTTATACTGGAAACCCTATATATTTGTTGTTGTGTAAATGATTGTAAATAAAACTGTAAAACAAACAGCAAAGAAGCGCGAGAAAACTGAATAGTTACATAACATATTATGACTCCAGTTATTAACTTTTTTTGTCTAGAAAATGTTACATTATCTTAGGTTCTTTATGACAAAGCAATGCAATGAGCAATAATTTGAAGAATTTCTGCCCTTTTAATTCTCTTATTGTCACTGGCTGTCTGTCTGTCTACCATCTATATCTTTACATGTCTGCTTACCTTTCTATCTACCGATCTTCTTTTTCCTCTCACTCTATTATTTTCTTCATTTTTTCGTTTGTTTCCCTAACACTTTGCCCTTATTATAAATGTAGATAGGCAAACAACCAGACACACACGCACGCACGCACACACACACACACACACATATATATATAGTGAGAGAGAGAGCGAGAGAGAGAGAGAGAGAGAGAGAAGAGAGGAGAGAGAGAGAGAGAGAGAGAGAGAGAGAGAGATAGAGACATACGGACAGACACACTAACTAAATTAACTAACTCACAGGCACTATCGAACATGTGGGTTCATGGCGATGCGGACATAAGCTCTCCATATATCTCTATCCTGAGCTAATGTTTTTCAAACATCCTCTCTGTAATCTACTTTTCTCAAATCATTATTGTTATTCTTCCCCTTCATTCTTGATCTACCAGCTAAGCGTTTTCCCACTGGTTTTCCTCTTTCATCCCCCACTCGTGCCACATGGCCTGTCCATCGCAGTGTACGAGACTTAACTGTTCTTATTATATCTGGTTTCCTATAAAGATCATGTAGCTCACTGTTTTTGTAGTCTTCTCCATTCGCCTGTCTGTTCATCTCACACACAGACGCACACACTGAATTTAGGCCTATTGTTCTGGTGGACTAGCTGTAACCATATTCGCACCTTGTTCCACAGTACGCGGATTTAAATATGACCGGAGTCGATGGATTTTAAAGGATTTAATAATCTTTGAACACGCCTACCTTGGAAAATGAAATTAAGTTTTGGGTCCCATGACTTATAAAATACCTGCAAAATACCTGCGGCCTGAAATGAGAAGTTTTTAATCAAAATTTTCCGGTTTCACGTCTAGATATGAATTATGACGCTAATGACTTAATCTGTGAGATATATATATATATATATATATATATAGTTAGATATTTAGATATATATAGAGTTAGATATATAAATAGATAGATAGATGAGAGAGAGAGAGAGAGAGAGAGAGAGAGAGAGAGAGAGAGAGTTGTTAAATAAAATTAATTAACTGATTCCGGGTATAGCCTATATTAATCTTTTATTGAACAAGATTAAAAATTTTCACCTCCGGTTTAAGCTGTTTCATTTGTAGATCTTACTAATTGAGGCACATAGAAGAGTTAGATCACCATATACTATTAGAACACAAAATGATGGTTACGTTTTTCGATCGATAGAACAAAATACAGAGTGTAACAAAAATATATGTTAAATCTTTGAGACAACATTTCTCAATGTGAAGAATGAAAATATGTAATACGATATGCGCAGATATGCCCAGAAACGGATTATTGTCGTTTTATGAGTTGATTTCTAAGTTCCTTCACTTAAAGTTGGAGGCAACACTCGCATTACCTAAAGTGTTGACTGAATGTAAATGCCTCATCAGATTGTTAAAAATTTCCTCTAGCATCTTGGATACACGCGACAAGCGCCGTCGCATCAACTCCCGGTCCCGCTGAAGTAACTCTGGAGAATTCTGAATTGACTAGCGGGCTTCCACAATGAGATCATGAAGACTCTAGACAACATTCACTGGAATTCAAATGACACCCATGCTGAAGAGTCGAGTGGATTTAGATTGGGGCTGCGTGGCGGCCAAGGAATTAGTCCACCTCTATCTATCCATCGAGCAGTAGCAGAACGTGCGATTGAGAAATATGTGACAGAGTTTTAGAAATTAACAAGAGTTCCATCATACATGAAGTACATCTTTTGTCATATCTGTAATGGAACATCCCCTAACAGGATAGACAATCTGTTCTTCAAGAATTAATAATATGGAATGAAATTTATTGCCTTTTTTTTCAAAAGAAAGGAAATACATATGAATTTACATTGCGCAGGGCCTGCTTGGCCGTACGTGCATTATTTTTTCATTAATAAAAAATATAAATAATCAAGATGCAGTGATAGAACTGGGACATAAATTCCCGGAGGCAGATACCCTTATAATGGGAGAATTTAATGGTAGAATAGGGGGAAAAAATATAACTTTATGGGCGGATGAAGGAGAGGAAGATTTAAGAAAGGGATTTCGGATGAGAAAGGATAGGGTTATTAATGCATAAGGGAGGGAACTTCTGACGTTTTGCGACATTTATAACCTAAAAATACTAAACGGAAAATACAGGGAAGATGTGAAAGGGGAGTCCCGCGCCGTAGCCGAGTGGTTAAGGCAAGAAGCCTTGGCGCAGATCTACGGGACTTACGCTGGTTCGAGTCCCCATGGGGGAAGACATTTTCTCATGGAATTTCGGCCAGTATGGGACCCAGCATCGCGAGGCATTTGTATAGCTACAATATGTAGCGACCCCAGGTTGAGAAGACCAACTATAACGACTGGGGATCCGACATGCTGACCACCAGTCACCCCTACCCTGGCTAGATAATCGTCTACATCTGTGTGTGGGGGTTACGAAACCCCACTATTAATAAACCACGCTGTGCTACCATTTGTGGGTGGTTACGAAACCCAAACCACGCTGACTGCTACCATTTGTGCGCGCGGGGCGACACTTGACCACAATAAATAAACCACGTTCTCTGACTACCATTTGTTGGTCAAATGAAAACCACGCAGATTGCTACCTTTACTCCGGGATCGGGTTTTGTAATTTGCTGTTTCTATTAATGTGGATCTGATTTCCAAAGAGGATATCTTATCAGGAAAATGGCTTACCTCGGGCCCATAGAAGGTAGCCGTTGATTCATCTTTCTTTCTCTGACAGATATATATAAGAGTACTGATTATTAAATACATACAGTGAGTGAACAAGACAATGACTGTGTTTTAATAATGCTAATCAGCATGATAGTTGAGGAGCTCGGAATGGTTTCTTACGTGAGTGATTTCCATAACAGGATAGTGAACAACTATTTATAGTTAAACAAAGCAAGAGGGGCGTTGTTTGAAAGATAACTTTTAATAAACAAGTTGGCTGAGTAAAAGTAAATTAACAACAAAAAAATGATGGCATTCGACCAAACGATCAAAGTAGCCATACAGAAAAATAAATAAGTAACATACCATACATCACACCACACTCACACACCTCCTGCTTTTGTGATAAACAAAGCTCCTCCTTTTTAATATTCTGAACAGGTCAGATCATTATTTTGCAGTGACTAACTCTCCAATAAATACATTGAATATAGCAAATAACACGGTCAACATGATTTTTGTCTTATAAACACGAATAATTGTACTTAATGCAGTTTTTTTATCGTTTTCAATCCATCACCCACAGTTTTTTTATTCCAATTTCAATTAATGGATTTAAATAATTTTTTTAATAAACCTACATTTCTTCCCGGAAAATCTTGGCGCAGTGAGCGATGAGCACGGGGAACACTTTCATCAGGCGATTTCAGCTATGGAAAAGAGATATCAAGGCAAATGGAATCCTAATATGCTAGCCGATTATGGTTGGACCATCGAGAGGGATGCTCCACAGGCGAAATATAGCAGAAAATCGTCATTCCTTACCTTCTAGGTGAGTCCGAATGTTCGAATATTGTGTAGTTACGAATGTAGAAAATATTAATGTGTTTGAAATTATAAATGCATGCCTCTCGGAAACCTTGCGTGATGGAGAAAAACCGATATCATATTTGAATTCAGGAGAAAAAACACTATCAGAATCACATATGTTTCTTTCTGAGACAAAAAAAAAGTTCCTTTTTTGTTGCTCAGTGTTATTAATTCTCCTTTCAATTATTCCTTTTTTAAATTTTAAGCTTTTTTTTTTTTGCAAATTTCTGTTTAAAATCGGTTACAAATATTTGACTCGCTGGATATATCAGTTACAATCCTTGATACAAAATTTACAAACAGTCAAGAGTTTGGACTTGTGCGGTATTGGTTAATGATTAATGACATGGATGCGATTGCGTAGTGATTCTTGTGTGGGTAGTGATGCGTATGTAGGAGAGGAAAGGTAATTTTGCATTATTAAAACTTGTTAAACGCTACGCAGATGACTCAAATAATTACTGGTAATTTCAACGTAATTAAGATTATAATTATGGCTCAAACGAGCATTAATTAATCCGTTAATGTAATCAAAAATAGTATGTGATCATAGTTCGGTCTGTCACCGATATAAAATCTGAGAAGCAGATAAATAGTAAATCACTAATTCCGATTTCACAAATGAAAGACGGAGTTATGTAACTATATTTGAATACTGAAAAATTCCTGTCGTCGAATTTGACTATATTGTGGCAATTCTATATATAAGTTCTAGAAGATATTAAATATTGCTATATAGATATATTTGGGGGTGAAGCTCAGTAAAATGAAGACCTTCTTCAATGGTTTTAAGTAAAAGTTCGTGCATACATTGCACAGGAAATATTTTATTTCACAAAATTCTATTAAGTTATAACCCTACTTTCCATACTTTCATGTCCCAAGGTAATGTTTTCCAATCATCTCCTGTACAATCTCCTGTACAATCTCCTGTACAATCTCCTGTACAATCTACTGTACAATCTACTTCCATCAAATAACGGTTGATGTTATAAATTTTATAAACATTTTACAATGTTATAAATTTTATAAAGTAATGGCTGTTCCTGTATTGATGTATGGATCAGAATGTTGGACGATCACTAAAAGACACGAACAAAGATTGGAAGCAGCTGAGATGAGATTTTTAAGAAATATAGCAGGATATACTCTGCCGGATAAGAAAAGGAATGAAGATATAAGAAAGGAACTAAATATTTTCAAACTTATAGACCAAATAATTAAATATAGCAACGACTGGAAAGAACATATTGATAGAATGTCGGAAGAAAGATTTCCAAAATTATTGATAAATTATAAACCGCACGGAAGGAGAAATGCTGGACTCCCACACAGAAGATGGTCTGAACAATGTTAACAATTCTAGCTTTCATGGAACCGGGACGAGCCAACAGGCTTAATCTCTGGATGATGATGATGATGATGATATTATTCTCCCACCTCATTATTGGCTAACCAACAAGGAGTTTTTACACTGGGTTTTCTACAAAAAGTTAATATGCTGCTCTTTCATTCCTCTTCGTGCCACATGTCCCGCCCATCTTAGTCTACGAGACTTAACTGTTATTATATCTGGCTTCCTATAAATATCATGTCGCTCAATTTATGTAATGTTCTCTATTCACGTGTGTTCATCTATCTTTGGTCCAAACATTTTCCTAAGAACTATTTTCACAAACACTCGTGGTATTTTCTCCTGCATTAAATTAGAGTCCATCTTTCGCATCCATATACCTGGGAGAATTACAGTTCTATATATGTTTAGTTCAATATACTTTAAGAGAGGTTTGGACGACAAGAGTCCCTGCAATGCTTAACACATGCATTTCCAGAATTGAGTCTATTTTTAATTTCTATGTGCACTTTATACCTGCAATTTGATGTTCACATTTAATCAAAATTGCATTTAATAGATTTAAACTTATTTTGCAGAAGGCTTTATTTCATAATTTTAAACAAATGACAATTTTGGAATTTCTGCCGTTGAAGTATGCTGATAAAATAAGTATAAGAAAAATATATTAATCTCGAACATTATTTTCGATGTAGCTTGTGGTATATTTTAAATTTTAATATTTATCAAGTAACTTTAGCCAAAAATAGTACACATGAATTTATAGAAAAATAACTAGCCATTTTCGTTTGTTATTTTATAGGATAGGCCCTACCTGTAAAATAACCAGTTAATTACGTTTGTCGCGATACATACAGGAGAATATGAAATAGATATTTTTGTTCAATGCCACCAGTTTGACATTTCGACATTTCTGGTAATCTCTCCTGGCATTGGCAACTTATGAGGTTGGGGCACCTGGAAGGCGGAGTTACACTGCCTCAATGATATGATGGGAGATAACGATGGGTAATGATGTGCCAGGAGAAGCCTTAAACCTAAACTTAATATAATGAGGTGAATGTGATAATGATGCCAGATGATATTCGGGGACCGTTTGGGTCTTAAAGTATCCTGACATTTGTCTTATAGGCGAGGAAAAACCCAAACAACCTCGCCCAGAAAACTTGTCGCGACAGGGGATCGAACCCGGGCCCGCTGCGTGACAAGGTAGCGCGTTACCTCGAGGACCACAGCGGTAGACTAAGAAATATCTATAAATGCTAAATTAGCAAAACTCTTCCTGTTAAGGCCAATAATTAATATATAGCCTATGTAAATTTTGCAAAACTTTAATTAAATAATTGAAGACCGTAAGGGGAAAAAGAAGGCATGTTACAATAACCAAGAATCGAGGAACTTAATTTTAATGCTTGAACAATCTTCCTTTTTTTTTTTTTACACATAACAAATTTTTTACCGTTTATTTCCTTGGGCCAATCTATCTTTTCGACGTTTATCACTGCCCAATGCCAATTGAAATATTAAAAAACTTGCAACAGATGCCAGGAGTATCTGTTTTCGTTATTTGTGTCATTCCTTGTTTTACCAATATATTATTCAATATGCCCTCAGGGGTCCCCATGTAGGGGATATGTGGATGGCGACCACAAGGTCTGAGCAAAATATTGCTTCCACTTACTTGTGTTTTGCTCCTTACTTTTATCTTTAACCGATCTGGTATTTCTTCCTTTCTTACACTTACTTATACCAGATATTTTAACTTTACTATCTAATCTCTCTTGGTTAACTCTTGTTTATTCGACCCCGACGCTATTAGGGCATCCGAGGGCTAGGGAGTATTTCCTTTCTTCCATTTATTCTTTCCTTTTATTTTCTTTTCTTCTCCAGAAAAGCCTGACCAGAGGGCTATAAGATGGCAGCCCCATCACTGGTCTTGCCTTCCTTTGGCCAGCAACCAATCGAATGGACTGTTATTATGCTTTCAAGTCTTATACGAGAATTTCCCGGAAGGATCAAATTTATGACGACTAAAGCAATATCATTGATATCTTAAAAGAATTGAAGACTACGCCAATTTTGGAATATATTAAACAGTACCAACTAAATTGGAAACACCATCTTGAAAGAATGAGTTCAAATCTGACCCCCAAAGCTGTTTATAATTATATACCAAGAGGACGAAGATCTCTGGGCCGTCCTTAAGAATCGCTGGAGGGAACATTTTCTATAGGATCGTAACAGGCCTTGGCCTAATACTTGGAAGGAAGAGGAAGAAGATTATTCAATATTGTTTATTGACGGGAGAGAAAAGTGACTATCGGAGAGAAAAAAAAACATAAATAGTAATTTTGAAGAACTGTCCATGTCTTTATGGTGCTAGTGAAAGTACGATTTTGACAGTCAAAAATCAAAATTATTACAGACAGAATATTGGTAATTAAACATTTTTTTTGTTTCGGTTACATTACAAATGCTACGTTAAAAATAGCAAGTATTTTAAGTGTGTGGCATCGGAAGGGGTGGAGATTTTTTTTCACTCACTCCTGCATTTAGAACTTTTTAGCCTCCTATAGAATGTGCTGGAAACTTTTCGGAAGTAAATTCGCCCATAGCAGACATCCACCATCCTCCTCATTGCTATTGGCTTAGAATCGTGGATATTCATGACTTGTTAACTTGATTTTTATTTGTTAATATAATACACTACAGTACATAACAGTGGGCTACATGATCTAGGAAATCAGATATAATAAGATCAGTTAAGTTTCATAGACTGCGACAAGCGGACATGTGGCACGTATGGGGAATAAAAGAGAATCATGGAAATGTCTGATAGGGTAACCAGAGGGAAAACGCACATCAGGTAGACCACGAATGAGGTAGGAGAATAACAGTAACAACTATTTGAAGGAAGTAGATTATACAGCGAATGATTGAAAAACAGCAGCTCAGGGCAGGTACGTATAGAGAGCTTATGTCCACGCGATCATGAACCTAAGGGTTCGATAGTGAGAGTTAGCGAGTTGTTAGTTTTAATAGAGATTTAACCAGCGAAGAAGTAAATTATTTTAAGACGATATATTTGCTGCGCTATGAATTTTAAACCATAAAATAAACCGATGATCTGTCGCTATGGGATAGTCGGTAGTGTTCCTACCTTCTAGTCTGCACTCAGGCTTGATTCTCGGCGGGGGAGGGGATTTTAAATAAGAATCTGAGTATCTGTACCTTTTACTGTCTTATAATAATAATATAATAATAATAATAATAATAATAATAATAATAATAATAATAATAACAATAATAATAATAACAACTTTATTTTACCTGGCAGAGTTACGACGTTAAGGCCTTGTCTGCCATTCAACCAGGGTTTAAAAAAATACAAAAAATAGTCTTACATCTAAATTACAATAAATATAAACGATTACATGTTATATACAATAAAATTATTATTTATAATGTATTTTGATTTACTATAGATTTAACGAATTAAATATAACCGTTTTAAATACCTGCGTTATGAAATCTCCTATTTTAAAAATGAAGATCTGTTTAACATACTTAATAAATTTAATTATATATGTGGCACAATTAAAATAATATTTAAAAACACAAGAATGGAAACAAAACTAAAATTTTATAAAGCAGTGGCAATCCCCTTACTATTGTATGGTACTGAATTTTGGGTTTTAAATAAAAAAGAAGAGATCATATAAGCAGCTGAAATGAGATTTCTGAGAAGTGTGGCTGGATGCAAACTTCTAGATAAAAGACGAAGTGAAGATATTAGAAATGAGCTAAATGTTTTTAAACTTTTAGATAAAATAAAATAATCTAGAAAAAACTGGAAAGAACACGTTCAAAGAATGAAAGATGCTCGGATTCCAAAATTATACTTAATTACAAACAAGAGGAAACAGGAATATTGGTAACCCGAAAAACAGATGGATCCAACTTTTGAATGAGAATCTATGAGACCGGAACACGCCACATGGGCTTAATCCGTGATTGTTGATGATGAAGAAGATGATGATAATGATGATGAAATATAATATGTACAATATGTAAAAAAAGAGACAAATTATTAATGACATAGTATACATTTAAGTAAATAGAGATAAATTAATGATTAGAAAACAGGCAATTGTACAAGCGTGATTTAAAAGTGTCAGGTGTGCGGCAACCCCTTGTGCTCTCTTCGACAGTGGACATGGCATACTGCTAACACTCAAATGCATGTAGGTCTGGCACTAACGAGACAACTGTCATTCATTGCATGCCGAAACCTGCCTTAAAATTTCTTCCAGAGAAGCGTTGTGATGTACCAAGGGCGTGTCAAAAAAAACTGCTGTTTTTCATTGCAAGACAGTAAAACCCAGCGCTAAATCTCTCATATGAACTATAAGGCTATTCGGAAAGAAGAAACAGACTTCAAACATTTATTTCTCCCAAACTACAAAAACAGAAACACAATTCCAACGTTCCCTGGAAAGAGAAAACTTTGAAGTTGCAATCACGTCTCATTGGTCTTAAAGTTATACATACATGAGTATAGACGGATAAATAGATAAGATAGACTTAGTGAAGTAAAGTGTTTTCTTTACAATCTTTGCCTCTCATGGGCCCGGGCAAAGAATTGTAGATAGCATTTCTCATTGTGAATCACTTAAGTATCGTAGTAAAATAGATCCACGAGCACCCAAGAAGTAGTAGTGGTGCTGCAATTGGTAGCAGAGTGTGGTTGTTCTGGGTACAAGTCCCAGACGAATCCACCACAATTGGTCACCCGATCTAACCCCGTGTGATTTTTATCTGTGGGGGTTACATAAAAGACCGTGTTTTTATCCTCCTTATGAATGACACTCTTGAAAATCTGCGACTTCAATTGTTGAAGCTGTGAATTCGATAACTAGAGACCAGTTGATTCGTGAGTGGCAATAAATGAGCCACCGTTTTGACATTTGTTGTGTAACCCATGGTGCTCACATTGAATGCATAAAATAGTGAAATTTGAACTCTCTTTCCAGGAACGTTGGAATTGTGTTTATATATAGGCCTATATATATATATATTTTTTCTTTTTGTAGTTTGGAAGAAATAAATGTTTGAAGTCTGTTCCTTCTTTCAGAATAGCCCTGTATAGTGAAGTAATAGGCCTAGAATTCCCGATTTGGTAGAATGGATAAACCTCACTACCTGCCGTTCGTGACCCAAGCAGGGAGTCCATCTGCTCCATACAATGGTTTGCCATTGCTGGATTCTAGCTTCGACTTCTGTTCCTTACATTTAAAAAAAGGCAGATAAATTTTTGGATAGGGCATTGGTATATCAACGCTTCTCTGCGAAAAATGTCAAGGTTGGTTTCGGCATGCAATTGTTGACGGTTCTTTTGTAAGAATCTCTCAAATGTGTGGTACAGAGTTCATTTTTTTACCTCAGGCTACCAGGACAGACTATGATAGGAGGGATGATGAAAAGCCTAAAAAAAATTATAATCAAAATGCATCGATATGAGTAAGTTTGAACTAGTAACAGTAATCACAAACAGGAACGAGATGCACAAAGAAATTAAACATATGCTCAATTCTGGAAATGCGTGCTATTATACATTCCAGAGACTCTTGACGTCCCTACTCCTTTCAAAAATCGTTAAACTGAAAATATATAAAACTATTATTCTACCAGTTATATTATATGGATGCGAAACATGGACTCTTACTTTAAGGGAGGAAAAGGGATTGTGAATATTTGAGGATAAAGTTATTGGGAAAATTTATGGACTAAAGAGAGATGAACAGACAGCTGAATGGATAAAACTACATAACAGTGAATTACATGGTCTTTATAGGAAGTCATATATAATAAGAACAGTTAAGTATCGTAGACTTCGATGGGCAGGACATGTGGCACGAATGTGGAATGAAAGATGTGCATGGAAGCTTCTTGTAGGAATACCAAATGTATTTTTTATTTCTTCTTTAGTTATTCTTTATAGAGACGATTATATTCATGGAGATTTTAATATTAATCAATTTATTTTTCTCGTTCTTTTATTTGTTATGCCCTACTACTCTAACAGAAATTCAAACAAGATTTATTTTATTACCAATTCCTATTAATATTTTTTTTTCAAATGCCCCAGGTTTGTCTTTCGACATTCCTGGTTTCTCTCCTGACATGACGTACTTGTAACCCACTTCTGAGTTTGGGGCTCCTGGAAGGCTGGGTTACGTTGTCCCGATGATATGATGGGTGATGATGATGATAATGGTGCGCCAGGAGGGTCCCTAACCCTAAGCTTAACCTATGATGAATATGAATGATGATGATTGCGATGGCCATATGAATTCGGGGACCGTTTGGGCCTTAAAGTTATCCTGACATTTGTCTTACAGGTGAGGAAAATCCCCGATAAAAACCTCACCCAGAAAAACTGTCCCGACCGGGGATCGAACCCGGGCCCGTTGCGTAACAAGGCAGCACGCTACCCCGAGACCACAGCGGTGGACTCCTATTAATAAATTTGTATACCCGAAAAAACACCCAATTGGCAGACCTCGTATACCCGAAAAAAACACCCAGTTGGTCCGACCAAGAATGAGGTGGGGAAATAACATTAACTATGATTTGAGGGAAGTACAAATTATACAGGGAATGATTGGAAAAACATTATCTCAGTATAGGGGATGAGATGGAAAGCCATGAATCTATGGCGTGCGATAGTGCCAGTGAGTTAGTTAGTTATGAGTAAGTATGAATTTGCGATTTCATTAGTGAACGCTTTGCTAGTGCTCTATACAACACAACCTACAACATTCAGACCTAGATTGATTTTCTGATAATGATATTTTTGTTGGAGATTTTGTCGCATGTAACCTGTCCTGATGCAATCCTGGAGTTGTCACGTGTCACTAATGAATTTTAGACTCTTTATACTCCACAATCCGCCTAAACTGTCCTGCACGCGTAGGATCAGGAGGTCGAGCTGGGAATTAATAGAGGCCTCTGTGTGTATTTAGCGAAGTGGCAGTATTCGTTCTACACATTTAATTCTCTTGAATTTCGACGTATTTGTTCAGTCGGTATTAGAAAAGTCGAGGAGATACTATGGCGTAAGCAACCAACAAGCACACTCCGGTCATTAAAACATTAAGAAATTTGGGCTTTTAATAAAAACAGCAATAAATATTAATAAAATTTCATTGTTAAAACCGTTGAGGTGGAAAGTCATAAAATAAAATAAGTTAAAAATATACCTGCTTAGGTAACATCCTTCCCGTCCTCAAACTATAAAAATTATGGTATTATTTCTGCCTGGTAGGCCCTTTCACATAACGTCCGTTTTCCATCTTCGGCAGAGCCTTTCGTCTTCCCGCTTCTACAATATCTAATATGATGGTTGATGCTACTGGTGTTGTCGTGTCACGCATCAACCATCATATTATATATTGTAGCGAAGAAGGACCTGCTGAAGATGTAACGGATGTTCTGAAAGGCCTACAGGCATAAAGAATACATATTTTATAAGTTGAGGACGACGAATCTTACCTAAGAAGGTATATTTTAACTTATTTTATTTTATAACATCAATAAAACCAAATATAGTGTCACACACAGAAGTACATTACTTAATGGAAATGATCAATTAATGACAGATTAAGGATTTTTTAAATAAATGCCTGAATTTAAATTCCTATGAACTATAACTATAAAGAAGAATGAAGAGCACAAAGAAGTTGAACATAGTCTCAATTCGGAAAATGTATGCTATTATGCATTACAGTGATACTTGTCATCCCAACTCCTCTAAATAACATTAAACTGACTATTTAACTCATGCCCCAAATGGGAGTCAATGACCAATCACATTTCAATGATTTTTGATTTACAACCAATCACAGTCATGTCTCGCTTCGAATTTATCAACCAAAGTTTATCATATTAAAGAGAGAACCTCCTTTTTAACATTCTGAATAGGTAGCATTATTTTGCAGTGACTAAGTGTCCAAGAAACGCGGCTACCAGATTATATATATAGTGCATGAATGTCAACAGATAGAGCATGCGGGAGATAATATAAAAACATTTGTAGCAATTGATTATACCACAAAAAAAAATAAACCACTGTTTGCCCTTTCTTAAACGAATTATTTTCCAGGAAATAACGTTGAAGAAAAATATAATTGACATATTTACATCATAGGACATCAGAAATTAATTAATACCTATAAGTAGTAGTAGTATTCAAATGTTCTGAAGCTCTTGATTTTTCATCATTCGCTTGTTAATATCTATAATGTTGGTTATAAATTTCTCCACTAGGGTGCACTCTTACAATATTGCGATCATTTGGCAATAAGTAACATGATCTGGTTGCAGTGATGAACAAAATAATCAAATGAAGCGTACCAATCGTTTCTCATTTGTTTTCATACATCGCCGTTTACATTACGTATATAAATATTTTAAAATAACTATAGTTAAATAATGATTTGTGAGTAAGCAGCTTAATTGTATTCGTTAAATAGCCCTAACAAGTGCCACTCTTGATTTACAAATTCTCGAGATAAATTCGCTCCTCACTTCGTGAGTCGTAAATTTATCGATAATTTGGAAATCACTCGTGGCATTACTTACGATATATATATATATATATATATATATATATATATATATATATATATATATATATAGTAAAACTTGATCAAAGGGGAATCGCATCGGACCAATATACATATATTTATCTAATATATTAAGTATATTTGACTTCCAATCAAAAAGTTTGTATTAGCAAGATAAATAATCTTTTCTTTTTCACATTATACAACATTCCGCATTATAAAAAACAAAACAAAAAATATTAACCGTTCTTAGATTATAGAGTACCGTATATATCGTTTTACGTACTATACAATGATACATACGATTTAGTCATCTTTATTCCTTAAATTCAGAACGCTACCTATGAAAGATACGTACACAATCGGTCTCAGATCTTAAACTAATTTAAGATTTTACAGTGCACTGGTTATTTGTAAGACAGTTGTCACACACAAATATTTGTAAACGAACCTGTATATAAAAAAACAGTTATAGAGGGGAGAAGAACAAGGGGAAGACCAGCCAAGAAATGGATAGACAGTAGCTGCACGTCGAATACGCCTTCCTTCGAGGAGTGATTTAGAAAATAAACAGGATGAAAATCCTACAAATTATGAATAAGAAGAAGAGAGAAGAGGGTGTGCAGTGAGGCCGAAAGAAAATTTCAGATTCAGGTAGAAATTCTACTTCACCCACTTTCTTAGAAAAGTTATGAATGAAACTATTTAACTTAATTATTTATTTTAAATGGGCGGCTCCGTGACGCAGTCGGTCAGACGCTTGCCTTTCACCGCTGGGGTCCAGAGTTCGAGTCTCGGTCACTCCATGTGGGTTTCGTGGTGGACGAAACCGACCTTGAGCAGGTTTCTTTTTGGGAGGGTGGTTTATCCCGTTTTCCCTGCCACACTTTCTTCATATTCATCTCATCCATTTCGTTTCATTTCGTTCATCTGTCCCTGTGTTGGTGCGACACCCTTGTCATTCACAGACCTCTGTATAGGGGGCCTCATCTCATGTCAATCACTCGACTCGACCCTAAGTTGGACACGAGTTGAGAATATTTATTTATTTATTTAAAATGAATTAACTAATAAATAAATCTCGCATAGAAGGACACGTTTACTAGAAACACTTGCTCCATAAGAGCAATACTATTTTCTAGACGTGAAAAACCCTGTAGTATTTTTTTCAGAAAAGTTTTACTATTTTCTACATAACCCTTGTCGGTCCACGTGTTACTTTTTTGGGGACATTGCAAAATAGTATTACCAATATAAAGTGTACAGAAAGTGAAAAAGGATTCCACTACACTTATAGCAGTAATTAAGGAAATGTATGAGAAAACAAAAATAAAAATAAATAAAAGGGAACCAATACATATAACAGGAGGAGTTAGACAAGGTTGTCCACTATCAACCACTCTTTTTAACATTTATTTCGACGACATGATAAGATGATGGAAACAAATGACGACTGGGGGTATTAACTTAGGAAATATAGTAATAAAAACAGTAGCCTTTGCAGATGACCAGATTTTAATATCAAAAACAGAGGACGAACTATAAAGAATGCTATATAAACTAAATGAAATATAAAAAAATACAACATGGAAATATCATCAGAAAAAATAAAAAAACAATGGCTTCAACGGCGCTCATCCAATTCGGACAAAGATAATATTAGAAAATAAACCAATAGAACAAGTGGTAAGATATAACTTCCTAGGTTGCGAAATATCATACACAACGGAAACAGATATAAATAACGAACTAAATAAGTTTAATTATATAACAGGAACACTAAAAAAGAAAACTTTGAAAAATAAAGCCAGGAAAGACTCTATAATGAAATTATACAAGACAATGGCAGTGCCTATTATTACTTATGGATCCGAAACATGGACAGTGACAACACAACAATCTGCCAGAATACAAGCTGCTGAAATAAAATTCCTCAGACCAATAGCAGGATATCAAAGAACAGGCAAAAAACATAACAGAGAAATAAGACAACAACTAAAAGTAGAGGAATTAAACACAACAATAGTGAAATACAGAACAAACTGGAAAGAACACTTGGCAAGGATGACTGAGAATAGAATACCAAAAGCAGCATACAGCTATTCACTACGAGGAAGAAGAAGTTTGGGAAGACCAAAGAAAATATGGAAAGAGCAGCAATTTGTAGCCGGAACAGGCTAGTAAATAAGCCTAAACCGTGAAAAAGAAGAAGAAAGTGTGCAGAAATAGATCTTATAAATTTGAAAAGCTCTTGGAGACATAGTGACAAAGGAGGAACTATTACAGGTGACAAGAAAGAATAATGAGTAATTCTGAGGGTAAGATATTGACGGCACTGCAGTAGCATGACGAGAAGTCGTTCTAATGACGGTCAATGTCAAGCGATGTTGAGCACGTCGATGCGTATGATGAGCCCTCCCACCCACACCCGCACGCAGAGACTATCGATTATTACTGTACAGGTGAAGGTCAGAGTGCGTAGCCGAAAGTTCAGAGTTCACATACCTGGAAGTACCGTCTTTCTTCCTGGGGAGGGAAGGATGTATCGTTACATAATATTTACCCCTTTTCTTCCATTATATGAATGATTGTGTGTTACTTTGCACAATAGAAAGTTCAATTAGCTTCCTGTGTATCAGTAATGGATTGAGTTACTGACCTTGAAGCTAGTCCTTGACCTGCCTCGTTATATTATGAAATATGATTATTTTATTTTCGACTTTTTCTGCTTTATTTTTCTATTTAACAGGCTTTTAATGTACACAACATATTTTTGTGTCCGATATTAAGTTTTGATTCGATTCCTCCATTTATATCTGAACACATATTTACCATGTTATTTAACAACACGTTTTCAAAATTTATCGGCTCGTCACAATTTAGGAACAAGATCACAAGACTCTTCTTTACTTTTGATACCACAACACAGGACGTCTATATTCTGAATCTTACACAATATCTAAGACTAGAGCATGAAACTCACTTCCCAGTCATGTCAGGGACTGTCAATCGCTATAATTATTTAAATACAAATTAACTGATATCTTAAGTTCGACACAATGAAAACATTAACTGCATAACAACTATACAACATTCTATAAATAATCATCTAGGAAGCTACGTACTTTATTTTATATCATTTTAATTTTCTTATATTCCATGTTTTTGTTAGTATTAGCAAGTATTAGATCAAATCATTATTGCATTTTGTTTAGTCTGTATTCTAATAACATCTTAAAATTGTAATAAGTATGTAATTTTTGTATAATTCTACTATTTGCTGGTTGAGTGGAAGAGAAAATCCTTATGGCCTTAACTCTGCCAGCTAAAATAACGCATTATTATTATTATTATTATTATTATTATTATTATTATTATTATTATTATTATTATTATATCTATCCTTCCAGTTCCCTGACCTTAATAAAATTCATAATGCCCTCTATCCATGTCTTCTTAGGTCTCCCTCTTCTTTTCCTCCGATTTGGGATCCACTCCAAACTCCTATTTGGCAATCTATCATTTCACGCATCCGAACCGTTGTAATTGTTTATTTCCCATACATTGTATAATTGTTTAATTTATTTTTCTGCTTTAACTTGAAAAATATATTTACCTAATTACAATAAATCAGGCGGTTCCGTGGCATAAATGTTTAGACACTCCCCCCTCCAGCTCTGGATTCCGACTTTGCGTCTCGGTTCTTCATCTAGGGTTCGTGTTGGACGAATCGAAACCAGGACACGTCGTTTTTTTCGGGAATTCTCCTGTTTTCCCTTGCTTCTCCATACTTATGTCAATCCATTTCGTACAATTTCATCTGCTTGTATGATGTTGCATCAGGCCCGATCAGCGACAGCGTTACATATCTCAAACCATAAATAGTCAGGGGTTCATTTCAATCTCTAGATCCGAAATTAAGACGGAAAACGAAGTGTAGAAGAGAGTTTAATAATAAGAACGTATTAAGTAATTTGTCTATAAAATTGATTTAAATAATTAAAATAATCCACGGTAATCCATACTTTTTCACTACAGCGAGTTGGGTTCGATTCACGGCGAGATAGGGAATACTAAATCTTCACCTTGTATATCTTGGTGGATATTTCTCAAACCATAAATAGTCAGGGGTTCATTTCATCTCTAGATCCGAAATTAAGACGGAAACGAGTGTAGAGAGAGTTTATAATAAGAACGTTTTAAGTAATTTGTCTATAAAATTGATTTAAATAATTAAAATATCCACGGTAATCCATACTTTTCACTACAGCGAGTTGGGTTCGATTCACGGCGAGATAGGGAATTCTAAATCTTCACCTTGTATATCTTGGTGGATAGTGGTTTACATGTTAGTCTCTCGATCCAAAGTTCGCGGTTTCAAACCTGGCCAGGGTCGATGGATTTTTCAGGGCGTAACAATCTGAATATTGATTCTTTCGGAAGAGAACTAAAAACCGTGGTTCTCGTGTTGTAGATTTACGGCACGTAAAAGAACTTCAAGTCGAAAAAAAGAGATATTTGGGAAAAAATTTCGGCCTTTTCACGACCAGATTTGAATTGTGGCGCTGATGATCTTAGCTGTTAAAGGTCATCGTTAATTAAAATAAAGGCATACTAACATAAATTTTCCCCTTGTGCTGTATTTCTCTTGTCCTGTGCTGTGAGTTCTGTCCTCTATGGTGGCCATGAGATCCTGCTAACCATTATTTTTATTTTTTTGAGAATTATCCTCATCATTGAGGGTTTTTATCCAACCAATCTTGGTAATTAACATGAACTAAAGAAATAAATATAAATGACTACGGACTTATAGACTATCAGTTTGCAATAAACATTCACAATTTTCTCTTAATTAACGTTCTCCATCGTTCTCTATCCTCTGTGTCTTCATTTGTTACAACCAAATTTCCACATTGAATTTTGAATGCTGTTCTTCCAGGTTGTTCTTGGTCTTCCTTTTTTCTGTTCCTTTTTTCAATTTTCCATGCATAGACGGCCTTTGGTACTCATTTGATTCTGCATTTTTCTTACGTGTCTCTACAACATTTTAGCCTTCTGTGTTCAATCTCATCCATTATATTTCTTTCTGCATTCATCTATTTTCTAATTTCTGTATTTCTAATTTTTTCCAGTCTAGATTTTTCTGGCAGCTCTTCTCCAAAAATCCATTTAAACTGAAGTTATTCTGTTGTCATGTTGTTGTGTCATTGTCCAGATTTCCGATCCATATAACATTATAATTTCTAAGATGGATTTATAAATTAGTTGTTTTTGTTCTGTTAATGATGTTTTTACTCCATAGCATAGAGTGTAACATTCGTATGGGTTTTTCTTCCATTACTAATCGTTTTTTTGCTATTTCTTTGTTTGATGTTCCATCTTTCTCTATAATTGATCCCAAATAACAGAAACCATCGCTCTTCTTTATACTTTACCCCATCAATATATAATTCATCTGGGTCATTTGCTAAATACTCTTGTTTTGTTTTTTGTTGATTTTCAAACCCCATTTCTGATATGTTGTTGACAGCTGATTGCACATATAATTTGCATCTTCTCCATCCTGGGTTATAATTATCTGACAGTCGGCAAAAAATAAATGATGTAGATATCATGTTTCTGTTAATTCTAGTCCCTTTTTTGCACACTTACGTGACCATTCTACTAAACAGAAGTCTATATATATTTTAATCAAGCATCCTTGTAACAATCCTTTAATAGTTCCAAAAGGTTCTGATAACTGAGACCCCATTTTATCCAAAGGGAAATTCGCCGTTCTGTATATATTTAGTGCGTATTCAAGATTCTTTTTCTCCGTTATTTTTAGTGGTACTTGGTGTCGACCAGATAGTATTAATAACTCTAGAAGATATTCTCCAGAAATTAATATATCCTCTACAAAACGTAGCCTTAAATTAAACCAAATTATATCTAATATAAAAATGAATGTTTATTTATTTGTTGGTTTGTTTGTTCATATTCTATGCGCGGCCATATCGTTGATGCGATTTTGATGAGTTTTTTTTTTTCAAAATGTTCAGGAGATTCCCGGGATGAACATAGGCTATAAGGGAGTTGTAATACTCAACCCCTTCACCCCAAAAAATCAGCCTTTGTAGCGAAAAACGTGAAATAAAGTCCTTATTTTGACGCTTAAATGGCTTACGCTGCCTAAACCATAACAAATACACCAAATTATTGTACACGGAATTGAATATCTCAAAACGCTCTACAAAAAAGTCCGCGACAGCATATGTTTTATCTTTACGGATAACTCACAATAACCATTTTTATCTTTCGTTGATGCGAAGAAGATCGGGATAAGCTGATTTCCGGGCAAGCATAGCAGCTCAAGACTGGTGATAAAAACACATTAACATTTATTTAGGAGTAGCAGCGCACGCCGGGTATTAGCTAGATATTTTATGAAGAAATAAGTAGCTTTCCAGTAGAATACTGAAAACGATATAAAATTATAATTGACAACAATATAATAGACGAAGTTGAAAATTTTTAAATATTTAGTTGTGACTGATTTGTTTAATATTTTATTATACAAATTAAAAGCCAATCACCAACCGTTGGGTTAAAACCCAGTGACGCGTTTCGATAACAAAGTTGTTTCATTCTCATGATCGAATAATAACTAAATTTCTCGACCTTAAAGAAAAAAAAACACCACCATCCAATTTTAAATTTGGGTGATGTGTTGTAAGGTCACCTGAACTTGCGTTGAGATTTTCCTTCTATTACCTCTTACTCAACCGTCTTTTACCTTTGCAGTAGGCTAGGAGCAGACAAACTATCAATACAAGTCAACTGACGTAACGTAGCTTTAAATTTGAATAATGATTTTTTTTTAGTTAGAGTAGGTCTCTTAATTTAATTGTTACTCAGTCTTCAGAATGACAGCATTTGCTATATAAATACGTCAAGATTCTTCCTAAAAGTTGAAGATATACTAAAACAACAAGAAAATGATTAAGCATATTCGATTTAAAACAAAATACAAGGGTACTTGCTATGATAATGTGTTACGAATTCCCAAAAGGAGCTCAGAATTCAAGACTTAAATAATTCAATTCTGACCATCAATGGGATCTCAAATCTTGCTCAGAGTCTTATTTCAGACAAGTTTAGCTAATGGAAGAAGTGGAAGAGGCAGACCTGGATAGATTGAGTGAGGAGAAGTATAAAAACTAGAGCTTTGAAGAAGAAGATGCTTTAGACAGGAGCCTCTGGCGACAAATCGCTTTGGTTGAAGGAGAAAAACTGTTTTGTGGAATATTCCTAATAAAAAATAGTGTTTCTGAGGATGCCTAATAATGCACATCGGTTTAAAAAATTCACAGTTTTGAAGTGAGTCATTAAGATAGTACAACGGATTTTGACTAAATTAAGAAGAAGAAGAAGAAAAGTAAATCGATACTTTGTATATAATTTCGCATTTTTTAAAAATTTGAACTAAATTCATTAGGACAATCTATTTCTTAATATAGGGTATTTTAACTTTCCACTGTTCACATTTTATCATCATCATCAACAAGGATTAAGCCCAATGGTCTGTTCCAATCTCATTATAGGTCGAATTGGCCTCCTTTCATCTCTTCAATGGACTACCCAACAATCTTCTCCCTTTTGGTTTATAATTATACATTCTTCTTGGTATGCGCTGTTCATTCATTCGTAATACGTGCTGAAGGTAAGCATTTTGATAGTATTTTAGTCTTTCACAGAGATTAAATATATTAAGTTTTGTTCTTATATCTTCGTTTTTCTTTTTATCGGTCCTTTGGTATCCTGCTATTGCTCTCAATATCTATATTTCTGCAGCCTCTATTTATGTATCTACCTTTGTTAATATCCAAGTTTCACATCCATAGATAAGAGATGGAACTGCCAATACTTTGTAAAATTCACGTTTTATTGTAATGTATTTTAAAGTATATAGTTTTGTGTATTTTGGGCGTGTTTGCAGACAAACTAGAAATGATATTATTTTATTTATAGATCGTTCAGCATTTAAACATTTAGCTGCATTATTAGCTGGATTTTTATATTAAATTTAGTGCAATAATATATTATATATCCTAAATACTGATTTATTGATTTTAGTAATACTTACTGATATTAATTTTTCTTTCTATCTTTTTCAGGTAATAGAATACTTATTGATGCTAGTGGTTTCAACATTTATTTCACGTAAGTTATATTGTTAAGAACATTTGTATTGTTATTTTTTTTTTCATTTTATCTATGTAGCTTCCCTCCATTTGGAGTTTCTCCATTGGAGGTTTTCCAGTATACTATTAGACAGATAACACAAAGAAAAAATATGCGAATAGAATTAATTTTTCATGAAGAAAACATAAGGTTCCAAGATGGTCTTGAAACTTAAAGAATTTGGCGGTATCTTAGTCCATTTAGAGGAATCTGTCCCATAATCGATAATCCACGTTGAACCTGACTTATAGAGGAAAAGTAAGCTAAATCAAGCTAATGGATCCATACCCCATTTATAAAGGAAGGGCCTCTCTTCTCTAATAAATCTATACGAAAATCCAAACCTAGTATCTCGGAAGAATAGAGGAAAAGAAGATTAGAAAGAATGAAAAAATACAGGACACTAAGAAAGGAACAACACACAGATACATGAGTGATTTAACTTACCCCAAGGAGGGTGAAAAAAAAAACAAAAAAATAAGACATCTGATATAAGTCTAATATACGGTCAGTTGTAGACGTATCAATGACATGTTCTAAAAACTTCATTTATCGAGATTTTCAGTGATTCACGAATAACTTCGTGCTTAGATCTTGCAGAAGGTTGTCATTTAGGCTGAAACCTTTACAGAAAGTAGCCGTGAAGTTCGGCACTGTCTCCTCGCTCCAAAAATTAATTTCCGGACGCTGATGATGATAATTTATATTTTTCTTTAAGGTACGAGATAGTAGACATATATATATATATATATATATATATATATATATAATTTTTCTTGACGTACTTCATCAGGTTGTCCTTTATGAGTTTCAAACCTTATTGTAGAGTTGTAGAGTCTATTATCATAGCTTGATTCGTTAAGACCACTGCTGTGGTCTCGAGGTAGCTTCCTGCCTTGTCACTCAGCGGGCCCGGGTTCGATCCCCGGTCGGGCAGTGTTTCTGGGTGAGGTTTTTATCGGGGTTTTTCCTCACCTGTAAGACAAATGTCAGGAAAACTTTAAGGCCCAAACGGTCCCCGAAATCATATGGCCAACATCATCATCCTTATCATTATCATCACCATCACCCTTCACCGGTGTGGAAAGCAACGGGAAGCTACCACATCTACAATCCCCTAGTAAAGCTGCAAGCATAGCATGGAAATGCTATGATTGCAGTGAAGGACCTGCCTTCGGGCAGAGTTACTATGGATGGATGGATGGATACGTTGAATTTCAAGCTGTGATAACAAATAAATTCCATCCATCCATAGTAATTCTGCCCGAGGGCAGATCTTTCACTGCAATCATAGCATTTCAATACTATGATTTGCAGCTTTACTAGGGAATTTTAGGTGTGGTAGCTTCCCGTTGCTTTCCACACCGGTGAAGGATGATAATGCTAATGATAAGGATGATGATGATGGCCGGATGATTTTCGGGGACAGTTGGACCCTAAGCTTCCTGACATTTGTCTTACAGGTGAGGAAATATTTCGAAAAAACCTCACCCAGGAGCCTGCCCCGACCGGAAATCGAACCCAGGCCCTCTGCGTGACAAGGCAGCACGCTATTTCGAGACCACAACGGTGGACATATTAGTGACATTAATATTAACTGGATTAAAATCATTTAGAATTCACCAAAAAATATATCTTGAATAAGGAAGTCGATAGAAATCTCGGTATACGTGTGGCTCTTGATTCGACTTCCCGGGCTGGGATCCCAGGTTCGAATCCTGATGTTTCAGAGAGGTATTGGTAGTGGGATACACCGGGATTTTCAGGTTTTTCTCAAGGTTCTCCCGTTTCCCGATTTTCATTCCACCAACACAATCTATTCTCCATTCCCTCACCTTCATGTCATTTAATTTCTCATTGATTCATTTCATATCACCTATCATCTCATTCTAGAAAAAAGTAGTTTGGTTGGCACCCACAGGTGTTAAAAATATGCGATTGCAAGAATATAGTTGGGCTCCACCAGGTTGCTGGCTCATGACTCCCGAGCCTGGACAATGTAAAAGGGCAAACGTGCCAACGGGAGAGTTGTAGTTCTTCCTCGCGACCACGTCGTACGGGTCATGAGAGAAGAACCTGGTGTGCCGAATACGAAGACAACCTACAACTAACATAACACAGTAGAGTAGACTTCCTTTCATGGATAGATAGATCATCGGTTGTTTAATGTCTTTGGCATCGTCTGATTCCTAATAGCCAATTTTGTCGGTCCATCCAATCTCCTGGTTGTAGATGTTTCTCCTTCATGTATAAATATATTCCCTGACTCCAGGAAGTTTTAGGTCTTCCTCTGCCTCGTCTTCCCTCCGGTTTCCATTCCAAAACACATTTTGGTAGCCGATCCTCTTCCATTCGCTAGACCTGTCCGTACCATCTTAATTGCTGAGTTTTAATATAATCTAAACTAGTATCTTCAATCTTCATTTTTTCCCTTATAACTGAGTTTCTAATTTTTTCTCTTCTTGAAATTCTTGTTGTCGTTCGTATAAATCCATTTAAGTTGCCAAAAGATACTTAATTATTTTTGTAAGTTAAATGCCAAAGTTCTGCTCCACAAGTAATGATCCTTTTAACAATTGTATAATATATATTAATTTCATTTTTATTACTTATATTTTTATCCCATAATATTCCATCAAGGCAAGAAATTGCAAATTTTCCTATATTATTTCTATTTCTTATTTCCTCTTCATAACTTCCATTTTTATTATTTTAATTCCTAAATATATGATTTCACTACTAGATTTATTGTTTCTCCAGTCTCCAAAATTGAATTGTGTTCTGGTTCACTAATTGATAAATATTTTGTTTTCTTCATGTTCATTCCATTAATCCACATTATATTGGGATATATGAATATATATTTTAGTTCGCGGTGCTCAGGGCTCTCTGTCCGGCCAGTTTGAATAAAAACTGAAGATCTAAAAGAAATAGATCTGTTATCGTGTCTAAGGTTGCATATTTAATTTGAGAGTCAGCTCGTGACGCTAGAAGTCTTGAATTAAAAGTTTAGATCTAGTGCAAAAAAAAGTTTAGGAAATATTAATCAAGTTATGAAACCATCCCTTGTACAAAAAACGCCAGATTACGTTTATATAACACTTTGGCTAGACCAGTGTTGACATATGGTAGTGAAGCATGGACACTAAAAAGACAACTTGAAAGCAGAATAACGGCTTGTGAAATGAGATTCATGCGCAGAACAGCGGGTTACACCAGATAGGATCGGAAAAGGAACATCGATATCTTAAAAGAATTGAAGACTACGCCAATTTTGGAATATATTAAAAACAGTGCCAACTAAATTGGAAACACCATCTAGAAAGAATGAGTTCAAATCGGATCCCCAAAGCTGTTTATAATTATATACCAAGAGGACGAAGGTCACTGGGCCGTCCTATGAAACGCTGGAGGGAAAATTTTGTATAGGATCGTAACAGGCCTTGGCTAATACTTGGAAGGAAGGAAGGAAGGAAGAAGAAGAAACTAAACCTTAAAAATATTTTAGCAGCAAATTTCTACTAATTTCGATGCCTAATTAAATCATATGGAACTTCAGTTTATAGAATTAACTCCTTAACCCTTAAATAAAAAATATCAATAGTTTTATTTATTTAATAATTTTAATAAAAACAAATGAAAACTAACGAGAAGAGATTATTTTTTTTTTAGAATTTCATAATATACCTAATAATAACTGTTACGCAACATTTCGTTTTCACAGTGCGGTCCGCCACATTTAAGTAACTGACAGGACATTGTCTAGGAACCCGGAGTCCACTTAGGTAAGTGGGCCGAAGAACTGTCCACCACCTGTACGCGCAGGTCGCAGGGCAGCTCGCTCTCCCTCTCTAGGAGAAATAAGTGTTTTGTTAATTAAATGATTAAAGATAACTCATAATCGTCATCTTGTTCAGTTGGGGTACCCCATTAAAACATGTGAATGCATAATTCATTACTCACTGGTATTACAGAGGGGTTAATTTAAGTTTTACGTAAAATATATGCCCCTATAAATCAATATTAGCTCCCTAGTGAGTGTATATATATATATATATATATATATATACTAGATGGCCCGGCGAACTTCGTATCGCCTTTAACTATTTTTACGCTAATTTTTTTCCGTATGATTTTGTTGATTGAGATGAATTTATTTTGTCTGCATTCTCAGTATCATCCATAAGTGTATCATAAGGATTATATACATTTTATTGATGGAATATTTTGAGGAGGCTTGCTGATTTCATTATACTTTCGTTTTTTTCTACGAACTTGTTGGCAGTTTGGATTCTCATCATCATCAAGAAGTCTCTGTATAGTAATATCATCTTGTGATATATTATAGTCATCTTGGTTTTCATTTAATTGAGACATGGATATTGTTTTCTGTAATTTTAAGACATATTATTATAACTAACAGACTTACTTACAGTTCTGTTTTTCCGCTCCTTAGGACCTTCATATGTTTTTAAATTGACATTCTTCTTAAATGTAAGATTTATGTCACATAGGCCTATACCAATTTGCGGAAATTCGCTTGATATCTTATCATTCATGGTCTCTAGAACTGATCCGCCATATTGTTTCAATGACCCTTCTCGGTCCAGTTAAATTTAAATTAAGTTGCTATATTTCAGCCAGATTACTTAAAACTAATACTTACACACGAAATTAATAATATTATTAATATATTGAAAATAAAATAAACACTGAATACACTTAAATTATGAAATAATCAATATTTGTAATTCAATTGAAATTCGCGGCTGCAACAAAAAGCACAGCCACCTGGATCTCTCTTTGTTAAATAATAAACCAATTACCTTAAACCGTCATCTGTTAGAATCGTATAGAACTCACAGATAATTATATTACACCGTCATCTGTTAGAATCGTATGGTACTCGCAGATAATTATAACTCTTTGTTAAATAATAAACAAATAATTTGCAATAAAAAATAATGCGACTATAAATTTAGTTATAAACAACCGTAGGTCTCAAGTTGGATTAAACAGCACATAGTGTGCAAAATTTTATTAAAATCGGTTCAGTAGTTTAGGATTCCATCGCGGACAAACAACGTGACACGTAATTTATATATATATATATATATATATATATATATATGTATATAAATATTTTAGATAATGGTAATCTGTTGGGCCATGAATCATGCCAGTGAATAGTAGCAGTAGTCCTGGTCTCTCCACTGGGGAGCATAGGGCCTTGATAAATGCTCGACAACGCACTCTGTTGTTTTAATAATTAATACATTCCACTGCAGATTCTATCTAATAATCCTTTAGACTATATTAATTAATGAAAAATCTAGCATATAAAAATTCCTTAATGTAAATAAATAAGCAAGAATGAAATGCTTTATTTCATACCAACTCCTCCCTGCCTCTTCAGCTTCATTCCTGATGCTATTATTCCATGTTGCCCTAGGTCTTCCTCTTCGCGTTGTCAATCTTTGGGGTGTCCAATCAAATGCCATTTTTGTAATGTTATCATTCTCTCTCCTTAACACATGACCAACCCATTTCCTTTTTCTAAATTTTATTTCTTTACAAATTTCATTTTGATTTGTTCTTCTCTAAAGTTTTTTTTAAGTCATGTCAGCGAGTTAGTTTATAAAATTTTCTTTTTTTTTGGGTTACTCTTTTTATGACCATTGAATGTTATATATTCCTCTTGCTTCTTGTATATATTTTTCTTGCTTTTTGTGTCAACAACATGGTCTCAAAATATTGTACTTTTTTAAAAATGCACCACGTATAGTTGTTTTTCCTAATAGGTCACTGGTCAAAATGTTGAAGAATCGCGATAGGCTTCGTAAAGGTCATTTTCATTTGTCTCCCATTCTCCTGAAGTTAGATCCTCCCGTTTGGCTCCGGTCCACATTTATGTTCAGAAGGGTGATGCTGCGTTTGACATTTTCCAAGATGGTGCTTATAGGTCGTCTGTTTCAAATGCCATTTCATGTCTTAATGAATTTACATACTAAAATTACTTGTTGCTACTAACCACATTTGGTTTTTAAATATGCGAAGCCTTTCATCGAACGAATTTGTGTAGAAGCTATAGTTTGACCCTCATATTTGAGAGGTTTCAAAACCAAACCCTTGAATAGACCGACTTGAAAGGTGTTTTTTTTAAATCCAAATACAAATTTTGTGTTCGGATTTCAATATAAAGTTTTATTATCATAAGTAATGTCACCTGTGTTTTCAAAATCATCGATAAATTTAGGAGTCCCTTCGTGATTCCTGAATTTATCTAGAGGATTTGGAAATCAAGAGTGGCATTTCTAACGACTATTTAAGGAATAGAATTAAGCTGTTTACTCAAAAATCATTATTTAAATATAGTTACCGGTATTTTAAAATATGTATATATTTAATGTAAACAGCGATGTTTGAAAACAAATCGGAAATGTGAGGTTATGTTTATTCACAAGAAAGTGATGATATTATGTATTGCCAAATATGATCACAATATTGTAAGAATCACCCTAGTGGAGAAATAATGATCACATCAAACCGTATATTATAATCAACATTATACTAATAGAATTATAATATAATAATAGAATAAATGCGCGCAAGTTGTGCAGAAAATATGTTACAAAAGTTTTGTCATTAATTTGATTCACATAGCTTGTTATTTGCAGAATTCTACCAGGGATATCCCTCGTTTTTTGCAGGTGGTTACATGGTAACGGTCGCATGGTAGCTCGCACAGTTTACACACACAGTTGTTCCCGGGAACGTGGAAACATTTGGTCTTGCATATCTTGTGGTGGTATCCATGCACTGCTATTGAGTTCGCCAGGTGTCGGAGTTCTTGATTGGTGTTGGTCCAGGATCTGTTTGTCATGGCTTCTGTTGTATAAAAGTCCAGCCATATCTCTTGTCTCTTCTTCTCCCTTTCCTGAACTAGTTAATTTGAGCTGTCTGTGGATGGTAGCTTCATACGCAGTTCTTCTGTGAAGAAGGGTTCCTTGGCGAGTTCATATGCTAGCCTCGACTTTGTGTGTTTTGAGACACCTAGGGCGGCTTTCAAGAATCGTGATTTGACTGCTTCCAAAGTTATTAGATCTCTTAGACTCAACTTCTCCCAAATGAGGTCTATTCCATAGGTTACAATGGGAACTATTTTTGCGTTGAACAAGGCCATGGCCCTTTTTAGTGACAGTCTGGATATTGCTTTGATGTCAAACATGGCATTTGTGGCAGCTGCTGCACGGGATTTTATGTGTATTCTAAATGACCTGGCAGTGGTTTGCAACGTCAGTCCCAGATATTTGAAGCTGTTAACTCTGTCACGAGAGGTTCGATTCCTAGATAGATTCTGTCCTCCGCAGCTTCTCGACCTCCGTTGCGTAATGTCATCTGTACCGTTTTACCCGAGAAATTATTTCCATTTTGTTTTCCTGTGCCCATTTCTCAAGTTGGTTGGTTGCTACGCAAGACTAATGTCCACAGCACTCAATCATAATCAACATTATAGGGTATTCATTTATTTTTTTTAGTAAACAACTCAGTAAAATCACGGAATCTGTTCATTATTTGCTGTTTTCAATGTATTTGATTTTACAAAGTCCCCACAAAATAGGCGTGGTACCCACAGACTGCCACGCGATTGGCAGACATAATTTTTGCGACATCAATATATTTAAATTAATTAAAATCAATAAAAACACATGCATTCGCTTATAATAAGCATTAAAAACAACTTGAAAAGCATTTAATACCGATATCCACATAATATAATACAAAAATACACACTCTAAAAAATCACTCGCCTCTCATTGGCTGATGGCCGAAGGCGCCATTTTCAAACATACACTGCGTAAACATTAAACACGCACACAGCTGCTACCATGCAGGTTAGAATGATTTAATTCGTTAATTATATATTTATTCGGTAATCTTACACAACTCTAAATCACACCGGGGCAAATGCTTTAGCAGGAACCCGGGGTTCTCCTATCCAGAACATCCAGGAGAAACAAAAGGAATTGCTCACCGCTTGTCATTAATTTGGCGAGCCGCAGGGCTTTTCCACCAAGATCTACTTTCCAGGCAGCATGGAGAAAAAATAATGCTCTGACCTGTACAGGATACTAAAAAGGAGGAGCTCTCTTTATCACAAAATCTGGATCTGATAAAGATAAATCGATAAAGAGCTAGGTGAAACACGACTGTCATTGGTTGTAAAACAAAATTCATTCAAGCGTGATTGGTCATTAACTACCATTTGGGGCATGAGTTAAATAGTCAATACAAATGGAGGCAGTACGTTCTTAGGATGCCAGAATATCGTTTACCAAAAAAATTATCATCCTACAGCGAACAGAGACTTAGGTCGTCGTCATCGCCGTTGGACAGATCAGTTCCAATTGTGGTTTACAGACGGGAATAAATACAAATCTTTGTTTTTGGCAGAAGAAGAATAAGAAGAAGAAGACGGAGACGAGGAAGAAGAAGTTTTATTACGCCATTAAAATGATTCTATATCAATAAAATCGGCCGCTGTGTTATGTATGTTCTTGGCTCTAGTTCAGAGGATCGCGGGTTGAAACCCGGCCGAGGTCGATTGATTTTTTAGGATGGAAACAATCAAGGGACAAATCCTCCGGGAGGAACTCTAAGTCATGGGTCCCGTCTGAAGGTTTTCAGGCTCGTAAAAGAACCGCAAGCCTGAATATACAGGGTGTAACAGGACCTCACCGACAAAATGATAGGAATGACAGGACATGCAGAGGATCATTTTTTGTGAAGGAACATATAGTCGCAAACACGTCGTTTATGAGTTATGCGCAGATGAAGCTGTACACCCGTAAGGATCGGAATTGATAACAAACAATTGTACAAGTATAATTTTATTGACTATTTAACTCATGCCCCAAATGGGAGTCAATGACCAATCACGTTACAATGATTTTTGATTTACAACCAATCACACTCGTGTTTCGCCTAGAATTTACCAACTAAAGTCTATCATAATAAAGAAAGCACCTCCTTTTTAACATTCTGAATAGGTCATAGCATTATTTTGCAGTGACTGACTCAATAAGAAATACGGCTACCAGATTGTATATATATAGTGCATGAATGTCAACATATACCGCATGCAGGAGAGATAATATAAAAACATTTGTAGCAATTGATTATAGCACCAAAAAAAGAAACCACTGTTTGCACTTTCTTAAATGTATTTTTTCCAGAAAAATATAAGAAACCACTGTTTGCACTTTCTTAAATGTATTTTTTCCAGAAAACTATAATTGTCATAGGACATCAGAAATGAATTAATATACAGTTTGATGTATTTCATTTTTTCTCCACTAGAGTGCATTCTTACAATATTGCGTTCCTTTGGCAATAAATAATATGATCTGGTTGCAGTGATGAACAAAATAAGCAAATGAAGCGTACTAATTGTTTTCAAACATCGCCTTTACATTAAATATATAATTATTTTAAAATAACTATATTTAAATAATGATTTGTGAGTAAACAGCTTAATTTTATTCGTTAAATAGTCCTAACAAATGCCACTCTTGATTTCCAAATTCTCTAGATAAATTCACTCCTCACTTCGTGACTCGTGAATTTATCGATAATTTGTAAATCACTCGTGGCATTACTTATGACAAAGCTTTTCTTACTGCTGGTTATCTGCGTCTCTTCCTGGTACAAATAAATATTCTTCAGACGTCTTTTTGAGACTGATTACTCACAGCTTGCCAAAAACTTACAAGCTATAATATCTGGCTCTTCAGTTTCCAGTTTAGAATTACAATGAAATCTACGATATTGATCTACTCTACTTTTCAACTCACGTTCTTGTCTAAACCTGTATAAGACGCCTTTTGACGTAAATTTGACGCCATTTCAACAATGACTGGAAGTGAGGTGAAAAGTTAGTGACAAACTCTAATCGATATTTTACAATAAACTAGAAAATCATAAACTAACTCAACGGCGCTATTGCACCCATAGGTCCATGGTCGCACTGATATAATCTCTCCATACTCCCCTATCTTGAGCTGATGTTTTCCAATTATCCCCTATATAATATAAGTAAAGTGATCCCACTACAGGTCATAGGAGACCCTTGGGGTAGTAGGAAGTTAAGGCTCCCATTTTTTCTAGACGCTTGATGTCAGCCGGGTTGTCAGCCCTTCGTGACGGCCGCCTTTACCCCCAGAACAAGCGTCTGGTACTCACTTCCGTTAGAGGCTGAGTCGACCCCAGCGCCATGGTGCCACCAGATGGTTTGGGTCAGTTTAAAAATCCTGACCCCCACCGGGACTTGAACCCTCGACCTTCCGCACTACCTTAACTATTACGTTACGGCGTGCCCCCCTATATAATATATTTCCCTCAAATCATGTTCAATATCATTCGCCCACCTTATTCTTGATCAAACTACTCGGCGTTTTTCCTCTGGTTTTCCTATAAGGAGCTTCCATGATCCTGTTTCATTCCTCATTCGTACCATATGTTCCTGTCCATAGCAGCGTAGGAGTCTTAAAAAAATCCATGCCGCGACAGGCATAGAAGGCCTTAGGCCTACCAGCCGGCTATGGGCCTCTCATCCACATCTGTTAATCACAGAGGTAGACTATGATACATCCAGTGTAGGGGTGACATGTGGTCAGCATGTACGGTCACCCAGTCGTTGTAGCTGGTTTTATCAACCAGGAACCGCAGCTTATTGTAGCTACCCAAATTCCTCACGATGCTGGGTGAGCACCGGTCCCATACTGGCTGATATTCCATGAGATAATTTCTTCCCCCATATAGACTCGAACCAGCGAAAATCGCCTAGTTCTATACCATGACATCTTGTCTTAACCACTCGGCAACAGCGCAGGAATAAGCTGTTATTATATTTGGTTTCCCATAAAGATCATGTAGCTCACTGGTTATGTAGTCTTCTCCATTCGCCTGTATTTTAATCTCTCTTTGGTCTAAAAAGAAGTCCCAATAACTTCATTCTCAAATATACGTAATCTTTTTTTTCCCCCCCTCCCTTAAAGTCCATATTTCCCATCCATATAATATAACTGGGAGAATATTGATTTTGTTTGAAATTGTTTATTTTTTATTTAATGTTATTATGAAATGTTGAATTTGATGAAATAGGCTTTGCTAATAATAACATTTCAACCCAGAGTTTGGCTTGACGATTGAGGGAAACAAGAAAAAAAAACTCAGTTTGACGTCCTTTTTAATAATGATTTATTTATTCTGGCAGAGTTAAGACCATAAGGCCTTCTCTACCACTCAACCAGCACAAATTACAAATACATATGTGACAATATAGATTATATATACACTATAAATTGTAAAGAATTAAAAATACATTAAATGTTGCAATGGAAAATTTCATGTACAAACAACATTTTATACAATTATAATTAATAATAATAACAATAATAATACTTATGATAATAACAATAATAATAATGATAATTATAATATAAATATGATAAATTATACGAATAACACCAATTATTATATATGCACCTTACACTGGGTAATAATGAAGTCGAGGTTAGAGCAAATATAAATTTAGATTTCTTTTAAAATATGTTCATTTATTAGATCGCATGAACGTATCCATCCGTAGTAATTCTGCCCGAGGGCAGGTTCACTGCAATCATAGCATTTTCATGCTATGCTTAGCAGCTTTACTAGGGAGTAGTAGGTGTGGTAGCTTCCCGTTGCTTTCCACACCGGTGAAGGATAATGATAAGGATGATGGCCATATGATTTTGGGGACCGTTTGAGCCAATACATTTTCCTAACATTTGTCTTACAGGTGAGGAAAAACCCCGATAAAAATCCTCACCCAGAAAAACTGTCACAACCGGGGATCGAACCCGGGCCTGCTGCGTGACAAGGCAGCCCGCTACCTCGAGACCACAGCGGTGAACACATGAACGTATAAGCAGTTTCAAACTGGAAATAGATACGCTCAGACGAGCCATAATCTTTTTTTTAGGCCAACAGATGCTACGTTATGTAAAACTCCAAGTTAGATGATTATTATCCACCGAACTACACCTTTGCTAGCGTCCTGACATAAACATTTAGAGGCATTGTTTGAATCCTGAAACCTCCAGACTATATTAATCCATAACTTTCCTAACTTTTACCGGAACGAAAATGCATTGCCTACTTATATCTGTTCAATAACACGTAGCTACTGAAATTTTTATTTTTAGAGGGAAATAGAAAAATACATTACAAGAGACTTACTTTTTACTTACTTACTTTTGAGGGTCTCTCCACTTTTCAGCGGTTACCCTGTATTCCCATTCGCCATTCTTGCCGATCACGCCATTCATCCTCCTCCAGACCTCGGTCGTTCATCAATCTATGGATCTCTCCTCTCCAAGTTGTTCTTGGCCTGTCCCGTTTCCTTCTACCAGAAGGTGACCATTCCAAAAGAGTTTTGGGCCACCTATCATCCTCCATTCTCCTGACATGGCCATACCACTGAAGAGCTCGTCTTTCGATCCTTTCCACCACTGTCTCCTCCATATCCATAATCTGCCTCACTTCTTCATTTCTTCTTCTTTCCAACCTGGACACCCTGGCACTGCGTCTTATTCCATCCATCTCCACTGCCAAGATCTTAGTTTTTTGTCCCTCTACCAAAGTCCATCCCTCAGCACCATAAGTCATTATGCTTTCCACAACAGACTTCAAAATCCTCTTCTTCGTGTGGTTTGACATGGTCCTACTCCACAGTACTCCATTCCACATTTTTATGGCTCTTCGTGCTTGTACTAACCTGCTATCTACTTCAGCTTTACAGCTCCCTGATTCATCAATAAGTGATCCCAAATATTTAAATGTTTTAACAGCTTTAATAATTCCTTGGGATAGGGATATATCTCGTCCACGTCCTCCTACTACAAGATATTCAGTTTTTTCCATGTTTACTCTTAATCCTCCTATTTCAAAAGCAAGAGACTCTTTTCTAAAAATAAGAAGATAAATAATGAATAACAACTAGCATGGCGTCATTAGTGACGTCAAGTAGTAGCAACAGGTTCCATAGCAACCCCATATGTAGTCAGACATCTTCAGTGAGACATGAGAATGTTCCCTTTAATCTTGTATTGAAGTATGTTAGGCAATAATGAAATATACAGGTTATAATCATTTGTTTCTTTTAATACCATATACGTAACTAACTCACTGGAAAATACTATCGAAACCTTTTTACCACGCGGACATAAGCTCCCCATACAATATACGTATCCTGAGATAATGGTTATCCAATCATCTTCGTAAGTAATGCCACGAATGATTTCCAAATTATCGATCAATTCACGACTCACGAAGTGAGAAGTGAATTTATCTAGAGAAATTTGGAAATCAACAGTGGCATTTGTCAGGACTATTTAACGAATAAAATTAAGCTCTTTACCTACAAATCATTATTTAAATATAGTTATTTTAAAATGTTTACATATTTAATGTAAACGGCGATGTTTGAAAACAAATGAGAAACGTTATGTTTCGCTTGTTTATCACTGCAACCAGATCATACTATTTATTGCCAAAGGATCGCAATATTGTAAGAATGCACCCTAGTGGAGAAAGAAATGAAACACATCAAACTGTATAATAATTAATTTCTGATGTCCTATGATGAGTCCCGCGCCGTAGCCGAGCGGTTAAGGTAGGAAGCCTTGGTGCAGAGCTACGGGACTTGCGCTGGTTCGAGTCTCCATGGGGGAAGAAATTTTCTCATGGTATTTCGGCCAGTATGGGACCGGTGCCCACCCAGCATCGTGAGGCAATTGGGTAGCTACAATAAGTAGCGGCTCCAGGTTGAGGAACCAGCTATAACGGCTGGGGGACTCGACATGCTAACCACATGTCATCCCTACACTGGCTGTTGATCATCTACCTCTGTGATTGACACATGTGGATGTGAAGGGCCAGCAGCCGGCTGGTAAAAGGGCAACCGCTGAAAAGTGGAAAGACCCTCAATCGGAATGTCCTATGATGTAAATATGCCAATTATTTTTTCTGAAACGTTTTACCTGGAAAAAAATAGTTTAAGAAAGTTCAAACAGTGGTTTCTTTTTTTGTGGTATAATAAATTGTTACAGATGTTTTTATATGATCTCCCGCAACCACGCTAAGGTTACAATCTGGTAGCCATATGCAGTTGCTGCAAAATAATGCTATGACCTATTCAGAGTGTTAAAAAGGAAGAGCTTGATGTTACAGTGATAAAATTAAACTGATAAAATCGAGGTGAAAAAGACTGCGATTGGTTGTAAATAAAAAAAATATTGAAATGTGATTGGCCATTGATTCCCATTTGGGACATGAGTTAAATAGCCGTGTTAATTGGTCTTTCTTGCAATAATAATTAATACATAATATTAATGCATATTCTAAAAAAAAATCCGAAATCCACATGCTAAGGTAATGGGAAGGTGAAGAAAACATTGACATAAGATTTTTTTTAAATGACCAATTTTCCCGCTATCAGAATTGTTGAATGAGACTGCTTGACGACGAGTGCCTGGGAGTTCCGAGAATCGACAATTTCCTGGAATCGCCCACTCACATTCTGCCTGCTTTCCCATTCATTGTTCCCTAGAATCCCCTGTGAAAAAAGAGCAACCGCCATAAAAACGGATTAAATGTGTTTATCTCTAGTCAACACGGATTTTTAATGAAAGATATATTCTATTAAGCAAGATACTTTGTAACATCTAGAACATTAGTTGGCTTATATAAATCAATTCTAGGCCTATTGTATAAGTACTAAATTATATGTGTACAATATCAATCGGGATCTTAAATTATTATTATTGTATCTATACTACTGTTACGACAAATTAAATAGTATATTATGATGCGAGGTTGGGAAGTGGTTTTTACAGAATCGAGGAAAAATGTTTAAAAACCGAGCGATAGCGTTGTACATTATTTTTTGCGCGATGGTGTTTTCAAAATAAAACATAATAGTAAAATAATAACATCTTTGTTGGAAATATTTCCGTTCATTATAAACAATTGACTAATGTTAACAGTGTGGGCAATGTTTATTAGTTGAAACAACGGGAGGCCTTGAGAACAATTATTGATAACATGACCGCGAGTATGTATTTATTGTTTTATATTGTTTCAAATAAAGTTAAGTTAACTTAAATTGTAGTGACTTTTTCGTATAATGTATATTAACACTGTATTTTTGGATATATTTTTGTATATACATTGTACGTAGTATACATAGAGGGCAGTGGTTTTACTAGGCCCTTCCCCCACCCCTTGGAATACCTCGGTCGTCATCACCATACTCCCAAGTCCTAGGTGCTTGTCCTCCCTATCCTATGTTCACGTCCACGTTCAAGTTTCACGGTCCTTAAACCAACACCCCTAGGGAGAGGGTGTTGGAGTTTGCAAGTTCTGGGAATTGCTGAGCTACATAGTACATCAGGTCGCTCATTCCTGACGACCCCACAGTTGGTCCACGGGCTCCATGAGCCTAGCCGGGAGGACTGCTGTCGCAGATCCACCCACCATTCCCCTGTTCTGCTTCCAGGGACGTGTCCTGCAGCCGTTGTGAGACCGGCTAGGGCTACAAGCCCAACAGTGTGAGACTTTTAGTATATCCAGGTGCTCATCTCCTGGCGACCTCACAGTTTGTCGACGGGCCCGTAGGCCGAGCCAGCAACCAGTACAGTTGCTCCCCTCTGCACTGGTCCGAGCCGAGCCCTGGTGTGCCCCCAGGGACGCCTTCTGCAGCTGTTGTGGGCCAGCACGGAGCTCGCAAGCTCCAACAGATGAGCAAATAGTACGACAAGGCGCTCAACTCTTGCCTACCCCACTAATGGTTCACGAGTCCCTTGGACTTGACCGGGAGGACTCTCTACCAGATCCACCGACCTTTCCCCCAGTGCACCAGCTGGGGACGTGTTTGGTTGCTGAAGTGGGTCCAGCCTGAGCATTAGTACGTCAGGTCGCTCAACTCCTGACGACCTAACAGATTGTTCTTGGGTCACTTGGTCCCAGAGTCGGAGCTAAGTCCCCTCATTAAGACCGCGCTTCCTCCTTTCCCGAGCTTCTCGACCTGGTGGTAATTCCCAGCATTACGAACGGTATTGTCCCAACCAGCCCGTTCGCAAGACTAGGCCTAGTCGTGCCGCTGCTGTGAGTCAGCCCACTGAGCAATGTTGGCATCCACGGAGCTCATCGCCCATGGTGCCCCTACAAAGGACCTCGGGATTTTAACCAAGAGAAGGGAGCTTCTGATCTCCACAATCTCCCACCGCCTCGCCACGACGGCTGCTGATCCCGCTGTGGGCCGGGATATTTGAGCTTTAGTACAACAGGGCGCTCGTCTCCTGTTGACCCCACTTATGGTCCGCGAGTCCATCGGACTTGGACGGGAGGACTGACTAGCAGATCCACCGACCTTTTCCCCACTACGCCAACGAGGGGACGCGATTTGCTGCTGAAGTGGGCGCAGCACGAGCTATGTAGTGCATCAGGTCGCTCGAGTCCTGACGACCTCACAAATGGCCCGCGGGTCCGGTCTGGACCTAGCCGGGAGGAGTGCAAGCAAACCACCGACCGTTCCCCTATCCGCCACCCGGGGACGCCCCCTGTTGCTGTTGTGAACACAGCTGGGGCCCGATAAACGGACCCCCAGGGCAGTGGTTTTACTTCCCACACGTGGTTTGTAATATTGCAGTATAGTTATTTAGGTTGGCAATCGCGAAATGTAGGAAATTGAACTTTCAATGTTGGTCACCATTGCTGGTAAGTACCACAAAACTCATTATCGCGCAAAAAAATCTTCATTACAACCGATGTTTTACCCCTTTGATATCTCGTAGGATATAAATTATTTTGAACGAATGCTTTGAGTTAACCATGCACACTTCAGAAGTTGTTGAGTCATCATCATCACTCCAAGGATTAGGCCATTGCCATTTCAGACTCATAATGCATCAGCCCAACGTTTCCTAGGTCTTCCGAAATCACGTCTTCCTATTGCTTGATAATTTCTTGCTAGCAGTGGATATCTCTCCTTACAATTTTTCTGCTTTTTCGTTCGAGCTCAAGTTTCACATCCATACAATATTATGGGAATTGCCATAACTTCATAGATTTTTATTTTTGTTTCCTTTTTAATTTTATTCTTGAACGTTCTTTGTCTTGTTTCACATATCGTTTCAGATGTATTTATTTAGGAATCAATATTGAAGCTAATATCGCAGACCAAATAGTTTAACTAGACACTTGTGCTATACTTTGATTTTCATAAATAAAATAATTACTTTAGGTTGACATTCTTACTTACTTACTTACTTACTCACTGGCACTATCGAACCCGCAGGTTCATGACCGCGCGGACATAAGCTCTCCATACATCCCTATCCTGAGCCAATACTTTCCAATCATTCCCTGTATATTCTACTTCCCTCAAATCATAGTTAATGTTGTTCTCCCACCTCATTCTTGGTCTACCAACTGGGCGTTTTCCTTCTGGCTTTCCTACAAGAAGTTTCCATGCACGTCTTTCATTCCCCATACGCGCAACATGTCCTGCCCATCGCAGTCTACGAGACTTAACTGTTCTTATTATATCTGGCTTCCTATAAAGACCATGTAGTTCATTGTTATGTAGTCTTCTCCATTCACCTGTCTGTTCATCTCTCTTTGGTCCAAAAATTTTCCTAAGCACTTTATTCTCAAATACTCGTAATCTCCTTTCCTCCCTTAAAGTAAGAGTCCATGTTTCGCACCCATATAATATAACTGGTAGAATAATAGTTTTATATATTTTCAGCTTAATGTTTTTTGAAAGGAGTTGGGACATCAAGAGTCTCTGCAATGCATAATAGCACACATTTCCAGAATTGAGCCTATGTTTAATTTCTTTGTGCATCTCATTCCTATTTGTGATTATTGTTCCTAGGTATTTGAATTCAGCCACTTCCTCAAAATTTCCCTCATTTGTCATTAGCTGTCCATTTGCATTATATACTGAATTTCTACGTGTGACCATATATTTAGTTTTACTGATATTTACTTCCAGTCCTAATTTCTTAGTGTTACTCAATAGTGTGTGCGTGTTGGCCTTCAGTATCTCCTCGCTATCGGCCAGTAGTACTACATCATCAGCATAAACTAACAGCTTATTAATACCATTGAGTTGTAAGCCTTCCTCATTCTCTAAAGATTTAATGGCATGCTCTAGTACAAAATTAAATAGTAGAGGAGATAGTGCATCTCCTTGCTTCAACCCATTCTGGATTTCAAAAGTGTCTGAAAACTGTTTGCCTACACGCACCCTACTCGTTGAGCCATTTAGACACATTCGTATAAGTCTAACTAACTTTTTAGGAATTCCGAACTCCAGCAGGATACTATATAACTTCTCCCTCTTAATTGAATCATATGCTTTTTTGAAGTCTACATATAGTTGATGTACAGTATCATTATATTCCCATTTCTTTTCTAAATTCTGTCTTATACTAAAAATCTGATCTGTTGTAGGCCTGTTTTCTTCTAAATGCACATTGATGATTTCCTAGAATGTCATCAATATAGGGAGTAAGTTCTGCTGACTAATATATTTGTTAGAATTTTGTACGAAGTTGAAAGTAATGAGATGCCCCTGTAGTTGTTGCAATCAGTTTTATCTCCTTTCTTATAAATTGGTACAATAATTGATTCTTTCCATTCATCTGGAAGAGCTTCTTTTTCCCAAATCATACTAAGCAACCAGCGTATCTTGTCCATCAATTTTTCTCCCCCTGATTTTATCAGTTCTGCTGGGATCTCATCTGAACCTGATGCTTTATACATCTTCAATTTTTCAATCGCCATTTCAACCTCTAATGCACTTGGCTCTGCGACTAGCATTTCTGCTGTCTGTAACTTATCCTCCTCAATGTCCTGTTCTGTGTGTACATTTAATAGCTGATTAAAGTAACATTTCCATCTATTTAATATACTCCTAGAATCTGCAATCATATCCCCATTTTCATTCCGAATTATATTTGTTCTAGCCTGAAACCCTTTCTTCTCTATACTAATTCCCTGATATAATTCTCTAATGTTCCTATTTTTTGCATTCATTTCAAGATCATTCATCTTCTCTCTCAAATATTCCCTCTTTTTAATCTTTAGTAACTTGGTGGTTTCCCGTCTAACACTACCCAATTGCTCTAAATTTACCTCATTTGGCTCGTATAACCATTTCATTTTTGCTAGCTTTCTTTTCTTTACAATGTCGGCACATTCCTCATCAAACCATTTCTTGTTTTGCCTCTTTTTTAAACAACCAATGCTTTCTGATGCTGACAATTTAACAGTATCTCTTATAGCCTCCCATTCTTTATTTATATCAGTTTCTTCTTCGTTTGCCACATCGTCACCTGAAGATTCCAGTACTTCAAATCTATTAGCAATTTTGATTTGGTATTCTTGCCGCATTTCATCATTTTTCAAGTTTTTTAATTCATATTTTACAGAATCATAAATTAACTAACTCTTCATACATTTTGACTTATTCCTTCCCTAAATTTCATCCTATGAAATTCAAGCTTAGACGCTCTTGACAAAGAATTTAAAACATTAATCGGCTATACAAATATTAATAAAGGAAGAACATTTATTTTTATTTCACTATTTTCAATCATTATATTTAATAACTTTCTAGGATTATTCCCATATATAAGTGATTTCCAATTTATCTAGAGAATTTGCAAATCAAGAGTGACATTCGTAAGGACTATTTAACAAATAAAATTAAGTTGTTTACTCACAAATCATTATTTAACTATAGTTATTTTAAAATATTTATATATTTAATGTAAACGGCGATGTTTGAAAACAAATGAGAAGCGATAGGTACGCTTCATCTGCTTCTTTTGTTTATCACTGTAACCAGATCATACTATTTATTGCCAAAGGAACGCAATATTATAAGAATGTTCTCTAATGGAGAAAAAAATGAAACACATCAAACTGCATATTAATTCATTTCTGATGTCGTATGATGTAAATATGACAATTATATTTTTCCGGATTGTTACCTGGGAAACAATACAGTTAAGAAAGTGTAAACAGTGGTTTCTTTTTTTTTGGTGGTATAATCAATTGCTACAAATGTTTTTATATTAACTCCCACATGCGGCATGTGTTGACATTCATGCACTATATATACAATCTGGTAGCCGTATTTCTCACAGGCTCAATCACTGCAAAAATAATGGTCAGACCTGTTCAGAATATTAAAAAGGAGGAGCTTTCTTTAATATGGTAATTATAACACTGATAAATATTTCGTGAAACACGACTCTGATTGGTTGTAAAACAGAAATCATTGGAACGTGATTGGCCATTGAGTCCCATTTGGGGCATGAGTTAAATAGTCAAAAATAATTTTGGATCTCACTCCTCTAAAAGCCGCACTCTTTACTTTTCTTACTGATATCTTTACATCGTATAATGCACATATTTTATTTAATTCATGCAGATATTTCTGTAAGTCATCTATAATTATATTTGCATCTTCATATAATTTCTTTAGTCCACCGCTGTGGTTTCGAGGTAGCGTGCTGCCTTGACACGCAGTGAGCCCGGGTTCGTTTCCCGGTCGGGACAGGCTGCTGGGTGACTTTTTTTCGGGGGTTTTCCTCACCTGTAAGACAAATATCAGGAAGCTTTGGGCCCAACGGTCCTCGAAAATCATCCGGCCATCATTACGATCCTTATCATTATCATCATCATCCTTCACACAGGTGGAAAGCAACGGGAAGTTACCTCACCTATAATTGCCTAGTAAAGCTGCAAAAGTAGCCTGAAAATTCTGCCCTCGGGCAGAATTACTATGGATGGATGGATAATTTCTTTATTATTTCAACAAGCACAATGGGTATCCTTTCATTCGTAATATTCCGATAATATTTGTCTGTTAACTCGATCGTAGGTTTTATACAAATCTATAAACCCTATGTGAGTTTCTAAGTTGTTTTCTCTTCTCTTCTCTGTAAGTTGTTTCAGTGTAGAGGCATTGTCTATCCACGATCTTCCCTTTCTGAATCCACTTTGATTTTCCTTTATTATTACTTCTGCTATAATTCTCAATCTATTATTTATTATTTTCGTATTTGTTGAGAGTTACAGTGATTTAATAATATTGGTAATAATAATAATAATAATAATAATAATAATAATAATAATAATAATAATAAACGGGGTTTTTCCTCACCTGTTAGACAAAGGTCAGGAAAACTTTAAGGCCCAAACGGTCCCCGAAATCATATGGCCATCATCATCATCATCATCCTTCACCGGTGTGGAAAGCAACGGGAAGCTACCACACCTACAGTTCCCTAGTAAAGCTGCAAATGAAAATGCTATGATTGCAGTGAAGGACCTGCCTTCGGGGAGAATTACTATGGTTGGAATAATAATAATAATAATAATAATAATAATAATAATAATAATAATAATAATAATAATAACAATAATAATAACAACTCAGTGACACTATCGAACCCACAGGTTAATGGCCTCATTTTTCAGTTATTCTTTTCAGCTCTTGTTGGTCTTGATTTGGCATTTCCATTGATTTTTTAAAAATAATGTACCGAGGTCTTCCACTAATATTTTTAATATAATTCTACCCTCAATTATTTTAAGAAACTGAAGTGAACACATCCCGTAAATAATGTTTTTATACCATTTATTTTTTGTAAATTAATTATATATCTTACTATATTTTATTAAGTACTTCCAGAGACTCATTTGTATTAAGTACCCTCATCAAATACCAAGTACTTGTTCTTCCTGTCTGTCTATCTAACCTTTACAATTTACAAACTATTCAATGATAGCAAAGCTTACTATTCTCTAACTCACTACCACTATCGAACCCGAAGGTTCATGGCAGTGCAGACATAAGTTTTCTATACTGAGGCAGTAGGTTTATATGGCTGATAATCACACTTTAGTTCCACTTGATTTAATTGTGAATTGTTACTTGCCCTTCATCGGTAGCTAGTCGGTTCCTGTTTCAGGGTGTGCGCTGAGACTCCTATCTATAACGGGTTCGGAAGGAGAATTGCGTGGGAACAATCACAAATTATTTGAATTATTTTATTTAATTAATCTCTACCAATTTAAATGCACATTACACAGTAAAAATAAAACTTTTCTGTCCCTGGCCTTCGATATTTCGCTAATGAGGACTAGCAAATGACTTATGAGTTCGGGAGATTTTCCCTAAGTCCATAATCGTTGTTACAAGATATTTTTTTACTATACAATCAAGATCTTCTTCCTTCTAAGTGTCGAGTATAAGTGTAAGTGTATTAAATTTTGTCCTCATGAGTTCCGTATCGAAGTCAGGACCAATTATTCCCATATATGGTCTATACCCTAACTCTGATTTTGATTGGTTAGAATAATCAATCACATGTCCTCCAAGGGCGTAACTATTTTATTTAAACTACCACATACCTTTAGATTTTATTCTCACGGCTAGGGAGCGTGTTTGCCAGCTTGGGCTTTCCGCGATTGTAAATTTGGAGTTTGACATTTCTCCCAAACGTGATTTTTGAAGCTAGATCCAGATTAAGGATTTCAGGTCTAATTTGAGGAGTTACATATTTATGACCTCTTTTACTTAGGGTTTCAACCGCTTCTTGTGAGAACTATTTACCAATATGAAACTTAATTTATTTTTAACTATATTCTGTTCCTTCATTATTTATTCATATCTTATATTCCTTAATCACTATTAGGGCCGTATCATATTCGTCACAATTCATCCCTATCTTGAGATGTTTTCCTTCACCCCGTATACAATTCACCTTCTTTACTTTTGATACCACAACACAGGACATGTCTGTACTCTAAGGATCGTCTATGAACGCATTAGACCTTAAAAGTCGTTCTCTGCTGATAAAGTTGCATCCAAAGACGTTTTTGCGTACTCAAAAATCTGTTCATGCGATAATAATTGTCAAAATTCCTAAGCTACCCGGCGAGGTGACTTTGCAGAGAACGAATCGTGAGCAACCGATGTAGTTTGAAACCTTGCCGCGTACCTTGCTGCTTTATCGAAGACGCCGTATCTTGAAGGCTTCGATCATGTTTTCAGTGTATGCGGAGAAGAGGAATTTGATAGAATCTACCAAAGAATTCAACTGGAAGAACAGGAGAATCGGCATAATATCGCGCGAAGCAGACGTCGTATACGGTATTATTTGCGGGACGCTAGCGTAAATGCGTTCCTCTAGCAGACGAAAATAACGGAAGTGGTTTTATCGCTGAGAATTCTGGGCAATTTCTTGCCAATATTACGAAAACGACGACTTTCATGCATGACCAGTTAGTGGGTCGCTAATTCGATCTTTGCACTTGCTCACGGAAAGTCAGCTCACCAGTGATTGGAAGTAATTTGAGTACAGACTAATGTATTTGCATGCGGCCCTAAATCTTACACAATATCTACTGTATGACTGCAGCATGTAACTCACTTCCCAGTCATGTCAGGGACTGTCAATCACTATCATTATTTAAATACAACATGAACTAAACAATTAATCATCTTGTCAACAGAACAATAATGAAAATAATGTACAATAATACAATGAAATTAAATACAATTAAGATTAAACTAATGAAATAATGTATACTCAAAGGTTAAATAAAAATAAAACGTAGTTTTATTTGATTTTCATATTTATTATATATAATATATATTATTATTTATTATATATAATATATAATAAATATGAAAATCAAATAAAACTACGTTTTATTTTTATTTAATTAATAGACATGGATTTTCATCAAGTAAACACCAACTCAATTGATTATACTCAAAGAAATAACAGCTCGAATCTACTATAGTACTATACATAAAGAAGAAAAGAAAAAATACGAGTATATACAAATAAAGTAATAATCTCTAATGAATTAATCTATCGTTTGTATATAAGACATTAGGTAAATATATTGACAAATCTTAATAATATTTTTATTAAATAATACAAATATATTATTATTATTACTAGTTAAAAAGAGTAATATTAGTGATATGGTTTTGTTAATAATTTTATTTTCAATTTGTTTCTGAAATATGGTAAAGTTTGTCAATCTCTGACATAGGGTGTAAGTGAATTCCATGTTCTAGCAAGAGAAATTGTAAAATATTTCGAGTAATAGGTAGTCTGATGAGGAATGATATAAATGACAATGGGATCGGGTATCTAGTTTATGTGTATCAGAGGGTCTAGTAAAACGGTGTGATAAATAATAAGGCAATGCTGTGTGTAATTTTTATAGAGAAGAGATATGGAATGGATGGTTCTACGATCGTGTACTACATGACACTTTCTTCTGCATACCTACAAGAAGTTTCCATCCCTTTTTTCATTCCCCATTCATGCTACATGCCCTGCCCACTGGAGTTTTACGAAAATTAACTGTTCTTATTATATCTGGTTTTCCAATAATGATTATGCAGTTCACTGTTAAATGGTCTTCTCCATTCACTTCTCTATTCGTCCTTCTTTGGTCCAAAATTTTTCTTGAGTACTTTATTCTCAGATATTTGTAATATTTTCTTCTCTCTTAAAGTTAGATACAATATTTCGTTTCATATAATATAACTGTAAAAATAACCGTATGCATATTTTTAGTTTAAAATTTTTTTGGGAGAAGTTGGCAAAGATTGCTATTAGTCACACACAAATATACCACACAGATACAGTATAAACATTGAAACATCTCATAACGAAATTTATAATTAGAGATTATTCCTTTTTATTTTTACATTCATTTAGTTATTACTGTCCGTGGAGGATTCTATTTATAACTGCTTGACGAAACTGAATGACGATTTCATGTATCTATTTAACTGATCTCCAAGTTTCGGCCTGAATATAATTGTGAAATATCACAGGTATCCTAATAAGACGATAACAAAGACTTCTCTTACCGCTGAGGCATACATTAGTATATTACAATGCAGGGTTGGGAAGTGGTTTTTACAGAAACGAGGGAATTATCATAAACCGAGCGATAGCTCGGTTTTTAATTTTCGCAATTCTGTAAAACACTTCACAAACATGTGTTGTACATTATTTTTTGCAAGGTGGTGTTTTCAAAATAATAAATAATGATAAAATAATAAAATAATAACATCTTTGTTGGAAATATTATAAACAACTGACTGGCGTTAGCAGTCTGGCCAATGTAAGTTATATACGGTAAATGTCGAAAATAATTTAGTTTGAACTACAGCAAATATACAATGGCGACAAGTACGAATTTATTGTTTTATATGTTTCAAATAAAGTTCAGCTCATTTAAAATGAAGTGATTTGTTTCGTATAATGTATATTAGCACTACCTTTTTTGGATATAGTTTTGTATATACATTGTACGTAGCGTACACGAAGAGTAGTGGTTTTACTTCCCGCCCTAGGTAGGTAATTTGTAATATTACAGTATAGTTATTCAGTTATTTATAGATTGATAACCTCGAAATTTAGGAAATTCAACGTTCAATCATGGTCGCCATTTCCTGTAAGTGCGACAAAACGCACTATCGTGTAAAAATTAATTTCCGTTACCGTTTCTTGGATTACACTGGTCAACATGATTTTTGTCTCATGAGCACCAATAGTTGTACTTAATGCAGTTTTTTATCGTGTTTTCAAATATGTATTCGGAATTTCTCCATCACCCCCAGTTTTTTTTAAATTTCAATTTCAATTAATGGATTTAAATAATAATTTTTAATACACTTTTTTTTGCCCATTTATCCATTGTAAAATAAACCAAAATGAGCTAACTCAGGATATTTCAGTTATGGAAAAGATATATCAAGGCAAATGGAATCCTAATGCTGGCCGATTATTGTTGGATCATCAAGAAGCATGCTCCACAGGCGAAATATAGCAGAAAATCGTAATCTGGGATAGCGGATAGGATCCTCCTTCGGACTAAAAACCCCGTTCCAAATTCAGGTCTTTCTGTACCCCCATAGTATAATGCAAAGCTTCTTAAATAATAATGATGATGGTAATAATAATAATAATAATAATAATAATAATAATAATAATAATAATGTGCCCATAATAATAACAATATATTGTTTATACAAATTTCTTTAAGAATATTAAAAACGTATGATAAGAGATTTGTTAGTGTAAACTCACATATCCTGTGAAACAAATTCAAAGTTTTCTTATCAACTAAATTGTGTTTCTGTTTATTGTGTTTATCATAACCTCTAACTCCGACAAGGAAGTCAGGAGGAAGTAACAAAGATTGGTTGCCCTTGGATAGGGAAAAGCCTGACAGGATATATGAACATCGAGTGAACAGACCTAGAACTTATCTTAGATAATTTCTGGCTTCGTTTACCTCATTTAGCAGCAATATATAATATTATGTTATTCGAAGTCGCCTTTGAATCCGAGAACAGTTATCTTGATTCAGTTCGACGTCAACAACATATTTCTTTTGAGGAAACTTAGAGGAAAAATTTAAAAGCGTATATAATTTAGACCTTTAACATATTTCAAGAATTCCTATTTGACATCCCTCCTGTTATTCTAAAACCTTACGGTATTTACTGCTAGACTCTGTAACTCCTTATCACAATAGATTAGGGACTGCCGAACATTAGTTTCCTTAAAAAATATCTTCCTTTTTTAATTGGTCTTTCAGCCGAATAATTAATGGTTTCTGATTTTTCGCTTCTGTATTCACATTGATTTGATTCATTTTAATTTGTATGAATATTTACTGTCACATATGGAGCTGAAGTTTGGAAATTCAACAAAAACTTAGAACAAAAATTTATGTCGATGGAAATGGATTTCTTGAGGAGAGCAGCAAGATGTTCAATATTAGACAAAATAAGAAATACTGTCATAAGAGAAAAAATGAATATTGGTTATTCAATAGTAGATTATATACAGTATAAGCAATTAAATTGGTATGGGCACGTACGACGAATGCAATAGGAAAGATTACCCAGGAAAACATTGGAATGGTGTTCACCTGGAAGAAGGAGGGGAGGAAGACCTCGAAACTCGTGGATGCAGGAAATAAGAACTGGGATGAGAGCAAGAGGACTGGAGGACATGGATTGAATGGAGAGAGACGAGTGGAGAAGAAAAATAAAACTTTAGGCACAGAAAGATGTGTAAACATTAAAACTCTGTATATATTAAAGAAATGAATATTTATTTTGTGTTATGAACTTATGAAATTTTTCTGTATTTAATGATTTGTATTAGTTGAATGAAAGAGAAAATCTTATCCCTTATTGCTGCATTTTAACTATATTTTATTATTATTATTATTATTATTATTATTATTATTTTTGTATAATTATTTGAAATGGTACGGATACTTCATAAGAATGGAAAAAAGAGAGAATACGAAAGAAGATCATTAATTGGAAAGCTAATGGAAGAAGTGGAAGAGGCAGGCCTAGAAAACGATGGTTGGATGGAGTGAAGAGAAGTATGGAAGCTAGAGATTTGAGGGAAGAAGATGCTTCAGGCATGAACCTTCTTCTTCTTGTAAGCCCATGTTTCCCTTAACAGAGATTTAGGCGCTTTCCTCCTAGGGAAGAATTTGAAACATGCCAATTTAGTTAACTTGTTTCCGTATAGATGCCATTTGACTGATCCTTGGTCAGCGTTCCGCCTCATACTAACATCTAGAAAACCAAGGTAGTACTAGGACGGGAAAATTCGGTAATTTTTGCTTAGAGGCATTTTCATTCAGGCTTAAGGATCTTTTACGAGCCTGAAAATCTTCAGACTCGGGACCTACGGCTTAATGTCCCTCCCGGAGGACTTGCTCCTTGGATTTTTCCATCCTAAAAAAAATCCATCGACCCCGGTTGGGTTTGAACCCGCCGCCCTCGAGACCAGAGGCAAGGAGCATAACCACTAGTCCACCGCGGCCGACATGAACCTCTGGCGACTAATCACTTTACACGTAGGTTCATGGCCGCGCGGACATAAGCTCTCCATACATCCCTATCCTGAGCTAATGTTTTCAATCATCCCCTGTATAATATACCTCCCTGAAATCATAATTAATGTTATTCTTCCACCTCATTCTTGGTCTACCAACTGGAAGTTTTCCCTCTGGTTTTCCTACAAGAAGCTTCCAAGCGCGTCTTTCATTCCCCATTCGTACTTTGGCATGGATTCCCTGAAGTAGTTGCCGCCCGGAAAACCGAATGGGGGACTGTTTTACCTCCGGAAAATTGTATCGCCGTGGGATCCATGTCCGCGTACTTGACGGTTGTATTTTTACGTTGAAAGATCGTCACTCATTCGACTAGGTAATTTTTTTGTCTGGCTTAACACCTTCGACCAGTACGGCATGGGTAACCCTATCGGCAGCAAAGCTACCGCCGGCATAGCTCTCTTTAACTGCTTATGTGATATATAAACATGTTTGTTTCTTTGTTCGTACTTCATGCGCGGCCATTCTGTTGATCCGATTGTGATGGGGCTTTTTGCAAAATGGTCATGCGATTCCCGGGATGAACATAGGCTATAAGAGAGTTGTGATACTCAACTCCTACACCCTTAAAAATCGCCCTTTGTAGTGGAAAACGTGAAAAAAGTAGCTCTTTGGACGCTTAAATGGCTTACGCTGCCTAAACCTTAACAAATACACAAAATCAATGTACACAGAATTGAATATCTCAAAAAGCTCTACAAAAATGTCTGCAACAGGATATGTTTATCTCTTACGGATAACTCACAATAACCATTTTTGTCTTTCATTGATGCCAAGAAGATCGAGACAAGTACGTAGATACCTGTGCAAGCATAGGGGCAATCTTTGACTCACAATAACGAATTTTGTCTTTTAGCTCATTTATGCCCAAAAGATCGAGATAAGTAGATTCCCTGGCAACACCGGGTAATCAGCACGGGGACTCTTAAAATAATTACGATATGCATATATAATTATTTTTCACTTTACTTAATCAACAAATCATAAGAAGTACATTAATTTTTGTCTTTCAGCTCATTTATGCCAAGAGGATCGGGATGAGTAGATTCCCGGACAACGCCGGATAAACAGCACGGAGTATCTAAAAATAATTACGTTATAAATGTTTCCTTTTACTTATTTAACTAAACATAAAACACATTAATCTGCGTATTTCAGCTGATTTATGTCAAGAAGATTGGGATAAGTAGATTCCCGGGCAACGCCGGTTAATCAGCACGGGGTATCTAAAAGTATAAATTTATAATTATTTTTGTTTCAACTTATTCAACTAAACATAAATTTTCATTTATTCAGGGGTAGCGGCGCACGCCGAGTATTAGCTACATTCTTGTATAATAAAATAATGAATATTTAATATTCATTTTTCCTAGTATGACTTTATTTCTTTTTTTTTTTACAATTTTTAACATCTTGCTGTTGTCCTCAAAATGTCAGTTTCCATCGACATAGTTCAACTCCATATTTGACGGCAGTTTTCACTACTGAATTATATATAGTATCAATAGGAACCTCAAACTCGATGCTATTCTTTTTGCAGATGATTTAGCTCTTCTGGCACTTTCCGAAAATGCAAATCAATTTATAATTTACAACAATCAATTTATAATTTACCAAAAAATAGCTGCCAAATTTAATATGGAAATATCAACTGACAAAACTAAAATCATGGCATTTCATGGGAAGGACTCCATACAAAGAAAAATCTGTCTCCAGAATAAAATTTTAGAGAGATCTAATCAATTTAAATATATTGGATATTATCTCTCTATCTGGGATGAAAAGGACATCCCTGAAAAATTACTAGTTATAATAAAAGTTTGGGAATTATTAATCAAGTTATGAAACCATCGCTTGTACAAAAAAAAAACACCAGATTACGTTTATATAATACTTTGGCTAGACCAGTGTTCACTTATGGTATTGAAGCATAGACACTAAAAAGACAACATGAAAGCAGAATAACGGCTTGTGAAATGAGAACAGCGCAGAACAGCGGGTTACACCAGATGGGATCGGAAAAGAAACACCGATATCTTAAAATAATTGAAGACTACGCCAATTTTGGAATATATTAAACAGTACCAACTAATTTGGAAACACCATCTTGAAAGAATGAGTTCAAATTGGATCCCCAAAGCTGTTTATAATTATATACCAAGAGCACGAAGATGTCTGGACCATCCTATGAAACGCTGGAGGGAAAATTTTCTATAGGATCCTAACAGGCCTTGGCCTAATACTTGGAAGGAAGTCTAAATAAATGTGTAATAACAATAGCTTTTCCGATCAGTGATTTCATTATATTAAGGATTATTATCCGACAAATAATTACGATTTTTTAAATTCTTGCCTTATTAAAATATACTTTTTTTTAATGTTGAAAAGGCACAATTCTTAGGCCCATATTCCTGGAAGCAGAATAAAATTCTTATTCGGAATTCGTGGTTTTTATCATAGAAGTCATATAACCAACTCACTGGTACTATCAACCCATAGGTTCATGGCCGCGCGGACGTAAGCTCTCCGTACATCCCTATCCTAATATGTTTTCCAATCATCCCTTGTATAACCTACTTCCCTCAAATCATTGTTAATGCTATTCTCTCACTTCATTTTTGGCTTACATACTTGGCGCTCCTTCTCTCTGGTTCTCCTAAATTGTTTCTAAAAAAAGTTGTCAAGCCCCTCTTTCATTCCCCATGCGTATAATATATCCTGGACATCGCAGTCTACGAGACTTAACTGTTCTTATTATTTCTGTTTTCCTGTAAAGATCTTGTAGTTCACTGTTAATGAATCTTCTCCATTCCCCTGTCTGTTCATCTCACATTGGTCCAAAAATTTCCCTAAGAACTTTTTTCTAATATATTTGTAATTTTTCTCCTCCCTTAAAGTAGGAGTCCATGTTTCGCATCCATATAATATACCTGGAAGAATAACAGTTTTATATATTTTCAGTTTAATGTATTTTGAGAGAAGTTAGGAGGACAAGGTCCCTTGTAATGTTTAATAGCATGAAATTCCAGAATTAGTTTAATTTCTTTGTGCATTTCATACCTGTTTGTAACTATTGCTCCTAAGTATTTGAATTCAACCACTTCTTCAAAATTTTCCTCATTTATCATTAACTATCATGTCCATTATATATTTCTGTGTGTGACCATATATTTAGTTTTATAGGCAGCACGAATTACATTGGTCAACATGATTTTTGTCTCATGACTACCAATAGTTGTACTTAATACAGTTTTCTTTCATCGCGTTTTCAAATATATAGTCGCAATTTCTCCATCACCCACAGTTTTTTTATTTCAATTTCAATTAATGGATTTAAATAATTATTTTTTAATAAACGTTTTTTCGTCCATTTGTCCATTTAAAATAAAACCAAATGAGCTAACTGAAATGATTTCAGCTATGGAAAAGAGATATAAAGGCAATTGGAATCCTAATATACTGGCCGATTATTGTTGGACCATCAAGAAGGATGCTCCACAGGCGAAATAAAGCAGAAAATAGTAATTTCTTACTTTCTAGGTGAGTCCGAATGTTCGAATATTGTGTAGTTATGAATGTAGAAAATATTAAAGTGTTCGAAATTATAAATTCCTGTCTCTCGGAAACCTTGCGTGATACAGAAAAATCCGATATCATATTTGAATTCAGGAGAAAAAATACGATCAGAATCACATATTTTTCTTTCAGTGTTATCAAGTGTTACTCACTTGGCTTAAAGAAAATAATTTTACGAATGGTTAAAGTAGTCACATACTGTAAAATTCTTTCCTTTGCTTAATTTATGTCACTTTTCTCTTTGTTATTCACAAGAACATAACATCTTCGCCTATTTATAGAGTAGGCGTTCCACCTTTGTTCAAAATAACTTAAAACGATGTGTTTTATGAACAATTTACAGTGTTTGCTGACCTATATAGCGTTATTAATGAGATAATTTTCTTCTGGATGTCGGATTCTGTGTCTTTTTGAATATGAATGTATGTCTGGCACGTCGTTGAACGTCATTTCATTCACAATCTACATCCTGCTCCGCTTTCTGATCGTATCCGCAGGAAACTGCAGACCCCGGATATAATTACTGGTACCGGAAACGTTAACAGCTGATTCACGCATCTCTCTTAACTATTAATATTTTGAAAACAATTGTGACATATCTTAGAATTTTCGATAAACGTTCTCCGCAAGTTTTTTTTTTTTCCGCATGAAAGTAACCGTGTCTCTCGATTACCAGTTTACATCCTAATTCTCTTTATTCCGACGTAGATTCAGTTTATCTGTATTAAAATATTTGGTCATATCTATCATAAGTAATGCCACGAGTGATTTACAAATTACCGATAAATTCACGACTCACGAAGTGAGGAATGAGTTTATCTAAAGAATTTGAAAATCAAGAATGGCATTTGTTAGGACTATTTAACGATTAAAATTAAGCTGTTTAACTTTAAATACAATTTAAGAATATCTACATCTAAAACAAAAATATTAGATCTGAAAGGAAAATGTGCAATAAGAACAAAAATAATGATAAACAATGTAATTATAGACCAAGTTCGGAATTTTAATTATTTGGGATGTCATTTAGGCAATGACAGAAATTTAGATAAACACACTACAAATACAACGATTCAATTATCTATGTGGCACAATTAAACGCACTTTACTGAATAAGACTAGAAAATAAACTATTTTGAAGTTTTACAAACTATTGGCAGTTCCATCTCTTATCTATGGATGTGAAACCTGGACATTAACAAAGGCAGATAGTAAATAAATAGAGGCTGCTGAAATGAAGATGTTGAGAGCAATGCAGGATACCAAAGGACCGATAAAAAGAAAAACGAAGATATAAGAACAGAACTTAATATATTTAATCTCTGTGAAAGAATAAAATATTATCAAAATGCTTATCTTCAGCACGTATTTCGAATGAATGAACAGCGCATACTAAGAAGAATATATAATTATAAACCAAAAGGAAGAAGAATGTTGGGAAGACCATTGAAGAGATGGAAGGGCCAATTCAACCTATAATGAGATCGGAACAGGTCATTGGGCTTAATCCTTGTTGTTGTTGTTGATGATGATGATTAAGCTGTTTACTCACAAATCATTATTTAACTACAGTTATTTTAAAATATTTATATATTTAATGTAAACGGCGATGTTAGAGAACAAATTAGTAACGTTTGTTATGCTTCATTTGTTCATCACTGAAACCAGATCATATTATTTATTGCCAAAGCATCGCAATATTGTAAGAATGCACCCTAGTAGAGAAAAAATGAAACACATCAAACTGTTATACGTTATTAATTAATTTATGATGGTCTATGATGTAAATTATATTTTTCTGCAACCTAAATTCCTGGGAAATAATACGTTTAAGAAAGTGCAAACAGTGGTTTCTTTTTATTGTTGTAAAAATCAATTACTACGAATATTTTTCTATGATATCCTGGAAGCAGTATCGGTTTACAATCGTGCACTATATATACAATCCGGTAGACGTATTTATTATGGGGTCAGTCACTGCAAAATAATGCTCTGGAATGTTAAAAAGGATGAGCTTTCTTATTATTATAAACTTATTTGATAAATTCCAAGTGAAACAAGACTGTGATTGGTTGTGTACATCAAAATTCATTGAAACGCGATTGGTAATTTAATTCCCATTTAGGACATGGGTTAAATAGTCATCTAAATTAATTCGTCCTAATTAATTTTTATTCAGGAACTTTCTTATTATACATCTATCCCATATTGTAAAATTTATAACATTCCATTAACACAGTTTAACCTCTCTCCTTACAGTTATTTTTTACATGCCACATGCCATTCGGGTCTTACAGTAGCACGATCTGTTGGGAGAGGGATTTTAAACTGGATCATACACACAGTTTTTTTTCACCACTCATGGACATGGAGGGCCACCCCAAATGAGAAATCAGCTTAATGTCAGGGTCTCCTCCAAGACAACACAACATGAAGACGAAACACACCACTCATGCAGACATTAATAATGCTGACCAGATGGTGTTCAGGAATCGTTTGGGCTTTATAGTTCCTGACATTTGATTTACAGGTGAGGAAAACCCGAAAAAAAAAACCATCATCCAGGTAACTTGTCCCTACCGGGAACTACCCGGAACCGCTGTGTACAAGATAGCAATGCCACTCCGATATCATAGCGATATACTATTTTGAGGTCCATAAATCTAATTATTATCCTTTTAAATAAAATAATAAGTAAATAAATACATTCGGGACATGGAAGCTGGACATTTTAAGGGCGATTAAACTACTATTACTACTTCTTCTTAAACTTAATTTGTAGGATTTTCATCCCGTTTGTTTCCAAAATCACTTCTCGATGGAAGACATATTGGATGTGCATCCACTGTCTATACATCTCTTGGTTGGTGTTCCTCTTGTTCTTCTCCCTTCCATTGGTCTCTCTTCTTTAGCTCTTTTTGCAAGTCGGTTGTCTTCCATTCTTTCTAATGACACTTGCAATATTTTCGTCTATCTATAATAAATTTGGTTATGTCTTGAATATGATATTAGTCCATAATTTCTGTGTTGTGTATTTGATCAAATAATGTTTTCCCCTGAATAGTTCTTAAGATTTTCATTTCACATGTGCTTATTATTTGTTTAGTTTTTGTTGTATCAGCCCTAGGTTCTGCTCCATATACGATAACTGGTCGAACTACCGTTTTGTATATGCGGGGTTTGGTTTCTATTGACACATGTTTGTTGCGCCAAATTAAATCTTTCATATATCCTGATACTTGTGCTGCTTAAATTTCTATTTTCTTAACCGAATTTCACAAATCATTTCAAAATCGAATCAGTTGTTCTAACGACACTGAATATATGCAAAGATAATTATTTATTATATATAGATGAAGAGGAATCCCGATAGGGTTACCCATGCCGGACTGGTCGAAGGTGATAAGCCAGACGAAATAAGTACCTTGGTCGAAAGAGTGACGATCTTTCACCGTAAAAATACAACCGTCAAGAAATGCGGACATGGGTTCTACTGGGGTAAAATTTTCCGGAGGTCAAATAGTCCCCCATTCGGTTCTCCGGGCGGGGACTACTTCAGGGAACCCATGCCAAAGGCTCAAACACAGGGACATGTTCCTAGGAACATGGAATGTTAGGACTTTATACAATAGCGGGGCACTAGAGATATTAACGCGGGAATTGGATAAATCGCCCTTGGATATAGTCGCTTTACAGGAAGTTAGGTGGCCAGGAGATGGTAGTCAGGAATCAGGAAGCTTTGCATTATACTATGGTGGTGCAGAAAGACCTGCATTTGGAACGGGTTTTTTAGTCAGAAGGAGGATCCTATCCGCTATCCGAGATATTAAGTTTGTTAGTGATAGGATATCATACACAATTCTAAAGGGTAAACGACATGATTTTATAATTGTAAATGTACATGCCCCCACAGAAGATAAAGATGACAAGATCAAGGATGAGTTCTATGACGAATTAGAATGCTTATTTGATAGCCTTTCACGATATCATATGAAAATTGTCTTAGGAGATTTTAATGCAAAAGTGGGGCGGGAAGATATATTCAAACCAACAATAGGCAAATCAGTCTTCATGAAGATAGTAACGACAACGGGGTTAGATTAGTCACATTTGCCACATCAAAGAATCTCATTGTTAAGAGCACAACATTTCAGCATAAGGATATTCATAAATACACCTGGACGTCCCCAGATGGAGAAACTCGGAACCAGATAGATCATGTATTAGTGGATAAACGCTGGCACAGTAGCATCATTGATATTAGATCAGTTAGAGGGACAGACTGCAATTCAGATCATCATCTGGTCAGGGTGAAAATCAGACAACGGCTATCGCTTATGAGAGGAACAAACGCTAAAGATGATTCTGTAAAATATGAATTAAAAAACTTGAAAAAAGATGAAATGCGGCAAGAATACCAAATCAAAATTGCTAATAGATTTGAAGTACTGGAATCTTCAGATGACAATGTTGCAAACGAAGAAGAAACTGATATAAATAAAGAATGGGAGGCTATAAGAGATACTATTAAATTGTCAGCATCAGAAAGCATTGGTTGTTTAAAAAAGAGGCAAAACAAGAAATGGTTTGATGAGGAATGTGCCGACATCGTAAAGAAAAGAAAGCTAGCAAAAATGAAATGGTTACACGAGCCAAATGAGGTAAATTTAGAGCAATTGGGTAGTGTTAGACGGGAAACCACCAAGTTACTAAAGAGTAAGAAGAGGGAATATTTGAGAGAGAAGATTAATGATCTTGAAATGAATGCAAAAAATAGGAACATTAGAGAATTATATCAGGGAATTAGTATAGAGAAGAAAGGGTTTCAGGCTAGAACAAACATAATTCGGAATGAAAATGGGGATATGATTGCAGATTCCAAGAGTATATTAAATAGATGGAAAAGTTATTTTAATCAGCTATTAAATGTACATACAGAACAGGACATTGAGGAGGATAAGTTACAGACAGCAGAAATGCTAGTCGCAGAGCCAAGTGCATTAGAGGTTGAAATGGCAATTGAAAAATTGAAGATGTATAAAGCATCAGGTTCAGATGAGATCCCAGCAGAACTGATAAAATCAGGGGGAGAAAAATTGATGGACAAGATACGCTGGTTGCTTACTATGATTTGGGAAAAAGAAGCTCTTCCAGATGAATGGAAGGAATCAATTATCGTACCAATTTATAAGAAAGGAGATTAAAACTGATTGCAACAACTATAGGGCATCTCATTACTTTCAACTTCGTACAAAATTCTAACAAATATATTAGTAAGCAGACTTACTCCCTATATGATGACATTCTAGGAGATCATCAATGTGCATTTAGAAGAAACAGGTCTACAACAGATCAGATTTTTAGTATAAGACAGATTTTAGAAAAGAAATGGGAATATAATGGTACTGTACATCAACTATATGTAGACTTCAAAAAAGCGTATGATTCAATTAAGAGGGAGAAGTTATATAGTATCTTGCTGGAGTTCGGAATTCCTAAAAAGTTAGTTAGACTTATACGAATGTGTCTAAATGGCTCAACGAGTAGGGTGCGTGTAGGCAAACAGTTTTCAGACACTTTTGAAATCCAGAATGGGTTGAAGCAAGGAGATGCACTATCTCCTCTACTATTTAATTTTGTACTAGAGCATGCCATTAAATCTTTAGAGAATGAGGAAGGCTTACAACTGAATGGTATTAATAAGCTGTTAGTTTATGCTGATGATGTAGTACTACTGGCCGATAGCGAGGAGATACTAAAGGCCAACACGCACACACTATTGAGTAACACTAAGAAATTAGGACTGGAAGTAAATATCAGTAAAACTAAATATATGGTCACACGTAGAAATACATTATATAATGGAAATGGACAGCTAATGACAAATGAGGGAAATTTTGAGGAATTGGCTGAATTCAAATACCTAGGAACAATAATCACAAATAGGAATGAGATGCACAAAGAAATTAAACATAGGCTCAATTCTGGAAATGCATGCTATTATGCATTGCAGAGACTTTTGATGTCCCAACTCCTTTCAAAAAACGTTAAGCTGAAAATATATAAAACTATTATTCTACCAGTTATATTATATGGGTGCGAAACATGGACTCTTACTTTAAGGGAGGAAAGGAGATTACGAGTATTTGAGAATAAAGTTCTTAGGAAAATTTTTGGACCAAAGAGAGATGAACAGATAGGTGAATGGAGAAGACTACATAACAATGAACTACATGGTCTTTATAGGAAGCCAGATATAATAAGAACAGTTAAGTCCCGTAGACTGCGATGGGCAGGACATGTTGCGCGTATGGGGAATGAAAGACGTGCATGGAAACTTCTTGTAGGAAAGCCAGAAGGAAAACGCCCAGTTGGTAGACCAAGAATGAGGTGGGAGAACAACATTAACTATGATTTGAGGGAAGTAGATTATACAGGGAATGATTGGAAAGCATTAGCTCAGGATAGGGATGTATGGAGAGCTTATGTCCGTGCGGCCATGAACCTACGGGTTCGATAGTGCCAGTGAGTAAGTAAGTAAGTAAGTAAGATGAAGAGGAATCGGCTGCGCTGAACTAGTGGTTATGGTGATTGTCTCTGGTTCCGAGAGTCGCGGGTTCAAATTCGATCGGTATCGATGTATTTGTTTTAGGTTAGAAAAATACGAGGAAATTAAATTGTCCTGGTTAAAAACCTTCTTACTTCGGAAGCGGGACGAACCGTGATCAATCAGTATTTATGAAATTTAATGACCGATAATGTAAAAATGATTGATATGTTTGTCATATGTTTGTCTTCTTCTTCTTCCTTTCATGTGATAGACGTAGCGGTCTGTTATGGTTTCAATCCAACGTTTGAAGGGTCTGCCCAAAGATCTCTTGCCTGGTGGCTGTTAATTTAAGATTTGACATGGTATTTTTGTTCTGCTCATTCTTCTTACGTGAGATTTCCAGTTGTTTTTGTATTTTTGTACACATTCTATGATTGATTCTGTTCGTAATTCTCTGAGAATCTCAGAATTCCTTTTATGGTCTGTTCTTGAGTAACCTGCAGTACGTCTCTTAAATTTCATTTCTGCCGCAGTTAATCTTTGTTCATCTACATCGCGAATTGTCCAGGTCTCACTGCCATAACATAATATGGATGTGGCCAGTGTTTTATAAATTCTAGTTCGTGTGTGTTGCTGTACTGTGTTTGGCTTGAAAATATTACTTATAATCTCTGTTACCGGTACTGTGTTAAATTTTATAATTTTTCGACTAAAATATTTTTTCTCTTCGTATGTAACTTGGTATCCGAGGTAGTTAAATGTGTTAGTTTGTTCTGATATTTTATTATTAATAACAATTTTGCGAACTGGGTCATTTCCTGGGAAAGCCATGACTTTAGATTTCTACTGAAAACCAAGTTATATTTTGTTTGAGACCATTGGCGCGTTTACTATATCAAATGTTTGTCATTAACTTGATAAATATCTTAGATTAAATTTTTCTCTCTCTCTCTCTCTTTATATATATATATAATTATATATATATATATATATATATATACACGAGTATATACAAAATATTTTTCAAAAAACACCGACAATAGAAGCGAGGTAGTGTATTGAGATATGTTGATAATTTTTTTAATAAGGTACCAATGTCCGGAAATGATACATTTTCACACTATGACTAGTTATTTATGTCTCAATATCATGTTAGTTCGAAGGATTTGAAGACTCATTACTTGACAACACGTCACAGGTACGGAACCTATTATACGTGGCTTCGCAAAAGAATGAGGCTGCAACATGACGGAGCTCCAGCTCGCGTCGATGCCGATGTGAGGAGACATTTGGATACCACGTATCCAGGTCGATGGATTGGAAGAGGGGGACCAGTCCCATGGTCTCCGAGATCACCTGATCTTAACTCTTTCGACTATTTTTGTGGGGCGACATGAAACAGTCTATCACACACCAGTAGAGTCACGTTTGGATCTTAGAGCCCGAATCCACGCTGCTACAGAAATAATTCAACCGAGGCAAGCGTATTTGAACGTGTGTGCCAATCACTACACCGCCGATGTACGCTCTGAAATGAGATGGGAGGTGGATATTTTGAAAACTTGATGTGACTGTGACAGTATTGTCAAGTACTGAGTCTTGAAATCCAACTAACGGAACTCTTGAGAAGTTAACTACTCATAGTGTGAAAACGCATCATTTCCGGACATTGGTACCTTATTAAAAATGATCAACATATCTCAATATACCACCTCACCTTCGTTGTTGGTGTTACTTTGCAACACCCTATATATATATATATATATATATATATATATATATATATGTATATATGTATATATATATGTGTGTGTGTGTGTGTGTGTGTGTGTGTAAGGTAGGATCTGAAGATTACAGAACATTCCTTTAAATGCAATCCACAGTACATTTAAATATGAACATCAATATTAGAACGCAGTGAAAAAGGGTGGTTGAAATTATTTAATCATAGAAAGGAAGAATATCGATGGGCAAACAATTTTCCGAAGCGAACAGAAGAATAAAAACATGGAAAATATCTTGATAATATAAACTAAAAGTCCACCGCTCGCGCTGTGGTCTCGAGGTAGCGTGCTGCCTTATTACGCAGGGGACCCGGGTTCGATCCCCGGTTGGGGCAGTTTTTCTGGGTGAGGTTTTTATCGGGATTTTTCCTCACCTGTAAAAGCAATGTCAGGAAAACTTTAAGACCCAAACGGTCACCGAAATCATATGGCCATCATCACCATTATCATCCTTATCATCATCATCATCATCATCATCCTTCACCGGTGTGGAAAGCAATGGAAAGCTACCACACCTACAATTCTCTAGTAAAGCTGCAAAGCATAGCATGACAATGCTTTGATTGCAGTGAAGGACCTGTCTTCGGGCAGAATTACTATGGATGGATGGATAAACTAAAAATGTCAATGAAGGGGAAAAAAATAAGAATGGATGGCTGAAGATCAACGCCAATGGATTTTGGCAGAGGGATGTGTCTCTTAGCTGTATAATAATATATATTTATCTTCATTCAGAAATAAATGTCATATATTTATTGTATAAGTTTCTTTTAATGTTGCGTTCTATATTCTAAGTGTACAGGGTATGTGGTCAGAACTATAGTAAGTGAGAGAGATAAGGGAGTATTTATTTATGTATCGATCATTTAATTGTAGAAAAGGTTTAATCGAAAATGGACAGATGCACACGTGTGTATTATTGTGATTTGTTTTTACAGTGTCACTAGATACGAATATTCTAATAATAATTACTATTGAATTTAACTTGCAGAAAAAAAAACATTACTTTCTATAAACAATTTATCATCATCAACAACAAGGATTAAGCCCAATGGCCTGTCCCGATCTCATTATAGGTCGAATTGGTCCTTCCATCTCTTCAATGGTCTTCCCAACAATCTTCTCCCTTTTGGTTTATAATTATACATTCTTTGTGGTATGCGCTGTTCATTCATTCGTAATACGTGCTGAAGGTAAGCATTTTGATAGTATTTTATTCTTTCACAGATATTAAATATATTAAGTTATATAAAAAAATTTATGTAGCAATTATAATGTCTTCTTCTTCTTCTTCACTTCATGGACTAGGCAAATTTACAGTTGTTCTGTCCATTTTTTTTACTGGCCTTCCTACATTCCTTGAACCTCTTGGCTTCTAGTTAAATGCTGCTTTTGGTAATCTTGTTACGTTCATTCGTTTTACGTGTCTAAACCATTTATATCTATATATCTCTATATAATGTCTTCATTTGTTGTCTATCGTATGTAGAATAAATCGTTCAGTTTGAATATACCGCTTATGTCAATCGCCTTTGTTTTGCTGCAACCAAAACAACATATATGGTTGCTGGGTAGTCTATATCGAAGGTGTTAACCAGTTAGAAACTGAATATCTTAACTGGCAATTCCCTACTAAAAACATATTAACTTAATTTTTAGACTTATTAATAAAACGAGATGTCTGATTAATATATTATGTTAACGCATTCCTTTTGTTCAGCACACTCTCAAATAATTTGGAGACAAACGAAGACTAACGAAAAGGCAGAGGAAATGCTTTATCACTCGCCAGTAGCGTAGAGTTATCTGGGTTTCCTTCTTTCCTTCTTTAACATTTTATTCCTCTTCCTCCGTATTTTTCTGCCGCTGTGATCAGAGTAAACACGAGCGACCGTGAATTCCCAAGATCCTAACACATGCCTCGTGCTACGGTTCAATGAGTAATGCCAATGTATTACAGAGTGTTAGAAAACCTCATCGACAATTGGATCATGCTAAGAGGATATTTTTATTAACTAACTCACTGGCACCATCTAACCCGTAGGTTCATGACCATGCGGACATAAGCTCTGCACACATCCTTTTCAATCATATCCTATATAATCTACTTCCTTAAATCATGATTAATGCTATTCTCTAACCCCATTCATCGTTTACCAACTGAGTGTTTTCCCTCTGGTTTCCCTACAAAAACTTTCATGTCCCTAATTCATTCTCCACTCGTGTCACGTGTGCTGTTCATCGTAGTCTATGAGATTTAACTGTTCTTATTATATCTGGTTTCCTATAAAGATCATGTCCATCCATCCATAGTAATTCTGCTCGAGGGCAGGTCTTTCAGTGCAATCATAGCATTTTCATGCTATGCTTTGTAACTTTACTAGGGAATTATAGGTGTGGTAGCTTCCCGTTGCTTTCCACACAGATGAATAATGATAATGATGATGATGATAGGCGGACCGTTGGTCCCTAAGCTTCCTGACATTTGTCTTACAGGAGAGGGAAAACCCGAAAAAACCTCATCCAGGAGCCTGTCCCGACCGGGTATCGAACCCGGGCCCGCTGTGTGACAAGGCAGCACGCTACCTTGACACCACAGCGATGGACAAAGATCATGTAGCTCACCGTTATGTATATCTCTCTATTCGCCTGTCTGCTCATCTGTCTTTGGTCTGATATTTTTCATAAGAATTTTATTCTCAAATACTTTTCTCCTCCCTTAAAATGAGATATCTCGTTAACTGGAAGAATAACAGTTTCATATATTTTAGGAACTTATAATCCCAACACGTTGTTAATGTGTTCTGCGCATATGTATAAGTGCGCACTACGTGATATAACAAAGTCCAAAATTATTCTTAGGGGGAATGTTAAAGGTATGATGTATGAAAATCTAGTTTCCACCAGGCCTAAGTTAATACCCGAATCAATTTACGCGTTTCACATAAATCAGAATATTTCCGTGCTCGACATAGTTTGAAAGTATTTAGCCTCTCGTTTCCAGTATCTATTCCCCAACCATAATTTAAACACACGATCACAACATAATCTCTGTCGTAATGTGCCACAAAATAGGACATCCCATCACTTCAAACTGCATACGTATCTCCACTTCTCGTAACTGAAATTCCCTACCACATGAAACAGGGGCTGCCGGACGTAAGCATCATTTAAAATAAACCTAAATTTATATTTGCTTTAACTTTGGCTTGATCATTACCCCGTGTAAGGTACATGTATTAATTGTTGTTTCTCGTTTAATGCATCATACTGCTACTGTTTATTATTATTATTATTGTTATTATTATTATTATTAGGCATATTATATTATGTTTAACGTATACAATGTTATATGTACATGAAATTTACATTACTACTTTTAATGCCTTTTTAATTCATTATATTATATCTATTATTATTATTATTATTATTATTATTAATATATTATTATTATAATATATCTATAATAATAATAATAATAATAATAATAATAATAATAATAATAATAATAATAATAATAATAATAAAGTTGTTGATTCGAACGTATTATATGACTACCTATTGTAAACTGTCAGAATATACCTTTTAATTAAACGTATATTGCGTACAATTTTTTTTATTCAATGTTCCGTATCTTACGGGCGTCATTAATGATATTTCCGCGCTTTATATATTGGCCATCATGACAATTTTAAGTATTCTTTAGTCAATTCTGATCTAACTAACAGTAGCGTTAATAATATATTACGATGCAAAGTTGGGAAGTGGTTTTTACAGAAGCGATGTTTTTAATTTCCGTGCGTTTTTGCGATGGTGTTTTCAAAATAATAAATAATAGTAAAATAATAACAGCTTAGTTGGAAATATTTGCGTTCATTATAAACAATTGACTAACGTTAACAGTGTGGGCAATGTTTATTAGTTGAAATAACAGGAGGCCTTGAGAACAATTATTGATAACATGGCCGCAAGTACGTATTTATTGTTTTATATTGTATCAAATAAAGTTCAGTTTATTTAAAATGCAGAGATTTGTTTCCTATAACATATAGTAGTAGTAGTAGGACTTTATTAGACAAAAAGTAAGATATTTACAATATTATTTACAAATATGGGTCGCACGGGCAGTAAGCCGTACGTGCTGTTGACAGTCCGTTACAATAAAGTAATAATTGGTACTAGTGTAAAGAAAAATAAACAAATACAGCAATAACATTACAATTAAATAAAGAAAACACAATAAAACTATTACCATTAAATAATAACACAATAGCATTATTCACTAAAAACATTAACATTACAATTACATAAAGAAAACACAATAATATTACAATTAAGTAATAACACAATAGCAATAACATTACAATTACATAAAGAAAACACAATAATAATATTACAATTAAATAATAACACAATAGCATTATACACTAAAAAAACATTAACATTACAATTACATAAAGAAAACACATTAATATTACAATTAAATAATAACACAACAGCATTATACACTAATTAATTTATATATAATTGTTAATAATTAATGGTATTGCATTTTGATAACATATATTTATTCATGAATGAGTGTTGTCCTTATTTTTCGCGTTTTGTCCAGAAATTTACCGAGGTTTATCCAATTTTCTGGATTTACCAATAACTCGTAGCATGCCAATCTTTCCCGATTTGAATTTAGAAATCTTTCCGGTAATAACTGACGTCTCCAATATTCTAAATCATTACATTTTCCTAATATATGTATCTCATCTTCAAAGTTCCCGCACATTGGACATATTCGCATATCGTGATCGTCGCTAATTTTTAGAAATTTCCATGCCCCTAGCCTAAACCAAGCAAGCCCTGATCTCTCCTTAAATCCTAGGTTGAGTATATACGATTCTTTTCCCCAGACGTGTTTTAGGTCTCTTTGTAAACATAGTGAGCGTTTTCCTGTACATTCGGCGAAGGTATCTTGTTGGTTTACATCTAAGTACCTCCTCCTTATTTTTCTCCACACGTTCTTGCGATTTTCAGTCCCTTTTTCCCATATCCAGCCCATCCCAATCTTTTGGAGTTCTCTCCTAACCTCGTCTGCCCAAAATTTAACATCTATGTTTTTAATTTGGTGGTCGTAGCAAATTGCTCTAAGCATTGTTTGTTCACCTTGGATTACTCGCAACCAGTATTTGAGTACACGAATTTTACAGTTAATATCGTCCTGGAATGACCCGACTACCTTTTGGGTATTTTCTGTATATGCATTGTAAGTAGTATACATAGAGGGCAGTGGTTTTACTTCCCGCACGTGGGTCTAAATGTAATATTTCAGTATATTTATTTATACATTGCTACATTTATTGTATCTTTAACTGTTTATAATTAGTATAGTGTATATCTATATTTGTCAAATATTTATTTGTATTTGTGCTGGTTGAGTGGAAGAGAGGGCCTTATGGTCTTAACTCTGCCAGAATAAATAAAGTATTATTATTATTATTATTATTATTATTATTATTAATTAGGTTGACAACCCCGAAATGTAGGAAGTTGAACTTTCAACAATGCCCGCCATTGCTGGTAAGTACGACAGAATGCACTATCGCGCAAAAAATAATATTTGGGAGTTACCAAACTTAATTCTCGTTCGGACTAAATTTACTTGGCTTTCCGAGGTTCTCTCGGTCTTGAAGATAAATTATCAGTTAAAATTTCATTCATACGATCCATTTAATCACAAACAATTAATTTTTATTAGCAATATATTCCACAATACAGTGTTTCTCCTTCGACCCAAAGTGATTTGTCGGCAGAGTTTCCTGTTTAAAGCATCTTCACTCAAATGTCTATGTTCCATACTTCTCCTCTCTCCATCTGTTCACGTTCTTTAGGTTTGCCTCTTTCACTTCTCCCATCAGTTTTCCTATCGAGGATCTTCTTTGGCATTCTTTCTTCTTCCATTCTTATGATGTGTCCATACCATTTCAAACGTTTTTTCTTCTATTTTTATTCTTTTTTCTATTTTTTTCAACTTGACAAACAATAATATTATTAAATTGTAAGTTACATTTGCACAAGACACACGATTACATTTAAAATGGACTTACAGCGCTCTGACGCTCATTCAAAGGCCTCTTGACACGTCATGGGCAAAGTTTTTCAAGCGTCTCGAAATAAAACAAGTGCAATTTCTGATATATTTTTCAGTCTGTGTTGGTCAAAAACAAAACATGTTATCTAGCTTATTTTTTCATTGTAAGAAGATCTGCGCTATATTCAAATATTGTGAAAATGAAATTTATACGCGAAGTTGAATTTACTATGTTTCTAAAACAGTCTCTTATCCGCATTAAATGAATTTATTTGTAAAGCTGGACATATAAGAACAATGCAGCGAAAGAGTACCAAAGGCCGTATATACATGGAAAATTGAAAGAAGGGACAGTATAGGAAGACCAAGAACAACCTCGAAGAAAAACATTCAGAATTGAATGAGAAAATTTGGTGTAATGGAGGACACAGAGGACAGAGATCGATGGAGGACTTTAATTAAGAGAAAATTGTGAATGTGTATTACAAACGGATAGTCTGTAAGTCCGTAATCATTTCTGTATTTTTTAAACCTCGTGTTGTGTGTGTGGATGTTGGTATATCTGAGATTAATAGAGTTTGACGCCGTTTAACCGATCACCATGAAAATTGGCATATTTTTGTATTTTTTTATGGAGACTGTTTTCATGCTATCTATTTTATTCTAAAGCGTTTAGATGTAGGAGTTTACCTCAAAACGAAAATTTATAAATCACTGCAGAGGTTACAATTTTCGATGTTTCACAACGAAATGCAGTATATCACAATAAAATAAACTGAAGTAGGCATTATCCAAAAATCAGCAAAATCCGCCAGTTAGAAATGGGGGATTACCTGAAATTCTAAATTAAAAATTGACTCCAGCAACCACCATGTTTGGTTCGTCGCAGTATACCATTAATTTAATTAACCTGAATATTTAATATATTTGGGCGTAGCAACGCACGCTAGTAATATTTGTAAACAACTTATTTAAATTAGTGCTTGTTTTGTCAATAAGATCAGTCGCTTTTATAACAATCTGTTAGTTGATATAATAGTATATTTTTAGTAAGAACTAAATCGTTCCCTAGACAACATCACCTCGTATTTGTTATTGAAGTCGCCCCCGTAAAGAACAGAGATTTGTGCGTGGGTTCGCAAAAGCTACGTTCACACAGATGTGCAGTTCAACTTTCACTTTAATCTCACAGTTAAATAGATGTTTCCTATAATATTAATTTGTAAATTTGTAATTACTCACTAAAGAGCTCGTCTTTCGATCCTTTCCACCACTGTCTCCTCCATCCATCATCTGCCTCACTTCTTCATTTCTTCTTCTTTCCAACCTGGACACCCTGGCGCTGCGTCTTATTCCATCCATCTCCACTGCCAAGATCTTAGTGTTTTGTCCCTCTACCAAAGTCCATCCCTCAGCACCATAATTGTAATTAAAATCCAAAAAATTCCTGCTTACTAAATACAACGTTTTATACCACATTACGGAGTAATTTCTTTTTTTTTCTTCTTCTTTACAAATTTATTGAAGGATACGCCGTTTATTATTATTATTATTATTATTATTATTATTATTATTATTATTATTATTATTATTATTGTTAGTAGTAGTATTATTTAACAGATTTGAAATTTATACATCTTCCTGTGACCAATATTAAGTTTTGATTCTCTACCTCTATTCATTTCTATCCTTCTATTCACCATACTGTAGTCCCCTGTCCTTCATCAAATTCATAATTCCCTCTATTCATGTCTTCTTAGGTTTCTGCCCGAAGGCAATCATGCTATGCTTGCAGCTTTACTAGGGAATTGTAGGTGTGGTAGCGTCCCGTTGCTTTCCACACCGGTGAAGAATGATGGTGATGATGATAATGATAAGGATGATAATGGCCATATGATTTCGGGGACCGTTTGGGCCTTAAAGTTTTCCTGACATTTGTCTTACAGGTTAGGAAAAACCCCGATAAAAACCCCACCCAGAAAAACTGACCCGACCGATATCGAACCCGGGCCCGCTGCGTGACAAGGCAGCACGCTACCTCGAGACCACAGCGGTGGACTTAACCAAGATTATAGGTTATTAATTTATTTTTTTTAGTAAACAACTCAGTAAAATCAAGGAATCTGTTCGTTATTTCATATATTCAATGTATTTGTTGGAGAGTCAGTAACTGCAAAATAATGCTCTCACCTGTTCAGAATATTATAAAATCAGGAGCTGATAAAGAGAAATCGATGAAGAGCGAGGTGAAACACGACTGTCATTGGTTGTAAAACAAAGTTCAGTCAAACATGATTGGTCATTGACTACCATTTGGAGCATGAGTTAAATAGTCTAAATAATTGTGACATGATTGTTTGGTCAAATACAACCAGGACTGCAAATGTTTCTTTACCGAGATGAATATTGTATAATCACTGAGGAAATGGACAATAAACATCTAGGAGTCTACTCTGTCGTTAATGGAATGAAGTCTTTTGTCACCAAATATCGAAAGCAGAGTGCTAATGGAATTGGTGCCAAATGCAACACATAAAAACAATATATTTAAGCATATTGTTAATGGAAGAAAACATATTATCCAGACATTTGAAAAGCAAAATATGAACAACAATCAAGGTTTTATAATTATTATTTACACGGAATGTACAAACAACAGAAAAAGTTTTCGCCGTTAGTTGTAGAAATAATGTCTGAACCTTGAATTGATTTATGTATATAGGGAATTTCGGGTAATGTAGAACCTTCTGTTTGAGTGGACCCTGTTAATATCTTCGTCAATTGGTGCTGCCCTCGAGCAGAAAATATTTTAACTTCTTCCTCTCATCTACTTAGACGGGTTCAAAACCAGTTTATTTAATTTTTTTGTGCGTAGAAGTGTTTATTTGTGATATTTATGAAAATGACCACTTTAAAAGTTTTTCAATCTAATAATCAATTCTTAATTTCTGCTATTGAATATTACAAATGTTGAAAAAACTCCTAAATATATTATATTATGTAGATGCTGTTTTAATATACTGACGAGTTTGGTTTGACATTATGTGACATGGTGGCTGTAAAAAATAATTAAACATAACAAAGGAATTCGGTTAATGTGGACCCCCTGGGCCCAGTTTACACGAATACGTTCGTACATTTCATCAATGAGGATGATTCTTCTTCTTCTTCTTCTTCCTTCCAAGTATTAGGCCAAGGCCTGTTACGATCCTATAGAAAATTTTCCCTTATGGGAAATTCTCGTATAAGACTTGAAAGCATAATAATAGTCCCTTCGATTGGTTGCTGGCCAAAGGAAGGCAAGACCAGTGATGGGGCTGCCATCTTATAGCCTCTGGTCAGGATTTTCTGGAGAAGAAAAGAAAATAAAGGAAAGACGAAATGGAAAAAAGGAAGGACTCCCTAGCCCTCGGATGCCCTAATAGCGTTGGGGTCGAAAAAACAAGAGTTAACCAAGAGAGGTTAGATAGTAAAGTTAAAAGAGTGCAAAACACAAGTAAGTGGAAGAAATTCATTTAATTAATTTTACTTAATATCCTTGTAATTTTACTAAACCCAAAGACCGTCGCATTCTGCAGTTGAATGACGTGTGAATGTTAAAATCAACAATCATTTTTCAAAAGATTAAATAAATATCAATGCTTTTTAATTACAATCAGTCATAAATATTTTCAGATTAATCTGTGTCTGTCTGCATAAATTAATAGAGTAAATAAACTTAAAAATAGACTAAAAGCTAAGGTGGACTCTGGGATCCACTTTATCCTAATACGGAGGTTAAAGTGGACTTTCTTGTAATGTAAGAAGGTTTATAATTTATGAAGATGTTTCCATATTTGAATAAAATAACAATGTTATTTCATAGTTACAACACCAACGATAATCACTGTAATTAAACAAAATTGAAATTCCTTAATTAAAAGAAGACAAACAACGAATTCAAAACAGGGGTCCAAATTACCGGAAGTTCCTCTACTTAATTGACAAAGGTTTTTAGTTATTTTAAAGTTCTGATACAGGAAAGAAACATAAATCCATCATCTTGGTTTGCAATTTTTCTGATTTTTGTGCACAGTCTTAATAACATAATCACTATAGTACATTCACGAATTTAGGCCATTTGTTGACCTGTTACGGCCTCAAGAGAAACACCATCTAAAGTCTTTTGAGTGGACGTCCTGGTCTTCTTCTTCCTGCAGCCTTAATATATTTACAACTAACTTTACTACGTACACACTCAGGAACTTCATAACCACGCGAATATAAGTTCTCAGTACATCCTATTCTTAGTTAATATTTTATAATAATCTCCTGTATAATTTATCTCCTCAAATCAAATAATTTACCTTCTTATTCTTGGTCTACCTACTGACTCTTTCTCTCTGGTTTTCTTACAAGATGTTTCCACGTTCCTATTTCATTACACATTCGTGCTACTTTTGGTAAAAATGTAACTGAAACTAACTAATTAATTAACTGGCTCTATCGAACCCGTAGGTTTATGTCCGCGCGGATATAAGCTCTCCATACATCCCTATTCTGAGCTAATGTTTTCCAATCATTCCCTGTATAATCTACTTCCCTCAAATCTTGGTTAATGTTATTCTCCCACATCATTCTTGGTCTATCATCTGGGCGTTTTCCGTCTGGTTTTCCTACAAGAAGTTTCCACGCACCTCTTTCATACCCCATCCCTGTCACATGTCCTGCCCATCGCAGTCTAGGAGATATAATTGTTCTTATTATATCTGGCTTCCTATAAAGACCATGGAATTTAGTAAAAGTTAATCATTGAAAATTATATACTATTTTCTGCTGTTTGTATAACACTGGTCAACATGATTTTTGTCTCGTGAGTACCAATAATGCAGTTTTTATCGTGTTTTCAAATATGTATTCGCAATTTCTCCATCACTACAGTTTTTATTTAAATCTCAATTAATGGATTTAATTAATTGTTTTTAATAAAAGTTTTTTCGTCCATTTGTCCATTGTAAAATAAAATCAAATGAGCTAACTCAATAGATTTGAGCTGTGGAAAGAGATAGCAAGGCAAATTGAATCCTAATATGCTGGTCGATTATTGTTGGACCATCAATAGGGGTGCTCCACAGGCGAAATATAGCAGCAAATCGTAATTTCTTACTTTCTAGGTGAGTCCGAATGTTCGAATATACTGTAGTTACGAATGTAGAAAATATTAAAGCAGTTTGAAATTATAAATGCCTATCTCTCGGAAACCTTGCGTGATGGAGAAAACCCGGTATCATGTTTGAATTCAGGAGAAAAATACTATCAAAATCATATTTCTGAGACAAAAAAAAAGTTTCTTTTTTGTTGCTCAGTATAATCAATTATAATATCAAATAGTTTTAATGCGGAAGTCAGTACTGATAAAATTCATAAACAAATTCCGGTTAGGAAAATAGTCACAAAGTAAAACTTAAAACATTGAAATAAACAAACCTTCCTGGCAGATGTCGGCGTTCTCAACTAGGTTAAAATATTTATATAAACTTTTAAGCGTCTTCGGTATCTACTGACTTTAGTAAAAGAACCCATAGACTTAATATTTAAATATTCAGATGTTTACCGCTGTGATCTAGTGATAACGTTGTTGCCTTACACGCAGTGGGCCCGGGTTTGATCCCCGGTCATGTAAATATTCTTGGATAAGATTTCTTCCAGGTCATTCCTCACCTGTAAGACAAACCTACGTTAACTTCAAGCCTAAATAGTTCCCAGACTCATGTTACCGTCGTAATGATCCATATAATGTTGCCTTGTTAAGTATTAATGCAATGAGTGAATGCCATGTTTTGTCTTAAATGTTCGTGTTGTCTCGGAAGTGACCCGGCATTGAGATAGTAATTAATCCGGGGAGGCCCACAATGTCTTTGTGAGGTCAAGAAAGTATGTATATAATCCAGTTACACAATTCTCATCCAATATATTGATAAAATCCCCTTCCATCCTTACTTTTCCATTAAATACACTTTTGGGTTCTTAATTCTAATTATAGTACTAGAAATCTTAACCCTAAAAGAACCTTACATTCTAGGAGATCCAGATAACTTTACCCCACCAATCCCCCTATAGAGTTTTATAATTTTATAAGTTAAATTGGTTGGAGATAAAAAATACAAATCCCATAAATATTAATGATATTCAGTCAAATAAAAAAGTCATTACAATACTACTTGTATTAATAATACATACTTCTCATTCAATAAAATAGATTAATTCATTCATAAGAAAATAGATACTTAGAAAAACTAATCTAATTCTAGATAAACCCAAGAAAATAAATCTTAAATAACAAATAGACATGAATTTCATAATTATTATCTTAATTTTTGAAGTTATTTTGTTGGGGCGATGGAGAGATATAATTAACTCTTTTTTTAAATACACAGATTTGTGGTTAATTGACCCCTCGTGTGGCGTGAGGTACTGAAGATACCTAGATATGAGAGGTTAAACAAAGGAATAGAAAAATAAATACCTTTCCAGATATACCTATATTTTAATCTCACATAATATGTCATGATCATCTACCCCACTTCAAGGTTTAGGCGATTCGCCTGTTACGAATTCACAATGCTCCCGTCCATTTGTTACTAGGTCTTCCTGCTGTACACCACTTAATCTCTTTGGTTTATAATGATATATGCTATCTTAGCCAATCTTGTTTCTTCCATTCTCTGAACATGCTGTTTCCAGCCGACGTGGTTTTGTTAAATTATGTCATTTATTCAATATATTTCTAATCCACTTCATATATCTTCATTTCTTACGTGGTCCAATTTTGTGCATTCTTTGGCCTTCTTAGAAAAGTAATTTCTGCACTTTGTATTTTACTCGAACTCCTCTTACTTAAAATTAAAATATAAAATTATGGAATATTCCACTACCGTTTTGAATCCTGCCGATGATGGGACAAGTCCCGAAAGCGCTACAGTTAAATAATTAATTTAGTTGAGGAGACGGACCTTTCAGGTGAATATTCCATAATTTTATATTTTAATTTTGAATAATACTTCAACGGAACACATCAAAAATCTTATAAAAGTTGACTCCTCTTACTTGTTACCCAGGACTCGCATAAAAGTACTGGTACCACCATTGTTTCGTAGAACTTCAATCTTCCTTCCTTGTTTTATGTTTTAGTGTTCTATGAATGATACCACATATAGCCTACTTTGAAATTTTGATAGTTTATTGTCTGTATCATTTCTTATTCCATATCCAGAAGACAATTCACAACCTAGGCAATTAAAATTTAACATTTGCATAGCATGTTATTTACGATATTATACTTAAGAGAACCTAAATAATTATATTGTGCAGTTGCAATAATCACTTGTGTGTTGTGCCAGTGTGACTTAGGCTTTGTGGCATTTGTGGCTGTTACAGTACATGAAGGGTAGCTTACTCCCCTTTAGGGCCGCGCTCAATTCAAATGTCAACGCGCCATTCCACGAACGGGAGTACTATTCTCAGAGGGGTGTATCTACATCATGAGGATCCTTGCTGTCCCTAGCAACAGGTGTTCTCACTTCTTTTTTTTAGAACAGTTTTTATTGCTTCAGTAGTTAATCGGAATCTCTCACTTTTATCCTATGTTTTTAACAGGAATTCCTTTTCCTTACAACGAAAAGAAAAAAAAGTTAATGTAGTCGAAAGTCGCAGATTTAAAATCGATCTACTTCGGTGAATATCAAGCTCATAAAATCTACAATTAAACAAGAATAGTCTACTCTCTTAAATATCATTTTTCGATAGACTATCGGCCTATTAGCATCAAGAACAAGTTTGATCCTCGTTCGATTCGCTGGGGACATGGGTACTCCCATAGTGGGAAGTTTCTTAACCAAACTTATTTAGTTACGCTTATTTCCCTTGAGATGTCAGCGGGGTGGCAAGTTATTAGTGTATCTTCTCAAATATATATATAGTCTTGTCTTGTAATCCCTGTTTTCCTCAAAGAGATTTAGGCGCTCTCCCCGACAGGGAAGAAATTTAATCATACTAATTTAAAGTTACACTTGTTTTCGTATAGAGATCATTGCAGTGGTCTTGGCCAGTGTTTCGCCTGATACTGACATCTAGGAAACCAAGGTAGTACTAGGACGGGAAAATTAGGTAAATTTTGCTTAGAGGCCTTTTTATTCAGGCTTAAGGATCTTTTACGAGCCTGAAAATCTTCAGACTCGGGACTACCCCGACCGAGGATCCAACCGGGGTCCGCTGCGTTGACAAGGCAGCACGCTACCTCGAGACTACAGCGGTGGACATAAGAAAGAAAAATATTTTTAATTCCAATCACAATTTAGTTTACTTTTTATTAATGAGAGTATCAAGTTATTCAGATGTTGTTATTAAAGTTTAATAGAAACAACAGAACACACAAACACAAGCAAAGGTGTTCGACAAGGATGTGGACTATCTCCACTCTTATTTAATATATATATATATATATATATATATATATATATATATATATATATATTAACGGAATAGTGCAAGAATGGAAACAAACAGTAAATAGTGGAATTTCAATAACTAGGAATAAAATAATTCAAACAATATTATATGCTGATGATCAAATAATATTGTCAGATTCCGAAGATAGCTTACAAATAGCAGCGTATCAATTATTCAAAATTGCCAGCAAATATAATATGAAAATTTCCACTTCAAAATCAAAAACAATGGCAATGTGTGGAAAAAACATACAACGGGTGAAAATTGAGATTGATGGAAAAATTATAGAACAAGTGTCAGATTTCTCTTACTTAGGAAGTGTATTTGCAGAGTATAAGAGTGACATTGATTCAAAATTACAAAAATATAATAAAATGAATGGGGTAATACGAAGACATTTTGGTAAACAGATGAGGACAGAGACAAAACTAAGATTACATAACATCACATCAAAAGCTGCTCTAAAATACGGAAGTGAAATTTGGATTTTAAATAAATGAAACTCTCATAAACTTCAAGTAAGCCAAATGCGCTTCTTACGATCATTGTTAGGAGTTAATAGACTGGATCACCAAAGGAACACTATTATCAGAGGAAAACTTGGAGTAACAAGTTTAAATGAAGATATACAAAGATACCAACAAGAATGGAAAAATCATCTGAGGAGAATGGCAAGAAATAGACTTCCAAAATTGGCATTCCAATATACCCCAACTGGACATAGGGACCAAGGAAGACCAAAACATCGATGGAAAGATCAAGACCATCTTCGCTAGGTTTACTGTACAGGCCACATGGCCTAAAACGAATTTGTTCATGATGATGATGATGATGATAGAAACATTTTAAAATTCTTACAACAATGATTAAAAATAATTTTTATAAGCGCTATTTAAAAATATCCTTATCTAGTTAAATATTTTATTATTATTAAGAGATTTTAATTATTTTATATGACAATAACCAATAATGAAATATTTTGATTTTTTAAATTAAAGTTAAATTTAGACATGAAAAGGATTTTTTATATACAAAACTATTTGTTAAAACTTAATTTTAATATGTAGGCAATACTTAAATCCTGCTTTAAATGAGTGCTGTGCTACAGCTAAAGTGTGGCTTATTCCGTGCCTCTGACCTTCGGACTAATTCCGGGAAGGCCTGCATGTCCTTGTATGGTAAAAAAAAAAGAATGTGTGTGATCAATGGTTAAAATCTCTCTCCCGACAGGTCATGTCACTATAAGGCCCGGGTGACGTGTGACGAGTAAAAGTATCTATAAGATGGGAGGTTAAACTATGTTAATGAAATTAACTGCATAATGCAAAATTTAGAATAGAATTTATGAAGATCTGGTTTCATAGTTGTTTATTACAAAACATAGAATCTCTGATAGGACTGATGGAGTTAACTTTTTTCTTTAATAATAAAGCTGAATTTAAATATTTGACGCTAAATGTGTACATACACATACTTCATGAGCCAGTGCAACAGATGACATCATAATATAATTTTTTTTTTAATTGGTGCTTAGCCGGTTGATACATAGCATCGTCCAATTAATATACTGAGGCTTGCTGTAGCACAATGATTTAATGCGCCAGCGCGTAAAGCTGGATATCATGGGTTCAAATCCCAGTTTAAGTAGAAAACAATAATCACAAATAGGAATGAGATGCACAAAGAAATTAAACATAGGCTCAATTCTGGAAATGCGTGCTATTATGCATTGCAGAGACTTTTGATGTTCCCAATCTCCTCCCTTCCCCTCAAAAACATTAAACTGAAAATTACATTACACAAATATTATATCTACCAGTTATTTATATTATATGGGTGCCAAACATGGACTCTTACTTTAAGGGAGGAAAGGACATTACAAATATTTGAGAATAAAGTACCCTTAGGAAAGTGTTTGGACCAAAGGAGAGATGAACAGACAGGGTGAATGGAGCAAAAGAAGACTTACAATAACAACGAACTACATGGCCTTTATAGCGAAGCCATATATAATGAAGAAAAGTTAAGTATCGTAGATTGCGATGGCACAGTAAGTGTTGCACGTATCCAGGGAAAATGAAAGACTTGCATGGAAGCTTCTTGCGCTAGGAATGAGCCAGGATGGGAAAACGCTCCAGTTGGCTAGACCAAGAATGAGGTGAGGAGAAGTAACATTAACTATGCATTGATAGAAGTAGATTATACAGGGAAATGATTGGAAAGCATTAGCTGACAGGAATAGGGATGGATGGAGAAGCCTATGTACGTGCGGCCATGAACATACGGGGCTTCAGATACGCGCGCCCAGTGAGTAAGTAGGAAGTACAAATTCATCATTATCATCATCAACAAACACGGATTAAGTCCATGTGGCTTGTTTCGGTCTCATAGATTTTCATTCAAAAAGTTGAATCCATCTCTTTTTCGGTCTACCAATGTTTCTGTCTAGTCCACCGCTGTGGTTTCGAGGTAGCGTGATGCCTTGTCACACAGCGGGCCCGGGTTCGATCCCCGCTCAGGACAAGTTTCCTGGGTGATGTTTTTCGGGGTTTTTCCTCACCTGTAAGACAAATGTCAGGATACTTTAAAGCCCAAAAACGGTCCCCGGGCATCATCTGGCCATCATTATCATCAATATCATATTCACCTCATTAGATTAAGTTTAGGTTTAAGGTCTCTCCTGGCGCATCATTACCCATCGTCATCACCCATCACATCATTGGGGCAGCGTAACCCCGCCTTCCCGGCGCCTCAACCTCAGAAGTGGGTTACAATACGCCAATGCCAGGAGAGAATACCTGAAATGTCGAATGACAAACAGGTGGCATTGAACAAAAAACAAAAAAAAAGTTTCTGTCTCCTTCTGGTTTGTAATTTGTAGAAATTTTTATCTTTAATTATATCAACTATTGCATGTGAACAGCAAGCCTGAGTACATTTCAATATTTCACTTAAGTGCATGATTAAAATATTACTAATTCGAGATTTATGTTGGATTATGTAGTAATATTTCGATTACCGGTACCTAGTTGACCCTGTGCCTCTTTTTACAAAACTGGCTATCCTGTCCCATATACCATTTTCTCGAAAATACTCTATTAAAAATTCCATATTGGAATGAAGGTCGCAGGCCTGCAATATAATAAATTATTACAATATATCACGCAGCATTCAATAACCTCAAACTACGTAAGAACTGGCAGGTAAACGTACGTAAGGAAAATGCAGGTGTATCGCTAATTGAGTGCATTAATCTTCGCTTGTCGAAGTAGAAAAAAACATTGGATTTTATTATTAGAACTCATTAGTATTGCAGCAACAAGAATACAGTAAGATAGCGAAAAGCCTTGAAATTGTGTGCGAATGGCTTTTGTATGTAGCTGGATACAACTCAGAAGACTTCAGCTATATAAATCAGTTAGGAATTCACTTCCTTAAAAAAGCTATGTCCAAATACGTAAGAATACTATTACGATAGATTTGTGTTTCTAAACTAACTAGCAAAGCATTGTGTGTACTACTCCGATTTGTCACTTCGAGATTATGTGTAAAAAAGCGTAATTCCCAATATGGGTTAGCAATTACACCACGTTCTGTTGTTTGGCCATTTATAGACGAACAGCTGTGAGTGATTGGTTACGAATGTCAGTTGGCTTGTCTGCCTTCACAGTGAATTGCGTTAAGATCTGTTTACAAAGGATACAGCAACTTTTTGTTTAAATAAATACAAGGCTGCAAAGTAAATATATATGTACACGTAACACAATTTCTGTCATTAGTCTAGAAATTGGATTTAAAAGAGACTAATCAAATAAATAGCTGCGATTCCCTGCAGAATATTAAATAAAAATATCACAAGTCCAATCAAAGCGCATTTGGCTTACTCTAAGTTTATGAGAATTTCTTTTATTTAAAATCCAAATTACACTTCCGTATTTTAGAGCTGCTTTTGACGTGATGTCATGTAATCTTAATCTGTCCTCATCTGTTTATCCAAAATGTCTTCTTATTACCGCATTCATTTTATTATATCTAAAATATAACAAACCTGACTCAAAAACAGTTTAAAAAGAGACTCACTTCATACTTCTTTAGACAATATTATATAATAGTGTTCCATGTATACCTTTATTATTCCTTTATATTTTAAACGTCCCCCGCTGTGATCTCGAGGTAGCGTACTGCCTTGTCACGCAGCGGGCCCGGGTTGGATCCCCGGTCGGGACAGTTTTTCTGGGTGAGGTTTTTATCGGGGGTTTCCCTCACCTGTAAGACTAATGTCAAGAAAACTTTAAGGCCCAAACGGTCCCCGAAATCATATGGCCTTCATAATCATCATCATCATCCTTATCATTATCATCATCATCCTTCACCGGTGTGGAAGCTACCACACCTACAATTCCCTAGTAAAGCTGCAAGCATAGCATGAAAATGCTATGATTGCAGTGAATGATCTGCCTTCGGGCAGAATTACTATGGATGGATGGATATTTTAAACTTTCTTTACCAAGCCATTTACTTAATCTAATTATAGGTTCTGATTTATTATTATTATTATTATTATTATTATTATTATTATTATTATTACTATTACTATTACTATTTTTCTTTCTTTTGCTTAAAGTTTTAATAATTGTAAAACAGTACCTGTTATCTCAGTCCTCCTCAATAATTTGCAGTGTAGAAGGCCTTTCGATAACTTTGGTACCAAAATGAAAGCAGAAGATGATACTTCGGTTATCGAAAGACCTCCTACAAAACAACACTGCAAATTATAGAGGACGACTGAGATATCAGGTACTGTTTTACAATTATTAAAACTTTAACACAGTGACCTCAACGGAGTTTCGTAATGTATTTTAAAAATCTTGTTTCTTTTCCTTGTTTCAACTTTATGTTGTGTAGTCTATATTTATTATGTATCATTAATCGTAATTTTTATTGTATGTATAATTTAACCCTGGTGAAGTGGAAGAGAAGACCTTACAGTTCTAACTCCATCAGGTAAAATAAATAAATAAATAAATGAATAAAAACTTTTTCTGGTAAGCAACCGAGGGCGCTTCTTATTACTCGAAAAACCTAATCAAAGGCCGGAATGACAATTTTCATATCCATCCATAGTAATTCTGCCCGAAGGCAGGTCTTTCACTGCAATCATAGCATTTTCATGCTATGATTTGCAGCTTTATTAGGGAATTATAGGTGTGGTAGCTTCCCGTTGCTTTCCACACCGATGAAGGATGATGATAAAATGAATATGAATGATGATGATGATATTGCAATGGCCGTATGATTTCGGGGACCGTTTAGGCCTTAAAGTTTTCCTGACATTTGTCTTACAGGTGAGGAAAAATTCCGATAAAAACCTCACCCAAAAAACTGTCCCGAGCGGGGATCGAACCCGGGCCCGCTGCGTGACAAGGCAGCACGCTACCTCGAGACCACAGCGGTGGACTACTTTCATATATGTCTTAATAATTAGTTTCTGTTTTCTTCGTCATATTCTTTTTCTTCTTCTTCTTCTTCTTCTACTACATCATGGAGTTAGGCCATAGACCCATTTCCACATCAAGAGACTGTATCCCTCCATCTAGTTATGGGGCGCCCAATATTTCTGTTTTTTTTAAATTTATTAGTTCAATTACGTTATCTTAGGGCCACATACAGGCGAATGGAGAAGACTACATAACAGTGAGTCGGCTGTGATATTAGCAGCAGGACTTAATTAGATTAAAAGTAAGATATAGGCTATATACAATGTTATTTACAAATATGGGTCGCGCGGGCAGTAAGCCGTACGTGCTGTTTACAGTCCGTTACAATAAAGTAATGTCTAGTAATAATACAAAGTAAAAAAAACAACACAATAGAAAACAATACAATTACATTATACATTAATAAGGTTACGTAACATTATTAAGTATTAATGATATTACACTTTGTTAACATATTTACATATATACGAATGAGTGTTGTTCTTATTTTCCGTGTTTTGTCCAGACATTTACTCATGTTTAACCAATTTTCTGGGTTTGCCATTAATTCGTACCATGCTATTCTTTCACGATTTGAAAAAAAAAATCTTTCCGGTAAAATCCAAGGTCTCCAATATTCTAAATCGTTACACTTTCCTAATATACTTACAGACACTATCGAACCCATTGGATCATGACCGCGGGAACCTAGAGCCTCCCTGAGCCAAAGTTTTCCAATCATCCCCTGTATAATTTATTTAACTCAAATCATGGTTAATGCTATTTGCTTGGCCTACAAACTGGATGCCTTCCCTCTGGTTTTCCTACAAGGAGTTTCCATGCACGTCATTTAATCCCCATTCGTACCACGTGTCCTGCCCATCACAAACTATGAAATTTAAGTGGTCGTATTACATCTGATTTCCTATAAAGATCATGCAACACCGTTAGTAGTCATTTTCATTCACCTGTCTGCTCGTCTCTGTTTGGTTCAAAAAATTTCCTACAGATTTTATTCTCAAACACTCGTAATATTTTATCCCCCCTTAAATTAGGCCTAAGTTTACGTTTCGCTTCCAAATAATATAACTAGGCAATTGCAGTTTTATATATTTTCAGTTTAACGTTTTTTGAGAGAAGTTGATACGACGAAAGTCTCTGTAATGCCTAAAAATACATTTCCATAATTGAGACTATGTTTAATTTCTTTGTACACTTCATTCCTGTTCGTATTTATTTTTATTAGGTATTTGAACTTAGCCACGTCTTCAAAATTTCCATCTTTTGTCATTAGCTGTCCATTATATAACACATTTCTTTATGTGACCATATATTTAGTTTTATTGATGTTTGCTTCCAATTCCAATAACAATAGCATTATTCTATAGAATGTGCGTGTTGTCCCTTAGTATTCCCTAGCTATCGCCTAATAATACGTATATCATCAGCATAAATGAACTTTCCAGGCAAGTCTGACCCGTGACAGTCTCTTGGAATAAGTATGGCCCATTTAATCCTATGGAAGACAGACCACACCATACTGTTATTCCCGGAAGATTCACGGCCTTTTCTTTTTTACAATATTTGGATTTTAGTTAGACCAGTACACACAATTATGTCGATTAATTGTGCCATTAAGTTTAAACGTGGCCTTATCTGACCATGCAATAGTCTTGTAAATGTTTCCTTTCGTCATACTTGCATAGGAACCACTCACAACATTGCAGTCGCCTCTTAGATCGTCCTCATTAAGAGCTGTGGACAAGTGTCGGAATGTCGACTTCCATTTTCGAGCTCGCAAAATTCGATGAAAACTGGGTTTCTCGATACCAATCTCATAGGAACGTTGCCTCGGTAACTTCTTTGGGGATCGTGTAAAAACTACATGATTGTATCAGCACTCTCGTTATCATTGTACCTTCTCTTTCTTCCCCACCAACCTTTCAACACATCTTGCATCATTCCTCGACTTCAAACCTGTCTCGAAATCTTATTTTGCCCTTGTTTATAGTAGTGGTGTACCAAATTCAAGACTCCAACGTCATTGAACTTCAACAATATGATCCACTTTCCAATAACATTCAGCAACCATTTACGTTCAACGAATGACAATTTCACAGCCAGAACATGTGGATATGCTTTTCCAGTGTCTGCTGGATCGCACACAACAAAAATTGTATTTCTGTCTCATTTCGTTACTGAGAACGTTTCAAAGAGTGTGTACATCAATCTGGAACACTCTGTACGTTTTCTGAATTTTCTTTTTTCAATATACTATTACTAACTAACTCACTGGCACTATCGAACCCGTCGGTTCATGGCCGCGCCTATATAAGTTCTGTAAACATCCCTATCCTGAGCTAATGTTTTCCAATCATTCCCTGTATAATCTACTTCCCTCAAATCATGGTTAATGTTATTCTCCCACCTTATGTTGGTCTACCAACTGGGCGCTTTCCCTCTGGTTTTCCTACAAGAAGCTTCTATGCACCTCTTTCATTATTATTATTATTATTATTATTATTATTATTATTATTATTATTATTATTATTATAATAATAATAATAATAATAATAATAATAATAATAATAATAATAATAATAATATTATGTTATATTATATTGTCCACCGCTATGGTCTTGAGGTAGCGTGCTGCCTTGTCACGCAGCGGGCCCGGTTCGATCCCCGGTCGGGGCAGTTTTTCTGGGTGAGGATTTTATCGGGGTTTTTCCTCACCTGTGAGACAAATATCAGGAAAACCTTAAGGCCCAAACGGTCCCCGAAATCATATGGCCATCATCATCATCCTCATCCTTATCATTATCATCATCATCCTTCACTGGTGTGGAAAGCAACGGGAAGCTATCACACCTACAATTCCCTAGTAAAGCTGTAAGCATAGCATGAAAATGCTATGATTGCAGTGAAGGACCTGCTCTCGGGTAGAATTACTGTGGATGGATATTATATAATATTATATAAGCAATTAAATTGGTATGGGCACATACGACGAATGCAAGAAGAATTATTACCCAGAAAACATTGGAATGGTGTCCACCTGGAAGAAGAAGGAAAGGAAGACCTCGAAACTCTTGGATGCAAGAAATAAGAACTGGAATGAGAGGAAGAGGACTGGAGGACGGGAGTGGATGGACGAGTGGAGAAGGAAAATAAAAATTTAGGCACAAAAAGATGTGTAAACATTAAAAGTCTGTACATAAATACAAATTATTATTATTATTATTTATTATTATTATTATTATTATTATTATTATTATTATTATTATCATCATCATCTTCAAGGTATGAGCCTGTTGGCCCGTTCCGCTCCCCGGCGCACTACATGCCGCAGACGCAGGTCGTCCTTCCAACGACGTTTTGGTCTTCCTACATTTCTTAGGCCTAGAGGCGTATAATGAAGCAGCTGTTTTGATAAACGATTATTTGGCATTCTTTGTATATGTTCAAACCAATTACATTTATTTGTGTGTATTTTCTCGTTTATATTATAGATTGTAGTTCATCTCTGATATCTTGACTTCTCTTTTGATCTCTTAGAGATACACCTGCAACTGATCTGAGAAATCTCATTTCTATTGTCTCAATTTTATTTTTATCAGAGATCGTTAAAGGCCAAGTCTCAGACCCGTATGTTAATGATGGAACGGCTACTGTTTTGTAAAATTATAATTGAGTTTCCCTTGTGGTCTTATTTCTCAAATATCTTCTTATTGAACCACATATTTGTTGAAATTTCCCTAATTTCTTCTCCATGTCCAAATTTTGCTGGTACGATATCATGCATCCCAGATAATTGAAACAGGTTACTTGTTCAATTATGTTTGCTCCAATTACAATTTTTGTCCTTTTATGCTGAGTTCCAACAAATGCCATTGACTTTGTTTTCTCTGCTGATATATTTAAATTATAATCGTTTATTAGTTTCCATAATTTATAAACTGATCTTTGTAGTTGATTTTCTGAGGAAGCTACAATGATCTGGTCATCTGCGAATAAAAGACAGTTCATTTTCGTACCGTTTATCATAAAATGTTCATCTAAAGAAGTTTGCCATGTACTAATGATATCATCTAAATATATATTAAAAAGTATTGGCGAAAGAGGGCAACCTTGTCGAAGTCCATTGTTGATTTCTACGCAAGTTTCTCCAGGACCATTTCCTTTATCTATACGAAATTTTGTATTTTCGTATAAACATTTTATAGCTTTAATTAGATGAGGTGGATAGCCTTTATTATTTAGTATATCCCATAATTTAGAACGCATAATATTATCAAACGCCTTCTCATAGTCGACAAACAATATGTGTGTCTCAAGATTAAATTCTCTTCTTTTTTCTATCAACTGTTCCAGTGAAAAGATACAGTCAATTGTAGAGCGGCCTTTTCTGAACCCATGTTGTTCATTTGAAATAATTTGATTACTTATCTTTCCGATTCTTCTAGATAATATTTTAGCATAGATTTTGCTGCATGTTCCCAAAAGGCTTGTGCCTCTGTAGTTATGTGGGTTATATCTGTCACCTTTTATATATATAGGGATAACAATAGCTTCACTCCAGTCTTCAGGTACACAGCCATATTGCCAACAGATATTTATGAAGTTTAATATCCTATATATAAGAGCTTGAGATCCGCATTTAATAAGTTCGATATTGATTCTGTCAATTCCAGGTGATTTTTTGTTTTTGAAACTCTTTATTGTTTCAGTAAATTCTTCTACTGTTATGGAATCAACACTTAAATCACTTTCCAATTATAATAATAATAATAATAATAATAATAATAATAATAATAATAATAATAATAATAACAATAATAATAATATATTATTATTATTATTATTATTATTATTATTATTATTATTATTATCATCATCATCCAGACCACAACGGTGGACTCTTGTATAAACTAAGTGGATAAAATTGACCTTTCGGTGTATGAGAAGGAAATTCATATTTGAACTAAATTTTTTGTGTGCGTCACTTCGTTCAAAACTTGTACAGTATAGCATTGAAGTCCTTAATTTCACCAAAAGAAAACTTTGACATTTATTCTTGTACGGTCTTCATATACAATGTATATTTGACGTATACATTTAAAAGAGTTTCTTAGTAATCTATAAATAGGAACGTTATTTGTGATAATGTAAGTCATAAAACAGCTACGCAAATGAAATTACAATTTGTTTAAGAGCAGCGGAAAGTAACCATGCAAAACGAAATTAACATTATTGGTTGAACTATGACGTTTTCTCTTAGATCAATATCTGACGTAGAAATAACGCATTCCTCCGTGACTGACAACTGCCGTCATACTTACAGAGAATGTAATTTATTTATCTCCTTATTACCAGTTGTCTTTATTTAATATCTACCGCTACTCTAAAGACAGAAATAGGAATTACAAGAATCTGGAGTTTGCGTCGACTTATGGTACAATGAAGAAAATTTTCTAAGAATTGAACTCAACAAAGATGGATAATTACTTGGTAATTAATTCTCGACAAGAAGCAAAACATTAATTAGATTCTTCAGGTGAAAAAAAAGTGGATATACAGGTGTAACATTATTTTTTTAACTCGATTAGTAAAACCTAGAAAACAACTGTTCTGTATTAATTGCAACTACACTTTAAAATTCTTATTTTAAAGCACAGTTTTTATTAATGGAATAATACACGTAGCACAATTTTTTTATAATCTCTCAGAACACAATCTGACAATTTTAGAGTTATAAATTGTAATTCGTATATTAACGACTAAGGGCCAGTTTCACCAAGAGAGGTAACTGTATTACGCCAGTTTTCTCCATGTATAATGCATAGCTTAAACTGGCGTAATACAGTTACCTCTGTTGGTGAAACTGGCCCTAAAACTCAATGGTACTAATAAGCTATTAGTTTATGCTGACTATTTAACTCATGCCCCAAATGGGAGTCAATGTCCAATCACGTTTCAATGAATTTTGTTTTAAAACCAATCACAGTCGTGTTTCACCTCGATAATTACACTGAGCAACAAAAAATAAACTTTTTTTTTGTCTCAGAAAGAAAAATAAGTGGTTCTGATAGTATTTTTTCTCCTGAATTCAAATATGATATCGGTTTTTCTCCATCACGCAAGGTTTCCGAGAGACAGGAATTTATAATTTCAAACACTTTAATATTTTCTACATTCGTAACTACACAATATTAGAAGATTCGGACTCACCTAGAAAGTAAGAAATGACGTTTTTCTGCTATATTTCGCCTGTGGAGCATCCCTATTGAAGGTCCAACAATAATTGACCAGCATATTAGGATTCCATTTGCCTTTGATATCTCTTTTCGATAGCTGAAACCATTTGAGTTATCGCATTTGGTTTTATTTTACAATGAACAAATGGACGAAAAAGTGTTTATTAAAAAAATAATTATTTAAATCCGTTATTTGAAATTGAAATAAAAATAACTGTGGGTGATGGAAAAATTCCGAATACATATTTGAAAACACGATAAAAAACTGTATTAAATACAACTATTGGTACTCATGAGACAAAAATCATGTTGACCAGTGTAATCATTCAAAAAGTTGAATTCATCTGCTTTTCGGTCTACCAACATCCCTGTCTCCTTTTGGTTTGTATTTAAGTATAATGCGTTCATCTTTCATTCTTTCGACATGTTCTTTCCATTTTTTCTAGATTGCTTTATATTATATAAAACCTTAAAATATTTAGCTCATTTCTAATATCTTCACTTCTTTTATCTAGTAGTTTGCAGCCAACTACGCGTAACTTATCAGGAATATCATTTCAGCTGCTTCTGTGACTTTCTCTTCTGTTTTAACCCAAAACTTACTAACATACAATAATAAGGGGCTTCCACTACTTTATAAAATTTTAGTTTTGTTTCCTGTCTTGTATTTTTTAGTATTCTTTTAATTGTGCCACGTATATAATTAAATTTATTAAATTTGTTAAAAATACCATATTTTTAAAATAGGAGATATCATAACCCTGGTATTTAAAATGATTCAATTTAAATGGGTTTCCCCTCCAGTATTATTTTGTCTCTTACGGTATCTAATCCTTTTACATGTATAATCTACGTATAGGCCTATGTTTAAAAACGAATGTCAGTCTGTTTGTCTGTCCTTTATGCGTTACTACACCATTAATCTGTTTTGATGGGGCTTTTTGCAAAATATCCAGGAGTATCCGGGGAAGGTTTTAGGCTATTAGAGAGTTGTAGGCCTAATACCCAACTCCATCACGCTTAAAAATCACTCTTTTTTTTAGTGAAAAACGTGTTTTTTGGAACTTTTTGGACGCTTAAATGACTTACGTTGCCTAAACCATAACAAATACACCAAATTAATGTACACAGGATTGAATATCTAAAACAAATCTACAAAAAAGTCCGCGACAGCATATGTTTATTTTTTACGGATAACTCATAATAACCATTTTTATCTCTCAGCTCATTGACGCCAAGAAGATCGGGATAAGTAGATTCCCGGGTAATCAGCAAGGTACATCTAAAAATGATTATGATATAGATTTATAATTATCTTTCATTTTACTTATTCAATTTGGGCTGTCATGTTGGCTACAATGTGGAAAGAGATATTGACTCCAAAATAAATAAATTTCAGACGGTGTGTGGAAAAATACAGAGAACATTCAAAAATAAAATTAGAAAAGAAACCAAGATAAAAATGTATAATGTTATGGCGGCTCCCACAATATTGTATGGATGTGAAACTTGGGCTCCAGTGAAAAGACAGAAGGATAGAATACAGACGGCAGAGATGCGGTTCCTACGACAAGTAAAAGGATGTACAAGACTTGATAGAATAAGAAATGAGGATATAAGAGAAGAATTGAAGGTACAGCCTTTATTGGATAAAGTCACGAATTACAGACAGAAATGGATTGATCACATGGATGGAATGAGTAAGGAGATATATCCATTGTTAGCAAGAAATTTATCAAGCAAGAGGAAGGCGTGATGTTGGAAGACCTAGAAGACGTTGGGCTGATGCATTATGAAGTCGGAACGGGCAGTTGCCTAATCCCTGGAGTGATGATGATGATGATGACTTATTCAACTGAACATAGAAACACAATTAATTCATTTTGGCGTAGCAGCGCACGCCGGGTTATTAGCTAGTATAAAATAAAAAACAATGTGTAGCATAGAAAGGAAACGAGTGGTTATGACTTATATGATGTCACAATTAACCGTTACAGCGCTGTAAAAATCAGGAACAAGTAGTGTTCATATTTATAAAATCATATTAAGGATCACCATTTACGTAATTATGAATGTTCAATTACTTCATAATTTAGGCCACACCCTTCTCAATTGTTTTGCTTCCAAAAATGGCAGGTATAAATCATTGATCAATTGTCACACACTGTTATGCGAATGTAAATTAGTGACATTTTTATGTCCTTGTTACATATTTAGAAAGCTGAGTTTCGATTTACAAATGTGTTGGTTTTACGTCAAGATCTAACAGATCCATTGATTAAGCTATATAATTTACTAGCTAATACCGGCGTGCGCTGCTACGCCTAAATAAATGAAAATTAAGGTGCTTTTATGTTTAGTTGAACAAGTAGAATGAAAAATTTATATATTTTAGATACCCCGTGCTGATTGCCCGGCGTTGTCCGGGAATCTACTTATCTCTATCTTCTTGGCATAAATGAGCTAAAAGACAAAATTCGTTATTGTGAGTTATCCGCCATGTGCTGCTATGCTTTGAGCGCCTTGTCGTACTACTTGCTCATCTGTTGGAGCTTGCGAGCTCCGTGCTGGCCCACAACAGCTGCAGAAGGCGTCCCCGGGGGCACACCAGGGCTCGGCTCGGACCAGTCCAGAGGGGAGCTACTGTACTGGTTCCTGGCTCGGCCTACGGGCCCGTCGACAAACTGTGGGGTCGCCAGGAGATGAGCACCTGGATGTACTAAAAGTCTCACACTGTTGTGCTTGTAGCCCTAGCCGGTCTCACAACGGCTGCAGGACACGTCCCTGGAGGCAGAACAGGGGAATGGTCGGTGAATCTGCGACAGCAGTCCTCCCGGCTAGGCTCATGGAGCCCGTGGACCAACTGTGGGGTCGTCAGGATTGAGCGACCTGATGTACTATGTAGCTCAGCAATTCCCAGAACTGCAAACTCCAACACTCTCTCCCTGGGGTGTTGGTTTAAGGACCGTGAACTTGAACGTGGACGTGAACATAGGATAGGGAGGACTAGAACTAGGACTTGGGAGTATGGTCATGACGACCGAGGTATCCCAAGGGGTGGATGGATGGGCCTAGATGCTGCTATGCTTGTACAGGAATCTACGTACTAGTCTTAATCTTCGTGGCATCAATGACAGACACAAATGGTTATTGTGAGTTATCCGTAAGAGATAAACATATGCTCTCGCAGACGTTTTTGTAGAGCTTTTTGAGATATTCAATTATGTGTACATTAATTTTGTGTAGGCCTATTTGTTATGGTTTAGGTAGCGTAAGCCATTTAAGCGTCCAAAGAGCTGCTTTTTTCACGTTTTCCACTGCAAAGGGCGTTTTGTTAAGGATGTAGCAGTTGAGTATCACAACTCTCTTAGAGCCTATGTTCATCCCGGGAGTCTCCTGAACATTTTGCAAAAAGCCCCATCACAATCGGATCAACAGTATGGCCGCGCATAAATTACGAACAAATGAACATTAATTTTTATATATTAGATACTGTAACATACTGTACATAACACTGATATTTTTCTTATATGAGGGCCTAGTAGATGTTTTATGATAGTTGTTTTATGGACGACAATTTAAAAATAATATCGAAAAACATTAACTAACTCACTGGCACTATCGAACCGTATATTCATGACAGCGCGGATATAAGTCCTCCATACATCACTATCCTGAGCTAATATTTTCCAATCTTCCCACGTGTAACCTATTTCTCTCAAATCGTGATTAATATTATTATGCCACCTAATTTTTGGTCTGTCTACTGAGCGCTTTTCTCATCTGGTTTTCCTACAAGGAGTTTCAATTACCCTTTGTCAATCCCCCATTCATGCTACATGTCCTGCTCATCGCAGTCTACGAGACTTAACTGTTCTTATTATATCTGGTTTCTCATGAAGACCATGTATCTCACTCTTATTCAGTCTTCTCCATTCACCTGTTTCTTCATCTTTCTTTGGTCCAAAAATTTTCCTAAGAACTTTATTTTCAAAGATTCTTAATAGTTTCTCCTCCCTTAAAGTATGAGTACATGTTTCGCATCCAAAATATAACTGGAGATAACAGTTTTATATATTTTCAATTTAAAGTTTATTTTGGGGAAGCTGAGACGGCAAGAGTCCCTGTAATGCATAATAACACATGCATTTCCAAAATTGAGCCTACGCATAATTTATTTGTGCATCTCATTCCTGTTTGTAATTACACTTAGCAACAAAAAATAAACTTTTGTTGTCTCAGAAAGAAACATATGTGATTCTGGTAGTATTTTTTCTCCTGAATTCAAATATGATGTCGGTTTTTCTCCATCACGTAAGGTTTCCGAGAGACAGGAATTTATAATTTCAAACACTTCAATATTTTCTACATTCGTAACTACACAATATTCGAACAATCGGACTCACCTAGAAAGTAAGAAATGACGGTTTTCTGCTATATTTCGCCTGTGGAGCATCCCTCTTGATGGTCCAACAATAATCGGCCAGCATATTATGATTCCATTTGCCTTGATATCTCTTTTCCATAGCTGAAATCATTTGAGTTAGCTCTTTTGGTTTTATTTTAAATGGACAAATGGACGAAAAAACGTTTATTAAAAAAATAATTATTTAAATCCATCAATTTAAATTGAAATAAAAAGTAACTGTGGGTGATGGAGAAATTCCGCATACACATTTGAAAACACGCTAAAAAAACTGCATTAAGTACAACTATTGGTACTCATGAGACAAAAATCATGTTGACCAGTGTTATTGTTCCTAGGTATTTTAATTTACTCACTATCGAAAAACACTAGTGTAAAAAAACTTTAGTAAAATACGATGTTGGTAATCTTGCAGTATTTTGAATTTTAGTCTTTGTTAGTTCAAAAAAATCTATATCGCGACTCTCATAATGTACTAAAATATAAAAAAGTAAAAAAATTAATATTAGAACTGAAAATTAAAAGAAATGTAACAATTTTACAATATTTCGACTTAATTGCATTTGACGTCGAAAAGGTTTCTTATAATTTTAATTACGAAGGAAATTGTGATCAATCGTAAATTAGAATGAGCATCTAGGAAACAATTCTAACCTTCTATAAAGCACCAATAGAAAGGAAGAAAGGAAATTGAAAATGAAAATGTTTGGTTACAACTTATAAGGAATCAGATATTAATTGCTTTCCTTTAGTTCCTACTCTCATTAAGGTCCATCCACTCCTCAAGTAATAACTTACTTTAAATATAACTGTGTGCCTTCTCATTCCCAAGTTCATTTTTCTGCCTAGTGAAGCATAGTAGTAAGTGAACCCATAGGGTTTATGGTCGCGCTGACATAAGCTCTCCATACATCCCTATCCTGAACTAATATTTTCAATCATTTCCTGTATAATCAACTTCCCCTCAAATCATGGTAATGTTATTCTATCATATTGCGATATGAATGTGAGAATTTGATAGGAACAATTGCATTATATAAAATTTGCAAGTATAGGGTACTGTACATCCGTGTAATTTGGGCTTTTTTAAATGTTTGATATTTCAAAGTTTGTTCACCCCTTGATTGTAACGGGATTAGAAAGGCTATTAGCAGTACTTCACCCTCTGAAACTTGTTTTACTGTATCCCTCAAGTTTTCGAGGCAACGAAGAAAATATTATATTGTCCATTTTCACTAAAAGGTTTCAGTTCAAAGTGAAAAAGTTTTTGGAAGCTTGTGGTTAAGTCAAGTGTGTGTATTTCTAGTTAAACTGCTCCAAGTATTTCAAGGTATGTTTTATTAATATTTCAATATCGTATTTACTATAATTTTTATGATACATATTTTTTTAATTAAATGATACATTGTGTGTAATTTGGGCCTCGTCTGGAGTCTGTAATCTAGATCTGAGATAGAGCATTAAATGTTTTTTTAGTTATATATATTGTTAAGAACTAAAATTATTAGCCTATGGTTATAATAATAATAATAATAATAATAATAATAATAATAATAATAATAATAATATAATAATAATAATAATAATAATGATAATGATAATAATATAATAATAATAATGATAATAATAATGATAATGATAATAACATACTTATTTACTTACTTACTCACTGACACTATCGAAACCGATGGTTCATGGCCGCGCGGACATAAGCTCTCCATACATCCCTGTCCTGAGCCAATGCTTTCCAATCATTCCCTGTATAATCTGCTGCCCTCAAATCATAGTTAATGTTGTTCTCCCACCTCATTATTGTCCTACCAACTGGGCGTTTTCCCTCTGGCTTTCCTGCAAGAAGCTTCCATGCACGTCTTTCATTCCCCATACGCGCAACATGTCCTGCCCATCGCAGTCTACGAGACTTAACTGTTCTTATTATATCTGGCTTCCTATAAAGACCATGTAGTTCATTGTTTTGTCGTCTTCTCCATTCACCTGTCTGTTCATCTCTCTTTGGTCCAAAAAATTTCCTAAGAACTTTATTCTCAAATACTCGTAATCTCCTTTCCTCCCTTAAAGTAAGAGTCCATGTTTCGCACCCATATAATATAACTGGTAGAATAATAGTTTTATATATTTTCAGCTTATCGTTTTTTGAAAGGAGTTGGGACATCAAAAGTCTCTGCAATGCATAATAGCATGCATTTCCAGAATTGAGCCTATGTTTGATTTCTTTGTGCATCTCATTTCTATTTGTGATTATTGTTCCTAGGTATTCGAATTCAGCCACTTCCTCAAAATTTCCCTCATTTGTCATTAGCTGTCCATTTCCATTATATACTGAATTTCTACGTGTGACCATATATTTAGTTTTACTGATATTTACCTCCAGTCCTAATTTCTTAGTGTTACTCAATAGTGTGTGCGTGTTGGCCTTTAGTATCTCCTCGCTATCGGTCAGTAGTACTACATCATCAGCATAAACTAACAGCTTATTAATACCATTGAGTTGCAAGCCTTTCTCATTCTCTAAAGATTTAATTGCATGCTCTAGTACAAAATTAAATAGTAGAGGAGATAGTGCATCTCCTTGCTTCAACCCATTCTGGATTTCAAAAGTGTCTGAAAACTGTTTGCCTACACGCACCCTACTCTTTGAGCCATTTAGACACATTCGTATAAGTCTAACTAACTTTTTAGGAATTCCAAACTCCAGCAGGATACTATATAACTTCTCCCTCTTAATTGAATCATATGATTTTTTGAAGTCTAAATATAGTTGATGTACAGTACTATTATATTCCCATTTCTTCTCTAAAATCTGTCTTATACTGAAAATTTGATCTGTTGTAGACCTGTTTCTTCTAAATGCACATTGATGATCTCCTAGAATGTCATCAATATAGGGAGTAAGTCTGCTTACTAATATATTTGTTAGAATTTTGTACGAAGTTGAAAGTAATGAGATGCCCCTGTAGTTGTTGCAATCAGTTTTATCTCCTTTCTTATAAATTGGTATGATAATTGATTCCTTCCATTCATCTGGAAGAGCTTCTTTTTCCCAAATGTTACTAAGCAAGCAGCGTATCTTGTCCATCAATTTTTCTCCCCCTGATTTTATCAGTTCTGCTGGGATCTCATCTGAACCTAATGCTTTATACATCTTCAATTTTTCAATCGCCATTTCAACCTCTAATGCACTTGGCTCTGCGACTAGCATTTCTGCTGTCTGTAACTTATCCTCCTCAATGTCCTGTTCTGTATGTACATTTAATAGCTGATTAAAGTAACCTTTTCTTCTATTTAATATACTCCTAGAATCTGCAATCATATCCCCTTTTTCATTCCGAATTATGTTTGTTCTAGCCTGAAGCCCCTTCTTCTCTATACTAATTCCCTGATATAAAATAATAATAATAATTATAATTATAATATAATATAATAATGTAATGTAATATAATGTAATATAATAATTATTATTAATATAATAAATTAAAATAATAATAAATATAATAATAATAATAATTGTAATAATGATAATTGTTATTATTATATTTATTATTCATCAAATTATTTCTGCTTTAATAACTAACATAACTAAAATCATAATTTTTTTTCATGTTTCCTGCCTTGTTTTCAGAAACACAAACGAGGGCAGACTGTAATCAGATTTGCAAATCCCTTAAAGAGTGAAAGTGCTATAATGTATTCCCTTACTTATATTTTTAAAATAAAACACTTAAAAAGTAAGACGAGTAATTATATTTGCATGTACAACCTATAAGACATCGGCCCAAATTACACGATTCTCCTGCCCAAATTACACGATCTCGGCCCAAATGACACGGAATCATTATTTACTTAAACATAATTTTTTAAACAATTTTTGGAAATTATTATAAGACGTAGTTATCATAAAAGCAACCCGTTTTGTGTACCATTCATAATTTATAAAATTTATAATTTTCTAAATATAACACAGCTCTACAAAAAAAATGTTGCACTGGATATCTCAGCGAATTTCTATGTTTTCAAATACACAGTTTACGAATATATTCATGAAAGTGCTGAATGTGCTCTAATTTTTATGATTTTTGCGTATCTTATATCTAAAACAGTAAACGGCTTGTTACTAATAAAATTTATATTTTCAGTCATGATTTGATTTCTGCGCATTTTTTTTCGCGTATACAAACATCACGTGATCCCCATTCTCACACCCCTCACTCCGAACATCGGCCGTGATCTCAGTTATTTGACAAAATTAAAGTACTCACGACGTAATCTGGATATGACAAAACAATTCATCAAAGCGTTGGACAAGGAAGGAAAATGTTTCAAATACATTTGTAGAAAAATTCCTACGCTCAGTATGTAAAAGTTAAAAGACGGACTATTTGATGACCCTCAAATTCGGCAATTGATGAATGATGCAAATTTCATCAAAGTTATGTCTGTTCCGGGAGTGAAGCTTGGAAGGGTTTTGTATTGGTAGTAGAAAATTTCCTAGGTAACTATAAAGCACCAAATTATAAAGAAATTGGGCAAAACATGTTGATAAGCTTCAAGATTCTGGGAGCAAATATGAGTATAAAGTTACACTTTCACCACAGTCACCTGGATAGATTTCCGGATAATTTAGGAAATTATAGCGACGAACAGGCAGTGCACTTTCACTAGGATCTAAAAGTAATGGAGGAAAGGTGTCAGGGTAGATGGGACCGTCATATGATGGCAGACTACTGCTGGTCTTTAAAAAGAGATTGTCCCCTAAAAATGATAGAAGAAAATCTTATAAAAGGCGTTTCACTGAAGTATTACAAGTATATTTTTCTTTCTATTTACATCAGTGCTTACTAAATTCCTAGGTATTGGCTCAAGTTTCCAACAACTACTGCACATTTTAATTTCATTTTACTTTCACGGAATAATATTTTTTTAATACCAACTATCACTTAAAACCTATTTTAAACATTTTGTAAATATTTTTCCATTATGTTTTAATAGAATATTTAACAGTACGTACCGTTTGGAGTAGCAGCTATATTGTTTTTTCCAGCCATTAACTTTCTTTCTTCGAATGCACCCAATATGTACATCAGAATCTCATAAATTACTGTTTACTCTACCTATTTTTGGGCGTTGCATTCTTTTACATGTTAGATTACTTAAATTGCGTTAGGTTAGCTTTTAGATTTGGACCTAATTATACTTTATATCATATTATACAAAGATCGTTGTGTATGTTTGCAGCATTGTGTAATTTAAAATTGTATCCATTTTTATCTGATGGCGCATGCGCGTGGTGTCTGCATCGGATTTGGAAACATTTTAGCGGTAGTTGTTGGAAACTTCATCCTTTGATTTTTGTTACTTATTCAAATTTTTCCTCATTTCTTGTTAAGTTTTCATTACCATTGAACAATGTATTTCTAGGTGTGACCAGTATATTTAATTTTATTGAAGGACGAAATTTGTGGAGGATAAAATTGTAATAAATTAAGAAAAATGTTATTTATCTTTTGATCTTCTTCTTCACTTCACGGGCTAGGCAAATTTCCTGTTACGCCTCACAGTTGTTCTGTCCATCTTTTCACTGACCTTCCTACATTCCTTGAACCTCTTGGCTTGTAGCTAATGCTGCGATTGGTAATCTTGTTACGTTCATTCTTTCTACATGTTTAAACAGTTTATCTCTACATATTTTGATTTTATCATTCAATGGATATATATTTAACTCTTTTATTATATATTCATTCTTTATCCGATCCAATCTTGTGCAGCCTTTTGTTCTTCTAAGGACGTTCATTTCTACGCTTTATAATCTACTTTGTAATTTTTTGGTCATCACTCAAGTTTCACGCCCATAAAGTAATTCAGGAACTGCCAACGTTTTATAAAACTTCAATCTAGTATCTCTTCTTGATTTGTTCATTGATTTTTATGTATCGATCCGCATATCATTTGAAATTTCGACAGTTTCATATTTATGTCTCTTTCAGTTTTTTTTTGTATTTCTAGTAAAATAACAACCCAAATAATTAAAATTTGTTACTTGTTCCAGAGGTTTGTTGTCTATTATGATTTTTGATCTTACATGTTCATTTCCCCAAAATGCCATAATTTTTGTTTTTTCTTTTAATATTTTAAATTATATTCTAGGCATAACTGATTTAATTGATGTAAAGAAAAATGCAAATTATTTTAATTTTCTTAAGTAATAACCACATCGTCAGCATACATTAAAATGTTTCATATTTTAAAACGGTCCGTTCTTACACCTACATTAACATTACTTATCCAATTTTTTATTATTGATTTCGTACATCTCATTGATGGATAAGTAATCATATTTGAAGAGAAAAATTATACGCTCAGACCGGGACCTGAACCCGGGACCCTTGGTTCTCTAGACCAAGTGCTCTACCAACTGAGCTACCTGAGCAAGTACCGATCTAAACGCAAATCTTTCTCTATATACATTGTAATTCCCATCCACCAAATGCTGTGTAGCCATGCTTCTATCTTGCAAATGGCGGCTCCTTTATTAAGAAGACATATTTGGGAATTATACATTACAGCCAGTACGGCTTTTTCCAAGTATGTCTTCTTAATAAAGGAGCCGCCATTTGCAAGATAGAAGCATGGCTACACAGCATTTGGTGGATGGGAATTACAATGTATATAGAGAAAGATTTGCGTTTAGATCGGTACTTGCTCAGGTAGCTCAGTTGGTAGAGCACTTGGTCTAGAGAACCAAGGGTCCCGGGTTCAGGTCCCGGTCTGAGCGTATAATTTTTCTCTTCAAATATGATTACTTATCCAATTTTGGATAATGTTATTAATATATAAATTAAGAAGATTAGGTGATAAACTACACGCTTGTCTTACACCTCTATTTATTAAAATAGCTTGGGTCTGTGATGTGCCTATTTTTATTATTATTTGAGATTTTACATACAATTTTTTATCACATAAATTATTTTTTTCATCTTCTGATTTACTTCGAAATTTTGGAAACGGGTTGATGGAAAGTTAATTAATAAATAATAATTATTAATACAGTTATAATTCTCATTGCGTCATTGTATCTGCATAGAGTTGATGCGATGAGGTGGCACCCGAAGAGTCGCTCAACTCCAGACCTGATTGCTGCAGAGGTCACTGGAAAGTAGGCCGGTGTTTTACAGTCTGGTTTTACCTTGCTCAGATTTTACGACTCTCTCGCGTGCTCACACGCCTACTTCCCATAAATGCAACCATTGCTTTGTCCTTAATCCATGTCTCCGAGAAAAATAATTTTTCTTCGCCCCTTGTTCGTTATTGTTTCTCTCGACGAAATCAGCTTGCTTGGTCAATTTTAATTGTTTCTATGCTTATAATTGACTACGTGAAACTAGAAAAAATACTGATTGGGGATTATTAAAGTAGACACGGAACGCCATAAAACAAATAGTTGGTTATAGGTTAGTGTAATATATTTTATTTAAGAGTCCATAAATGTGCTATGGATATATAAGGTAAAGTGATCTCACTACAAGCCTTAGGTGGCCCTTTGGGTAGTAAGGAAGTTAGTATAAGACTCCCATTCTTCTATACAACCAGCACTTGATGTCAGTCGAGTTGTCAGCCCTGCGTGACGGCCGCCTTTGTCCCCAGAACAAGTGTCTGTTAATCATTTTAGTTAGAGATTGAGCTGACGTCAGAATGTTTTGGTCAGTTTCTCTAACACCACAAATCAGAATCTATATATTGATACGTGAAGAAAAAAAAAATGTGTACCCCTTTTTAAGCAGATTGCGCGCACGGAGGAGTGTGATATTTGGCATAATTAAAGTTCATATAGAGAAGGAGTGCAGAAAAATAAAATTTATGCATAATATGTGTTACAAATAAATTAAATTAAACAAGATAAAGTAAATTGTCTCTAAGGAATGTATGTGTATTAATCATTCATTTGTGTACTAATTCATTTGTTTACGTTCATACTGGAAGTGCATTGTTGTAAAAAGAAAATTGAGCAGCAGCAATATGAATAGACTTACGGTCGCGTATTTATTATTAGTGGTTTAAAAAAGTTAGTACATTTTATTACTTAAATTTAAATTAACCCCTGTCTAAACTTGGTTTCAGTAATTCCATTAATTTTTTTTATAATTAGATATTCGCACCTAACGGGCTTCCTATATAAAACCGGACCGGCCTTACGGAGTTTCACCCGGCACGCAGTGCTGTCTTTTCCTCCCGCAATTCACCCTGCCTGCCACCCGTCCTTGAACTGTTTCTAACCTTATAGAAAATGCTGAAAATGTTGTCCTCTCGCAGTTAAACAGGCATTATACCGAGTAAACACATTTAGATTGACACACTGTAGTTCGGGCACTGTCAAGTTTCTGATTTCATTTCTTATGTTGTTCTTCAGTTCTTCCAATGTGTGCGGATTTGTTTTGTACACTTTGTCTTTCAGGCTACCCCACAAATAAAAATCACACACTGTTAGATCTGGGGAGCGAGTGCTTCTTATTTTGTACTGAACCAGTGGTCTCAAATTTAGTCACAAGATCGTGGATTGTCGATCTGGAAGGAGGTAATTGTCCAGGGAAGTTCCGAATAAATTCCTCGCGAACGCGACGAGCTGATTCGTATTTATAATAACATTTACACACATAAATGCGCTGCTCTAATGTCAGCTGACGTCTCATCTTGTCGAACGATAGTAAACTGACTAGTTCAAGGACGAGCGGCTGGCAGAGTGAAATGCGGACGAGGAGAGAGCGCTGCCTGATGGGTGAAACCCCGTGAGGCCGGTCCGGGTTTATATTGGAAGCCCGGTACTTCCATTATGCCTCGTCATAGAACATTGACGTTTCGGAGTGAGAGACAAAGAAGGGATATATATTCCCGTACACATAATAATAGGTCAAATGCAAATTTAAAGAGTATAAATAGTAGGCCCTATACAAATGTTAAATGACGCGTTGTTTTTTTTTAAATATGGCTTAACCAAGCTATACCATATATTTCCTATCGTTCGTATTTTTAAAATATAAAATTAATGCATAAAGACGTATTTGTGACAAAGTTAAAAATTTAATGAAATGTGGTCGAATTTCGATCGTTGGGCGACCACTAGTTGTTATTAAACTGCCTAAATAATTACAATCACAATATTATATCTTCTCTCATAATTAATAAATTTAATGGAAATCAACTTAAAAGTAACAATGATTCTCTGAGAGACATTTCAAGCTAGATTTCTGCATGAAATGGATGACAGTTCCCTTATGATAATTGAAAGATTGAAATTTATAAAACGATAATTTTCCTTCAGTACGCTATGGAAGTGAATACAGTAATTTATATCATCTAAACATTGCCACATATATTAAATCCAGGAATTTGATATGGGCAGATCATGAATAGAGTCCAGATGTTAGGCACTTAAAAAGTTCAAAATAGGCAGATAAAAAGGCACTAAAAATCATTAATATAGGCACTCAAAAAATCTAAATAGGCTCTTACAATAAATGGACTAAAACATACAATTTTCCAGTCTTACGTAAAGAATATAAACATATGCTATCAATAGCATACGAAGATATCAGAGATGATTTTGGATCTTGTTTTGTCTCTTTACAAAGAGCATACTTATGTTTTGCAGTGTGTACGTGCTGCGAAACATGGCATCTCTTCGCGCAATTCACTGATATTTTACACACTTGGTAAAACAATGTCACTTGAGAATATTTCCGCATCAAATTATTTCACGAAATTGGTCAGTTTGTCTTTTACTGTTTTGCTGTTGTCCGTTGTTTAGGCATCGTGAAACAACTGTTCTAAAGGGATAAAAAGCCACATACCCTTGTCTCACAACTTTGTCTTTGAAGCACCTGTCTGTGAACAAGGGCTACAGACTGAATTCAGTGTTACCAACATCAAACATATTAGATATGTGTCATGACGTTTGTCCATTTCAGTTAATTTCGTTGAAATACTAAGTTAAATTCGAGAAAAATGGCAAATAGGCATTGTAAGCTGAAATAGGCATTTATAGGCAAAATGAACTTCATGGAAAACAACTCTAGGGTCGTCGGTATGAACGTATATGAAATCACTTTTACAATACCTATAATAAATAACTGTAGGCATTTTCCCTAACATCCGGTCTCTAGTCATAACGATAATATTAACGCTTTCAAAATTTGTATTGGGAGAGCCTTATGGAAAACATTATTAGGAACGGTGAAGCATAAGTGGGGGGATAATATTCTCATGGATCTTAGAGAAACTGGGTAAATATAAAATATAAAATGGGTTAAACCGACTAAGAATGGAGAGCAGTATAACTTACCAGTTAACAGTGCGGAAAGTATATAGTAGTAATTATTTATTTTTCTGTTTCTTTAACAGTCCACCACTGTGGTCTCGAGGTAGCGTGCTGCCTTCTCACGCAGCGGGCCCAAGTTCGATCCTCAGTTGGGGCAAGTTTCCTGGGTCATGTTTGGTTTTTTGGGGGGAAATTTTAAGGTCCAAATGGTCCCCGAACACCATCGGCCCATTATCATAATCATGCTCATATTTGCTCATTAGAATAAGTTTGGGTTTAAGACCTTTCCTGGCTCATCATTATCATCATCTTCATTACCTATCGTGCGTCATCGGGGTAGCGAACTCTGCCTTTCATGCTCCCCAACCTCAGAAGTGAGTGACAATAACGTTGATGACAGGAGAGGACACCAGAAATGCCGTAACATAACTTGATGACATTGAATATAAAAAAAAATTGTTTAGTATGGCGTGGTTAAGCATCTATGTATTTTTCTTCCACTCAATCAGAACGGACATCTACATAATGTTAAAATAAGGCAATTGGAATTAAATGTTGAATATCATCTTAATTTTACGTAACTCCTTGTTCAGTTTGTACTAGCCTTGTTTGATTATTTGCCTTGTACTCACACTGATGTTTTCCACTATACGTATATTTTCAGTTACATTTATTTTGTTTTATATCTGTTGAATTATCATTTTAATGATTCTACTTCGGTCTCAAGTTAAAACGTATTTTTGCAGTCCCGGTAAATGCATGGCTAGCGCTTAACCTACGGATGCCGTAAGTCATAAAGATTGTATTTTTTACATTGTCTTTAACTACACAAGGCACTTGCGTCTCAATTGAAATTCAAGCAGAAAAGGCCAACCTGACTTCTCCCAGAAGTTTCTTATTTCAGGATTTACTTGGAATTCCGAAGTGTAGTTGGTTAAGGCAATACGTTACAACCTGAAAGTTCGGAGGATTAAGTCCGTGTGGGGTCAAATTTTTAACCCTTGAATTGGCAAGACACTAATTTCTCCTGCCAGTTATTTAAATGTGGTGGACCGCAGTGAAAAAAAAATCATAGATAACTGTTATTATTAGGTATATTGGGTAATTTGACATACATATAAGTAATTTCAACTCGTTCGTTTTATTCTGTTGTATTAAAAATATTAAATAAGTAAAGTACGTAAAGTAAAGTGATCCCACAACAGACCCGGAGGCCCTTGGAAGTAAATTAAACTAATTGATATATCCTTTAGGATATATTGTCAATTTTAGGGTTAAATTGCCCCAAACATTCTGGCGGCACCAAGGCCCTAGGGGCGATCCAGTCTCTAACGGAAATTCACATGTTGTGGGGGTAAAGGCTCGCGTTAATGAGGGCTGACAATCCGGCTTATATCCAGTGCCGATTGCATAGAAAGCTGGGAATCTTAACCTCCTACTACCCTAAGGGCCTTCCAAGGCCTATAGTGGGATCATTTTACCTTTTATTCCTTGTACTTTTTTTACGTGACCAACTCATGCGTTAGTGGTCAGAGTTTCTGACTACAGTTCACGAGGTCCCGGGTTTAATTTCCGGTCAGATCATAGACATTTTTCCATACAGGGAATTATTCTATGGTTGCCCATGGTTTGAAATTTCGGTTAAGTTTAGGTTAGTAATTTTCCTGACACTTCATTATTATTTATCACCCACCATATCACCGGGTTAACGTGACTGCGCCTTCCAGGTGTCCCAACCTTATAAATAGATTACAATTCCATCAATGTCATGACAGAAAGCCTGAAATGTCATAAAAGACAACCTGGTGGTTTTGGGAAAAAAAAAGAAACTTTTTGATGTGCCTAAGTCTATATCCTATGTCTTTATTTACCTTCCGAAGAAAAGATTTCTCAGGACTATTCGTCTTTAAAAATACATCTATCCCAGCCGAATTTTGAACCCGCAGATCTCTGAATTGGAAGTGAACTTGGTAATCTGTAATCTTCTAGACAGATCTCAACCTTCCATGATAATCTTTGGTACCTAATTCGAAAACATTCACAATGCTAATTAAGAATTTTTGTAGCGCCGTGCATATGCGGCATTTTCTCTGACGTCCATGTATTCCCGGCAGTCTATTCTACCTTTAGGAGATCTTGATGTATGCAATCACATTTCCATCCTTAGATTAGAATTAGAATTGCTGTAGGGAAGATTTCTCAGGTCTGATTGTGGGAGAGCGTCGTGTTGCGATCTTTTAGGAGCGGTCGAGTGCGAAGTGAAAACATTCAATTTTTTAGTACAGTAATATAATTGAAGTCCTGCGCCGTAGCCGAGTGGTTAAGGAAAGATGCCTTGGCGCAGAACTACGGGATTTGCGCTGGTTCGGGTCTCTCTGGGGGAATAAATTTTCTCATTGAATTTCAGACAATATGGGACCCAACTTGTTCAGCCAGCATCGTAAGGCATTTCTGTAGCTACAATAAGTAGCGTCTCCAGGTTAAGAAACAAAAACAGCTAAACAGCTGGAGGACCCGACATGCTGACCACATGTCACCCCTACATTAGCTGGATGATCGTCTACCTCTGTGATTCAAATATGTGTAGGTCATGGGTCTTCTAGGCCTCTCGCGCCATGGAGTTTAAAAGGAATTTGGGAGATTACAAAATTGGAGATAAACGAAGAAATATATATTATTAATAATGAGAATTTTTATTTTTTATTTGTTTCTCATCTTCAATTGTATTTTATAATAGGTTATCTTAGTTAAGTAGCCTTATAGTGCATTTACTTTGAGCGGGGGTCCTGCTATGCGTATGCGTATGTTTCTGTGCGTACGTGTGTTTTATTTTATACTTTTTTTATGTATGGAGTAGGTACGTAAATACTACAGCCATGTATTTACTTGTGTACATATTCTTATATTTTTCTTCTTTTTATTCATACACCAGGAATATGCACATACGGCCAAATAGAGCCATTCGCAATGTAATTGAAGATATATGTATTTTTATATTCGAAAATAATTTCCACAACTACTAATATTGCTATTGTAATTTCTATTGTTCTTCCATAATATCTTCCTTAAACTAGACTCCTCATCTTCTTCTCTTTCGTTCCTGGACTTAACGTTTCAAATTAATATAAATATATATATATGGAATGATAAGAAAAATAAATGCCTGGACGGGATTCGAACCCGGATCTCTGAGTCTGTACCTCAGTGTGATATTCATTACACTACCAGGCGAATCCAATTCAAACACTTATTTTTCTTATATATGTATTATACTCTCTATTATTACTAGATGTCGCGAGAACTCGGTCTTCACCGCCATCTAGCAGCTGACTATATCAAGTAAGCAAATTAAAGAGAATATTTTTACCTTATAGCAGTGACGCTATATATATATATATATATATATATATATATATATATAGAGAAGAGAAAGATGTTGACTCCAAAATAAATAAATTTCAGACGGTGTTTGGAACAATACAGAGAACATTCAAAAATAAAATTAGAAAAGAAACCAAGTTAAAAATGTATAATTTTATGGCAGTTCCCACAATATTGTATGGATGTGAAACTTGGGCTCCAGTGAAGAAACAGAAGGATATAATACAGACGGCGGAGATGAGATTCCTAAGACAAGTAAAAGGATGTACAAGACTTGATAGAATAAGAAATGAGGATATAAGAGAAGAATTGAAGGTACAACCTTTATTGGATAAGGTCACGAATTACAGACAGAAATGGATTGATCATATGGATGGAATGAGTAAGGAGAGATATCCATTGTTAGCGAGAAATTATCAAGCAAGAGGAAGACGTGATGTTGGAAGACCTAGAAGACGTTGGGTGATGCATTATGAAGTCGGAACGGGCAATTGCCTAATCCCTGGAGTGATGATATATATATATATATATATATATATATATATGTGTGTGTGTGTGTGTGTGTATTTTCAGATACACCCAAAGTAACCCAAGTAATGTGAATCGTAGGTTGTGGAAAAAGTAACGGATCGAGATGTAGAAGGTTGTCGATATACAGAAAAAATCATAAAACTAAAGACCACTCCTTCCTAAGACAAGTAAAATAAAGGTATTGTATTTTTTTATTGTTTCCATGAACTCTCGAAACACTGCAACTCCACGGTCGTCGATTGTAAAAACAAATCTTTAAATCACTGCTACGGTTTTATAATATTTAATTTTCCTTTTAATTTAGTTTTTAGTTTTTTTACGTATAAATATAATACAGTATTAAAAAAACACAAGAATGGAAACAAAACTTGAATTTTATAAACGTAACGACAACGGGGTTAGATTAGTCACATTTGCCACATCAAAGAATCTCGTTGTTAAGAGCACAACATTTCAGCATAAGGATATTCATAAATACACCTGGACGTCCCCAGATGGAGAAACTCGGAACCAGATAGATCATGTATTAGTGGATAAACGCTGGCACAGTAGCATCATTGATGTTAGATCAGTTAGAGGGACAGACTGCAATTCAGATCATCATCTGGTCAGGGTGAAAATCAGACAACGGCTATCGCTTATGAGAGGAACAAACGCTAAAGATGATTCTGTAAAATATGAATTAAAAAACTTGAAAAATGATGAAATGCGGCAAGAATACCAAATCAAAATTGCTAATAGATTTGAAGTACTGGAATCTTCAGATGACAATGTGGCAAACGAAGAAGAAACTGATATAAATAAAGAATGGGAGGCTATAAGAGATACTATTAAATTGTCAGCATCAGAAAGCATTGGTTGTTTAAAAAAGAGGCAAAACAAGAAATGGTTTGATGAGGAATGTGCCGACATTGTAAAGAAAAGAAAGCTAGCAAAAATGAAATGGTTACACGAGCCAAATGAGGTAAATTTAGAGCAATTGGGTAGTGTTAGACGGGAAACCACCAAGTTACTAAAGAGTAAGGGAATAAGAGGGAATATTTGAGAGAGAAGATTAATGATCTTGAAATGAATGCAAAAAATAGGAACATTAGAGAATTATATCAGGGAATTAGTATAGAGAAGAAAGGGTTTCAGGCTAGAACAAACATAATTCGGAATGAAAATGGGGATATGATTGCAGATTCCAAGAGTATATTAAATAGATGGAAAAGTTATTTTAATCAGCTATTAAATGTACATACAGAACAGGACATTGAGGAGGATAAGTTACAGACAGCAGAAATGCTAGTCGCAGAGCCAAGTGCATTAGAGGTTGAAATGGCAATTGAAAAATTGAAGATGTATAAAGCATCAGGTTCAGATGAGATCCCAGCAGAACTGATAAAATCAGGGGGAGAAAAATTGATGGACAAGATACGCTGGTTGCTTAGTATGATTTGGGAAAAAGAAGCTCTTCCAGATGAATGGAAGGAATCAATTATCGTACCAATTTATAAGAAAGGAGATAAAACTGATTGCAACAACTATAGGGGCATCTCATTACTTTCAACTTCGTACAAAATTCTAACAAATATATTAGTAAGCAGACTTACTCCCTATATTGATGACATTCTAGGAGATCATCAATGTGCATTTAGAAGAAACAGGTCTACAACAGATCAGATTTTTAGTATAAGACAGATTTTAGAAAAGAAATGGGAATATAATGGTACTGTACATCAACTATATGTAGACTTCAAAAAAGCATATGATTCAATTAAGAGGGAGAAGTTATATAGTATCCTGCTGGAGTTTGGAATTCCTAAAAAGTTAGTTAGACTTATACGAATGTGTCTAAATGGCTCAACGAGTAGGGTGCGTGTAGGCAAACAGTTTTCAGACACTTTTGAAATCCAGAATGGGTTAAAGCAAGGAGATGCACTATCTCCTCTACTATTTAATTTTGTACTAGAGCATGCCATTAAATCTTTAGAGAATGAGGAAGGCTTACAACTCAATGGTATTAATAAGCTGTTAGTTTATGCTGATGATGTAGTACTACTGGCCGATAGCGAGGAGATACTAAAGGCCAACACGCACACACTATTGAGTAACACTAAGAAATTAGGACTGGAAGTAAATATCAGTAAAACTAAATATATGGTCACACGTAGAAATACATTATATAATGGAAATGGACAGCTAATGACAAATGAGGGAAATTTTGAGGAATTGGCTGAATTCAAATACCTAGGAACAATAATCACAAATAGGAATGAGATGCACAAAGAAATTAAACATAGGCTCAATTCTGGAAATGCATGCTATTATGCATTGCAGAGACTTTTGATGTCCCAACTCCTTTCAAAAAACGTTAAGCTGAAAATATATAAAACTATTATTCTACCAGTTATATTATATGGGTGCGAAACATGGACTCTTACTTTAAGGGAGGAAAGGAGATTACGAGTATTTGAGAATAAAGTTCTTAGGAAAATTTTTGGACCAAAGAGAGATGAACACACAGGTGAATGGAGAAGACTACATAACAATGAACTACATGGTCTTTATAGGAAGCCAGATATAATAAGAACAGTTAAGTCCCGTAGACTGCGATGGGCAGGACATGTTGCGCGTATGGGGAATGAAAGACGTGCATGGAAACTTCTTGTAGGAAAGCCAAAAGGAAAACGCCCAGTTGGTAGACCAAAAATGAGATGGGAGAACAACATTAACTATGATTTGAGGGAAGTAGATTATACAGGGAATGATTGGAAAGCATTAGCTCAGGATAGGGATGTATGGAGAGCTTATGTCCGTGCGGCCATGAACCTACGGGTTCGATAGTGCCAGTGAGTAAGTAAGTAAGTGGCAGTCCCCTTACTATTGTTTGATAGTGAATTTTGGGTTTTAGAAGTGTAGCTGGCTGCAAACTTGTAGATAAAAGAAGAAGCGAAGATATTAGAAATGAGCTAAATATTTTTAAACTTTTAGATAAAATAAAATAATCTAGAAAAAACTGGAAAGAACATGTTCAAAGAATGAAAGATGATCGGATTCCAAAAAATATACTTAGTTACAAACCAAGAGGAGACAGGAATATTGGTAGACCGAAAAAGAGGTGGATTCAAATTTTTGAATGAGAATCTATGAGACCGAAACAAGCCACATGGGCTTAATGCGTGATTGTTGTTGATGATGGTATAATACAATTCTGATCTGAGGTGGAAATGTAAAACCACCTACTCCGTGTGGAATCGAACCTGGGAGGCCGGATTGAAAAGTACGAGGCGTGCTTTTGAAGTAAGTTCCGATTGAGGGTCTTTCCACTTTTCAGCGGTTGCCCTTTTTACCAGCCTGCAGCTGGCCCTTCACATCCACATGTGTCAATCACAGAAGTAGATGATCAACAGCCAGTGTAGGGGTGACATGTGGTTAGCATGTCGAGTCCCCCAGCCGTTATAGCTTGTTCCTCAACCTGGAGCCGCTACTTATTGTAGCTACCCAATTGCCTCACGATGCTGGGTGGGCACCGGTCCAATACTGGCCGAAATACCATGAGAAAATTTGTTCCCCCATGGAGACTCGAACCAGCGTAAGTCCCGTAGCTCTGCGCCAAAGCTTCCTACCTTAACCGCTCGGCTACGGCGCGGGACTAAAGTAAGTTACGTTTTCAATTATATCCGTTGCATCGCAGAAATCGTAATTTTTCGCATTCGTGTTTTCTTCTTCAGTCCTCAGGCAAGCTGGACATGCAGTTTCAGAGATTTAGAATGTGTGTGTGGTCAGTTGAAATGTTTAAAGTGATCGAGCGCCCCGCCGACTGTGAGATGCGGTCTGTTATCCATTTCTTGTAAGCGAGAAACATCAAACCAGCTAGCACTCATCGTGAACTTAGTAAGGTGTATGATGAAGATGCCATTAGTGATGGACTGGTCAGGAGATGGGTTAAGAAGATCAAGAGGGCCGCGTCTCTGTGCACGACGAACAGCATACCGGTCGGCCATCATTTATCAATGACGATTTGGTGCGTGCTGTCGATGAAAAGATTCTTCCTGCACCTCAAGACATTCCTCGGTGGCTATGTTTTTATGCCGACGATGAAGTGAAATGGCAGTGCGGGAGTGGTTCGTATCGCAGGCGGGCGATTCTACAATGCGGGATAGAAAAACTTGTGCCCCGACTCGATAAATGTCTCAATAATGGTGGAAATTATGTTGACTATTTAACCCATGCCCCAAATGGGAGTCAATGACCAATCACGTTTCAATGATTTCTGTTTTACAACCAATCAGAGTCGTGTTTCACCAAATATTTATCAGTGTTATATTTACCATATTAAAGAAAGCTCCTCCTTTTTAATATTCTGAACAGGTCTGACCATTATTTTGCAGTGACTGAGCCTATAACAAATACGGCTACCAGATTGTATATATAGTGCATAGATGTCAACACATAGCGCTTGCAGGAGTTAATATAAAAGCATTTGTAGCAATTTATTATACCACCAAAAAAGAAACCACTGTTTGCACTTTATTAAATGTATTTTTTCCCAGGAAATAATCCAGAAAAATATAATTGTCATATTTACATCATACGACATCAGAAATGAATTAATATACAGTTTGATGTTTCATTTTTTCTCCACTAGAGAGCATTCTTACAATATTGCGTTCATTTGGCAAAAATAGTATGATCTGGTTGCAGTGATAAACAAAAGAAGCAGATGAAGCGTACTATCGTTTCTCATTTGTTTTCAAACATCGCCGTTTACATTAAATATATAAATATTTTAAAATAACTATAGTAAAATAATGATTTGTGTGTAAACAGCGTAATTTTATTCGTTAAATAGTCCTAACAAATGCCACTCTTGATTACCAAATTCTCTAGATAAATTGGAAATCACTCGTGGCATTACTTATGAAAAGTAATTGAAGTGTGGGGGAATAAAATGCAACAAAAATGGTTTGTAAATATATTCCCGTTTAATTGCTAAATCCTTTTGGAACTTACTTTAGAAACACGCCTCGTATGCACTCTACCGACATCGATAGACGACGGATAGAAAATGGCAAGTATCACATGTGTGATTATGATGGTGAGATGATTTTTTAGTGAATACTTGGGCATTCATTTTCAGATATTACGATTTATAGTCCTCTATGGTTCAGAGGTGTGTTGGTTTAAACCATGTCATGATCGATTTTTTTTTACTTACTTAATACAGGCTTTCCACTTTACAACAGTTTGCCCTTGATTCCTGCTTTCCAGAGATTCCTATCTTCCCATTGACCATCCTCCATACCCCTCTTCATCATGGCATCATATATTCCCTCATACCATCTTCTTCTACTTCTCCCCCTCTTCCTTCTGCCTGGTACCATCCAATCCAACACCTGTTTAGGCCACTGGTCTTCCGACATCCGTTGTACATGTCCATACCACTGTAGAGCTCTCTTTGTTATCCTATCGATAACAGTTTCTTCTGCATCCATTTCTTGTCTGATATATGTATTTCGAATATGTTGTAGCCTGGATATTCTCATACTTCTCCGTAATCCATCCATTTCTGTCGCCAAGATTCTTTTGTGCATCCTGTCATTTATTGTCCAGCTTTCTGATCCATATGTAAGTATACTTTCTATTATTGTCTGTATAATCTCTTTTTTTGTTTTTCTTGTCAAATTTCTATTCCATAAAAGACCATTCAGGGATCTAATTGCCTTCCTTGCACGAATTTTTTTCAGGGCGTAAAAATTCGGCGTAGAAATGCTTCCTTCGAAATGGAAGTAAATCAATGGGTCATGGAGGTAAAAGAACCGTATGTCTAGGAGCAAAATTTGTTGGTCTCTGAATTAAGAAGCAAGTTATCTTAGCCAGTAAAAAGTCTTTGGACTGAATGCATCTATCAATACTTTGCGCTAAGTTTCTTAATATAGGGTCTATGTACTGGAATCGAAATTGAAGCCAATGCGTTCGAAGTAACGATCGTACCCTTAGAGAACAGGTATGGACGTACACTCAGGTGATAAAAAAGCTTTTTGAGAAACAAGTACTGGCGATTTGTACATACGCAACACTGCTGTTTACATTTATGCTTTTTGGTAGTGCTGAATGGGGACACGCCGTAGCGTAGTGGTTAAGGCACCGAGCTACAGCCTGAGGGTCGAGGGTTCAAGTCCCGTTGGGGTCAGGATTTTTAAACTGACCCAAATCCTCTGGCGGCACTATGACCCTGGGATCGACTCAACCTCTAACGGAAATGAGTACCAGACGCTTATTCTGGGGGCAAAGGCGGCCGTCATGCAGGGCTGACAACCCGGCTGACGTAAAGTGCTGATTGTCTAGAAAAAGTGGGAGCCTTAACTTCCTACTACCCCAAGGGCCTCCGGGCCTGTTGTGGGATCACTTTACTGGTAGTTCTGAATTGGAAAAAGTATTACGAGTATTTGAGAATAAAGTTCTTAGGGAAATGTTTGGTCCGAAGAGAGATGGACAGACAGGTGAATGGAGAAGACTTCATAACAGTGAACTACATGGTCTTTATAGGAAGCCAGGTATAATAAGAACAGCTAAGACTCATGGACTGCGAGGGGCAAGACATATGGCACGAATGGGGAATGAAAGGCGTACATGGAAGCTTTTTGTAGGAAAACCAGAGGGTAAACGCCCAGTTGGTAGACCAAGAATGAGATGGGAGAGTAACATTAACTACGGTTTGAGGGAAGTAGATTACACAGGGGATGATGGAAAATATTAATTCAGGATAGGGATGTATGGAGAGCTTAGGTCCGCGTGGCCATGAACCTACGGGTTCGATAGTGCCAGTGAGTTAGTTAGTTAGGTAGTTCTGATTTAAGTACCCTCTGATATAGTTGCTGGCCTTTAATTAGATTGAGCTCTTGGCGAAAAACCAGAACGAGTTCTGACTAATGTGTAAACGTAAATTGAAAGGGTTTGAAATCGATAATTTTTCCAAGAAATCTTTATATAATCATTATATTAATAGATACATTTAAAAATCGTGTCTGATTTATTCATAACTAGCTAGTACCCGGCGTGTGCTGCTACGGCTATATAAATGAAAATTAATGTGTTTTGTTTAGTTGAATAAGTAAAAGGAAAAATAATTATAAATTTATATTTTTAGATACCCCGTGCTGGTTACCCGGCGTTGCCCGGGAATCTACTTACCTCGATATTCTTGACATAAATGACCTGAAATACGAAAATCAATGTGTTTTACGTTTAGTTAAATAAGTATAAGAGGAAATTTATATCGTAATTATTTTTAGATACCCCGTGCTGTTTACCCGGCGTTGTCCGGGAATCTACTCATCCCGATCTTCTTGGCATAAAAGCTGAAAGACAAAAATTAATATACTTCATATGATTAGTTGAATGGGGCACGCCGTAGCGTAGTGGTTAAGGCACTGAGCTACAAGCCGGAGGGTCCAGGGTTCAAGTCCCGTTGGGTCAGGATTTTTAAACTGACCCAAACCCTCTAGCGGCACTATAGCCCTGGAGTCGACTCAGCCTGTAACGGAAATGAGTACCAGACGCTTGTTCTGGGGGTAAAGGCGGCCGTCACGCAGGGCTGACAACCCGGCTGACATAAAGTGTCGATTGTCTAGAAAAAAGTGGGGGCCTTAACCTCCTACTACCCCAAGGGCCTCCGGGTCTGTTGTGGGATCACTTTACTTTACTTTACTTACTTTTATGATTAGTTGAATAATTAAATGAAAAATAATTATAAATGTATATCGCAATTATTTTAAGATTTTAAGATGCTGATTACCCGGTGTTGCCCGGGAATCTACTTATCTCGATATTCTTGGCATAAATGAGCTAAAAGACAAAATTCGTTATTGTGAGTATCCGTAAAAGAATACCCGCCATGTGCTGTTATGCTTGAACAGGAATCTACGTACTTGTTTCGATCTTCTTGGCATCAATAAAAGACAAAAATGGTTATTGTGAGTTATCGGTAAGAGATAAACATATGCTGTCGCGGACTTTTTTGTAGAGCTTTTTGAGATATTCAATTCTGTGTACATTAATTTTGTGTATTTGTTATGGTGTAGGACCGTAAGCCATTTAAGCATTCAAAGAGCTACTTTTTTCACGTTTTCCACTACAAAGGGCGATTTTTAATGGTGTAGGAGTTGAGTATCACAACTCTCTTGTAGCCTAATGTTTATCCCAAGAATCTCCTGAACATTTTGCAAAAAAAACCCATCACAATCGGATCAATGGTATGGCCGCGCATAAAGTACGAACAAACAAACAAACATACATTTTTATATATTAGATATAAAAGTCAATATTTGAGTTTTATTGATTCAAGTAAAAATAATGGTCATTCTCTGAGCGATTTTTTTTCAGTTAAAATTATGATTAATTCTTCATCGGACCAGAAAATTCACTCAAAAAATAAAAAATAAAATTGAATAAAAATTAATTTCTTTCTCATGATAATTCTGAAATATTAAATTATATTAAGTTAATACTATTATATTTACCTCTTCCTCCGCCTTTATAATTCTAAGAATGGCTAGGGCTGCTACGTTAGCAAACAAGCTATGTTTTTCCGAGCAATGCTAACAAATCCCCATTTATATAAACAATTCAACGAACAGTTTATTCCTGATTGTCAGTGTATTCACATTGTATATAATCCGTAAGTTGAAGATTATATAGGACGAAATATAAACCTCGTGCATCCGTTAAGCTTTCGATATGAATTACGAAGAAAACACAAGTAAGTCCAAAAAAATTCAAATAAATATTATTGGCCTCTATGTGTGCAACATGAAATTAATTAAAAATATTAAAACCAACGAGAAAATGTAAATTTTGTCAAACTTCATATTTCACATTTTAAGAAATGATCATTATTATTGATAGAAAATATGTTTATCAGTTTATTATCTTTTCGTGTTCACTGCTGTGGTCTCGAGATAGTGTGCTGCCTTGTCACGTAGCGGGTCCGGGTTCGATTCCCTGTCGGGGCAGGCTCCTGGGTGAGGTTCTTTTCGGGTTTTTTCCTCACCTGTATGACAAATGTCAGGCAGCTTAGGGCCCAACGGTCCTCGAAAATCATCAGGCCATCATCATAAACCTTATCATCATCATCATCCTTCGCCGGTGTGGAAAACAACGGGAAGTTACCACACCTATAATTCCCTAGTAAAGCTCCAAGCAAAGCATGGAAATGCTATGATTGCAGTGAAAGATCTGCCCTCGGGCAGAATTACTACTTTTCATCTCTTGATCACAATATAACAATTATTTTAAAAATTACCAGATAAACGTTTCGAACAGATTTATTTTTATTTATTTATTTATTTTTAATTATCGATTTCAAACCCATGGAAATTGTTAAACAAATTGATTATTAAGACTTTTTTTAAAATTATTATTCACTGAGAGTAATTAATATTATAATTACAAAACATAAATAAACGTTATCTCAGTCAAAACATAAATTTATTGTGTCGACGTTTCAATCTCCTGTTGTGAGATTATTTTCAAGACATGGTTGTTTATAAATTTATTGTAATAATACATGTCTTGAAAATAATCTCACAACAGGAGATTGAAACGTCGACACAATAAATTTATGTTTTGACTGAGATAACGTTTATTTTTTTTTTGTAATTATAAAATTGATTATTCGCTGTATGACAACGACATTCGTATAAGAATATTTTCGTTTAACTCATAATTTGTGTTGATCTAACCTCATAGACTATACGATAATAAGGCACATAAACTCCCTCTCCACTTCTCCGTGTTTCTAGTCCACAGTAATACAATATCCATCATTTTAAGGGCTCTGAGTGTGGGCCTACGTAACTTAATATTATGGTTCATGTAATATTCCATCTAGGTCTAGCAGTAATAGCAATGGTAGAATTTTTCTTACAAAGGGATCTATTAACCATTACATGCAAAACCATACCTTGAAATTTTTTCCCAGAGAACCGTTGTGATGCACTAAGGGTCGGTTTCACCAACACAGGTAACTGAATTACGCCAGTTTTCCCTTGTATAACGCATAGCTTAAACTAGCTTAATACAGTCACCTATGTTGGTGAAATCGACCTTAAATGCGTTTTTAACTGTAATGCATTAAAATCCTGTGCAAAATCTCTAATTTAGACTATTAGAAGAGCAATATTACACATGATTTGGTAGATTGGATAACCTTAACTACGTGCCGTTCGCGCTGCATTCCGTTTCACTCCACGCTTACTCAAGCAGGGAGTCCAACTGATCCGTAAAGTGGGTTGACTTCTGGCTTCGATTTGAACCTTGCAGTTAAAAATGGCAGATTTTTTTTTTGGACTCGTCCTTTGTTTATCACAACGCTTCTCTAGGAGAAATTTAAGGGTAGGTTGCGGCATGCGTGGTTGACAGTTCCCTGTTAGAACATAAATTGGTTTCTATAGTACATTAAGTAATCTTATATTCATTGGTTTTTTTTTGGCTCAAGTATAGAAACACTTACCCTTGATTTTTCAGTTTATTATTGTGAATTATAACTCTTCTTCTGTATTTAGTAACATTTTTAAATATTTAAAACAATTTTTATAACTTTATTTGGCTCAACTGCACTTCTACTAGCGCTTGGTTTTTCAGTTACATTGTTGTAAACTATAGCTCTTCTTCTGTATTTACTAACATTATTTAATATTTTAAACTTTTTGAAACAATTTTTATAACATTATTAGACAATTTTGAAATATTTATTTAAATATGCAAATCACAATATTATGACACTGTTAGACAATATTGTGATGCTAACTGCTATTTTCTCCACATAGTATATTACTTAGTCTATGATTTTTCTATCGCTGGTTTGGATTATCGCTGGTTGGATCAGCGTTAGGGAGTGATAAGTAAGTGTACACCCATGTTTAATAAACGTTTGGTAATTTTAATGTTATTAATATATTTTTTAAACATAGATTTGGGGATTTATTGCAAATATTGGCCATTTAAATTTCATAGCGATGGATAGTAATCAAGGATGATAATCGATAAATGGTTCGATTGTGGGTTATCGCTGGCTCTATAAACTCTGGCGCATACGCATTGTTGTTCTATAGGACTTTGAAAATATTTCACGCTAGTTTAAGTGCAGTTTTTCCCTTTATTTTAGAATTTTTAAGTATTTATTCAAATGCACATATTGTGATGGCGACTTGCTATTTTCTCCAGAGAGTATATTATATAGTTGGAACCAGTGGGTTATCGATGGTTGCGATTATTAAGGAGTTTAGAGTAATTGAATTAGGTTAAGTGTGAGTTATTTAGCTTTTAGGTTCATTACATTTTAAATGTGCCTAAATACATAAAAAAAAGAACGGTAATAATCGAAACAACGATAATAATCGATATGTGGTTCGATGGTGGGTTATTGCTGGCTCTATAAACTCTGGCGCATGTGCATTGTTATTCTATAGGACTTTGAAAATATATCAGGTAAGTTAAAGTGGACTCTTTCCGTTTTCTTTAATCAATCTTATTATGTTAGTTGATTTGCGACCACAGTGTCTAGTACCTAGTAATGTTCTACATAAATAGGACAAGTATACCTCCTAAAAAAATTAAGAATAAAATATATGAAAATCAGAATGATTAATAGACCAGCAGTCACATTAAAAACTATTGGTCATCAATGATACTGAAGTTATGAATATTCAGAGTTGCCTCAAGTCCTGAAGGTTGCAGGTTCAAACCCGGTCGGGGTCGATGACTTTATAGGATGGAAAATTCCAAGGGACAAGTCCAGAGACATTTTCAGCCGTGGGTCCCGAGTCTGAAGATTTTCAGATTCGTAAAAGAATCACAAGGTCCGTCGCCGTAGCGTAGTCGGTAGAGTCCTTACCTTCCACTCCGGCGACCCGGGTTCGATTCCCAGCGGGGTGGGAATTAAAAAAATCTCCTCTTTGGGTCTGGGTGTGTGTGCTGTCCCTAATGCTCAACTGAGTGCAAAATTTCCTAATGAAAAAAAAAAAAAGAATCACAAGCCTGAATAGAAAAGCTACAGTGTAAAATTTAACAAATCTTCATCCATCCAAGTAATACTTTAGTTGCCTACTAGATGTCTCATTCATACGATGTGCTAACTACATGTCATTCGTTGACATCTATAGGGAAATAAGTGTAACTAAATTAACTTGGATAAGAAACTCCCGCTAGGGAGCATCCCATGCCGGACGTATGAGGTAAATACATGCATGTTAGTAGATTACTTGGCGTATGTAAGCGGATGCTTCTTTATTGTATCTCGTTGTAGCGAAAGATGACGAAAAATAAATCGATTCACAGTTCAGTAAGCCTTGAAATTGAGTTTATGATCCCGAGAGAATTGTTTGTCATTTCATCTCTGTTAGTCAAGGTAGTTTGATTGCCTTGAACTTCGACCTGCAACCAGCTGGAGATGTTGAAATGCTTCTCGTTAATTATATGTCAATAAAGAAATAGTAAAAATGTACAGTTGTATGTCCTTTTTTTCTAAATTTATTATTACTGATACAAGCGTCGTCCCGCGCCGTAGCCGAGTGGTTAAGGCAGGAAGCCTTGGCGCAGAGCTACGGGACTTGCGCTGGTTCGAGTCTCATGGAATTTCGGCCAGTATGGGACCGGTGCCCACCCAGCATGGTGAGTCATTTGGGTAGCTACAATAAGTAGCGGCTCCGGGTTGAGAAAACCAGCTATAACGGCTTGGGGGACCCGACATGCTGACCACATGTCACACCTACATTGGCTAGATGATCGTCTACCTCTGTGATTAACACATGTGGATGTGAGGCCAGCAGCCGGCTGGTAGACCAAGGACCTTCTAGGCCTGTCGCGCTTGGAGAAGAAGATAACAAGAGTCAAATTCCTTTAAAAAACGTTAAACTGAAAACATATAAAACTACTATTCTACCAGTTACACTATATGAATGCGAAACATGGACTCTTACTTTAAGAGAGGATAAGATATTACGAGTACTTGATAATAAAGTTCTTAGGAACATTTTTGGATCAGAGGGAGATAAACAGACAGGTGAATGGAGAAGATTACCTAACAGTGAACTTGATGGCCATTATAGGAAGCCAGATATAATAATAACAGTTAAGTCTAGACTGCGATGGGCAGGACATGTGGCACGAATGGGGAAATGAAAGACGTGTATATAAGCTTCTTTCAGAAAACCAGAGGGAAAACGCCCAGTCGATAGACCAAGAATGGGATGGGAGAATAACATTAACTATCGTTAGGGGAAGTAGATTATAAGGGAATGATTGGAAAACATTAGCTCAGGATAGGGATGTACGGAGAGCTTATGTCCGCGCGGCCATGAACCTACGGGTTCGATAGTGCCAGAGAGTTAGTTTGAGTTAGTTACTAGAATAAAACAAAGCGCCTGTGTGGCGCAAACGCTTTTGAGTCTCGGTCACTCCATGTGAGTTTCTCGGTGGATGAAACGGAGCCTGGACAGGTTTTCTCGGGGTTTATCCCGTGTTCCGCTGCCACAAATTTCATTCCACCATTTTTCCATACTCATCTCATCCATTTTGTTTCATTTCGTTCATCCGACCCTGTGTCAGTGCGTCAGGATTGGTCGACAGGCACCTTTGTCGTTCACAGACCTCTATGAATATAGGAGCTTCACCTCATCTCATTCCTCGATCCGATCCTGAGTTAGACACAATTTGAGGATATATATATCAGCTCGTGTCGTGGGGGGCAGAGGCTAATTGGAATTTCCGGATCTATTGTCTGGTCAAAAACCCTGATGGAACTGATATTTAACCTCTGGGGTGAATTTCGGTGTAGTCCGGTGGGTCTAACTTAGCCATATCCACTCTCCTCACCTCCACGTTGGGGCCCCTCGGGCGCTTCTGAAGAGCTTTTAAGATTTTCTTCTTCTTCTTCACGGTTTAGGCTTATTTACTAGCCTATTCCGGCTCCAAATTGCTGCTGTTTCCATCTATTCTTTGGTCTTCCCAAACTTCTTCATCGTGGTGAATAGCTGTATGCTGCTTTTGGTATTCTAATCTTAGTCATCCTTGCCAAATATTTTTTCCAGTTTGTTCTGTATTTCTCTATTGTTTAAGATTTTAATATGCAAAAGAAAGAGTGGGGCGTAGAAACAAACGGGAAGCTACCGCAACTATATATCCCTAGTAAAGCTGCAAACATGGCATGATGAGTTTTTCCACGGAAAGAATGCTGAGTTAAGGAATGAGTGGAGAATGCTGAGTTTGCAGTGAAAGACCTGCTCTTGGGCAGAGCACAATGTGATATATATATGTTATAATTAATTTTTTGACATTGAGCAATGCAAACTTTATATATATATATATATATATATATATATCCATCCATAGTAATTCTGCCCGAAGGCAGGTCCTTCACTGCAATCATAGCATTTTCATGCTATGCTTGCAGCTTTACTAGGGAATTGTAGGTGTGGTAGCTTCCCGTTGCTTTCCACACCGGTGAAAGATGATGATGATGAAGATGATAATGATAAGGGTGATGATGATAATGATGGCCATATGATTTCGGGGACCGTTTGGGCCTTAAAGTTTTCCTGACATTTGTCTTACAGGTGAGGAAAAACCCCGATAAAAACCTCACCTAGAAAAACTGCCCCGACCGGGGATCGAACCCGGGCCCGCTGCGTGACAAAGCAGCACGCTACCTCGAGACCACAGCGGTGGATATATATATATATTATATATATATATATATATATATAGAGAGAGAGAGAGAGAGAGAGAGAGAGAGAGAGAGAGAGAGAGAGAGAGAGAGAGAGTAAAATGGTGTTCGTCAAACAGGAATTGCATAAACTAAGCAAATTGCTCAGCAAGTTGAATTTCTTACTTTTTATTACCGAGTACTATAGCAGAAAAATTACATATTGAGTTACACGCGGTAGTTTTGTAATCAGATATAGTAATTTGTTTTGAAAAAAACTTGCAGCTTCTTTATGTGAGTTTTAGCGGCGTGTTCCCATGTGGGGCTTGCATATGTGCCTTAATAGTGCCTTGTAGGTTGTTAGCCCTGTGTTTATTCGAATTTTGTTATGGTTTAAAATAGGGTATAGCAGCTTTAGTGTCCCATACGCTTTGCCTAAGGCATTTTGGATATATTGTTTAAACAGTAGTTTTTTTTTGTCGAGTGTTACGCCTAAATATATGGCTTCGTTTTTCCACTCAACGTTGTGTCCATAAAGCCTTAATTGTGGGGGAATGTTTTGATATTGAGAATACCTTTTTATATAAAGAACTGCTTGGCATTTATCTACGTTTATTTTTATTCTCCATTTTTCCAACCATGGTTCGAGAATATTAATGTTATTTTGAATCTGTCTAGCCGCGTGTATTGTTCCGGTGGATTGACTGGTGATTAGAATGTCATCTGCATCATCATCATCTTCATTGTAGGCCGTCGGCCTGTTTTGCTCTCAGAATTCATCTTCTCATCGTCTTCTAGGACGTCCTACATCTCTATATCCTTGAGGTTGGTACAACAGTGCTTTTTTTTGTTAGCCTAGAAGAGTCCATTCTTAAAATATGTTCATACCATTTTTGTTTATAGTTTTGTATTTTTTCATTTGGATTGAAAATTTTGAGTTCTTGCCTAATTGTTTCATTAGGAATGTGGTCTCTTAGGGTATATCCTGCAACGTATATGAGGAACTTCATCTCTGATGTTTGTAGTAATCCTTTGTTTGATCTATTCATCTGCATACATATATCAGTGTGTGTTGTTACGACTATTGTCGTGTATATATTGATAAGCATAGGTCCTAGTATGCTGCCTTGTGGCACACCACTATATATGGGCCGGAAACCCCGAATAATAAACCCGCCATGAAAACGGGCTAGCAACCCTCTTCAAGGTGTCTTACACATTGCTCGCAGTCCCAAGGATCAATCCTCATTAAAAGGTGAAATAATTTATTTTAAATATTCATTTCTTTTATTTTTGTGTAAATAGTTTTTCTGTTTATTTATTTATTACATAATTATTATACTTAATATTTCAGTATTTTTAACTGGTTGCAGGTAGAATTTTCTCCCCTATTCAGCTAAGTTTTGATTAAAAAAAATATGTATCTTGAATTGGTGCATTAGGTTGGCCTTCTTTCGTTAAGAACGTTAGAATTCCTCCCATGTCGTCTAGGTAATGTATTTCTACATATCAAACACTAACGGTCTTACTAATAAAATTCTCTTATACAGGCTTTCATCAGTTGTTTAATTATACAATATATAAGCCTTATGTAGATCACGTATAATTTCCTTACTAATAAACGTTGTGCCGGAGCTATATAACAAAACAGCAGTTATACACAATACGTCACATATTCGTCATCATAATGACGTCAGAACAATATTACTCGCAGTTTGTAACAGAAATAAAACAACATCAACTAGTGATTAATTGTGTAAGAAATGAATATGGATAAGAATTAACAGAGATTCCCTAATTGAGGAGGTACGGAAAAAATAAGTGTATTTTAATTTATATACATTTCCCTTTACGCTATGTCAAATAAAACGTAGAATTGGTTTCACAGATAATGTGCTGCCATCTAACGTCAAGAATTTCGACCAATTCTTGGAAACTAATAAAAGCTTTGCCCATTACTTATGAATTATATGCAGTATTTTAAGATGCGTTAGGAAACGTTCAAAATAGTAGGAAATGTTACCGACAACAAAATATCATTTCAAGCAAAAAAAAATAATCACTATAGTTCGACCGGGAATCGAACCTACGACCTCACGCATGGCAGTCAGAAGCTCTAACCACAAGACTACCAAGTTAACATGTAGATTCTTGCAATAATAGTACCTCTATACTAAAATACAGTTTTATATCTGTGTGTGTGTGTGTGTTATGTATTATAGATGCAAGGAAGTTTTCTTAAAATAATATTATGAAGCATTTAAACTACATTCAGGTTAAATCTTGTCTACAGCAATTATTGTAGAACATATCCTTTTGTGATTCAATGTTCAATTTTAAAATATTTTTAGGCCTAATCGAGAATGAGTGTAACGAAAGGCATTTTTATGATGCCTTTATTTTCCTACCCAGAGCTTTATTAATATTATTTATGCCCTGTGCATCCATCAAACAGTCGTTAAAGTGTTGCATTTTGCGTTAAATTTAAGGAAACTTTCATCGATATCATAAGAAAACAATCAGTTGATCTTGATGTCCGACATTTTGTCTAGTTATAGAATCCTTAAACAAGGCTGGAGGCATGTATAACGATTCCCATGTAAAGTTGTACACCTCTTCTACACTGAACAGCTAATACAGTGTTTATTAGTAAGAATTTTCAACTGAGATGTGTATAAAACTTGTATAAAAGTTATATATGGATTATTAGTAAGAGGGTAACAATAAAAGAAAGGCATTTAATGCATCGTAGTTTTATTGTATGCATTCAGTAATATTTATTTATTTTTGTATTTATTTAGACTGGTTTTAACCACAAGTTCTATTCCTTCAACTTAATCAGGACGAACAAATTTAAAATAAGACAGATGCAATAAAATGTTGATAGCCTAGCATCACAATTTTAGGCAACTACCGGGTCCGTGACGTCATTATTGTAATGGGGAAACAAGATATGAATTGGTACTTATAACTACTTAAAATATCGACTTACCTGTTACTACTGAAGAAGTACTTCAAATGTGAATTTGTTCTTAGAAGCAATTCTAATGAAAATGAAACTTATAACTGACTGCGAAATTATCGCGTGCAGCACACGACAGAAACTGTCTCAAAACTGATACAAACAACAGAGACATCGTTTTCTTTCAGGTATATACTAGGAGTTGGAATGTAGAGTGAGAGGTAGATAAGACGACAAATACAAATAAATAACGGTTCCCACCCGCCAGTTTGTAGTGCGCGAAGTATAACCTTGTTTTTATTGTTGTCTCGCGAATGAAAGGAAAAAAAGAGAGATAAATGATTAGAACAATATTGAATGATATAATTTTTAACTTAATATTTATTTCATTAAAGTTTGCATCTGTTTGTTATTTGTCTCTGATAAATGTGATCTAGTCTGGCGCCGTAGCCGAGTGGTTAAGGCAAGAGACCTTGGCGCAGAGCTACGGGACTTGTCTGGTTTGGGTCTCCATGGAGGAAGAAATTTTCTCATGGAATTTCGACCAGCATGGGATCGGTACCCACCCAGATCACGAGGAATTTGAGTACCTACAGTAAGTAGCAGGTGCAGGTTCAGATAACCATATATAACGGCTGGGAGCCTCTACACGCTGACCACATGCCACCCTAACCTGGCAGAATGATCATCTACAGAGTGATTCAGAAACATGAATATACGTTTGATCGCATTTTGTGACGAAACTATTATTATTAAAGGAAATATATGATTGGAAAGGGAATCCTTCAAATTACAACAATAAAACAAAACAAATCACTGCTCACGTGCAGCTTGGCGGGTTGATTTTTGTGGGCTAGTGACGAACGCCTCCACAATTCTCTTCGTTGTTTCTGCATCCGTGCTAATGCGAAGCCTTCTAGGAGGTTTGATTTTCAGCATCCTTCCCGTTTCCAGCAGTCGTTTTCTTCACTTCCCCACAGTCAACGGCTGCAATGCTACGTTAAACTCACGTCTTGCCCGTCTTGCGGCCTCACGATCATTAGCATACGGTATTGCCCATGCAGCAATTGTAATTTGCAGTTGCATATTCAACGCCATTTTGACTAATGACGAAAGTTCTACACTGTTTTGTTTTATCCCATTGTTGTAATTTGAATAATTGCCTTTACAACGGTAATTTCATATTTCCTGTAATGGTGATATTTTCATCACACAACGCGATCAAACGTATAGCCGTATTTATGATTCACCCCGTACATCTGCGATTATCACATGTGGATGTGGGGCGAGCAGCTGGCTGGTCGGCCAAGGGCCTTCTAGGCCTGTCGCGCCATGGAATTTACTTTTAGTATAGAATGTCATCTGGTTTGTGAAATATTCTAATCTAGAAATGGACTGCTATAACCGCTATAAGGTATTTTATAAATATTTAATTGAATAGGTAAGACATTTGAGGATCATCCAGTGTTTTCACGAAGTTGAATACCTGCAAGTCACGGTCGCTCTGTCAACTACTTGAAGATGCCGGAACTCTGCTCCTCGCTGCTCATTTCCAAATTAAACACTGGACACGAAATTATGATGCTTGTCAGTTAGGTTTTATTCAATCGTACTTGTCACATGGCCAAGCACATCGAATCACATGTAGACTGGTTTCTTCTTGTCAAATCGACACGTTATTATGCACTTGGGTCATCGTCCAACATTTTGGACATATAAAATCCATAATACAAAGTATAATCAAATAGATATAACTAGTATATTTTAAATATACCCCATCTTTATACAGTAAAAGATCCTTATTCACGGTTCCGTCATCCGTGTTTTCATTATTCGTGGGTTAATCCTTAAATTGTCAATATAACATTTTCTCGTGCCAGTTATTTAAATGTTCCGGACCGCAAGGAAACTAAATTCTCGTAATACTGTAAGTTATTATTATATTATTGCGTAATTTGACATATTTTTTTTTCAAATGTCCCAGGTTTGTCTTTCGACATTCCTGGTTTCTCTCCTGGCATGGCGTAATTGTAACCCACTTCTGAGGTTGGGGCGCCTGGAAGGCGAGGTTACGTTGCCCCGATATTATGATGGGTGATGATGATAATGGTGCGCCAGGAGAGTCCATAATTCTAAGCTTAACCTAAGATGAATATGAATGATGATTGCGATGGCCATATGATTTCTTAAGTTTTCCTGACATTTGTCTTACAGGTGAGGAAAACCCCCCATAAGAACCTCACCCAGAAAAACTGTCCCGCCGGGGATCGAACCCGGGCCCGTTGCGTGACAAGGCAGCACGCTACCCCGAGACCACAGCGTTGGACAAATTTAAGTAATTTCTACATTTATCTATTGTTTTAAAAACAATATTATATAAATGAAATCAATGTATCCAATAGGATACATTTTTAATTTAAGGGTATAAAAGTTGCGACACGGTTCCTGTATTCGCGGCTAAAATGTCTTTATTCGCTGGAGTAACAAGTTTAAATGAAGATATACAAAGATACCAACAAGAATGGAAGAATCATCTGAGGAGAATGACAAGAAATAGACTTCCAAAATTGGCATTCCAATATACCCCAACTGGACATAGGGACCAAGGAAGACCAAAACATCGGTGGAAAGATCAAGACCATCTTCGCTAGGTTTACCGTACAGGCCACATGGCCTAAAACGAATTTGTTCATGATGATGATGATGAAGTCTCGTAGAGTGCGATGGGTTGGACATATGGCACGTATGGGGAATGAAAGAGGTGCATGGAAGCTTCTTATAGGAAAAGCAGAGGCAAACACTCAGTTTGTAGATCAAGAATGAGGTGGGAGAATAACATTAACTATGATTTGAGGGAAGTAGATTATACAGGGAATGATTGGAAAACATCAGCACAGGATAGGGATGTATGGAGAGTATATGTCCGCGCGGCCATGAACTTATGGGTTCGATAGTGGCAGTGAGTAAGTGAGTAAGTATACACTAACTTTTGAGGAAGTAATTTATTGTGTTGGCAAATTAATCGTGATGTAAAAATGGCAGCCTGCTCATGATTTTAATTACCAATGTCGTCACCGTTTGGCTGCTCTACAACAACATAAATATGTTGCTTAATGTCCACACCACTACTTGACAGATGGAAATATCTCAGCTGTCCAATATGTGTCTGATTAAAATTAAAATCGCATTTGTTTGTTTTAGGCAATGATGACGTTTGTGTGACGTAGCTCTTCCAATTTGTTTTTGTCTCAGGACTGTATGGATTTGTATGCATAGCGCTCTGAGAGTGAGTGATGTCATCTTTGAATTTATAACTACATTACTACTACCACGTTTTTCCCCTCCTTCCCTATATCCATCTCTTTTATTTTGGTTTTGCTAAACAAATTCTTTCTGGTTAGAATTTTATTTTGTACACTATTTAAAACTAAATATATGATTACACGTAGAAATACATTATATAATAGAAATGGACAGCTAATGACAAATGAGGGAAATTTTGAGGAAGTGGCTAAATTCAGATACCTAGGAACAATAATCACAAATAGGAATGAGATGCACAAAGAAATTAAACATAGACTCAATTCTGGAAATGCATGCTATTATGCATTGCAGAGACTCTTGATGTCCCAACTCCTTTCAAAAAACGTTAAACTGAAGATATATAAAGTTATTATTCTACCAGTTACATTATATGGGTGCGAAACATGGACTCTTACTTTAAGGGAGGGAAGGAGGTTACAAGTATTTGAGAATAAAGTACTTAGGAAAATTTTTGGACCAAAGAGAGATGAACAGACTGGTGAATGGAGAATACGACATAACAATAAACTACATGGTCTTTATAGGAAGCCAGATATAATAAGAACAGTTAAGTCTCGTAGACTGCGATGGGCAGGACATGTTGCACGTATGGGGAATGAAAGACTTGCATGGAAGCTTCTTGTAGGAAAGCCAGAGGGAAAACGCCCAGTTGGTAGACCAAGAATGAGATGGGAGAATAACATTAACTATGATTTGAGGGAAGTAGACTATACAGGGAATGATTGGAAAACATTAGCTCAGAATAGGGATGTATGAATAGCTTATGTCCGCGCGGCCATGAACCTACGGGTTCGATAGTGCCAGTGAGTAAGTGAGTAAGTATTTAACTCATACCCCAAATGGGAGTCAATGACCAATCACGTTTCAATGAATTTTGTTTTACAACCAATGACAGTCGTGTTTCACCTCGCTATTTATCGAATCATGTTTATCAAAATAAAGAAAGATCATCCTTTATAATATCCTGAATTGGTCAGAGCATTATTTTACAGTGACTGACTCTCCAACAAATACTTTGAATATAGCAAGTAATGAACAGATTTCTTCGAACTACACATTTGACAAATGTGTGTTCAATAATTGTGTTTTTAAATAATGATTTTACTGAGGTGCTTACTAAAAAAAATAAATTAATACCCTATAATGTTGGTTATAATATACAGTTTGATGTGTTTAATTTTTTCTCCATTAGAGTGCATCCTATTTGGCAGTAAATAGTATGATCAAGTTGCTGTGGTTAAACGAAACATAACCACACATTTCTTACTTGTTTTGAAACATCGCCATTTACATTAAATATATAATTATTTTAAAATAACTGTAATTATTTTTGAGTTAGCAGCTTAATTTTATTCGTTAAATTGTCTTAACAAATGTCACCCTTGATGTCCATATCCTCTAGATAAATTCACTCCTCACTTCGTGACATAGTTTTTTAATCAATATTTTGAAATACCTCGTAACAGGTATGATTATTTATTTGCTATCTTTCGTTTTACGTCATTACTTGCTTTCTTATTTCAGTCTTCCTCTCATTTTCAATTTTTTCCCTTCCTCTTCTTTGCTCTTTTGTTGCCTCATATCACCTACGTATTTCTCTTGTTTTGTTTTTTCATTGCCCCTTCTTGTTTTATTCAGTAAATAATGGAAACTATGTCCAGCTATTTTTCCTTATATTTATTCTTTTTCCTTTTTTTCTTACCTTTTTTTGTTCCTCTTCCTATTTTTTCGTATTCTTTTTCTTGCTATCCCTTTTATCCGATAACGTATTTAACTTCATTCTGTCGAGAACGATATTAACTATTGACAAAACCTAGAAGGCCCATGACCTAACAGCCAGATGCTAACCTCACTTCCACAGAGGTATGGGTAATATGTTGTCAGCATATTTAGTCCTCAGCCGTTATATCCGGTTTCTTATCCTGAATCGCTACTTATTTTAACTATAATTAACCAATTTGCACTCTCAAACCGTAGATTCATGGCCGCGCGGACATAAGTTCTCCCTACACTGATCTAATGTTTTCCAATCATCTCCTGTATAATTTACCTCCATGTCAAATCATGGTCCATGCTATTCTCCCACCCCTTTCTGGCTTACCTTCTTGGCAGCTTCTCTCTTGTTTTCCTACGAGTTTCCATGCCCCTCTTTCATTCTCCATACGTACCATATGCCCTGCCCATCGCAATTTAGGAGGCTTAACTGTTTTTATTATATCTAGTTTCCCATAAAGATCATATAGCTCACAGTTATGAAGTCTTCTCCATTCACCTGTTTGTTTAGCTATCTTAGATCCAAAAATTTTTCCTAAGGAATTTAGTTTTTAATACTCCTAACATTTTCTCCTCCCTTAACGTAAGAGACTATGTTTCGCTCCATATAATTTAACTGGAAAGATAACAGTTTTATATATTTTCAGCTTAATATTTGTTTAGAGATGTTGGGACGACAGGAGCCCCTATAATATATAATAGCATGCATTTCTAGAATTGAGCCTATGTTTAATTTCTTTGCGCATCTCATTCCTATTTGTAGAATTATTTCTTCTAGGTATTTGAATTCAGCCACTTCTAGAACATTTCCCTCATTTGTTATCAATTACCCATTTCCATTATATATTTTTATGTGTGAACATATATTTAGATTTATTGACCATAGTTATTGTAGCTACCGAAATTCCCCATGATACTAACAGGAATTACTGAGAAATTCATCCCTCATGGGAGACTCGAACCATCTCATATCCCGTAAGCCTGGACGAAGGCATGATTCCATTTACCATTTATCACTCGGCTATGGCGCAGGACTCATCCCGTCGAATGTTTATCAGATAACTTTTTTCCTGTTCCTTACACGATGCACGTCAGCTCTGTGGCTAGTCCTGCTTCTTGTAATTGGATAGTATAACATATTTGAAATATTGCAACTGTATATCAATGTATTATATTTAGATTCCTATACTATCTCAGTTTTCCTTAAAAATTCTCAGAAATTACCATTGTTTGAGTTTTATATCTCTGTTTTTTTACCTCTTATATACAGATTTATTTTATTTCTATACTTCCAAGAATTGATTGTAATTTTACTTTTATTAGAAATATGCCAGTTTTTAAAGTTTTTAAAGTTTTTATTTTATTTTATACTTTATTGGATTTGAGTAGGCTATCTGTGTTTCGAATCTTGGTTTAATATTTCGTTATAGTATTGCAATAGGCGTATCTGATGCTAAACTATTCCATATAGTTTTTAATACGCTTTTACATTTGTATAATGTTGACATAATTGTATCCTCAGAATTTGATGTAACAAAAGGATTAAGACAAGGATGCGGGATGTCACCTACATTGTTCAAGATATATTTATAAGAAGTATTAATGAAATGGAATAAGTCATATAGGGGAATGGGAATCAACATTAATGACCGTTTACTGCACAATTTTATTATTCCCTGATGACCAGATTATAATAGGACAAGATAAAGAAGATATAGAATATATGATTAGAAAGTTGGTAGATGCATTTGAGGTAGGTGGACTGAAGATAAATTATATCAAAACAGAATATATGGTAATCGGAGGAAATTCAGAAGACCTACAAATAAATAATATGATAATTAAACGTGTTGAAGAATTTAAATATCTCTGATCTATAATAGATATATCTGGTACTTGTGAAAAATATATTATTAACAGAGTAAATTGTGCAAGGATGGGGATTAGATCCCTGAATGGCCTTTTATGGAATAGAAATTTGACCACACAAAAAAGAGATTATACAGACAATAATAGAAAGTATACTTACATATGGATCAAAAAGCTGGACAATAAATGAAAGGATGCAGAAAAGAATGTTGGCGACAAAAATGGATGGATTACGGAGAAGTATGAGAATATCCAGGCTACAACATATTCGAAATACATATATCAGACAAGAAATTGATGCACAAAAACTGTTATCGAAAAAATAACAAAGAGAGCTTTACAGTGGTATGGACATATACAACGGATGTCGGAAGACCAGTGGCCAAAATATGTGTTGGATTGGATGGTACCAGGCAGAAGGAAGAGGGGGAGAAGTAGAAGAACATGGTATGAGGGAATATATGATGACATGATGAAGAGGGGTGTGGAAGAAGGACAGTGGGAAGATAGGAATCTCTAGAAAAAGGCGAACTGCTGCAAAGTGGAAAGCCTGTATTAAGTATTAAGTAAAATAACGTTGACATCCGTTTCCTTTTATTGAAATCTTAAAAGCTATAGAATTACGTTTTTTTATTTTTCTTTTAGATTCTTTTTTTAATTTCTAAGAAAAATTATTTCCTTATTTTTATATGATTTTTAACTGAAATTTACTATACCATTCTTAGTATGTCTGCTTACTCCATGATGTCCGTGTGATATAAATTAAATTTATCTCTTTCGGAAATTTAAAAAAAAAAATCTCTTTAAAACTTAAACTGATAAAACACTAATTTCTCTTGTCAGTTATTTAAATGTGTTGGACTGCATTGAAAACGAAATCATGTATAACTGCAATTATTAGGTAAGTTGTATTGTGTAATTCAGTCCAAAGTTGCGGTCTAGAGGTAGCGTGTTGCCTTATCACGCAGCGGGACCGGTTTTGATCCACTGTCGGGACAAGTTTCCTGGATGGTGGTTTTTTTTTCGGAGTATTTCCTAATCTGTAAGACAAATGCCCAAATATCATCTGGCCATCGTTATTATCATATCCATTCTATTAGATCAAGTGTAGGATTAAATCACTCTTGGCGCAACATTACCTATCATATATCATCGGGTCAGCGTAACTCCGCTTTCAGGCGCCCCAACCTCGGAAGTTACAATAACGCCAATGCCAGGAGAGTATACCAGAATGTCGAAATGACAACCTGGTGGCATTGAATAAAAATATTGTGTTTATTGGACCCAAATTTAATTATTTATGCTCCTTTTTTCTTCTACTTTTATCATCTTCTTCTTGTAAGGATTGAACATTTTGGTTCGTTCCGGCGGCAAGTATTATAGCTGCTTTGTCCATCTTTGTTTTTACTAAAAACATTAAACAAATTGAAGTCCACCGCTGTGGTCTCGAGGTAGCGTGCTGCCTTGTCACGCAGCGGACCAGAGTCGGAACAGGCTTCTGGGTGAGGTTTTTTGTTGTTTTTCCTCACCTGTAAGACAAATGTCAGGATGCTTAGGGCCCAACGGTCCCCGAAAATCAACCGGCCATCATCATCATCCTTACCATTATCATCATCATCCTTCACCGGTGTGGAAAGCAACCACACCTACAATTCCCTAGTAAAGCCGCAAATTATAGTATGAAAATGCTATGATTGCAGTGAAAGACCTGCCCTCGGGCAGAATTACTATTAATGGAAATAAATTGAACTAATTGATTTATCCTATAGGATACCTGGCCAATATAAGGGTTAAAGTGAATTGAAATTTTGACTGTCCTTACAAGTATCAAAAGAAAGAACACATTTTAACATAAAAAAAGTGCGGAAGACATTATGTCAGTGTCATCCTGACGTAATATTTAACTACGAATAACTAACTTACTTACTTACTTACTCACTGGCACTATCGAACCCGAAGGTTCATGGCCGCGCGGACATAAGCTCTCCATACATCCCTATCCTGAGCTAATGCTTTCCAATCATTCCCTGTATAATCTACTTCCCTCAAATCATAGTTAATGTTGTTCTCCCACCTCATTCTTGGTCTACCAACTGGGCGTTTTCCCTCTGGCTTTCCTACAAGAAGCTTCCATGCACGTCTTTCATTCCCCATACGCGCAACATGTCCTGCCCATCGCAGTCTACGAGACTTAACTGTTCTTATTATATCTGGCTTCCTATAAAGACCATGTAGTTCATTGTTATGTAGTCTTCTCCATTCACCTGTCTGTTCATCTCTCTTTGGTCCAAAAATTTTCCTAAGAACTTTATTCTCAAATACTCGTAATCTCCTTTCCTCCCTTAAAGTAAGAGTCCATGTTTCGCACCCATATAATATAACTGGTAGAATAATAGTTTTATATATTTTCAGCTTAACGTTTTTTGAAAGGAGTTGGGACATCAAAAGTCTCTGCAATGCATAATAGCATGCATTTCCAGAATTGAGCCTATGTTTAATTTCTTTTTGCATCTCATTCCTATTTGTGATTATTGTTCCTAGGTATTTGAATTCAGCCACTTCCTCAAAATTTCCCTCATTTGTCATTAGCTGTCCATTTCCATTATATACTGAATTTCTACGTGTGACCATATATTTAGTTTTACTGATATTTACTTCCAGTCCTAATTTCTTAGTGTTACTCAATAGTGTGTGCGTGTTGGCCTTTAGTATCTCCTCGCTATCGGCCAGTAGTACTACATCATCAGCATAAACTAACAGCTTATTAATACCATTGAGTTGTAAGCCTTCCTCATTCTCTAAAGATTTAATGGCATGCTCTAGTACAAAATTAAATAGTAGAGGAGATAGTGCATCTCCTTGCTTCAACCCATTCTGGATTTCAAAAGTGTCTGAAAACTGTTTGCCTACACGCACCCTACTCTTTGAGCCATTTAGACACATTCGTATAAGTCTAACTAACTTTTTAGGAATTCCGAACTCCAGCAGGATACTATATAACTTCTCCCTCTTAATTGAATCATATGCTTTTTTGAAGTCTACATATAGTTGATGTACAGTACCATTATATTCCCATTTCTTCTCTAAAATCTGTCTTATACTGAAAATCTGATCTGTTGTAGACCTGTTTCTTCTAAATGCACATTGATGATCTCCTAGAATGTCATCAATATAGGGAGTAAGTCTGCTTACTAATATATTTGTTAGAATTTTGTACGAAGTTGAAAGTAATGAGATGCCCCTGTAGTTGTTGCAATCAGTTTTATCTCCTTTCTTATAAATTGGTATGATAATTGATTCCTTCCATTCATCTGGAAGAGCTTCTTTTTCCCAAATCATACTAAGCAACCAGCGTATCTTGTCCATCAATTTTTCTCCCCCTGATTTTATCAGTTCTGCTGGGATCTCATCTGAACCTGATGCTTTATACATCTTCAATTTTTCAATCGCCATTTCAACCTCTAATGCACTTGGCTCTGCGACTAGCATTTCTGCTGTCTGTAACTTATCCTCCTCAATGTCCTGTTCTGTATGTACATTTAATAGCTGATTAAAGTAACCTTTCCATCTATTTAATATACTCCTAGAATCTGCAATCATATCCCCATTTTCATTCCGAATTATGTTTGTTCTAGCCTGAAACCCTTTCTTCTCTATACTAATTCCCTGATATAATTCTCTAATGTTCCTATTTTTTGCATTCATTTCAAGATCATTAATCTTCTCTCTCAAATATTCCCTCTTTTTACTCTTTAGTAACTTGGTGGTTTCCCGTCTAACACTACCCAATTGCTCTAAATTTACCTCATTTGGCTCGTGTAACCATTTCATTTTTGCTAGCTTTCTTTTCTTTACAATGTCGGCACATTCCTCATCAAACCATTTCTTGTTTTGCCTCTTTTTTAAACAACCAATGCTTTCTGATGCTGACAATTTAATAGTATCTCTTATAGCCTCCCATTCTTTATTTATATCAGTTTCTTCTTCGTTTGCCACATTGTCATCTGAAGATTCCAGTACTTCAAATCTATTAGCAATTTTGATTTGGTATTCTTGCCGCATTTCATCATTTTTCAAGTTTTTTAATTCATATTTTACAGAATCATCTTTAGCGTTCGTTCCTCTCATAAGCGATAGCCGTTGTCTGATTTTCACTCTGACCAGATGATGATCCGAATTGCAGTCTGTCCCTCTAACTGATCTAACATCAATGATGCTACTGTGCCAGCGTTTATCCACTAATACATGATCTATCTGGTTCCGAGTTTCTCCATCTGGGGACGTCCAGGTGTATTTATGAATATCCTTATGCTGAAATGTTGTGCTCTTAACAATGAGATTCTTCGATGTGGCAAATGTGACTAATCTAACCCCATTGTCGTTACTATCTTCATGAAGACTGAATTTGCCTATTGTTGGTTTGAATATATCTTCCCGCCCCACTTTTGCATTAAAATCTCCTAAGACAATTTTCATATGATATCGTGAAAGGCTATCAAATAAGCATTCTAATTCTTCATAGAACTCATCCTTGATCTTGTCATCTTTATCTTCTGTGGGGGCATGTACATTTACAATTATAAAATCATGTCGTTTACCCTTTAGAATTATGTATGATATCCTATCACTAACAAACTTAATATCTCGGATAGCGGATAGGATCCTCCTTCTGACTAAAAAACCCGTTCCAAATGCAGGTCTTTCTGCACCCCCGTAGTATAATGCAAAGCTTCCTGATTCCTGACTACCTTCTCCTGGCCACCTAACTTCCTGTAAAGCGACTATATCCAAGGGCGATTTATCCAATTCCCGCGTTAATATCTCTAGTGCCCCGCTATTGTATAAAGTCCTAACATTCCATGTTCCTAGGAACATGTCCCTGTGTTTGAGCCTTTGGCATGGGTTCCCTGAAGTAGTCCCCGCCCGGAGAACCGAATGGGGGACTATTTGACCTCCGGAAAATTTTACCCCAGATGAACCCATGTCCGCATTTCTTGACGGTTGTATTTTTACGGTGAAAGATCGTTAGTCTTTCGCCCAAGGTACTTTTTTCGTCTGGCTTGTCACCTTCGACCAGTCCGGCATGGGTAACCCTATCGGCAGCAATGCTACCGCCGGCATAGCTCTCAGGATCATTTAAGCACGCAAGCCACTCCACCACGACAAGGTAAAGATACCATGGAGGGCTAATTCACTAACTAAATTATGTAAATCGTACAGAAACATTTACGGAGGTTCGTGACCGCGTGGATTAAGCTCTCCACACATCCCTATCTGAGCTAATATTTTCATATCATCTGTATAATTAACCACCCACAAATTATGGCCAGTGTTATTATCTATGCATATCAGTGACTCTTGGCTCCCAACTTCTCTCAAGAAATGTTAAACTGAAAATACACCGTGCCCCATTCAAACCCCCACATTTTAATGAATTATAACTTTCAAAGTATGCGGAATTATAAAATGAGGTTGGTATTAAAAGAAAGAGAAACTCAAAGAATTTTTGTTTTCATTGTTGCAGTTAATTAATGTATCGCATGTTGGACAACAATGACTAGGGCTAGGATTTTTATGTACTAAAAGGTAAGATTGCAACATAGTATAATAAGCAGTTAGACTTATGACTGCCTTTTGTTTCAGTTCCACACACAAACAGTTGAATAGTATAATGAGGAGTTGGACTTTTGACTGTCTTTTATCTTGGCTTCACACACAAACAGTTGAATAATATACACTATCTGCATTACAATCTTATCTTTTATTACAATTATGACATAAAACCATGTTCGCCAGACATCACTCCACAGGACTTCTTCCTCTGGGGGTATGTAAAAGACCGTGTGTTTGCGACTCCAGTACAAGATCTTCATGATTTACGAACCCGTATCCTTGACACAATTGCAACAGTAGCAATGGACATGTTGGACAGAACGTGGCACGAAATCGAATACAGACTTGATATTGTTCGTACTACTAATGGTGCACATATAGAGGTGGCAATGTGTAGCAATTGAAATTCTTTGAGTTTCTGTTTCATTTAATATCGGCCTCATTTCATAATTCCGCATACTTTGTTAGTTATGATTAATTGAAATGTGAGGGATTTTAATGGGACACCCTGTATATAAAAGTGTTATTTTCCGAGTTATTTTATATGGATATAAAACATGGACTCTTATTTTAAGGGAGGAGAAAAGATTACGAGTTTCTGAGAATGAAGATCTTAGGAGAGTTATTGGATCAAAGAGAGGTGAACAGACGGAAGAAGACTACATAACAGTGATCTTTGTGGAAAAATACATAATATGAACAGTTAAGTCTCATATATTGAGATGGGTAGGACATGTGGCACTAATGAGTAATGAAAAAGGGACATAGAAACTCTTGTAGAAAAACCAGCGGGAAAACATCCAGTCGATAGATCAAGAATAAGTTGTGAGAATAATATTAACCGTGATTTGAGGGAATTATACAGGGGATGATTAGAAAACATTAGGTCGGGATAGGGATGTATGGAGAACTTGCATCCACGCGGCCAAGAACCAACGGATTCGATGTTGCCAGTGAGTTATTAATTTGCCGCATTCCTAGCTTACCTACTGGAGGTTCTCTCTCTGGTTTTACAACAAGAGCCTCCGCTCTCCTCTTTCATTTCCCATTCTTGCCACGTTTTGACCATCACATCTTGTCTTCTTATTGAGCAATTCCATATGTGACTGACATTTACAATACACTTTTCAAGTAAAATTGTTGCATAAATATTACAATTGATTGCAATTAGGGGCGTTATCTACGTGATATGATAGCAGAAAAGTGTGCGATTCAGACTGTACATAAACATACAACTTCTAAAGAAAAACAATGCTATTTATTATCTATCAAAGTATGTGTGACTGACTGACATAAATGTCAACTCATCATACAGCTTAACATGTTCATCTGCATCATTCTCTGGAGTATGGTTCCTAATTCAATTTTCCAAAATACCGTTTGGAGGGCACATTTCAAGTTACTCAATAAAAAACGAAAAAAAATCACAATTAAGACCGGAGTTATAACCTAATATGTGATGTGTGACTGACTGACTCCATTCTGTGACTGACTAACATATCTGAATTTATTAAGACTTTAATATTGTGGAGCTGCAAATATTGCACAAATATTACAAAATAACATGAAATTATAGATAAAAAGCGATAATACGGAGATAAATAAAGAACTACACATATTTTATCATGTATAGGAAATGTACAATTTGATATGCTGTAAAAAGATGAAATAAATAGTGTAATTTATTTAACTTGGTTACCATGTACCATTTTAAATTTCACAAAATAAAGAAAATATTAACTTCTTAATAACAAAGGGCCTTCTCTATAGTTCATCATCATCATCAACATCCATGCAACTATTAGGTCGTGTCGCCTGTTACGGTCTCAAAGAGGAATTTTCCATCCAGCGCTTTTTTTGGACGTCCCAGCGATCTTTTGCCTTGGGGGAAGTAACGAAGCATGGCTTTTGGAATTTAAATATGCCTAATATATATATCATTTTATTACATCCATATTAACTGATTACAATTTATCTGATGCTGTTATTAGATCGAACCATTGAAATAAATAAAAATACCGATATGGAATTTGCAGTGTTCGTTCCAGAATACTAAAATTAACTTTCACACATTTCAACTTTGAAGACACAGAAATAACGATAAAGTACAGTATAAAAATTGTTAAAATTTTTATTTAAATGTGGAAATTGCTGTTACAATTCTTTCAAAACAACTGATTACAAATTAAATTGCTGACATAAGTTCTATTCTCAAACTAAACAATTGAAACAAATCTCTTACAATGCGCGAAATCTTACTTTATGACTGACGTGCCTGTTCCCAGCTGGCGCACATATTACAGCGTTGTTATACGCATTTTCACCCTATCGATTTCTAAATAATACTGCACCCAATAATACTGTTTCTTTATACTATCGGTTATATTTAATCGCATATACGCCACGCCATTTGTGTTTTAAATAACTTCATATGATTTAAAACTGTTGTTGCAATCAGCATGAAAGATTCTGTTTCATAAAGTGCAATGCAAGAAACTGTGGCAACATTGGATTGTGGATCCCCGAAATAATATGACACACATGACATGTGAAAGGTCAAACTAACGCAAGACCCTTCAAGTATACGATTGTGCCATGTGTCACATAACACTAGAACATAGTATTTCTTTTCTACTTCTGTCACCTTCCATATAAACTAGGCAACAGCAGTTAATATTGAGATATGCGTATTGTTCCAATGAACTGCCAGGATATCATTTTGTTCTTTGTAGGTATAATTTTCTGAGAAATTGACAAGTGCGGCTGCTTCATTTACTGCAACGTTTACTCGTACATATTTAAATGCTTCCGCTGACTGCCTTTTAGCTCAAATTGACACAGAAGTAGAGCCTATAATTATTTTATGGAACAACTGAACCGAACGGTTTACCAGATTTTCTAAACCATGTTTCTGTTAACCTCAGTGGAGTGCAGCAAGCAACTGACTGCGCCATGCGTACTAGCAATATAAATGAGAGGACGAGAAGTCAGTCAGTCACGGAACTCTAGAGGGGAAAATAATGGCTTTACAAGAAAATGTCGTCAATACGTTTTTGTTAGTTGTTACCGATAACGTAGAATCCAAGAGGAAATTTTAATCCATCAGTTATTATGTTGTGTACAGTCATTTTTATACGTTTTCCGTGACTGACTGATCATAACTTACAGTTAACAATTATAGGACACATTTAAGGTATCCAGAACATTAGAATGCAATTAATATTATTACATTTACGACTAAGGAGGGCAAAAGTATGGTTTAACAAAAGAGTTTGTGAAACAAAACGAATTAATACAAACGAATCATTAAACAAAACATTGGTAAAATTCTGCGTGTTTGTACAGGTTTGGAATATTACAAGTTTTTCCAGTAATATTGGATTAAAATAATACACATTTAAAACATTATCTTACAGAATCAGAAAATTTGATCTTTAAAGATATATATTACGTTATCAAAATTATTCCTGCGTCAGTTTCAAAATGTTCACCTCGGTATGGCATTTTCATGGAATCGCTCTATTATACCTGGTTACTCATAAAGACTAATGGAGCTCATTGTAATATAGTTTTCTCCATTCACCAGTCTCTCTTTCGTCCAAAAATTTTGCTAACCACTTTATTCTTAAATATTTGTTATATTTTTATTTTCTTTTAAATAAGAAGCCTGTCTCGCAATAAGTATTACATTCGAAAAAGATTATATCTACAGTTTATGATGTGTTTGTTTATCTAATGCAGACACACTTAACCTAATTTATTGGCCTAACAATGAAGAGAAAAAAGAATAATACAACATAATGCAGACATAACTAAGTACTTAACTAATCTAATATATAAAAATGTTTGTTTGTTTGTTCGTGCTTTATGCGCTGCCAAACCGTTGGCCGCTTGTGATGGAGTTTTTTGCAAAATGTTCAGGAGATTCCCGGGATGAACATAGGCTATAAGAGAGTTGAGATACTCAACTCCTACACCCTTAAAAACACCCTTTGTAGTAAAAAACGTAAAAAATCTCTTTTTTTTACCCCAAAATGGCTTACGCTGCCTAAACCATAACAAATACACAACATTAATGTACGCAGAATTGAATATCTCAAAAAAACATTACAAAAAAGTCCGCGACAGCATATGTTTATCTTTTACAGATAACACACAATAACCATTTTTGTCTTTCAATGATGCCAAGGAGATCGGGATAAGTAGATTCCTTGGCAAGCATGTGCTGCCATACCATTCATCCGATTGTCATGGGGCTTTTTGCAAAATGTTCAGGATTTTCCCGGGAAGGTTATAGGTTATAAGAGAGTTTTAATTCTCTAGCCCTTCACCCTTAAAAATCACCTTCTGTAGTGAAAAACGTAGCTTTTTGTAAGCTTAAATGGCTTACGCAGCCTAAAACCATAATAAATACACAACATTATAGTAGGCCCTATACAAAATCGAATATCTAAAAAAACTCTACAGAAAAGTGCGTGACGACGTATGTTTATCTTTTAAGGATAACTCACAATAACCATTTTTGTCTTTCATTGATGCCAAGAAGATCGGGATAAGTAGATTCCCGGGCAAGTAGCACAAGGCGGGTATTCTTTTATGGATAACTGAAAATAACGAATTTTGTCTTTCAGCTCATTTATGCCCGGTACATCGGGATGCTTAGATTCCCGGGATGCGTAGATTCCCAGGAAACGCCGGGTAATCAGCACGGGGTTGTAAAATAACGATATAAATGTATATTTCTCTTTCCTTTTACTTATTCAACTAAAACACATTAGTATTTATTTACGTGTAGCAGCGCACGCCGGGTAATAGCTAGTATAGTAATAAAAAAAACAAGCAGTTAAGGAGGAAAGTGGGCGAAATTCCTAACTAACTAACTATCGAACTCTTAGGTTCATGGTCGCGCGGACATAAGTTCTCTAAACATCCGTATCCTGAGCTAAAGTTTTCCAATCATTCTCTGTATAATCTACTTCCCTATAATCATAGTAATGTTATTCTCCCATCTCAATCTTGGTCTAACAACTGGGCGATTTTCTTCTGGTTTTCCTGTAAGAAGCACATCTTTCATTCCCCATTCGTGCCACATGTCTTGCCCATCGCAGCCTACGATACTTAACTGTTCTTATTATATCTGACTTCCTATAAAAACCATATAGTTCACTGTTATGTAGTCTTCTCCATTCACCTGTGTGTTCATCTCTCTTTGGTCCAAAAATTTTCCTAAAAAGTTTATTCTTAAATACTCGTAATCTCCTTTCCTCCCTTAAAGTAAGAGTTCACGTTTCGCATCTATATAATATAACTGGTAGAATAATAGTTTTATATATTTTCAGTTCAACATTTTTTGAAAGGAGTTGGGACGTCAGGAGTCCCCGTAATGCATAATAGCAAATATTTCCAGAATTGAGCCTATGTTTAATTTCTTTGTGCATCTCATTCCTATTTGTGATTATTGTCCCTAGGTATTTGAATTCGGCCATTTCCTGAAAATTTTCCTCATTTGCCATTAGCTATCCATTTCCATTATATAATGTATTTCAATGTGTGATCATATGTTTATTTCTATTTTCCACAATTTTTTAGATAGGAACTTCATTTTTGACATGGGTATATCCTAGTTGGTATATATAATGAAATCTCCGTTTCATTTCTATATCATCAATAGTTTTTTTAACAAAATACGCTTTTCAAAATCTATCTCCATTGTCATGTCTGAGATAAAATCTTTGATCTGTGTATAATGACATATTTAATTCAACATTTTCATTATTTTCTTAGGAGATATGAAAAAAAAATGCTCGACATTCATTTTTTATATTTTTGTTATACATCATCTTTTTTTTTATTCTGAATGAGAGTCAATGCCCAATTGCGTTTCAATGAATATTGATTTACAACTAGTCACAGTCGTGTTTCACCTGGAATTTATGAATTACGTTTATCTTATTAAAGAAAGCTCCTCCTTTTTTAACATTCTGAATAGGTCAGAGCATTATTTTGCAGTGACTGATTTTCCAAGAAATACGGCTACCAGATTGTGTATATAGTGCATGAATCTAAACAGATATTGCTTGCGGGATATAATAGAAAAAACATTCGTAGTAATTTATTATACCACACTAAAATATACCACAGTTTGCACTTTCTTAAACCTATTAATTCCCAGGAATTTAAGTTCCAGAAAAAAAATACATCATAGGACATCAGAAATTAATTACATTAAACCTATAATGTTGGTTATGAACAGTTTGATGTATTCCATTTTTTCTCCACTAGAGTGCATTCCTACAATATTACGATCCTTTGGCAATAAATATTAATATGATCTGGTTCCAGTTATGAACAAACTTGAGCATAACAAACGTTTCTCATTTGTTTTCAAACATCGCCGTTTACATTAAATATATAAATATTTTAAAATAACTATATTTAAATAATGATTTATGAGTACACAGCTTAATTGTATTCGTTAAGTAGTCCTAACAAATGCCACTTTTAATTTCCAAATCCTCTAGATAAATTGGAAACACTCGTGACATTACTTATGATAATTTCTTGCCAATAATGGATATCTCTCCTTAGTCATTCCATTCAATCCACTTTTGTCCATAATTGGTGACTGTATCCAATAAAAGCTGCACTTTTAATTCTTCTCTAATATCCTTATTTCTTATTCTATCTAATTTTGTACGTCCATTAACTTGTCTGAGGCATCTCATCTCCGCCGTCTGTATTCTATCTTTCTGCTTCTTCGTCAGAGCCAAAGTCTCACATCCATACAGTATTGTGGGAATTGCTAATTTTTCTTTTTGTTTCTTTTTTAATTGTATTTTTGAGCATTCTCTGTATTGTCCCACATACCGTTTCAAATTTATTTATTTTGGAATCAATACCTCTTTCCATATTGAAGCTAATATCGCAGCCCATTTATTTTGGAATCAATACCTCTTTCCATATTGAAGCTAATATCGCAGCCCATTTATTTGAAACTAGACATCTGCTCTAACTATCTCTAAGTGACTAACTTACTGGCACTATCTAACCCGTAGGTTCATGGCCGCGCGGACATAAGCTCTCCATACATCCCTATCCTGAGCCAATATTTTCCAATCATCCCCTGTATAATCTACTTCCCTCAAATCATAGTTAATGTTATTCTCCCACATCATTCTTGGTCTACCAACTGGACGTTTTCCCTCTGGTTTTCCTACATGAAGCTTCCATGCACGTCTTTCATTCCCCATTCTTGCCACATGTCCTGCCCATCGCAGTCTACGAGAAGACACCTGCTCTATACGTTGGTATTCTAAAATAATATTGGATCTTACTGGATCTTTTCCTCTGAAAGCCATGATCTTTTTCTTGCTGATGTTGTTAGATCGTTTAATGTAAGCATATTTTTCCTACTCTCTAGTAAATTTAAATAAATAAATAAAATACTAAATCTATATCACGGATCCCATGCTTTACGTTGTAGTTGTTGCTATAATGAAATTCCAACCCAGAATTTTCCTTCCATCCATAGTAATTCTGCCCGAGGGCAGGTTCTTCATTGCAGTTTTCATGCTATACTTGCAGCTTTACTAGGGAATTGTAGGTGTGGTAGCTTCCCAATGCTTTCCACACCGGTGAAGGATGATGATGATAATGATAAGGATGATGATGGTGATGATAACCATATGATTTCGGGGACCGTTTGGACCTTAAAGTTTTCCTGACATTTGTCTTACAGGCGAGGAAAAACCCCGATGAAAACCTCGCCCAGAAATACTGCCCCGACCGGGGATCGAACCCGGGCCCGCTGCGTGTCAAAGCAGCACGCTACCTCGAGACCACAGCGGTGGACGAAGGTTTCTTAACGACTGAGAAAAAATGAAGAAAAGAGACCCAAGTCAGGTTGTTTGACCCCAGAATTTGAACTCAAAACAGAATAATTTTCAATCGCTGCGGTCTGGGCCAACTCTTTCGGTAGATACGGTACTGTAAGGAGGAGTATGATTAACATTTTGAAGTAGGCGCCCCTGGTAAAGTACATCAAACTTGTTCCACAGCTTTGCAACAATGTAATGTTTACATGAGTACAGAGTGCTGTGCAAATCCATGATGTATTTAATTTATTCATTTACATACATCTCAAGCTCGCATCTAGCAAATCCGCTACGTCTAATTGAAATTCTTTCTTCACTCAGACCCGCAGCTGAAGAAGAAAGGAGGCCATCTGTCCCTCAACAGAAAAATATGCTTTTAGATCATGCATAACATAGAAAATGAACTTGCATCTCCATACGAAACCTTGTACAGTTAAACCTCTTACATGCTCAGTGATTGTACCGCGAGATTGACAGAATTAACAGTACATGAACTATTTTATTATGTTATGCTAATGGTCCATGAACGTTTCTACTTGACAAGAATTTGTAAGATGTGCTAGATTTTTACAAAGCACTTCCTAACAAATTGTACTTTTTATGGAGTTGAATTAAATTTTGTCGGCTGGGCGTGGTCGATTAGCTTATTGAACTACTACTGTGACGGCCGGAGTTCGATTTCAGGCGGGGTAGTTAATTTTTAAATACCAATCTTTGGCTTGAATGTCTGTCAGTTGTCTTGTGATGTCTTTGGCGGTGATCCTAGCACATTACTAACTACAGATTCAGCAAGCCGCCACTATCTTCTTCTTCGGCTTTCCCCCGTTTATAGGTTTGCCGTCTTCAGTTTCCATTTATCTCTATCATTCCAATCTCCCTCTTCCAAATTCCTATCATCCATTATGGTTCTGACGTAGGTTTTTCATTTCCATCTTGGTCTGCCACGTTTATTTCTTCCAGGGGGTGACCATTGGTATACATATTTTTGGCCATCTTTCTTTGTACATGGTCATACCATTTAAGCGTTTGATTTTCAATCCTCTTAACCGATGTGGTGACATTCATTTCTCTCCAAAGGAATTCATTTCTTATTTTATCCTGTCTTGTTTTTTGGAGACTTCTTCTAAAATAATCAAATTCAACTGTTCTAATTTTATTTTTTTTGCAATTCTGTCAAAGACCAAGTTTCACTTCAATATGGCAAAAAATTCTGTATTATGCTCTCATAAATTTTCATTTTAGTTTCCTTTGTGATATTTTTGTTCCAAATTATTCCATGTAATGTTTTAGTTGCATTTTTTGCCATTGCAATTTTAGTCTGCACATCTCTCTCACAGGTACCTAAACTATGTACATTCTGTTAATTGGTTCAAAGTTCCTCTTCTCTCCCCTACAGGCGTCTCGCCCAGATTTCTCAGGGGTCTCCATCTAGGGGATATGTAGATGGCGACCACAAGGTACCCAAGCGGAGCAAAACATTGCTTCCACTTACTTGTGTTTTGCTCCTTATTTTTATCTTTAACCAATTTCTTCCTTTCTTCCACTTACTTATACCAGACTTCTTTTAACTTTACTATCTAACCTATCTTTGTTAACTCCTGTTTTTCGACCCCGACGCTATTAGGGCTTCCGAGGCTAGGAAGTCTTTCCTTTCTTCCATTTCTTCTTTCCTTTATTTTCTTTATTTTCTTTTCTTCTTCAGAAAAGCTTGACCAGATGCTATAATATGGCAGCCCCATCACTGGTCTTGCCTTCCTTTGGCCAGCAACCAATCGAAGAGACTATTATTATGCTTTCAAGTCTTATAAGAGAATTTCCCGGAAGGGTAAACGCTGAGAGAAAATGTTCTATAAGATCGGAGGTAACAGGCCTTGACCTAATACTTGGAAGGAAGAAGAAGAAGATAGATGCGGAACATGAACTCTTACTTTAAGGGAGGAAAAAAATTACAAGTGTCTGAGAATTAAGTTCTTACAAAATTATTGTTGGACCAAAAAGAGTTGAACAGAGAAGCAAATGGAAAAAATTACATAACTGTCAGATACATGATCTTTATAAGAAACCAGATATAGTAAGAACAATAGTTAAGTCACGTAGACTGCAATGGGCTGGACATATGGTAGGAATGGGGAATGAAAGAGGGGCATGGAAACTAATTGTAGCAAAACCAGAGAAAATGTGTCCAGTTAGAAGATCAAGAATTAGTTGGGAAGATTAACATTAAGCATGATTTGAGGGAAGTAGATTGTATAGGAGATGACTGGATAACATTAGCTCAGAATAGAGATGTATAGCAGGCTTATGTCCATATATCCCTATCCTGAGCTAATGTTTTCCAATCGTCCCCTGTAGAATCTATTTCCCTCAAATCATTGTTAATATTATTCTCCCACATCACTCTTGATCTGTCTATTGAGCATTTTCCCTCTGGTTTTCCTATAATTAGTTTCCATGCCCCTCTTTCATTCACCATTTGTGCCACATGTTCTCCCATCGCAGTCTACGAGATTTAACTCTTCTTATTATATCTGGTTTCCCATAAATATATTGTAGATTACTAGTATGTAGTTTTCTCCATTCGCCTGTCTGTTCATCTCTGTTTGGTCAAAAAGTTTTCCTAAAACTTGATTCTCAAATACTCTTAAAATTGTCTCCTCCATTAAAGTAAGAGTCCTCATTCTTGGCCTGCCTATTGGACACTTTCCTTCTGATTTTCCTACAAATAGTTTCCATAACCTTCTTTCATTCCCCATTCGTGCCACATGTTCTGCCCATCGCAGTCTACGAGACTTAGTTCTTCTTATGATATCTAGTTTCCATAAATATCATGCATCTCCTGTTATGTAGTCTTCTCCATTCGCCTGTCGGTTTATCTTTGTTTGACCCAAAAGTTTTCCTAAATACTTGAATCTCGAATACTCGTAATACTGTCTCCTCCATTAAAGTAAGAGTCCATGTTTCGCATCCATATAATATAACTCGGAGAATAATATTTTATATATTTTCAGTTTAATATTTTATTAGAGATGTTGGTACAAGAGTCGCTGTTAATGCATACCGGTAATTAATTTTTTGCGCGATAGTGCGTTTTGTCGTACTTACAGCAATGGCGACCATGATTGAAAGTTCAACTTCCTACATTTCGGGTTTGCCAACCTAAATAACTATACTGTAATATTACATATTACAAACCTCGTGCGGAAAGTAAAACCACTGCCCTTTATGTATACTACGTAGAATGTACATACACAAGTATATCCAGAAGGTAGTGTTAATATACATTATACGAAACAAATCACTGCATTTTAAATGACCTGAACTTTATTTGAAACAATATAAAACAATAAATACTTCTGCGGCCATGTTATCAATAATTGTTCTCAAGGCCTCCTGTTTCAACTAATACACATTGCCCACACTGTTAACGTTAGTCAATTGTCCATAATGAACGCAAATATTTCCAAGAAATATGTTATTGTTTTGAATGCAGGCTTTCACGGCCGGTAATCATAATGTTGAGTGATTCCGGGTTATGTGGCCGTGGTCCATAGTTGGTGTTGATACCAGACGTTTCGCCCTCAACTGCGGAGGGCATCTTCAGTGGCGAGTGCTTCTAGGCGTGTTTCCTGGTCGGAAGATCTACTTAGAATGAGCGCTGTGGACGTAGAGGACGTTGTATTAGTGGTGGGTGCAGGGTGAGCGGGCGTGGCTCTTGCTGATTGGCTAATGGTCGTCTCCTTGTTGTCACTGGTGTTAATGCATTTATTTTCTAGTGTATGAAACCAGGCCTTAGACAGTTTGATACCTTCCTCTTTTCTGTTAATATTTCCCTTATGCTTGTATATTTCTATAGCCTCTCGGTATAATCTAGGGAAATAGTAGGAAGTTGTGGCTAAAACTTGTGTATCGTCGAATAGAATCTGGTGTCCATTCATAATGGCATGTTCTGCTACAGCTGATTTATCCATTTCTCCTTGTCTGCAGTTTCTTTTATGTTCTGATAAACGGGTGGCTATACTTCTTTTCGTGGTCCCTATATGATTTACCACACGAACAAGGAAGTCGATATACGCCGCAAGTGGAGAGAGGTGGCCGAGGATCCTTAGCTGAGCGAAGGCAGTCTTCTATTTTTCTTGTAGGTCTGTAAACTGTTTTTATGTTGTATTTTCGTAGGAGTTTTCCGATACGATCTGTGACTCTTTGTACATATGGTAAGTAGGCTATGCTGGTTGAGGGTGTGTTATCCATTCTGACGTGCTGTCTTCGTGGATGTATGGTTTGTCTTATTTCCTTGGATGTGTAGCCATTTTTCTGGAAACAATTGAACAGATGGTGTTGTTCTTGTTTAAGGTGTTGTGGTTGGCATAACTTAGTCGCTCTGTCGAACAGTGTCTTAACACATTGGTGACGGGCCACGGAGATCTCCGTGTTTAAATGGCCAGCGCTAGACGACCGGTCACGGAGATTTCCGTTTTTACATTTTCTATGGCTTCCCTGCCTCTTCGCTTTTGAATGAGGCATTCAATTTTGTTTCTTCTCATTGTGAAATAAATTTTAGTTGTATTTGTACCCCTCTCTTCTCTTTTATGAAATTGCCAACTTTACAGAATTGTTTACAATTTTATGACAGACGGCTGGTGAAATATGGAATTTTAGTGCGGGTAGTTAGGTGATTACGGGATACGTATGTAACCTGTAATATATATTTTGCAGAGCGAAAAAATTAAAAGAAACTCTATTTTGCGTTCTGGAGCCGAATTTATATCTATGGCATCATGTCCACCAGGATAATTATTATAATAGTGTGGCTATAGCTGAAAATTTGCTCGAAAGAAAGACGAGAGCTTCTGAAGCAATAAAGATTGACAGAGGGCTTCCAAAATCATTTGTGGAAGCAGGAAATAAACTCAAACCAGGAGAAAGTGTTTTTGTAGTAAGGGGGACCTTTTGCTACAAACATGGAAAGATAAAAGAGACGTAAGAATGGTTAGCACATTGCATCAGGCAACACGAGAGTGGGAGGATTAAAGTTGTAAAAATGCCCTATTGAATACTTCAGTATAACAAGTATGTGAAGGGTGTAGACAGGGCTGACCAGTACCTATCATATTACTCCATCCTTAGAAAAATAGTGAAATGGTGCTAGAAAGTTGTATTGTGGCTTCAGAATTGTACACTCCTTAATGCTTTCAGGGTCTGTAAATTTCAAAATCCTAACAGCAAAATGTCAAACAGAAGTTTTTTGCTTGAAACAGCCTCTTGTTTGGCAGTCGTGAAATTAGGAACAGATGACAGAGAAGACGAGTAAAGACAGAGAGAAAAGAAACCACTTCTAGGAGACCACCTCACGACCCACCAGGGAGGCTAAGACATTAAGAAAAATAAATTAACACCAACTGTGATTGGAAAGAAAAAAAATACCCTTAAAACTTTTCCTCGATTTTAGTGAACACAAGAAAAGAAACTCGCTATGTATGCTCTTTTGCACTTTGCCTTTACATAAAGGGAAATGTTTCCAACGCTATCAAACCCTCAATTTCTAGTAGAAAGTCTGGTGAGAACACTAATAAAGATTTACTTATGCATTATTGTTATTGATTGTAAATATATTGATGTAAAAGCCACACTGTGCTAGCGCGGTTTAAAATTTAAAAGTCCACCCTACTGACAGAAATGTCCGGTCCAGCAGCGGTGGGTGCAACGCAGAGCTGTCGGTCACCAATGTGTTAATGACACCTCGCTTTTGTCTTGGATGGTGGTTAGAGTCTTTGTGCAGATATCGGTCTGTGTGTGTAGGTTTTCTGCAAACTGTATGTTGAATTTTCCCATTGCCAGTCCTTATTATTTGAACATCCAGGAAAGGAAGTCTTCCATTATCTTCTTTTTCCATTGTGAACTGTATTTTGTTGTGTCTGCTGTTAAGGTGTTGAAAGAAACGTTCCAATTCTTCACTGCCATGTCTCCATACTACGAATGTGTCATCAACATAGCGAAACCAAAGTTCTGGAGACTTGGGAGCTGTTTTTAGTGCTTCTTCTTCGAATTTCTCCATGAAAAAATTCGCTACTACTGGGCTTAGAGGACTGCCCATGGCTACTCCGTCGGTCTGTTCATAGTAGCTGTTGTTCCATTGGAAGTAAGTAGTAGTTAGTACATGCCTGAATAAATTGGATATTTCTTCTGTGAAAATCTGTCTAATGTAGTCCATGGTCTCATTTACCGGCACCATGGTGAAAAGGGAAACCACATCGAAGCTAACCAGTATATCTTGAGATGTTACGTTAATATTCCGTAGTCTCTCAATGAAATGTGTCGAGTCTCTGATGTAGCTGTCCGTTTTTCCAAGGAGTGGTTTCAGAAGTCCTGTAAGATGCTTTGCCAGTAAGTAGGTCGGGGAACCGATGGCACTGACAATTGGCCGGAGTGGAATGTTGTTCTTGTGTATTTTTGGAAGACCATAGAGTCTTGGAGGTTGAGCTTCGGATACGCGTAATTTCTTCTTAATTTCTTCTGGCAAGGACGATTGCTTGATAAGATTATTGGTTTTTCGAAGAATACCGGATGTAGGGTCTCGCTTGGTAGGTTTGTATGTTTCTGGTGTCAGAATCTCTATTATTTTCTCTTTGTATTCGTGTGTATTCATAACAACTGTAGAGTTTCCTTTATCGGCTGGTAAAACAAGTTTTAGCCACAACTTCCTACAATTTCCCTAGATTATACCGAGAGGCTATAGAAATATACAAGCATAAGGGAAATATTAACAGAAAAGAGGAAGGTATCAAACTGTCTAAGGCCTGGTTTCATACACTAGAAAATAAATGCATTAACACCAGTGACAACAAGGAGACGACCATTAGCCAATCAGCAAGAGCCACTCCCACTCACCCTGCACCCCCCACTAATAATACGTCCTCTGAGAGTTAGTAAGTATCGTACACAGGCGGTCATTCTAAGTAGATCTTCCGACCAGGAAACACGCCTAGAAGCACTCGCCACTGAAGGTGCCCTCCGCAGTTGAGGGCGAAACGTCTGGTATCAACACCAACTATGGACCACGGCCACATAACCCGGAATCACTCAACATTAACATGTTATTGTTTTACTATTATTATTTATTATTTTGAAAACACCATCGCGCAAAAAATAATGTACAACGCACGTTTGTGAAGTGTTTTACAGAATCTCGGAAATTAAAAATCTCACTTCTGTAAAAACCACTTTCCAACCTCGTATCGTAATATATTATTACATTATAATTGGGAATGGGGCACGCCGTAGCACAGTGGTTAAGGCACTGAGCTACAAGCCGGAGGGTCGAGGGTTCAAGTCCCGTTGGGGTCAGGATTTTTAAACTGACCCAAACCCTCTGGCGGCACTATGGCCCTGGGGTCGACTCAGCCTCTAAGTAAAATGAGTACCAGAAGCTTGTTCTGGGGGTAAAGGCGGCCGTCACGCAGGGCTGACAACCCGGCTGACATGAAGTGTCGATTGTCTAGGAAAAGTGGGAGCCTCAACCTCCTACTACCCCAAGGGCCTCCGGGCCTGTTGTAGGATCACTTTACTTATAATTGGGAATACATTAATTGGAAATGCATTATAATAGGAAATATTAGTTAAGGATAGAAATGTACCGAGATATAATTTGTGCACGTCCATGATAAACATGTGGGGTCGATAGCACTATTGAATTAGTTATTTCGGAGTCAACATGGAAATGTAAACGATTAAATTCCATCTCCTATTGAACTACTTATAAACATAATGCTTTAGTCTTGATCATAAAGTGGAGTGTTTGCACTGTGATTTGTTCTAAGTGATCACATTAAGTCGACTCACTTCCTCGTTTTCTCATTGACTGCAACTGGAGTGTGAAAGATTGACCACAAGATGGTATGCAAATCTCTCCCCACTGCATCTCACAGGCAAGCGGCGGAGAAGTGAGTGACTCCAATGCTATTTTTAGATCTCGTCTCAGTGTGTAGGAATCGCTTGGCTGGCCGGTCGGTCCAGCGCTCTGTTGCCACTTCTTCCCGATGTATACCTATATATAAACATAAACAACACGTGAGTATGTCAATGGGCCGCTAACCTAACCTCCATGAACAATATTTGCAATGATGTCCTCCTCCTTCTTCAATATCCCACCTGATTGTCAACAAGTCATTATGTGCGTGAAGTGAATTCCACGTGTTAGCAATCAACACTTCATAACTGGACTTGGAATAAAACTAGTATTATGTAATTATAAGAGATGCAAACATTAAAATAGCTAAATTTCCGCAAATAATAGACAAAATAAAGCTTAAATCTACTTGAGAAAGTCCTAGAAACAGTTTTGATATTTTACGTTAGGTTTTATTGAAGTACTAGCGGAACCCACGGCGTTGCTCGCGTGGTAAAAATAAATTTAAACACGTTATGTGTGAACAACTTATTAAAATGTACACAAAGAAATATTAATATTGTGTTGAAAAAATCTTTGTAATTAAATATTTACTTTCAATCTCGGATTTCTGTAAGGAAAACGAAGACCATGGCTTTCAGAGGAAGAGATCCAGTGAGATCCAAAATTATTTTAGAAAATCAAAGTATAGAACAGGTGTCTAGTTTCAAATATTTGGGCTGTGATGTTGGCTACAATGTGGAAAGAGAAATTGACTCCAAAATAAATAAATTTCAGACGGTGTGTGGAACAATACAGAGAACATTCAAAAATAAAATTAGAAAAGAAACCAAGATAAAAAGGTATAATGTTATGGCGGTTCCCACAATATTGTATGGATGTGAAACTTGGGCTCCAGTGAAAAGACAGAAGGATAGAATACAGACGGCCGAGATGCGGTTCCTAAGACAAGTAAAAGGATGTACAAGACTTGATAGAATTATCAAGCAAGAGGAAGGCGTGATGTTAGAAGACCTAGAAGACGTTGGGCTGATGCAATATGAAGTCGGAACGGGCATTTGCCTAATCCCTGGAGTGATGATGATGATGATGATGACTTTCAATCTAATTTTGAAAGACAAAATTGGTTATTTGCTAGTTATCCGTAAAAGATAGACCAGACATACGTTGTCGCGGACTTCTTTTTTTTTTTTTTTTGTAGATTTTTTTTTTAGATGTTCAGTTCAGTTCCGTGTATTTGTTATGGTTTGGGCAGCGTAAGCCATTTAAGTGTCTAAAAGCAACTGTTTTAGTGCACCGATGCATTTTATTTTAGTTCCTGCCCTATAGTATTGTATTGTATTCTAAGCCCATGTTTTTCCCTTTACAGATATTTAGGCGCTCTCCCCCTATAGGGGAGAATTTGAACCATACTAATTTAGTTACACTTGTTTTCGTATAGATGTCATTTTGAGTGGTACGTGGTCAGCGTTCCGCCTCATACTGACATCTAGGAAACCAAGGTAGTACTAGGACGGGAAAATTCGGTAAATTTTGCTTAGAGGCCTTTTCATTCAGGCTTTAGGATTTTTTACGAGCCTGAAAATCTTCAGACTCGGGACTCACGGTTTAAAGTCCCTCCCGGAGGGCTTGCTCCTTGGATTTTTCCGTCCTAAAAATCCATCGACCCCGGCCGGGTTTGAACTCGCGACCCTCGGGACCAGAGGCAAGGAGCATAACCACTAGTCCACCGCGGCCGATAGTGTGGTAATACCTTGTATACATTAAATGTCACAAAACTTCTAAAAATGTTAAAAATATCAAATCGGTCACAGACTCACAGACTCTCAATCTCATAGACGTTCATTTTGTACATAAAATTAGACCACGGTAACAGAATATATATTTCTTTAGTGAAATTGAGGAAATTGAATTTCTGGTACCAGCTTATTCAAGAATATTGCACCGCAGTGAAAACAAAACAAATACAACCATAGCACCGAGATTGACAATCTGTTGACTGTCAGTGAGAAATTGGAAGTATGCATTAATAAAAGTGGATATATGGTCGCTAACATACAAATACATTATACAGAGTGTCCCATTCAAACCTTCCACATTTTAATTAATCATAACTAACAAGTATGCGGAATTATGAAATGAGGCCGGTATTAAGCGAAACAGAAACTCAAAAAATTTTCATTGCCACACACTAAAACACCTCTATAAGTGCACCATTAGTAGCACGAACAATATCAAGTCTGTATTCGATTTCGTGCCACGTTCTGTCCAACATGTCCATTAATACTGTTGCAATTGTGTCAAGGATACGGGTTTGTAAATCATGAAGATCTTGTATTGGAGTCGCAAACACATGGTCTTTTACATACCCTCAGAGGAAGAAGTCATGTGGAGTGATGTCTGGCGAACATGGTGGCCAGCGAATAGGTTCGCCGCGTTCAATCCACCTGTCTGGGAAGGATTATTTGAGTGAATTCCGAACATCCAGACTCCAGTGTGGTGGGGCTCCATCTTGCTGAAAGATTACTTGGGGTTGCAGATTGAAGCAGTTTGGAATTTCTGCCCCTCTTTGGAAGCCATTTTGAAGGAATATTTAATTTCCCTTCGTTGTGGCGACAATTTGAAGAAGTATTTGTCCAAAATAATAAATCAGAATTACTGGTTCTGGTTGGGTTTGATTTTCCGGTAGAGCTAGATTCTTTTCTCAGGGTCGAAATTGGTACACAGGATAGGAAAACACTTCACAATCATAAGATCATTGATAACTGTTTCTTGTAGAAATAATTCCACATTTATTAACTATGTATGTTCCCAGCAGATTAAGTAAATTTAAATTGAATTATTCTTCCCTATTAACTAAAATGAATTCTTTTCTTTTCTGAAATCAATTACATTTTTTTTATCAAGAGAGCTCTTTCAGTTCTATCTTTGTTGAATGTTAGATGCAGACTGCTAGAATACTTCTGTTATAATATTAAAGAACATTATTACATCACATGATTTTAAATTAAATTCTATTGGTTAAAGGTCCATTAAATACCATGTTTAAATTTTATTGGTTAAATCAAAAAGTTAATTGTTTTTAACATCCAATCAGAATTTAGTATGCTTTTATTTTAAAATATTAAGTTAAGCAGGTGTTCTTATTAAAGTTATAACAGAAAGCTTTATATTTCAGGCAACAATGACTTAAGACACAATTTTAAAAGCATTATTTAGAAAGACTGTTATATAATACAATTTCTTTAATTGTTATTGAGACATTTTTATTCAACAATAAACAACAATTAATTATTTAGATGTTTTTCTTTATTTAAGTTATATTTAAATATTAAAAGAATATAAAATTATCAACTTAACTTTCATATTTAATATATTAAAATACTGCTATAAATGCCCCTGATGATTTTTGTTTTGTTTCCGGTAGGAAGAACAAAAGAAAAATGATCATTCCCCAAGAAATATTAATTTAATAAATAATTTTTTTTTTTAACTTATCTGCTTGGAATAGTTATACATTTACATATACATACAATGACATTTACACTTTACATATCTTCATTTTTCCTAAAAATAAGAAAATTGAATTGACCACAATGTTATACATTTTTCATTATAGAACACAATATATCAAAATAAGATTACAAATATTGTTACAACAATCAACATTTTTTTTCAATCTTACATACAATCTTCCAATCATTATAATTGCTCCTGTCTTCATATCGTTTTAATCTTTAAATGGCTTAATTAATTCTTTTGAATAGATGCCCAACATTTTATTTTCATCTATATACTTTAATTCGTATGCTGTGTCATTAAATATTTTATTGATAACGTAGGGTCCTTGATATAGTAACTCCATTCTATGATATCTCTTATTTAATGCATTTGATAAAGGAACAGTTCTAACTAAAACTTTATCCCCTATTTTTGGATTCCATTTCCGTTTGTGTCTTTGACATGTTTATTTCTCTTTTTCTGCTTTATCTCATTCTTTTTATTACTCTTTCACATATTTCAATTATATTTTCTTCATTCTGTCCATTCATAGTCAATGGATCAGGAATATTAGCTACTAATTTTTCTGGATCTTACGCTCCATGTCTTTTATTTATTTATTTATTTATTTTTCAGGCTACATATCTCAATTTCTTTTTCATTGGATCTCACGCTACATATCTCATCTTCTTAATTAGGGGTACACATTTTAGAGTCAAGTCGTCTGCTTGTTTACTAATGCTCAGCGGAATCGGTCTGCTTTTGATCTTAATCGGTTCATGTTCTATGACCTTGAACGAGTATTCAAAACAATTGCACAATCCAGGCTTCTTTGAGAATGAATTTTTATTTTTCATCAAAACATCATATAGTCTATGTTTCCGTTGTTCAGAAATTCCATGTGTATTGGCTACCTTATCTCTTATCTGTTGGCAAAAATCGTCTTCCTCGTCGTCTACCATGCACATGAGAAGAGGAATTTCATTGTTTTCTATGCAATCAGCACATTCTTCATCTACACACGTATAATCATCAATATTATTTAATAAATATTCAACTGTGGAATTATCACACAGGAATTCATTAGTATTCACATGAATATCTTCATTCATGGTTTCTTGGGTCATATCCCCATCTTCATTATTTCTATCACATTCTTCTACATTTATGTTTTCAATGAAAATGTGCTCATCTTTTATCAAATTTTCTTGTCTACTAATATTCTGAATCTCCTCAAATTCTCTGGCAAATGGTACGATAATTCTATTATTTGTCTCGTTACTTAAAGACACATTATAATTCTCAAAATCAATGATAGCTCTATACTGATCTAACATGTCACATCCAATTAACATATCACATGATAAGTAAGGTGATACTAAACAAATAACATTAAATTTAGTCGAACAGATGTTTACTTCTAATAAACATTGAAGTCTAATGGGTAACTTCTTCTTTCCAATAGCTAGGGTGCAATATACTCCACAAATTCTTACTGTATTGATCTTATTTCCTCTAGAAATTAAGGTATTGTAAAATTTCTGATCAATTATTGTGTTAGAACATCCACTATCTGCAATACCAATAATCTCCAATCCGCAAATATTTAATTTTAGTTTAGGTGGACGACCAATAATATTCATTTCTCTAGTACATGTTCTATTTAATTCTTCATTCTCCTTGGAAATATTTATATTATTACTAATTTCTCCTTTATTACCATTATCATTATTAATGCTAACCATATCTGTTGGTTTAAATTTTGATAAAATATCTACACGATCGAAGCTATTGTTGACCCTAATTTTAGACAAGTTGAGATACGCAACGGAGTCCCTGACGTATCTAATTGGCATTTAAATTCTGAGGTATTCTATTCACCTCAGCTTCAACTCTGTTGTTACTATTTAACACAAGCTCAGGATTATTAATTGAATTTATTCTAGTATCATGACGTCTGAACACCATTTTCATTTTGAGTGCTTGTATTATTTATACATTCTTGCCTACCAAAATATCCTTCTCTTTGGTTATTATAAGAGAATCCATTAGAATAACTATACGTCTACGTTTCCTTCTATGGGGTGATGTCCAATTTCTATCATTACCTTCCCCAGAACTTTCTACATTCATAAAGTTAATTTCTCTCCTATCATTTCTATTCTGAAAATTTCCAGAATTATTTACAGTTCTGTCATTATAAGGTCTATTCCTATAATTATTTCCATTTGGTATGCCTCTATTTGCTTGGGCGTTCCTATTCCTATTATAATTATCATGAAATTGTTTTTTCACATCTTTATTATGATCATCATAATTTTTCTTTTCATTGTTCTCTGCCCCTACCCCAAGAAAATTTTTGTTGGAATTTTCTTGTCCATTCCAGTTAGCTCTCTTGTTTGTGATCTCAACTTCTCTCTTATTTTCTAATAAGGATAACAACTCTAACATGTCTGAAATATTTTGAGGTCTAGCAATAATCAAGTGATATTTAATTTCATCTGGGTAATGATGGGATATTAAAGACAATAAAGATTTTTCATCAATAGGTGGTTGGAGAAGTGCAGCTATCCTTGCTTTTTCTAGAAAATACCCAAGGTAACTATGATCTGTTTTAGGATTATATTTACCACTGGTAATCTCTAACCTAGCTTTATTTTGTCTTTCATGACCCCAATAGTAATTCATAAAAGCACTTTTAAATGTATTATAATCCATTGAATCATGACATGCTATTTTGAACCAAGATTCCGCCGATTCTTTTAATGACCTTTTCACAAACATCATTTTATATTGCTCACTAATACTTTTAATTGAAAATATTCCTCTATCTCTGTAATAAAATCAAGAGGACTTTGGCTAGAGTGATCTGAAAAAACATGGTAAATTTATTTCTGACAATAAATTTGTTGGAATTTTAGAATTTTGCACAACATTTTGAGATTGACTCTCCATGCTACATTCTTCTGATTTGTCAAACTTATTTTCACTTACACTAGTTGACTCTTTACTCTTATTCACAATAATTTATATTTATTTTCTAAATCTGTAAATTTTTCAGTCCAATTTCCCATCTTTCATTTACCACTTCTTCTAGTTTCCCTACTGAATTATTTATTTCTTTTTCAACCTTGCTTTCTAAATTTTCAATTGTACTTCCTAAATTTTGAACTGTACTTCCTAAATTTATGAAGCTACTTTTACATGCATCATCAATTTCTGAAATTGATTTTACTACATCATTTACTCTATAATCTAATTGCTTAATTTCACTATCATGTTTATCTTTCAAATCTAGTATATTTTGTTCTACCCTGATTTGATTTAAATTACATTCAATTTTTAATTGTTCAAATCTTTCTTCTACTCTAACACCAAATATTTCAAATTTATCATTCATTTCTTTCCTAAGTTCCAAATTATTTTCATCTATTTTCTAACTAAGTTTGGAATTATCACTTTTTAATTCTTCCCTAAGTTTGGAATTATCACTTTTTAATTCTTCCCTATTACTATCCATTTTTTCACTAAGTTTAGAATTATCACTTTTTAATTCTTCCCTAAGTTTGGAATTATCACTTTTTAATTCTTCCCTATTACTATCCATTTTTTCACTAAGTTTAGAATTATCACTTTTTAACTCTACAAACATGGTCTTCATCATGATTATAATGTCATTCAAAGCTTGACTATTATTATCATGATTAACATCACTTTGTCCCGTATTAACAGATTCACTTGTCGACATATTACTGTCACTATTTACATTATTTCCCTCTGTATTCGTTGCCATTTCGATATTCTTATATAAAATTTTCCTATTTCTTAAAATCACATAAATGCACTTTCACTATTAAAATTTATTTATTTTTTTTTACTTACATTCGTCGCTGTGTACTAACTCCGATCTCGTGTATAGGCACCTGTTTTGATTTTCCCACGATGTTCCTGGTTCCTTGATGCATTAAATTTTTGAAGTTCCAGAAAGTGCAATGCATCTAGTTGAATGATGGTGATTCAGGTTGTATGATGATTCGGCCCGCGTTGGAAGCGTCATTTTGAAGCAGTTTGGAATTTCTGCCCCTCTTTGGAAGCCATTTTGAAGGAATATTTAATTTCCCTTCGTTGTGGCGACAATTTGAAGAAGTATTTGTCCAAAATAATAAATCAGAATTACTGGTTCTGGTTGGGTTTGATTTTCCGGTAGAGCTAGATTCTTTTCTCAGGGTCGAAATTGGTACACAGGATAGGAAAACACTTCACAATCATAAGATCATTGATAACTGTTTCTTGTAGAAATAATTCCACATTTATTAACTATGTATGTTCCCAGCAGATTAAGTAAATTTAAATTGAATTATTCTTCCCTATTAACTAAAATGAATTCTTTTCTTTTCTGAAATCAATTACATTTTTTTTATCAAGAGAGCTCTTTCAGTTCTATCTTTGTTGAATGTTAGATGCAGACTGCTAGAATACTTCTGTTATAATATTAAAGAACATTATTACATACATCACATGATTTTAAATTAAATTCTATTGGTTAAAGGTCCATTAAATACCATGTTTAAATTTTATTGGTTAAATCAAAAAGTTAATTGTTTTTAACATCCAATCAGAATTTAGTATGCTTTTATTTTAAAATATTAAGTTAAGCAGGTGTTCTTATTAAAGTTATAACAGAAAGCTTTATATTTCAGGCAACAATGACTTAAGACACAATTTTAAAAGCATTATTTAGAAAGACTGTTATATAATACAATTTCTTTAATTGTTATTGAGACATTTTTATTCAACAATAAACAACAATTAATTATTTAGATGTTTTTCTTTATTTAAGTTATATTTAAATATTAAAAGAATATAAAATTATCAACTTAACTTTCATATTTAATATGATATTAAAATACTGCTATAAGATCAGCTACTTGGGGTTGCAAGAACTATTCCAACATATCTTAGTATACTGGGCTAGATGTTGACTTCTCATGAAAGAAAAAAAGACCTATAATCCTGTTCTTCATCAGGCTACACCAAACGTTTACTTTTGGGCTATCCCGGACGTGTTCACGGTAGACGTCTGGATTTTGCGTACCCCAGATCCTTACATTGTGCCGATTAACAGATCCTGATACATGGAACGTTGCCTCATCAGAAAACAAGACGTTTCCAAGAAATTGAGGATCCTTGTCAATACGATCCAGCGTTTCATTAGCGAATGCCTGTCGTCGTGGCCTGTCATCTGGCTTTATTTGTTGAACAATTTGCACCATGAAGGGGTACAAACGAAGCCGCTTATGAAGCACTCGATGCACAGTTGATCTCGGCACGTTGAACTACCAGGAAGCTTGGAGTTGATTTTTATGGACTTCTCTGAAATCCTGCTCTAATTTCTTCAATATCTCTTTCTGAAGCACTTCCTGATTCTTTTTTAACGCTTCCAGTCTCCAGAAACTTCTCAAGCCATGCCTTAATGGTCTTCCCTGCATTTCCTCCATATTCTCTCCGATAATTTCTTTGCACTGTAATTATTGATTTCGCCTCTGCATACTATAAAACAGTTTGTGCTCGTTGCTGAGGAGTCGCCAGTTTGTTTTATGTCATTATTGTTCAACAAGCGACAGATGAATTAACTACAACAATGAAAACAAAAATTCGTTCAGTTTCTCTTTCTTTTAATACCAACCTCATTTCATAATTCCACATACTTTGAGAGTTTTGATTAATTAAAATGTGGGAGGTTTGAATGGGACACGGTGTATAATGAAAATCATCACAGTTAATGACAAATGAGGGAAATTTTGAAGAAGTGGCTGAATTCAAATACCTAGGAACAATAATTACAAATATAAATTATATACACAAATGAACTAAATATAAGCTAAATTCTGGAAATACGTTATGTTACGCAATCTCTTTAACAGAAAACATACTTTTTCTATATTTTTATAATTATAATGAAATTGTGTGGTTTTATATCGGTAACTGACGTAACTTTAGAATTTCATATTTTACAGAATGAAAGTAAAATAGCAATCTCTTTGAAGTTTCCAATTTACTTCAACAAACAATTGTGAATATATATACATACTAGCTACTACGCGGCGTGCGCTGCTACGACTAAATGAATGAAAATTAATGTGCTTTTATGTTTAGCTGAATAAGTAGAAGGAATAATACTTATAAATTTATATTTTTTAGATATCCCGTGCTGATTACCCGGCGTTGCCCGGGAATCTACTTATCCCGATCTTCTTGACGTAAATGAGCTGAACTACGAAAATTAATATGTTGTATGTTTAGTTCTTGGCATAAATGAGCTAAAAGACAAAATTCGTTATTGAGAGTTATCCGTAAAAAATACCCGCCATGTGCTGTTATGCCTGAACAGGAATCAACGTACTTGTCTCGATCTTCTTGGCATCAATGAAAGACAAAAATGGTGATTGTGAGTTATCCGTAAGAGATAAACATATGCTGTCGCGGACGTTTTTGTAGAGCTTTTTGAGATATTAAATTCTGTGTACATTAATTTTGTGTATTTGTTATGGTTTAGGCAGCGTAAGCTATTTAAGCGTCCAAAGAGCTACTTTTTTTCACGTTTTCCGCTACAAAGGACGATTTTTAAGGATGTAGGAGTTGAGCATCACAACTCTCTTATATCCTATTTTCATCCCGGGAATCTCTTGAACATTTTGCAGAAAGCCTCATCACAATCGGATCAACGGTATGGCCGCGCATAAAGTATAAACAAACAAACAAACAAATATTGATTGTTTATAACTAAATTTATAGTCGCATTATTTTTATTGCAAATTATTTGGTTATTATTTAACAAAGAGTTATAATTATCTATGAGTTCCATACGATTCTAACAGATGGCCGTGTAAGGTAATTAGTTTATTATTTAACCAGGTGGCTGTGCTTTTTGTTGCAACCGCGAATTTCAATTGAATTACAAATATTGATTATTTCATAATTTAGATATGTTCAGTGTTTATTTTATTTTCAATTTATTGATAATAATATTAATTTGGTGTGTAAGTATTAGTTTTACGTAATCTGGCTGAAAGACAGCAACTTAATTTAAATTTAACTGGACCGAGAAGCGAACATTGAACAATATGGCGAATCAGTTCTAGAGACCATGAATGATAATATATCAAGTGAATTTCCGCAAATTGATATAGGCCTATGTGACATAAATCTTACATTTAAGAAGAATGTCAGTTTAAAAACATATGAAGGTCCTAAGGAACGGAGTAACAGAATTGTAAGTAAGTCTGTTAGTTATAATAATATGCCTAATATTACAGGAACAATATCCATGTCTCAATTAAATGAAAAGCAAGATGACTATAATATATCACAAGATGATATTACTACACAGAGAATTCTTGATGATGATGAGAATCCAAACTGCCAACAAGTTCGTAGAAAAAACGAAAGTATAATGAAATCAGCAAGCCTCCTCAAAATATCCCATCAATAAATGTACATAATCCTTATGATACACTTATGGGTGATACTGAGAATGCAGACAACATAAATTCATCTCAATCAACAAAACCACTTCCACATAAACCACCACCCATATTTATACCGGGTGTAGTTAACGTACCAGAACTAAAAAATTGTGTAAAACAAAAACTTTGATTTAGATTTCTCACTTAGTTTACTACAACATAATTTAACGTATACCTTAGCCACAGAAACGCGTGGCCGGGACTTCTATATATATAACAAAGTCGGATTAGTTACACTATTCATAACTCAAGAACAGCTGGACCGATTTTTATGATCTTTGATTTGTTGGATTTGTTTCCGCCCCGAATAGCAGATAACTATTGAAACATCGGAAAAATTAAGGTAAAAATATTTAAAGGCGATACGACGTTCCCCGGCCAGCTAGTATATATATATATATATATATATATATATATATATATATATATATATATAGGAGAAGGTTCAAAATATATGTTTTGAGTTTTATATTCCAATCAATTTTAGTCACTAATTATATCAAATAAAGGTAACTGACATAACAACTAACGCTTCTGCATTGTGTACGAATTTTAATTAAAATAAATAACAATTCTTGACAGGATGGCAATTCTCAAGGGGATGACGTCTGATAGAATCCGTTAGAAGATCATGGAGTAGAGAATAGATGGGAAAAGAAGATATGGAAGACCCAAAGAAGGTTGGATTGATGGTGAGAAAATATGTATGATTGAACTAGGACAAACAGAAGAGGATGTTCAGGTCCGCAACAAATGGATTTGGCGAATTTCTTGAGGGCGACGGAAAACAATTGTTCTGTAGATTATTTATCTCAGGCCCCAAATGGGAGTCAATGTCCAATCGCGTTTCAGTGAATTTTGTTTTACAACCAATCACAGTCGTGTCTCCTCGATAATTATCGAATTTTGATTACCAAAATAAAGAAAGCTCCTGCTTTTTAATATTCTGAACAAGTCAGAGCATTGTTTTGCAGTGACTGACTCTCTAACAAATACGTTGAATATAGCAAATAATGAACAGATTCCTTCGACCCACACATTTGATAATTGTGTTTTTAAATATTGATTTTACATAGTTGTTTCCGAAGAAAATTAATTAATAACTATAACGTTGGTTATAATATACAGTTTATGTGTTTAATTTTTTCTCCACAAGAATGCATTCTTACAATATAACGATCGTATTTGGTAATAAATGATATGATCAAGTTGCAATGATGAACAAATGAAAAATAATCAAATATTTCTTATTTGTTTTCAAACATCGCCGTTTATATTAAATGTATAAATATTTTAAAATAACTACATTTTAATAATGATTTGTGAGTAAACAGCTTAATTGTATTCGTTAAATAGTCCTAAAAGATGCAATCTTGATTTCAAAATCCTCTAGATATATTTGGAAATCACTCGTGGCATTACTTATGAAAACATATAAAACCGTTATTCTCCAATCATATTATATGAAGTCGAAACAAGGACTCTTACTTTAAGGGAGAGAAAAGTTTACAAGTATTTGAGAATAAAGTGCTCAGGAAAATTTTTGGTCCAAAGAAAGTTGAATAGACAGGCGAATTGAGAAGACTCCATAACAGAGAGGTACATGATCTTTGTAGGAAACCAGATGTAATATAAACAGTTAATTCTCGTAGACTGGGTTGGTAGGTCATGTGGCAAGAATCCCCAGGGACATGGAAGTTTCATGTGGGAAAACCAGAGGAAAAAATGACCAGTTGGTGTGAGGTGGGAGAATAACACTAACCATGATTTGAGGTAAGTACATTAAACAGGGGATGATTGTAAAATATTAGCTCAGGATAGGGTTCTGTGGAGAGCTTATGTCCGTGCGGTAATAAATCTATAGGTTCATAAGTGCAGTGAGTGATTTGTGTCAAATTTTACAATTAATTCACATTCTTTTAATGGGCTTGAATACATGAAATATTGAGTCAAGCTACATATATCTGATTACGTTATCTAGGAATATACTGGGAATTCAAGTTTTTCAATTCATATAAAAGTTTAATTTTATAGTTTTATATCTGATTTGGAAATGGACAGCTAATGATAAATGAGGGAAATGTTGAAGAAGTGGCTGAATTCAAATACCTAGGAACAATAATCATAAACAGGAATGAGATAGACAAAGAAATGAAACATAGGCTCAATTCTGGAAATGCGTGCTGTTGTACATTACAGAGACTCTTGACGTCCCAACTCCTTTCAAAAAACGTTAAACTGAAAATACATAAAACTATTATTCTACCAGTTATATTATATGGGTGCGAAACATGGATTCTTACTTTAAGGGAGGAAAGGAGATTACTAGTATTTGAGAATAAAGTTCTTAGGAAGATTTTTGAACCAAAGATAGATGAACAGACAGGTGAATCGAGAAGACTTCATAACAGTGAACTTTATAGGAAGCCAGATATAATGAGAACAGTTAAGTCTCGTAGACTGCGATGGGCAGGACATGTGGCACGAATGGGAAATGAAAGTCGTGCATGGAAGCTTCTTGTAGAAAAACCAGAGGGAAAACGTCCAGATGGTAGAACAAGAATAAGATAGGAGAATAACATTAACTATGATTTGAGGGAAGCAGATTATACAGGGGATGGTTGGAAAACATTAGCTCAGGATAGGGATGTATGGAGAGCTTATGTCCGCGCGGCCTTGAACCTATGGGTTCGATAGTGCCAGTGAGTTGAGTTTATATCTGATTTAAATAAAACACAAGGGAAAAAAAACATTGAAACTAAATATTTCTTGTCTTGCACATGGAATGAAACGTTTTGGAACTTTATCTTAATAGATTCATAAGAAATCTTGATTTGACCATAATTTTGAGCCTCGCCTTCATGTTTTCTTTTCCTCCGCCCATTTTGTGTCAAGAACTGCGGTACACACCCACAAAACAGTCGGTTCTTACCGGTCGTCTCAGCAAGTACAACACATAAGATACTTAAAATTTCATATTTATCTGGCATGAGCCATAACGATTCTCTGTCCACATGCATTGTACCAACCGTAACGTCACATATTATATTATAAATCCTCCTTATAACTACTCTAATGTGTCTAATGTGTTCTTCATATTACATTCAAAATATTAATTTAATAGGAATGGTGTATTCCAAAAAGTCTGAATAAATGGAATTATGAACAATCAAAGGTGGATACAAAATCATTATTTAATTTTTTTTTGTAAATGCCCCAGGTTGGGACAAGATACGCCAATTGCTTATTATGATTTGGGATAAAGAAGTTCTTCCAGATGAATGGAAAGAATCTATTATCGCACCAATTTATAAGAAAGGAGATAAAACTGATTGTTAGTAAGCAGGCTTACTCCTTATATTCATGACATTCTAGGAGATATTCAGTGTGGATTTAGAAGAGACAGGTCTACAACAGATCACATTTTTAGCTTAAGACAGATTTTAGAAAATAAATTGGAATATAACGGTAATGTACATCAACTATACATAGTATCCTGCTCGAGTTCGTAATTCCTAAAAAGTTAGACTTATATGAATGTGTCTAAATGGCACAAAGAGTACGGTGCGTGCAGACAAACAGTTTTCGGATACTTTTGAAATCCATAATGGGTTGAAGCAAAGAGATGCACTATCGCCTCTACTATTTAATTTTGTACTAGAGCATGCCATCAGATCTTTAGAGGATGAAGAAGCCTATAACTCAATGGTATTAATAACCTGTTAGTTTATGCTGATGCTGTAGTACTATTGGTCGTTAGCGAGGAGACCCTAAAGGCAAACACGCACACACTACTGAGTAACACTAAGAAATTGGGACTGGAGGTACATATCAATAAAACTAAATATATGGCCACACATAGAAATTCACTCAAATATTCATACTAATATAATACATTAGGAACAAAATTAGACCATTCAGGCGATAACACGGTTGGAATTAAAAATAGAATCGCACAAAAAAAAACAAGCAATAAATCTTTTAAACTCTGTTTAATGGAGCAAAAATATTATAAAAAATAGAAAATTACAAATATATTAAACCATAATTCAGAGTATTTTAACATATGGTGATGAAGTCTGGCAAATTCCTACTAGGGAAATGAAAATAATTTTAAGTACAGAAATGGATGTTTTAAGAAGATCAGGTGGAAAATCTAGAATGGATATAACACGAAATAAAGAAATAAGGGACATTATGGGTGTAGAAGAGGAGCCGGACATCATAGACATTATAGAAAAGAAAAGATTACAGTGGTATGGCCATGTCAAAAAAATGCCAGAGCAAAGATTGCCTAAAATTGTTATGGAATGGATCCCAATAGAAAGGAGGAAGAGAGGATGACCGAAGAAAACTTGGATAGAAGGGGTACAAGCAGCTATGAATATCAGAGGATTGGAGGAAAATCAATGGATGGACAGACAGGAATGGCGTTTGGTTTCCGGAAGATGGCGGCAGCTGCCATGATACCGGATGATGATAATAATACGTTTGGAATTAGATTATACAGGTGATGATTGGATAACATTAGCTCAGGATAGGGATGTATGGAGAGCTTATGTCCACGCGGCCATGAACCGACCGGTTTGATAGTACCAGTGAGTTAGTTAATTACAGTCAGTTAATATAATACATTCAATAATAACTCTCTAACTCAACTCAATCGGACCCATAGGTTCATGGCCGCGCGTACATAAGCTCTCCATATATCCTTATCCTGAACAAATGTTTTCCAATCGCCCCATGTATAATCTACTTCCCTCAAATCGTAGTTCATGTTATTCTCCCACCTCATTCTTGGTCAACCAACTGGGCGTTTTCCCTCTGGTTTTCCTATAAGAAGCTCCCATGCACGTCTTTCATAATTAGGTTAATGGTAAAATCTCGTTGAGGTATTAGTCAAATAATATAAAAATATTTAATCTCGCAATTAAGACTATTTTAATGCATGAGATGTTTGTAGAAATTGATATTGATACTACAGGGCTATTCAGAAAGAAGGAACAGACTTCAAACATTGATATCTTCCAAACTACAAACAATAGAAACACAATTCCAATGATCCTGGAAAGAGAAAAGTTCAAATTTCACTGTTTTGTGCGTTCAATATGAGCACCATGTGTGACATGACAAATATAAAAACGGTGGCTCATTTCTTGCCACACACGAATCAGCTGGTCTCTAATTATCGAATTTACAGCTTTAAAAGTTCGTTATCGCAGATTTTTAAGAGTGTCAGGTATATGAGGGATAAAAACACGGTCTTTTATGTAACCTCACAGACAAAAATCACCAGTGCTAAAGTTGATCTTCTGCTCCTCCTCTTCCAATCCAACAGCGTCAATGCGACCGTGATCGAAACTTCAAGCAACAGCGCCACGTGATCGGAACTTCAAACTTTTATCTTTCTAGGAACGTTAGAATTGTGTTTCAATTTTTTTGTAGTCCCCCTTTCTGAATAGCCCTGTATTTAGGCCCGGAAAATAATGATTGCGAATATATTTTTAAATTTGTAAGTTTACAGAAGAAGTGGAACTATTTCTTAGCCTTCGATGTAACTGTCAATCATTTTGAATTTTCATAGAATAACTAAATTGTAAAGGTAGCTATTTACGCAGTTAAATACGATTTATTGTAGAATTTAATATAAAATATCTTATGCCTAAAATAACCTAAAAGTTAACCTAACATAATTTAAGTACTTGTAAAAGTATGTAATAGAATGACATTTTATGCCACCCCAAAAACTAAGTAATGTACGGAGACTATAACTCATGTTTCAATGAATTTTGTTTTGTAACCAATGACAGTTGTGTTTCACCTCACTCTTTATCGATTTCTCATTATCAGCCCCTGCTTTTGTGATAAAGAAAGCTCCTCCTTTTTTATATTCTGAAAATCTCAGATCATTATTTTTCTCCAACAAATAGATTGAATATAACAAATAATGAACAAATTCCTTGATTTTACTGAGTTGTTTACTAAAAAATTAAATCATCATCATCATCATCATGAACAAATTCGTTTTAGGCCATGTGGCCTGTACGGTAAACCTAGCGAAGATGGTCTTGATCTTTCCACCGATGTTTTGGTCTTCCTTGGTCCCTATGTCCAGTTGGGGTATATTGGAATGCCAATTTTGGAAGTCTATTTCTTGCCATTCTTCTCAGATGATTTTTCCATTCTTGTTGGTATCTTTGTATATCTTCATTTAAACTTGCTACTCCAAGTTTTCCTCTGATAGTAGTGTTCCTTTGGTGATCCAGTCTATTAACTCCTAACAATGATCATAAGAAGCGCATTTGGCTTACTTGAAGTTTATGAGAGTTTCTTTTATTTAAAATCCAAATTTCACTTCCGTATTTTAGAGCAGCTTTTGATGTGACGTTATGTAATCTTAGTTTTGTCTCTGTCCTCATCTGTTTACCAAAATGTCTTCGTATTACCCCATTCATTTTATTATATTTTTGTAATTTTGAATCAATGTCACTCTTATACTCTGCAAATACACTTCCTAAGTAAGAGAAATCTGACACTTGTTCTATAATTTTTCCATCAATCTCAATTTTCAATCAACAACCTATAATGTTGATTATAATAAACGGTTTGAAGTGTGTCATTATTTCTCCACTACGGTGTATTCTTACAATATTTCGACCCTATTTGGTAATAAATAATATCATGTTGCAGTAAATATACACATAACATCACATTTCTGATTTGTTTTCAAACATTGCCGTTTACATTAAATATATAAATATTTTAAAATACCGGTGACTGTATTTAAATAATGGCTTTTGAGTAAACAACTTAATTTTATTCGTTAAATAGTCCTAGCAAATGTCACTCTTGAATTAGAAATCATCTAGATAATTTGGAAATCACTCGTGGCATTACTTATAACACTGGTCAACATGATTTTTGTCTTATGAGTACCAATAGTTGTACTTAATGCAGTTTTTTTATCGTGTTTTCAAATATGTATTCGGAATTTCTCCATCACCCACAGTTTTTTTATTTCAATTTAAATTAATGAATTTAAATAATTATTTTTCTAATAACAAACATTAAAGGGATTATGTCAACATCATAACGTACAGTGGTGTACCTGACTTGTAATCTGCAATGAGACCAGTTCCACACTGCAAAGAATTGCCCATACCAAAGCCTCCAGAACATGTGACATTAGATGAAGAGAACTCAGTTTCTGATGGAAGTAAGGAAGAAGAAGAAAAAACAGATTTTGGTGTGATGCAACTTTTGAACAAAGCTGTTCATCTGAGCCTCATTTATTGACTCAAGAAGATCCTAACGATCTCATACGAGATTTAAAGTTATCCAAAAACCAGTCTGAAATGCTTGGTTCCCAATAAAAGGATGGAATATTCTTCAAACCTTGCGTGATAGAGAAAAACCGATATCATATTTGAATATAGGAGAAAAAATACTATCAGAATCACATATTTTTCTTTCTGAGACAAAAAAAAATATATATATTTTTCGTTGTTCGGTGTAATCTTTATTATCCACAGAGACGCACTGTTTATCTTCAGAGCTGTGTTAAAACCAGAGGTAATAGGGCGATCATGACAATAAATAGTTCAATTTCGTATCATTCTAGAGGTATTAGACTAATGATAAGAAATAGTCCCTTTTATAATATTTACAGGTAAAGTATGTTAAAGAAAATGAAATACCGAGGCTAAATTCATTTAATATACAATTTTATGGATATCTTTTTTGCTTTAAAATAGCCTTAATTTCATAAATTAATTTAACTTATTATACACCCTGTCAAAAATTATAACATAAAATTATAGAATTGTACCTAGTTTTGCGGTCTCCTCAGCTATTAAAATAATACTCTTTCTGTTTCCAAATCATGCCTTCTCTAAATAGGTATTCAAATTATACTACTGTGTATATACATTGTGCGTGCTATCATACATTGCAGAGACTCTTGACGTCCCAACTCCTTTCAAAAAACGTTAAACTGAAAATACATAAAACTATTATTCTACCAATTATATTATATGGATGCGAAACGTGGACTCTTACTTTAAGGGAGGAAAGGAGATTACAAGTATTTGAGAATAAAGTACTTAGGAACGTTTTTGGACCGAAGAGAGATGAACAGACAGGTGAATGGAGAAGACTACGTAACAATGAACTACATGGTCTTTATAGAAAGCCAGATATAATAAGAATAGTTAAGTCTCGTAGACTGCGATGGGCAGGACATGTTGCACGTATGGGGAATGGAATACTTGCATGGAAGCTTCTTGTAGGAAAACCAGAGGGAAAACGCCCAGCTGGTAGACCAAGAATGAGGTGGTAGAATAACATTAACTATAATTTGAGGGAAGTAGATTAAAGAGGGAATGATTGGAAAACATTGGCTCAGGATAGGGATGTGTGGAGAGCTTATGTCCGCGCGGCCGTGAACCTACGGGTTCGATAGTGCCAGTGAGTAAGTAAGTGTATACATTGTATTAAAAAAAATATTTGGAAGCTGTAGCACGTCAGGCCCTTAAGTTCTTCGTTCTTAAGATTACATGTTTAAAAAAGTTGAACGTTTGCAACAAGTGGCAATTTACTTCTCCCCCTTCACGTTTACCATTGATAATATGCTGTCACTGTACTTTAGCACACGGCAGTTGAGTAAGTACAAGAAATGAAAATCAAAGATTACAGTATTCTGTTCCTGACAGATAGTTATCTTCCCCACCAGTTCACCGTAACTCGCTTTTTCCTTCTCCGTCTCATCCTGGTTTATGCAGTTACTTCACGCACAGTTTTGCAATCGCCAATGGCCTTGTATGTACGGATCGCTCTGTCAGTCCACTATGCACAATGGTAAGAAAGAAACCAAAAAAGCTTGTTGTACTGCTGCGATTTCGGGACCTCGCTCCCGGCTTCGAACTACTGTCCGGACAAGTTTCTCGGGAGATGCTTTTTCTCTCACCTATTAGCGGGAGACGCTTTTTTTCTCACCTATTAGCGGAAGATGTCTTTTCTTTTTCTCACATATTAGCGGGAGATGCTTTTTTCTCACCTATTAGCGGAAAATGCCTTTTCTTTTTCTCACCTGTTAGCGGAAGGTGCCTTTTCTTTTTCTCACCTATTAGCGGGAGATTCCTTTTCTTTTTCTCACCTATTAGCGGGAGATGCTTTTTTTCTCACCTATTAGTGGAAGATGCCTTTTCTTTTTCTCACCTATTAGCGGGAGATGCTTTTTTTCTCACCTATTAACGGAATATGTCTTTTCTTTTTCTCACCTATTAGCAGAAGATGCCTTTTCTTTTTCTCACCTATTAGTGGAAGATGCCTTTTCTTTTTCTCACCTATTAGCGGGAGATGCTTTTTTCCTCACCTATTAGCGGAAGATGCCTTTTCTTTTTCTCACCTATTACCGGGAGATGCTTTTTTTCTCACCTATTAGACAAATAAAAAAAAAATAAAAAAAAATATTCCCGCGCCGTAGCCGAGTGGTTAAGGCAAGAAGCCTTGGCGCAGAGCTAGAGGATTTGAGCTGGTTCGAGCCCCCATTGAGGGAAGACATTTTTTCATGGAATTTCGGCCAGTATGGGACCGGTCCCACCCAGTATCGTGAGGCATTTAGGTTGCTACAATAAGTAGCGACTCCAGGTTGAGAAAACCAGCTATAACGGCTGGGGGACCCGACATGCTGACCACACTTTATCCCTACACTGTATAGATGATCGTCTACCTCTGTGATTAACACGTGTGGACGTGAGGCTAGCAGCCGGCTGGTAAGCCAAGGGCCTTCTAGGCCTGTCGCGCTGGGGAAAAAATATATAAATGTCAGGGATCTTTAAGACCCAACTGGCTATCATAATAATCGATATAAAATGTTTATGTTTAGTATGAGTGTGTGGGTGAATTATATGTTTCATCTAGAATGCTTGTGTAGCCTCACAAGATGCCCTAGATTGAGCTGATCACTCATTCGGCGAGCTCCTCCATGTCCTTGCGTGGTCAAAAAAGTGTGTGTGTGATCCCAAGGTTTAAAATTTCTCTCCTGACAGGTCGGTACGACCATAAGACAGAGTGGCGGTGTCAAATGGATTCATTTTAATTTTTCGAGGCTATTACAGTTTAATTCCAGAGGGAAAACGCGCAGTTGGTAGACCAAGAATGAGGTGGGAGAATAACATTAACTATGATTTGAGGGAAGTAGATTATACAGGGAATGATTGGAAATCATTAGCTCAGGATAGGGATGTATGGAGAGCTTATGTCCGCGCGGCCATGAACCTACTGGTTCGATAGTGCCAGTGAGTAAGTAAGTAAGTATTACAGTTTAATTTGCTTTATAAATTTGAAGAATGGGAGAAACTCCCCAAAAAATGAAAAAATATACGTATTAAAATATTTGTAAAGTCATTGAATTAATTTTGTAATCCATAAATAAAACTATGTTTACATAGGCTTATTAAATATGTTTCTCTATGAACGTGTAATAAGGTTTCGTTAAACACAATTCTGCCCGAGGGCAGGTCTTTCACTGCAATCATAGCATTTTCATGCTATGGTTTGCAGCTTTACTAGGGAATTATGGGTCTGGTAGCTTGCCGTTGCTTTTCACACCTCCGAAGGATGATAATGATGACGATGGCCGGGTGATTTTTCGGGGACGTTGGGCCCTAAGCTTCCTGACATTTATCTTACAGGTGAGGAAAAACGCCGATAATACCTCACCCAGAAATCTGTCACGGCCGGGAATCGAACCCGGGCCTTAAGGCCTTAACTCTGCCAGGTGAAAAAATAAAGCTGCATGGCAATCTAATAAGTAGGTTGATAGCTTATTCATTATTTATTAATTCTCGATACTTCAACAAGAATTCGTAATAACTTTTATTAACTATGTTTGTGCCAATAATTATATAGTATGCCCTAATTATATATATAGTCCACCGCTGTGGTCTTTGAGGTAGCGTGCTGCCTTGTCACGCAGAGGATCCGGGTTCGATTCCCGTCCGGGACAGGCTTCTGGGTGAGGTTTTTGTCGGGGTTTTTCTTCACCTGTAAGATAAATGTCAGGAAGCTTAGGGCCCAACGGTCCCCGAAAAATTATCCGGCCATTGTCATCAATATTATCCTTTGGCGGTGTGGAAATCAACGGGAAGTTACCACACCTATAATTCCTTAGTATAGGTGCAAATCGTAGAATGAAGATGCTATAATTGCAGTGAAAGACCTTCCCTCGGGCAGAATTACAGTAGAATAGAATATGACTATTAATTTATTTTTTGCACGACATAAACACTTTTCGGTACTTACAAATATTGTTATTGAGGATCGTAACAATGCATTACAAATCGTAAGCAGCAAGAGGGGGAAATATGATTTAATGATGGACAGATGTGTGTATATATATATATATATATATATATATATATATATATAATATATATATATATATATGTGTGTGTGTAGTATGTATGTATATATACTGGTGCTGTTTTGCTTATTTTCTCATATATATAGTCCACCGCTGTGGTCTCGAGGTAGCGTACTGCCTTGTCACGCAGCGGGCCCTGGTTCGATCCCCGGTCGGGGCAGTTTTTGCGGGTGAGGTTTTTATCGGGGTTTTTCCTCACCTGTAAGAGAAAAGTCAGGAAATTTTAAGGCCCAAAAGGTCCCTGAAATCATATGGCCATCATCATCATCATCATCATCCTTATCATTATCATCATCATTCACCGGTGTGGAAAGCAACGGAAAGCTACCACACCTACAATTCTCTAGTAAAGCTGCAAGCATAGCATGAAAATGCTATGATTGCAGTGAAGGATATGCCCTCGGGCAGAATTAATATGGATATATATATCTTCTGTACGTGTTTTGTGACTGAACTCCTCCTAAAGTAGTAAATCGATTTTGATTACATTTTTTGTGTGTCTGATTGGGTCCCTCGATGGTATAGATTCACAATTGGACCCTCTAAAACCATTAGGTGTAGGAATTCACCTGAAGAGAAAATTTAAAAATCGCTCTAGCGGTCACATTTTTTTACGTTTCACTACAAAACTGAGTATATCGTATTAAAATAAACCGAGCTAGGTATTTTCCAAAAATGAGTGATATCCAACAATTAGAAATGAAAGTTTACTTAAAACCCGAAATTAAAATCTTCTTAACGACTGGACCGATTTTGATGTGATTTCTTGTGCGTGTTTGAGTGGTCCCTGGATGGTTTAGATTCAAACTTTGACACGGTAGGTGGCGCTGCGATCGGGTTATAGAACTTCTTTATGTCAGATGTGTAGTCATCTGTATTATCGACATATTCAGCGCAAGTACAATGTGACGTCATCAAGCACGCTTCTTGAGCCACAACAGATGACAGTGAGGAGTCTTCTTGCGAACTTATTTAATAATATGTAATTACGTCGTAATTAGTGAATTTTATGGTAAAAAAATAGCATTTTTTTTATCGTCGGGCCACGACACGAGAATTGAACTGGCGGGTCTGCTAGTATATATACATGTCCGCAATACAATGGTATTCCGTTACCCTAAAGAAATTCATCTTCTCCTGTTGTAGCGGTCCTGAACATCCTCATCTGTAAGTCCCAGTTCACTCCCCACTCAGGCTTCTTCTCACACCATCCATCCAATCTTCTTTAGCTCTTCACTTTCATCTTTTCCCCTCCAAGATCTTATTAGGGATTCTTAAAATTCTCAAATTTCTTTCAACTTTCATAATTACCCTAATTTCAACGTTTCTAATTTCTTCTAATCTAGATTTCCGCGATCTTCTCCGTAATCCATCTGTTGCCAATAACTTGTTAGCTTGGCACTTTGTAATTGTCCATGTCTCTGATCCATATAATGCTCTCTACAGTGTCCCTATAAATCAACTTATTATTCCAGTAAAGGATTTTTTTACCAGGATTATTAGCTAAATTTTGGATTTTTTTTAGATTTAGACAGGGTATATATTTCTAAAATTGCCATCGCTGCCATTAGAGAATCAATTTCAATTTTAAGAAACCATCTTTACAAAATTTATACTTTATAGTATGTATATTTCAATTACAATTTGAATTTTTTAAATGTATTTACAAAATGTATTTCATCAATTTCGAAAATTAATTGTCTGTATTACTTTGTCCTTGTGGCAATCCTCTAATGAGGAAAGTTGTATATAATAATAATAATAATAATAATAATAATAATAATAATAATAATAATAATAATAATAATAATAATAATAATAATAATAATAATAATAATAATAATAATAATAACTGGGTTCAACATGCCGATTACTCTCCATCCATAAATAAATTTAAATTTTATGTAATATATGAATAGGAGTTAAATAGTGGATATCTAATGAAATTCTAATCGCTCTATTTTGAAAGGTTTTTAACGGTTATAAGTCTATTTTTTTATCATGACTCGAAATTAAGTTCATATATTCACGTAAATATGTTGCTATACCAAGAATATTACTCATATATTGAGATTATATTAAAAAACTAACGGAGTATAATGGTACAAGAAATAATATGTAAAATAATTTAAGAGTTTAATCAACGAATATATCCATAAGTGTTATTCTGTATTCAAACTAACTTTGACGAAGCTATTTTTAGTAAATACAATTTACTTGGAGATTTACTAATATTTCATTGATTGGATGTTACAATAATAAGATTCATGATGAAGTTCCGTTGAGGTATTATTCAAAATTAAAACCTAAAATTATGAAATTTCACAGTTTTATATTTTAATCTTATTTGTAGTGTAGCGTTTCTTTTCTCTGAAACATTAAGCTATGCAAGTTTTTATTATAGCGGACAAGGACTTTATCTGAATGTCATTGCATTAAGTGTGACGGAATGCGGATAGGTAATGAATGACCGAACTATGGACCAGCGCTAGCTTGACTCATTCCGTTGCGTACCAGGGGGTTTTCCAGCAGTTTAGAAAGGGTCATGGAGAACTCTAGCATTTGCTGCTATGCCAAACCACTGTCCTGTGAAAGGAAAGTAGAATCTGCATAAATAACTTTCTTAATCCTTACGTAAATACGATTCATGGCCAGATTATCTAAAGGTAGCCAGACATTTTTCCAAGCCTAATGGCGCGTGGCTGCTCCGACTTGAATCCCGAGTTCGAATCCTGGCGGTTCCAGAGAGGTAGGACATATTGGCGGTGAACATACTGTATTTCTTCGGTTATTTAACGGCTTTTCCCGTTTCCCGAATTTAATTTCATCAACACTCACCATTAACCCCTTCACGTCATTTAATTTATCATTCATTCATTAAATCTCACCCTATCCGTTGTTAGACAAAATAGTTTAGTTGGTAATCAGTAGGTTTGAAAATATGTGTTTGCAGGGATCTAGTGGGTTACCCGCCTGGGTACTGGCTCATTACTCTGAGTCTGGATAATAATAAGAACCAAAGAGAGGGTTGTAGTCTTTCATAGTGGCCAAGAACCCAATCAAAAATTGGCAGTATGGGACATGGGACAAGAGTCTGATGTACCGCGCCCGTAAGACGTCCTACAACTCGCACGATACCATAGAGTAGACTTTCATCCCATTCGTCCATAATATACTGGGGTAGCAAAATAGATCACTCAGATCGCGTTACTCAGGGCAATCTGTCCGCCCAGTCTGAATGAAGAACTAAATATTAAAGAACAATCTCATGGGATGTAAGATATTTGCAGATAATTCATTTTGATAAATTATACACAAGTTGAAACCTAAAAATAGACTCCCTGCTTTTGCAGATGATTTGGTATCAATAGCTCCAACATAAAGAGATTTACAGTATTTTATACACAATTTTAATATAATTGCAAAGAGACGCAATATGGAAATCGATACAAAGAAAACTAAAGTGATGGCCTTTTGTGAAAAATACCCTGTACCTAGCAAAAGTTGTTTTGGACATCGACATTTTAGAACAAGTAAATTAATTTAATTATTTGGATTATAATTTAACATTTTAAGATGAAGCCGATATATAAAAGAAAATCACAAATTTCACAATAAAAAAAAGACTGGGATAATTAACAGTAAAATGAAACCATATTAATACAAAAGAAAACACGGTTACGGCTTTATAAGGTTCTCGCAACGCCAGTATTATGATACGGTAGTGAAGCATGGATAATACGAAGAAGAGATGAAAGCCGAATAACAGCAAATGAGATGCGTACAGCAGGCTATAAAAAGTGGGACCATAAAAGAAGTGATGAAATTATGGAAGAGTTGGATGTAGAACCCATTCTCCACCATTTACAAAACTACAACTGGAAGTCCCAACTTCAACAATCTCATAGAATTCCAAAAGCCATGCTTCGTTACTGCCCGGCAAAATATCGTTCGGACGTCCAAAAAGCGCTGGATGGAAAATTCCTCTTTGAGACCTAACAGACTACATGGCCTGATACTTGCGTGGATGATGATGATGATACACAAGTTAAGTGGCATTATGATATGCTAACAGAAATACATACTTTCGAAAACTTTTATCGTAATGGACAAAAGCAGATGGGTACTTGGATCTTGATGTTTAAGTTACATCAATAAGTAATTTTCCTCGATGATGATGATGATGATAATAATAATAATAATAATAGCAATAACAATAATAATAATAATAATAATAATAATATATGATATTATTTAGAATAAGAAGTGAAGGTCAGAAAAATGTGCATTATTCCTTAGGTTCAATACACTGGTCAACATCATTTTTGTCTCATGAGTACCAATAGTTGTACTTAATGCATTTTTTTATCGTGTTTTCAAATATGTATTCGGAATTTCTCCATCACCCACAGTTTTTTATTTCAATTTCAATTAATGGATTTAAATAATTATTATTTTAATAAACCTAGATTTCTTCCCGGAAAATCTTGGGGCAGTGAGCGATGAGAACGGGGAATACTTTCATCAGGAGATTTCAGCTATGGAAAAGGGATATCAAGGCAAATGGAATCCTAATATGCTGGCCGATTATTGTTGGACCATCAAGAGGCGAAATATAGTCATTTCTTACTTTCTTACTTTCTAGGTGAGTCCCAATGTTCGAACATTGTGTAGTTACGAATGTAGAAAATACAGTATTAAAGTGTTTGAAATTATAAATGACTGTTCTCACGGAAACCTTGAATGATGGGGAAAAAAAAACCGATATCATATTTGAAATCAGGAGAAAAATACTATCAGAATCGCATATTTTTCTTTCTGAGACAATATATATATATATATATATTATTTTTTTTTGTTACTCAGTGATATCGATGGATTATACTGTACACATTGATTCACGTAAACAGCACCAAGAGAGTACAGCCTGATAATGAAAACCTCGTCAATCTCAAAGCATATAATCTATCCTACTGGAATGAAATTGTAACACACTTACGAATCATTGAATTCTTTAGGAATTGTAGACTCATGTGGAATGTGTTGGGGTATATTTATGCTAAAAACCTATTGATCGGTCTTTGGTTCAAAAATGTTCCTAAGAACATTATTCAGAAATACTCTTTCTTTATTTTCCCCTCCCTTAAAGTAAGAGTAAAGGTTACGCACTCATATAACTGGAAGAATAAGAGTTTTATATATTTTCAGTTTAATGTTGGAGGTAATCCATAATAGCGTCGATATCCTGAATTAAGCCTATGTTTAATATCTTTGTGCATCTCATTTCTGTTTGTAATTATTATTGTTCCTAGGTATTTGAAGTCAGCCATTTAGTTCAAACTTTTCCTCATCTGTCATTAACTGTCCATTTCCATAATATAATGCATTTTTATGTGTGACCATGTATTCAGTTTTATTGTTGTTTACATCCCGTCCCAATATATTAGTTTTACTCAATACAGCCTGAATGTTGGTCCGTAACCCTTAAATTCGTAATGTATCCTTTTGGATACACCAGTTGGTTCAATTAATTTAATATTTTAAATAAATCAGAAGAAAACGAACAAAAAGAAACCACTTAAATGTCTGTCTAATTATACAATATTCAAATAACTAACAGAAGAAATTTGTGTTTTGCCAATTTAAGGGTTAATATTACCCTCTCTATCGCCTAATAATACTACATCATCAGCAAAAACTAACGCATTTTTAATAACATTGAGTTGCAGGTCTTCTTCATTCTCTAAAGCTTTAAAAATAATAATATTTACATAGAGCGAAAGATTATTTAGGGCATGAACTGATAAGAGATACGTAGAACGCAAAATCAAATGAGTGATATGAATAGAATTTCATTCATAAATGAGTTGTGTAACTCTGTGATAAGCTAGTCACAGCTTCCTCTTCTTCCGTCATTTTTCCAGGGAAGTTTAGCCACCAAGTTCCTGACTATCCATAGGATATCCTATGACATATTACCAAATGACGAAATCAGCTATAAATGCACTATACATGCATGTAAATATTTTTCCCTGTACTTTTAGTGTCAGAATAAGTAACGTGTTGTTGAATCAAGGACAATGGATTTCATTTTTATATTAATTTACTCTCCCTCCCAATGGTGTCTTGTAACCTAAAATTTGACCGGGTTGATACAGAACGTAAAATAACAGAAAAAAAAAGTTGTCGCAACATTATAGAACTAGCCCCTTCTGGTGAAAATGGAACAATAACCCCCTCCATCTATCTCAGTCAGTTTCTATGGTAACGTTACGATACCGCACCTATTTACGTGACTAGCCCGGACAATTATTTTTGTAATATCAGAACCAAAATGGACACTTTATAAACAATTATCCAAACAAAAATCAACACACACAAACAATCTTCCTATACAATAAATAAATGCTATCGCCGCTTTTGTAAAATAAAATCCATCATCCAACTCCTTTGTTACCATCTTAATACCCAACCATGGAATCAAAGACATACAAAACCGGTGCGGAGAGGAAATATATTTGTACATTAATAATAAAAAATAAAATATAAAATTATGAAATATTTACCTAAAAGGTCCGTCTCCTCAACTTTATTAGTTATTTATCTGTAGCGCTTTCGGCACTAGTCCCATCATCAGCAGGATTCAAAATAATAAAAATAAATTAAATAAATAAATAAATAAAGTACAGCATATATAATAAAAATATAAAATATATAATGAAAACAATATATATATATATATATATATAAACCAATAGTGAGAAGTACTGTCACATATGGAGCTGAAGTTTGGAAATTCAACAAAAACTTAGAACAAAAACTTATGTCGATGGAAATGGATTCTTGAGGAGAACAGCAAGATGTTCAAAATTAGACAAAATAAGAAATACTGTCATACGAGAAAAAATAAATATTGGTTATTCAATAGTAGATTATATACGGTATAAGCAATTAAATTGGTATGGGTACGTACGACGAATGCAAGAAGAAAGATTACCCAGGAAAACATTGGAATGGTGTCCACCTGGAAGAAAGAGAGGAAGACCTCGAAACTCGTGGATGCAGGAAATAAGAACTGGAATGAGAGCAAGAGACTGGAGGACATGGATTGGATGGAGAGAGACGAGTCGAGAAGAAAAATAAAAGTTTAGGCACAGAAAGATGTGTAAACATTAAAATTCCGTATACAAATAAATAAACAAAATAATACCTCGTTCACAAATATCCAAAACCAAATAACACCAAGTAATATCAATAATTGAAACCAAAACCCCTCCACAGGCAACAATAAAATAAATTTATCAGCCTATCCCTCCTCAAGCACTCATGCACACAAGTAACGCATCTTCTTCGCCTCGAAACTACTTGCCAAAATTATTAAATAATAAACAACTATCAAAACGAAAAACAAATACTTGCATCCTGTATGCGTGACTCTTTCGATGAGGCAAAAAACCAAGACGGCGCACTTTCGAGCCTACGACCACTAGAGGCGTCCTCCTGATTGAACACACCAACTTCGAATCTCCTGGACGGAATTTTCTCCTCCTGGCTTGCTGGTGTCGATCGATTTGTAGCCATCACCAAAACAACAGCAACAACTCATCTCTGATATTATATGGGTAAAGAGGGAATAATAAATAAGACCATTCATTCCCATTCCCTTTAGGCGGTCCATTACGTTGCTGCAGCAAAAAAAAAAAAAAACTAAATTCGTTTCTTTGGAACGAGCCCAAAAAGTAGTATAATATAATAAATTATAAGCTTTAATATTATAATTATATTGATGGTGAATTGGTTTTTTAGGCTAAGCCACGTAAGCTCCAAAGACGAACTGAAGTCAAAATGCAAATTATGATAAATAATAATATCTTGTCTTGTATCTTGTAAACCCATGTTTCACTTAACAGAGATTTAGGCGCTCTCCTCCTACAGGGAAAAATTTGAACCATACTAATTTAGTTACAATTGTTTTCATACAGATGTCATTTGAGTGGTTCGTGGTCAGCGTTCCGCCTCAAACTGACATCTAGAAAACCAAGGTAGTACTCCATCCATAGTAATTCTGCCCGAAGGCAGGTCCTTCACTGCAATCATAGCATTTGCATGCTATGCTTTCAGCTTTACTAGGGAATTGTGTAGGTGTGGTAGCTTCCCGCTGCTTTCCACACCGGTGAAGGATGATGGTGATGATGATGATGATGATGATGATAATGATAAGGATGATGATTATGGCCATATGATTTCGGGAACCGTTTGGGCCTTAAAGTTTTTCCTGACATTTGTCTTACAGGTGAGGAAAAACCCCGATAAAAACCTCACCCAGAAAAACTGCCCCGACCGGGGATCGAACCCGGGCCCGCTAAGCTACCTCGAGACCACAGTGGTGGACAAGGTAGTACTATGACGGGAAAATTCGGTAAATTTTGCTTAGAGGCCTTTCATTCAGGCTTAAGGATCTTTTACGAGCCTGAAAATCTTCGGACTCGGGACCCACGGCTTAAAGTCCCTCCCGGAGGACTTGCTCCTTGGATTTTTCTAAATAATATAATAATAATAATAATAATAATAATAATAATAATAATAATAATAATAATATAATAATAATAATAATAATAATAATAATAATAATAATAATGAAAATAATATCATCAACTCGTATTGTCATCAAAACTTAACAATGGATTTCCCAAAAGTTTTCATTTTGTTAGTTATGTTTTACGACCGAGTGCCTCATATAATAATTTCCTGTGCCCTAGCCGAGCAGTTTAAGGCAACATGCTTTGGTGCGAAGCTACGGACGCGCTGGTTCGAATATTCATTAGGGAAGAAATTTTCTCATGGAATTTACCCAGTGTAGGACCAATGCTCACCCAGTATCGCGAGGAATTTGAGTAGCTGTAATAAGTAGGCTGACGACTTCAGACTGACCAAATGTAATCCTTATACTTTTGGTTGATTACGCTGGTCAACATGATTTTTGTCTCATGAGTACCAATAGTTGTACTTAATGCAGTTTTTTTATCCTGTTTTCAAATATGTATTCGGAATTTCTCCATCACCCACAGTTTTTTATTTCAGTTTCAATTAATGGATTTAAATAATTATTATTTTAATAAACGTTTTTTCGTCTATTTGTGCATTGTAAAATAAAACCAAATCAGCTAACTCAGGAGATTTCAGCTGTGGAAAAGAGATATCAAGGCAAATGGAGTCCTAATATGCTGGCCGATTATTGTTGGACCATCAAGAGGGATGCTCCACAGGCGAAATATAGCAGCAAATCGTCATTTCTTACTTTCTAGATGAGTCCAAATATTCGAATATTGTGTAGTTACGAATGTAGAAAATATTAAAGTGTTTGAAATTATAAATTCATGTCTCTCGGAAACCTTGTGTGATGGAGAACCCGATATTATGTTTGAATTCAGGAGAAAAAATACTGTCAGAATCACATATTTTTCTTTCTGAGACAAAAAAAAAGTGTTTTTTATGCTGTGTTATCCATTACTGTGACCAGCAGGCGGGTGATAGGCCAAGACCCTTTTCGGGTGTCGCGCCATAGACAAATTCAAGTTCTTAAACACTAAGTTCATTACCTTCTGTTTATTTAACGATACAGAGTTCAAGATATGAAGGGATAAAATGTTTGCAATTTAAGTCTTATAACTTGATCCCACTTGCATTTAAATGCATTCTTTTTACAGTCGCGACAAACAAGTTTCTTTATTAAACGGGATTTTCAATCGATCTGTGCAATTGATAGCCTAACGATGCCTTCTCTTGTGCATTTATTAGGAATATAACAACACTGAATTATGTACAGATATTCTGAAAGCTTATTAGATATTACTAGGGAACGGTTTTTAGGTACTACTATTTTAGATTGCAACATAGTATCTTATAATGAATAATAAGTATTTTCTCTAATCAACTGAAGATAGTTTTATGTAGTTTTATAGTTCATTTCAGATAATTTATACAGATATTCTGCAAACTTATTAGTTATAACTAGCGAACGGTATTTTAGGTACTAAATTTTAGATTGCAACATAGTATGTTGTAATAAATAATAAGTTTTCTTCTTCTTCTTCTTAAACATAATTTGTAGGATTTTCATCCTGTTTATTTCCAAAATCACTCCTCTGAGGAAAACGTATTGGATGTGCATGCACTGTCTATCCATCTCTTGGCTGGTCTTCCTCTTGTTCTTCTCCCGTCCATTGGTCTATCTTCTTCAGCTCTTTTTGCAAGTCTGTTTTCTTCCATTCTTTCTATATTACCCTTCCAATATTTTCGTCAATCTATAATAAATTTGGTTAATGTCTTGAATATGACATTTGTCCCTAAATAATAAGTATTTTTTCTAATAAACTGAATATAATTTTATGTAGTTTTATAATTTATTTCTTTATATCAGTTTAATCGGAGATAAATACATATGTTGTTTTTTAAAGAAGTTCTCTTTAAAATGAAGCGAGAAGTTGAGCTGAAAGTAACCTAAAATCGCCATATTTACAATGTAAAATTATTTCGCACACAGTATAGCCAACGTTTCACCAAAACACGCTAATAAACAAGTGAATACTAAACTAACATTGTGTGCACTAATTCGCCCTTTTTCTCACCCTATCTAGCCCAAACTATTCTGATATACACTAACTTACCCATTTTCTCATCCTAACTTGGCCATTAATATAGGCGGACTTCCGGGATAGGAATCGCCTTAAGTGTAAGTAAACATGTTGGTTATTACTCTAGCGGGAAAGGTGTTATCACGTTGGTTAACATGACGCTAGCGGTCATTTGTTCTCGGATTGAATATTCAGAGGTGATATCCTGGCATAGAATAGCCTCCAGACCATGGTTGACCACAGGAATAATTTCTTGTGAAAAAAACTGTGATCTGGCCGGGATCGAACCCGGGACCCAATGTACTGTAGTCAGACGCTCTGACCAGTAACCCAGAGGCTGTCGGCTCTAGGACTAACAATGTGAAAAATAAAGAGTTAGCGTTGTAAGCGAAAATTATAAATAATTAAAACAACAGATGAAATTTCTGCGACGAACTGCAGGTTATAGCCTTCTAGACCACCAAAGAAATTCAACAATAGCCAGAGAGTTAAACATCGTACCTATATCTGAATACCTCTAAAACCGGATATTTATCCCCATATAATAATAATAAGGGTTTTTGTTTTGTTTATAATTATATTTATTTATATGAAGAATGGACATCAGATTGATTTATAGAATTCAAATTTTTTATAAGTATAAAAAAAAAATAACCAGTCAATATAAACTGTTAATACAGTTAGATGTTTTTATAACTGATGCAGTATGTAATATACTTCAAATATTCAAATTGATAATTTTTATAAAGAAATAAATGGGATTGGAGGAATTGGATAGAAGTTAGCTTGAAAATACTCCTTCCTTTTCTGTTGGACCAATCAGAACCTAGAGGTTATTACATAATAAAAAAGATGGCTACAATACTTGAAGATGGTCGGTCATGTTCAGCGACTGCTCCTTAAAGAATAAGGAAATAATTGTTTATTTTATTGATGTTGGTTGAAAGAAATAGTGTTAAAAGTATGAAAGATTATATAGTGATATAATAGTCATCCATCTTGGTGAAAAACAGTTTCTAAGTGAAAATAATGAATAATAATGACTGGATTGACCGTTAGCATTCGTCATCCATTAAATACATAAAATGGTAATCTTCTAGAAGTGAAAAATATCAACCTAAGCCGGAATCTTTTGGAACTTTTAAATTACAAGATTCATCTTGACCAAAGTGAGAGTTTTAAATAAACTAACTTATCGTTCAACTGTTAATAAAGTGTTGTTATTTGTGTAAGAAACTTTTCCTCATTCCCCTGAAGAGAGTTATTAGTGCCGTGGCAGATTTAAAGTGGTTTAAATTATATCACAAATCTTCAACTTCGGATATCTCACCGAGAAACCCAACTTTAAATGTCTCCACAACGAGGGGCAAAAATAAACACAGCTTCAAATGGCGCATCAACGAGGGCTCGAATGGGAATCGAACCAGGGACCTGTAAACCTGAATCGAACCAAGGACCACGAGAATGAGGAAAGTAATAAAAATCTTCAAAAGTGAGTACAGTTAAAATTTATATGTGAAAAGTGAATTAGTGATAATAACAATTAATGCTTTTAAGAAATAAGAAAATATTAAAATACCCAACAATGGCCAATAACGAAAATATAACTTGTAAAACTGTTAATATTGAAAACGAACAAATTAGTGAAGGCCAAGAAAATTTAATTTTGTGTAACAATGAAAATAATCAAACTAATGATACACCTTCTTGGGTAGCATTATTAATAAATAACATTTCTGATATTAATAATAAACTGGAAAAGAATAGTGCAGAATTAAAAGAAATTAGGAATGACAATTCAATTCTCAGTAGTAAATTAGAAGCTAATGTAACTAATCTTAGCAATAAATTAGAAAAGAACAGTGATGAATTAAAAGAAATTAGGAATGACAATTCGAATCTCAGCAATAAAATTGATACAAATATTTCCAATCTTAGTAAAGAAATTAAAGAAAATAACTTGAAACTAGATGAAAAATTAGAAAGCATTAGGTTAGAATGCAAACAAAACAATTCTAAACTGGAAAAGAGAATAGTAAATATAGCCAAAGATTGTAAAAATGAGATAGAAAAATGTAATGAAAAGATTGATGAAACTCATAATCAAATAGAAACATCTTTGATTGAGGTAAGGCAAAGTTGCCAAGATAAAATCGAAGAATTAGGAACTAAAGTCGAAGATAGACTAAAAATTTCCGAAGAAAGTGTTATCTTAGGTAATGAAGAACTTCAATCAAAGATAACAAATGAAGTAATTATTATAAAAGAACAAGTTGAAGGATGGATAACTAAGATTGTAGAACTTGAAAACAAATATGTGTCAAAAACTAGTGAAAAGGAGATTGAGGTTATGTCAGGACATTCTAGTAATGTTAATAATGATCCTCCTTCTAGTAGTAGTAGTAAAAATGTATGTAAAATTCCTGCTAATCTTTTAGGGGAAATTAACTTACCTAATTTTGGTGATACTGTAGGCCAAAGCCCTACTGATTTCATTAGGGAAATTGAAGAATACTTCGAAATCAAAGGAATAGAAGACAAGTTCAGAATGTTCTTCATAAGAAAAAGTTTAAAAGACAATGCAGAGTCTTGGTTTAAGATAGCTTGCCATGATTCAATGACTTATCAAACATTTAAAAATGCTTTCTTAGGTTACTACTGGGGACCAGAAAGACAAAACAAACTAAGGTTAGACCTAACTAGTGGAAAATTCTCCAACAATGGTAAACAAGGTTATCTTAATTATTTCTTGGAGAAGGCAAAAATGGCATCATTGTTACAGCCTCCAATAGATGAGAGAACTTTAATTTCTATGTTATCGCATCACTTCCCAGATGAGATTAGATATCATTTGATAGTAGCCAGACCACAAAATGTTTCTGAAATGTTAGAGTTGTTAGCTCTACTAGAGAATAAAAGAGAAGTAGATAAATGTAGTAAAAGAAATTTATTTGGGGAAGGGGCAGAGCCCTATAATAAGAAAGGTAATTTTGTAACTAAAAGAAATGATGAATATCATAATGAGAATAGAGAAAGAAGTTTCAAACAGGGCAACAATAATAATAGGTTTGTTCAAAATAGAAACAGCCCAAATAAAAATAGGATGACTAATAATTATAGTAACAATAACCAGAATGGATGGTTCAAACGTAATGAAAATAGGAATGACAGACAAATTAATTATATGGATGTTAACAGAGTAGGAGAAAATAGAAATAGGTATTGGACTTCTCCCTGTAGAGGTAAAAGAAGAAGGAATACCTATGGTAATGAAAATAAAGGGTATTTCCAACGACAACAAAATTGTCAAATTAATGAAACTAGTGATAGGACAGAGCAAAATAGAATAGACTCTGTAACTATTCACAACCAAAGTCAAGATATACCTAGTAATGAAAATGACCACGAAGTAAATCACAGGATACCTCATGCTTTAAACGCATAGAAGGTACATTAAAGACTCCGCAATGTACCTCAATCGTTATGAACTTAGGGGTCCAAAATAGATGCTTTGATAGGTTTCAAAATTTAGAAATTGTACCAGCAAATATGAGAGGAGATAGTAAGTTATGTACCTCAAGACAGCGAGATAGCATAATATTGAATAATCATTTGAATGTTTCTAAGAATCAGGATACTATGCCTGTTACTAATAAAGAATTAAATGTCATAGGACGACCACCCAAAATTAAAGTAAATATTTTTAACAATGATGTTACTTGCATAGCGGATAGTGGCTGCTCAAACACAACAATAGATCAGAAATTTTATAATTTCTTAGTCAACAAAGGGAATAAGATAATGACTGTAAGAATATGTGGAGTGTATTGTACTCTTGCGATAGGCAAGAAGAAACTGCCAATTAAGCTTCAGTGCCTTCTAGATTTACGTATCGGAGGATATTACTTCAGTGCAATATGTTTAATTTCTCCATACTTGTCTTGTGATATGTTAATAGGCTGCGACCTGTTGGAGCAATATAATGCCATAATAAATTTTGAGTGTAAGAATATTTCCTTGTATAATGAAGATAATGTGAGAGTCGTCATCCCATTTGATAATGAATATGAGGAGAATAAGAATCTAAGTAAGAAGGAGAGTGACATTGCTGAAGAACACATTTTTATAGAGAATATTGTTGTTCATGAGGAGAGGGAATTGGTGAATGGCCGTGGATGCCAAATGCAAGATAATATTGCAGTTAATTGTACTTCCGACAAAAGTGTCGAGGGCGAAGAAAGCCTTAATAATGAAAATGGTTGTGCTGACGATTATGTCGCATGTAAATGTTGTGATTTAGAATGTGTCTCTTGCAATACTGAGTATGATGAAATTCCTCTATTATATTGTGTGAGTGACGAACTTGAAAAAGACATCTGTGAAATGATAAAGGAAAAAGTTAAAGACACTCATGGCATAAACAATGAACAGAAAGGCATGTTGTATGACATCTTAATGAAAAATAAGAGTTCTTTTTCTTCGAAGCCAGGATTGTGCAACTGTTTTAAATATTCCTTTAAAGTGATGGAACATCCACCTATAAATATTAAAAGTAGACCCATCCCTATTGCCATCAGAGAGCAGGCAGATCAAATGATAGATGACATGTTAATGCAAGGAATAATACAGAAATCTGATTCTCCTTACGCCAACCATATTTGCTGGGTGTTAAAACCTAATGGCAAAATTCGCCTGTGTTTAGACAGTCGTAGGACTAATTCTTTCACTGTCCGGGATAATTATAGGCCCGAGACAATTGAAGCATCTATAGCAAATATGAAAACAGGTAGATTTATTAGTTCTATTGATTTAACTTCTTCATTTTGGCAGATAGAACTAGACCCCAAAGTTCGGCCCTATACAGCTTTTATACATAATGGAAAAGTATATGAATTTACCAGGTGTGCATTCGGTCTAAGAAATAGCGGAAGTGCGCTTCTTAGAGCCCTAGATATTGTACTATCTGATGATGTTAAAAGACATTGTACTATATATGTTGACGATGCAATTATTATTGATAATGTTTTTGAGAATCATATATCTCATATTGATTTAATGTTGTCTCAATTAAAGAATAGTGGAATGACAGTCAGCCTAGAAAAGTCTGTGTTTGTTAGGTCGGAGGTTCAATTCCTAGGATATAGGATCTCTAATAAAGGGATTACTCCTGACCCAGACAAGGTTCAAGGAATCTTAGAAATTCCTTCACCAAAGAACATAAAACAACTTCGTAGATTTTTAGGAATCTTAAATTACTATTCGAAGTTTGTCATCAACTATGCCTCAGCGGTTAGTAAGCTGAGAGGGCTGCTGAAGAAAGATAGTAAATGGAGATGGACAGAGGACCATCAATCTACTTTTGAATATGTTAAGAAGTTATTTGCAAATAGTATTTCACTACAGAGACCAAAAATGGACAGAGAATTCCATTTATACACAGACGCGAGTAAAACTGGCCTCGGTGCTGTTTTAACTCAATTTGACGATGATGGGCAACAGTATGTTGTGTCGACAGCTTCGCGCTCGACTACCATCATTGAAGGAAATTACACTGTTTCAGAGTTGGAGCTTACAGCAATATTTTATGCTCTAAATAAATTTAGAATTTATGTTTATAAAAACAAAGTTATTGTTCATAGTGACCACATTTCACTAAGTTTTATAAGTAAATGTAGATTATCCAATAATAAACTGAGTAGGATGATCATGGAAATAATTTCCTATGATATTGAAATAAAACACATAGAAGGAGAACAGAATGTGTTTGCTGACCTCCTGTCTAGATTGAAAAGTGTTGGGAAAATACCTGAAACTGTACATACTCCTAAACACGAAGTAGTAATGTTTAATGTAAAACTGTATAGAGACAAAGGATTTTCATTGTTGATGAAAAACATTGTTGAGCATCAAAAATCTGATATAGAGTTACAACGATTGAAGTATAGTGCGAGAGATATAAATAATGATGACAAAAATGGAATTGATTGTAATAAGAAAATCGGTATAAAGGATGACATTCTTTACAAATTACATGGGAGAAATGTGAAAAAATGGAAAGTTATAATTCCTAATAATATGGAAGTTCCACTATTTAGAACTTTTCATGTCGGCTTAAATCATGCAGGTTGTGAAAAATTAGCTCTCAACATAAGTGAATTTTTTTATGTTAAACATTTAGATAAAAAGTTGAGAAAGTTTACTTCTTCATGCATAACTTGTCAAAAAGCCAAATGTATGAACGTAAAATATGATATAGTTCCACAAAACATATTAAGGAACAAAGTAAATAGCTTAGTAGTAATGGATACTCATGGAGAAATGCCTACTACACAATTTGGTTACAAGCATATTCTTGTATTATCTGATGTATTCTCAAAATTTGTAAAAATATATCCATTAAGAAGTGTAAATAGCAGAGCTTGCCTAGGTAAAATTGTGAGAGATTATTTACCTAATTATGGACCTATTGATGCACTACTTAGTGATAATGCTTCAGTGTTCTCAAGTCCTAAGTTTAAAGATAAACTTACTGCGATAGGAATTAAATTGTACCATTGTAGTAAATATCACCCAAAAAGTAATCCCTGTGAGAGAGTTAATAGGGAAATTACTACAAGTTTAAGAATTTTGACCCATCATAAACATTCTGACTGGTTTAAACATATCAGCGTCATAGAGAATGTTATGAATCATTCAATTAATGTCAATACTGGGGAAGCACCCATATTCCTAATGACAGGTAAACAACCTGACAGGTTAATTGCTAATTTACCATTACCTATCATTGATAAAAGTCAAATCCCGGAGACATCCGAGGAAATATGTAAAAGAGTTATTGAAAGGTTAGAATGTCGCGCAGAAAAGCGCAACAATAAGGTTAAAAGACATAAAAGGAAGTGGAATCCCAAAGTTGGAGACAAAGTTCTCATAAGGGATATTTCATTATCCAATGCTTTAAAGAAACAATATCATAGGATGAACCTATTGTATAAAGGTCCCTATGAAATATTTAAAAATTTTAATGATACCACATATGAGCTAAGAGAAATAGACACTAGAAAAGAAATTGGAAAATATTCCAAAGAACTGTTGAAACCATTTCAGACTCCTATTAATTAGTTGTAGCTGGTGACTTCAAATAGTTCAAAGTGTATTTAAAATATTGTATGTAAATTTTGTAAAATTAATACTTCTATTTCATTATGTAACATGTATTTATTATAATTGTGATGTATTACATTGTATTGATTCTAATACAGATGAATCTTGTATAGAAAGAAACTTGATATTTGGGGAAAGTGATTTATTTTAATTTAGCCTCACACTTAGTTGTAGCTAAGATTAAAATAAATCAGGGGCAATTTAAAACCGGATATTTATCCCCATATAAAAATAATAAGGGTTTTTGTTTTGTTTATAATTATATTTATTTATATGAAGAATGGACATCAGATTGATTTATAGAATTCAAATTTTTTTATAAGTATATAAAAAAAAAATAACTGGTCAATATAAACTGTTAATACAGTTAGATGTTTTTATAACTGATGCAGTATGTAAAATACTTCAAATATTCAAATTGATAATTTTTATAAAGAAATAAATGGGATTGGTGGAATTGGATAGAAGTTAGCTTGAAAATACTCCTTCCTTTTCTGTTGGACCAATCAGAACCTAGAGGTTATTACATAATAAAAAAGATGGCTACAATACTTGAAGATGGTCGGTCATGTTCAGCGACTGCTCCTTAAAGAATAAGGAAATAATTGTTTATTTTATTGATGTTGGTTGAAAGAAATAGTGTTAAAAGTATGAAAGATTATATAGTGATATAATAGTCATCCATCTTGGTGAAAAACAGTTTCTAAGTGAAAATAATGAATAATAATGACTGGATTGACCGTTAGCATTCGTCATCCATTAAATACATAAAATGGTAATCTTCTAGAAGTGAAAAATATCAACCTAAGCCGGAATCTTTTGGAACTTTTAAATTACAAGATTCATCTTGACCAAAGTGAGAGTTTTAAATAAACTAACTTATCGTTCAACTGTTAATAAAGTGTTGTTATTTGTGTAAGAAACTTTTCCTCATTCCCCTGAAGAGAGTTATTAGTGCCGTGGCAGATTTAAAGTGGTTTAAATTATATCACAAATCTTCAACTTCGGATATCTCACCGAGAAACCCAACTTTAAATGTCTCCACAACGAGGGGCAAAAATAAACACAGCTTCACCTCCAAGAATATAGAAACAATTGGCTAGCCCAAATTCAGCGCATGGATCGTCACAGAATACCAAAACAAATTTTCACTACATTCCTCGAGGCAGAAGATCTGTGGGTCGACCTTTTCGGAGATGGCGGGAGACCGTAACGGGTCACTGGGCCTAATACTTAAAACGACGATGATGCTGATGATAAAACAGTTTTATTACATTCTATATAGGTTAGATTTTACGCCTTCAAAATTACTTGAATATTTGTTTATTAAGAATCACATGTGCACAATTTTAATAATTCAATTCTTAGAAAAACTCACATAATAACAAAAATAATGAAATAAAATTCTTATAAAAACTAATAGAAGCTATTAAAGTTTTATATACCAACACAAATATATTAATTAAAATTAATTATTTAAAACATTCAAGTAAGATACCAACTAAAAGGAGGAGTGAAACAAGGATGTAGACATTCTCCCTTATTATTCAATCTGTATATTAATAAGATTATTTGAGAATAGAAAGAAACACAAACAATTGGAATATCTCTTAGTGAGAGAATTAAATTTTAAACACTGATTTATGCTGATAACTAGGGCTGAAAAAAGTATCGGCATCAGGGTAGTAACTAATTTCTATACACATTATTTACAAAATGCGTGTCTTTGTCGAGCGTCTCCACTGCCTGCTCGGAGCAGAGAGTCTCCTCAGTAATAGTCCTGTTTACGTGACGTGTGGTTGTATCAGAATGCCTAAACAAAAATTATGCAAAGATGAGTCCATTCTTACACAAAGCGGACTGTACTGGAAGTCTGTCCCAAGTAGCGCGTGTCAACGTGCAGTTTGTAAACATAGCAGTCTAAGTACGATGCAGCCTAGCCTATAGCAAATTTTTTCTGCCTTACTGATGACTAAGCGATTCTGAAAAAAAAATAACTACAGCGAGGAGCTCATAAACTTTTTAAAATGTATATTAAATACAATATCAGTTAAAAATATCAATCAATGGCCATACAGGGGAAGGAATTAAGGCGGTTTAACCCTTTAACTTGCAATGTATCCTATAAGATACATGAATTGGTTCGATTTATTTAGTATTATTAATGAAACAGAAGAAAACGAACGAGCAATAATAACTTAAATGAGTGTCGAATTATTCCGATTCCGATTGAGGGTCTTTCCACTTTTCAGCGGTTGCCCTTTTACCAGCCGGCTGCTGGCCCTTCACATCCACCTGTGTCAATCACAGAGGTAGATGATCAACAGCCAGTGTAGGGGTGACATGTGGTTAGCATGTCGAGTCCCCCAGCCGTTATAGCTGGTTCCTCAACCTGGAGCCGCTACTTCAATAAACCTAATAATAACAGTCACGTGTGATTTCGTTTTCAGTGGGGTCGGCCACATTTAAATAACAGGCACGAGAAATTAGTGTTTTGCCTTGATTTATGTTAATTGTTTTAGGGTCAGTTTCACCAACAGAGGTAACTCTATTACGCCAGTTTTCCCCATGTGTAAAGTATAGCTTAAACTGGCGTGAAACCGACCCTTAGACCTGAAAGTGTTGTGTTATGGGGGGGGGGAGTGTTTTATATTAGGTTCCTTAGCAGTGTTCTCAATTGTGTTTTATGCTAGTATTTTATGTTTATGTGTCTTATGTATTATTTTTTGCGGTGTTATTTTGGCAGTGTCATTTCTTAGTGTTAGGGTAGAGAAGTTTAAGCTTTTAATCTATGAAACCAACATCCTAACTTTGCCTAGCCTGATAGAAACTTGTCCAATTTCCTCACGTCGATCCTAATACCATAGCCGGAAGACCTGGGCAGGGAACATCGACGCATCATCCGACCTTTGTGCGACCTGACATTATAAATGAAAACTCGAATATAGACAACTGAATAATAATTGTCCACCGCTGTGGTCTCGAGGTAGCGTGCTGCCTTGTCACGCAACGGGCCCGGGTTCGATCCTCGGTCGGGGCAGTTTTTCTCTGGGTGAGGTTTTTATCGGGGTTTTTCCTCACCTGTAAGACAAATATCAAGAAAACTTTAAGGCCCAAACGGTCCCCGAAATCATATGGCTATCATCATCATCATCATCATCATCCTTATCATTATCATCATCATTCACCGGTGTGGAAAGCAACGGGAAGCTACCACACCTACAATTCCCTAGTAAAGTTGCAAAGCATAGCATGAAAATGCTATGATTACAGTGAAGGACCTGCCCTCGGGCAGAATTACTATGGATGGAATAATAATTAATATTGTACCCAAAAAAATCAATGGAAGTATAAAAGGTCATAAGATAAGTCCCTCATATACTGGGTGCCAGCAAGGACACTCAATATGATTAGTTAGTTAGTATTTTGCCAAGGGGTTAAAATAGTGATTGATGATGAAATCATTGAATAGGTTAGAACCTTCAATAGATAGATCATCGATTGATTAATGTATTTTACACTCCGATTGTATTTGTACTGGTTGAGTGGAAGAGAGGGCCTTATGGCCTTAACTCTGCCAGAATAAATAAAGTATTATTATTATTATTATTATTATTATTATTATTATTATTATTATTACTATTATTATTATTATTATTATTATTCCTAATAGCCAATTTTGTTGGTCCAGCCAATCTCCTGGTTGTAGATGTTTCTCCTTGTATTACATGCACTTATTTGGGGAATATATATCACATAATGGTGTGGAGGATATTGAGATAATAAAATTTCCAAATTTAATAAAATTAATGGTAAATCAGGAGACATTTTAGAAAAACCAATATGACAACGGACATCTAGTTGTGACTCCATAAAATAACGACTAATCATACGCTGATGTTTTATATCCCTCCTCATTACACTACCTATTATTCGAAATATTTTACAGTTTCTCTTGCTAGAACTTGGAATTCCCTTCCACCCTATGTGAAGACTGCCAAACTTTACCATATTTTAGAAACAAATTGAAAATAAAATTATTAACAGAATCAACTCACTAATATTACTTTTAAAAATTAATAATTTTTTCATTATTTAATAATAATAGTTTTAAGATTTGTCAATATATTTACCTAATGCCTTGTATAGTAAGCGGTAGATTAATTCATTATAGTTTATAACTTTCTTTGTATTTTTCTTTCTTTTCTTTTTATGTATAGTTAATTCGAGCTGTTATTCTTTTCTGTATGCATTCTATCATTAGTTTAATTTTAATTGTATTTAATTTTATTGTATTAGGCCCTATTAGACAATATTTTCGTCATTATTCAATTTGACAGATAATTAATTGTTTTTACTGTTATTATAATTTTTGTACGGCCGCGGTGGACTAGTGGTTATGCTCCTTGCGTCTGGTCCCGAGGGTCGCGGGTTCAAACCCGGTCGGGGTCGATGGATTTTTTAGGACGGAAAAATCCAAGGAGCAAGTCCTCCGGGAGGGACTTTAAGCAGTGAGTCCCGAGTCTGAAGATTTTCAGGCTTGTAAAAAATCCTTAAGCCTGAATGAAAAGGCCTCTAAGCAAAATTTACTGAATTTTCCCGTCCTAGTACTACCTTGGTTTCCTAGATGTCAGTATGAGGCGGAACGCTGACCACGTTCCACTCAAAATTACATCTATACGAAAACAAGTGTAACTAAATTAGTATGGTTCAAATTCTTCCTTGTAGGGGAGAGCGCCTAAATTTCTGTAAAGGGAAAACATAGGCTTACAAAAAAAATAATAATTTTTGTATTTATATGTAACATATGTTTGTCCTGGTGAGTGGAAGAGAAGGCCACATGGCCTTAACTCCACCAGGCTAAATAAATCTATTTTATTCTATTCTGAATCAGAAACCTGGACCCTCAGAAAGAAAGACGAAAGAAGATTGGAAATACAACATATGAGACTCTACAGATCATTAGCGGGGATTACCAGACGAGATCACATCCCTAATTAGACAATAAGAGAAGGTCTACAAGCTAACAATATAGTATATGCATCTCACAATACAGAAAACAGTGGAGAAGACATGCATGTTTGAATACCATTTGAGAGATTTCCTAGAAGTGTACTGAATTATAGGTCAGTTGGTAGGAGGGAAATTGGGGGACCATTGAGAAGATGGTCTGTCCAATATTTTTTAGACTCGGAACGGGTTTTTGAAGGACTTGTTAGTTTTGATGATTGTGATGATAATTTTATTGAAGTCTTGAAATGATCAGCACCTTTTTTAAATAATAACATATAGCTAAAAAAATAGCAACTCAGTTATATAGAAATGACATTTGAAAGCGATTCATTCGAGACATACAAAATGGATATGATTTGCTTCTTGCATTGTCAGGGTAGACTAGAGATTTAAGTAGGCCATGACTACAGGATTCTCATTTTGAAATGAGCGGTTATAGAAAGTGGTCATAAAACATTTTTATGTGGACGTTGCTATAAGAGGCTTATAAACTTGAAAATCGTGCAAATTATCTCGTATATATCACGAGTGTTTTGAAGTCTCCAAGCCACGTGGTGAGAGGAAGCGCGACATAAGTGAATCAATCATTCTGAGAAATCTGTTTTCTTTCAAAGGCAAAATCCCTACTTTACGTAAATAGTGATTCAAGTACAAGAATGTTCTCTTCATTCCGGTTAATTACCCTTTTGATGGAAAATATATACTCGTTTATATGATTTCATGCATCAGATGACCTATGGGGTCTGTTTTCACTATTAAATCATTTTAATGTGTTATTTATATCTCGTTTAATACGTATATCTTATCACTCCAGCATGCAATACTGACACAAGTTAAAATTTGATGTAATCTGAATTATATAATTACTATTTGTACGCAATATATATATCATAAGTAATGCCATGAGTGATTTCCAAATTATCGATAAATTCACGACTCACGAAGTGAGGAGTGAATTTATCTAGAGAATTGTAAATCGAGAGTAGCATTTGTTAGGACTATTTAACGAATAAAATTAAGCTGTATACTCACAGATCATTATTTAGCTATAGTTATTTGAAAATATTTAGGGGGCACGCCGTAGCGTAGTGGTTAAGGCACTGAGCTACAAGCCGGAGGGTCGAGGGTTCAAGGCCCGTTGGGGTCAGGATTTTTAAACTGACCCAAACCTTCTGGCGGCACTATGGCCCTGGGGTCGACTCAGCCTATAACGGAAATGAGTACCAGACGCTTGTTCTGAGAGTAAAGGCGGCCGTCACGCATGGCTGACAACCCGGCTGACATAAAGTGCCGATTGTCTAGAAAAAAGTGTGAGCCTTAACCTCCTACTACCCCAAGGGCCTCCGGGCCTGTTGTGGGATCACTTTACACTTTTTATATATTTAATGTAAACGGTGATGTTTGAAAACAAATAAGAAACGTTTGGTACGCTTCATTTGCTTCTTTTGTTCATCACTGCAACCAGATCATATTATTTATTGCCAAAGGATCGCAATATTGTAAGAATGCACCCTAGTGGAGGAATTCATAACCAACATTATAGGTATTAATTAATTTCTGAAGTCCTATGATGTAAATATGTCAATTATATTTTTCTGCAACGTTATTTCCTGGAAAATAATTCGTTTATGAAAGTGCAAACAGCGGTTTCTCTGTGGTATAATCAATTGCTACAAATGTTTTATATTATCTCCCGCATGCGCTATCTGCTGACATTCATGCACTATATATACAATCTGGTAGCCTTATTTCTTAGAGGGTCAGTCACTGCAAAATAATGCTATGACAAATTCAGAATGTTAAAAATGAGCAGTATTCTTTAATGTGATAAACTTCGGTAGATAAATTCGAGACGAAACACGACTGTGATTGGTTGTAAATAAAAAATCATTGAAATGTGATTTGTCATTGGCTCCCATTTGGTACATGAGTTAAATAGTCATAGTAAACATGATCGACACTAACTAATTGGCACTATGAACCCGTAGGTTCATGGCCGAGTGGATATAAGCTACCCATACAATAAAATCCTGATATTTTACTTTCATCCATTATATAATAAACTTCTCTCAAATAATGGTAAATGTTATTCTAACATCTCCTTCTTGGCCTACTTACTGGGCGCTTTCCCTCTGGTTTTACTTCAAGGAGTACCCAAGCCACTCTTTCATTCCCCATTCGTGCCACTTGCACAGCACATCGCAGTCTGCGAGAATTAATTGCTCTTATTATGTCTGGTTTCCCATAAAGATCGTGTAGCTCACTGTTATGCAGTATTCTCCATTCTCCTGTCTGTTCATTTCCTTTGGACCAAATATTTTCTTAGAACTTTATTCTCAAATACTCGTGATCTTTAGATCTTCCTTTTCTTCTTTTCCCATATATTTTCCATTTCAAGATCCTTTTAGGGATTCTGTAAGATATCTTCTTGAGATGTAAGCGGACTCTTGATCTCGAATTTTTCCAAGTTTTAACGCGCGATTCACACGAGTAAACTAATGGCACAATAGAGCTACAATACGTTCTCCTTCCTCCAATGAAGAACATTATTTTATGCACAGCAAGTCAACGAACGATTAGATCAGTGCCTTTACAGCTTCCTTTCATATGCATGAGGTCACAGTTTCGATTTCGATGAGGTTAATTTTTTAATTGTTACAATTATTTCTATTTTATTCTATCTGTCCTCTGTTAAAGAAAAATACCATTTACTTGGAACTATTACTATTGATTATTATTATTATTATTATTATTTATTGTCCATTATCTATGGGCTATTATTAAGCTGGACTTGACCTATATAAACTAAATATTTTAATTGAAGGGTGAAATTTCTCACTAATACGTAATGAATAAAATGAATAAATACTCACATATACGTACGAGGCTATTTTATCTTTTATTACATAAATGTATAGCATTATTATTAAAATGTGGTACTGCACACACAATTCAATTTATACCGGTAGCTAAGTAGTGTTGTAGAGTTTATGAAGGCAGGAATATTACTTAAAATACTGTAAAGTGGGCGTAGATTACGTGGCTGGAATTAAATGTTATGGGATGAATTTTGCTCAAATAGAAATAAATAAAAAATCATTGTCGAGGGATTTGAATCCTGGCTGTCATATTTCGTTTATTCATAATTGGTTTAACGATCTACGCTACTCGAACGTCGAATACTAATCGTCTAAATACTGGTTGTATTATTTACTTTTATACCATGAACGAGAGTTTGAACTTTACTTGAAATGTCGCAATTTGAGTAATACTGTATATGTCGAACACTCGTAAATAGGGCCTATCTAGAAATGTCTCCTGCACTGCTCTTTAACTATTTAAGGCCATTAAAACCAAATACAGTGCATTTTAAATTTTAACAATGTGTTATTTCGTGAACCACAGCTTTAGCTCTTCGAGCATGCGCAGTGGGTCATAACAAGGACTGTTTTGAAGCCGCTCATTATTTTTTTTTCTAAGTGTACATACCATCTTAACCCTTAAATTCGTAATGTATCCTTTTGGATACATCAGTTGGTTCAATTAATTTAATATTTTAAATAAATCAGAAGAAAACGAACAAAAAGAAACCACTTAAATGTGTCTAATTATATGCAATATACCTAATAATAACAGTTATACAAGATTCCGTTTTCACTGCGGTCCGCCACATTCAAATAACTAACACAAGACATTTTTGTTTTGCCAGTTTAAGGGTTAATCGTCTCTCGTCTATTATCTGTAATACATTTCTTTCACTTTCTGATCACTTTTTAGTGGTTGGAAAAATTAGAACGAACAAACCTTATTTTAGAAGGAAAGTAGAAAAGAAATCAGAAAACGAAAAATACAAAGTACAGCTGTTAGAACAAGATAGTATAAGACAGTTATATGAAAATCGAATAAAACAAAACTTGAAACCAAGAGTTGGAGATGTAGAAATAGATTGGATAAAATTAAAAGAATCAATAAAAAAAGCAGCAAATGAATGTTTGGGAACCTCCAAAAATAGACCAAAAAATCGATTGAAAGTTTGGAATGAAGAAATAAAAGAAGCAATCAGTAATAAGAAGATAGCTTATTTAAAATGGCTTAATTCTGGTACTATTAATGATAGAATAGATTACAAACACAAGAGCAATAGTCAGAAAATTATCTAGAAAATTAAAAAATGAAGGATGGGAAAGTTTTATAAAAAATATAGAAAGAGATGTCACAGGAGCAAAAGATATGGTTTCAAAGTATTCCAGCGATTAAAAGAAGATTGTACGGATAAATTGGCTATAAATGGAATGACAGCAGAACAATGGACACAGCATTTCAGACAGTTATTATATGCAGAGGAAGAAGAAACAAATACACCTCCCTGTCCCACAGAAGAATATAATGCTATAACATTGGATGAAGTGATAGAAACTATCAAGAAAATGAAAAATAGAAAAGCTAGTGGAGTAGATGGTATACCAATGGAGCTTTGGAAATATGGTGGGAAACCACTCTATATTAGATTGGTACAAATTTTTAATGATATATGGGCACATGGAATAATACCTCAGGACTGGAAAACATCATTAGTAATACCCATCCATAAGAAAGGAGAAAAAAGTAACTGTTCAAATTATAGAGGTATATCATTGTTGACAACAGCATCTAAAATATATACATCCATTTTAAAACGAAAACTCCAGAAAATTACAGAAGATAAAATTGGAGAGGAACAATGTGGATTCCGAAAAGGCCGATCGTGTATCGACGCTATATTTGTTATAAAACAACTAATTGAGAAGTAGAAAGAATTTAATATCCCCCTATATATATTATTTTTAGATTTTGAAAAGGCCTATGATAGAGTCAAACGGGACATAATGTGGAAAATATTGGAAAGCTACCAAGTCCCCAATAATCTAATAAATGCTATAAAAAGTTTATATGAAACCACATTTATATAAAGTAAAGTTAGATCATGGGAAAATAACAGATAAATTTGAAATTAACCAAGGTTTAAGACAGGGATGTGGACTATCTCCATTACTGTTTATTCTATATCTAAATAAAATTGTCCAGGAGTGGAAAAAACTAAACCCCCCAGGAGTAAAAATATGTAGAGGAAATCAAATACAAACAATAATCTTCGCAGATGATCAAGTACTTCTAGCGGAGAATGAAGATGATTTGCAGAGATCAGTGTTTAAATTGCAGAATACCCTAGAAAAATACAACATGAAAATATCTGAAAATAAAACCAAATCCATGGCAATCACTGGAAAGGAACTTTCGAGAGTAAAAATAATAATAAATAATAAACCAATAGAACAAGTAACACACTTTAATTATTTAGGTAATAATATATCACAGTTTCATAATCAAAAAGATGTGGAAACAAATTTAGAAAAATATAACAGATTAAATGGTATAATTAGGAGAAATTTTGGAAAACAAATGAGGAAAGAAATCCAATTGAGATTTCATAATGCCATAGCCAAACCTGCTCTACTATACGGAAGTGAATGCTGGACACTTCGAGCAAAAGATAAATCCCGCATTAATAGTTCACAAATGAGATTCCTCCGATCACTAACTGGAGTAACATTAAGGGATAGAATGAAAAGTGATGAGATAAGGATGCAGTGGAATAGTAGGGAAATGGTTGAACATATACAAAATTATCAGATTAAATGGTTCCAACACGTCCAGAGAATGTCAAATTCCCGTTTACCAAAGATGATTTACCACCTCAACCCTAATGGAAAAAGAGACCTCGGAAGACCCTTCAACCGATGGAAGGATCAGTTTTTGTAGTCGCAGAACGGGCATCATCACCCAATACTGCATTCGGAAGAAGAAGAAGAAGAAGACATTTCTTTCAACGTTTCTAATATTTTCTCATCTGGACTTCTGCGTTCTCCAGTATTACATCTCTGATGCTAGTAACTTGTTAGCTTGGCACCTTTTAATTGTCCATGTCTTTGATCCATGTAACATAATATTCACTACAGTGGCCTTATAAATACAATTAAATCAGTTAAATTAAATCTTTAGTACTGTAATAGTTCATTAAACATTACGCACTGTTTATGTACGAAAGCACAAGTTTAATGAACATGTTTACAAGTATTATAATCTTACTAAAGAAGTTGTATTGTTAAATTTATTTTATGGAGCACTTTGTTACGAGCTAATGACGATGAAAGGTTATTTTTTTATAAAAAAATTGCTGGAAAGTTGCTATGGTTACAACAGGTTTCAAACCCAGTCATCTGAGTGGCAAGTGAGGCGAGACTGATTTATATAAAGTATTAAAAAGTACGATTTTAAAAATTGAAATTCCTTTTATTGTATAATGCTACACCAAGTTGCTTAAATACTCCTGACACGTAAACTGTTATTGGTATATATGTATGACATGAATAAGTTACATAATGTGTAAATCTGTAGACTCGAGGTATATTTAGTAGCAACTACAGACACTTCGAGTCTACAACGCCTTATACAACAACAACAACTAGTAGCAGATACTCATCCCGCTGATGATGGAAGTTAACTTCCGAAAGTTACATAATGTTTTCAAAATGACATTATTATTATTATTATTATTATTATTATTATTATTATTATTAGTAGTAGTAGTAGTAGTAGTAGTAGTAGCAGTAGTATGAGTATTATTATTATTATCATGTACTCTTTTTAATCGATATATTAATATATATTAATGACATCATCCAAAATTGGAAAAGTATTGTTAATATACTTACTTACTTACTTACTTACTTACTTACTCCCTGGCACTATCGAACCCGTAGGTTCATGGCCGCGCGGACATAAGCTCTCCATACATCCCTATCCTGAGCCAATGCTTTCCAATCATTCCCTGTATAATCTACTTCCCTCAAATCATAGTTAATGTTGTTCTTCCACCTCATTCTTGGTCTATCAACTGGGCGTTTTCCCTCTGGCTTTCCTACAAGAAGCTTCCATGCAAGTCTTTCATTCCCCATACGTGCAACATGTCCTGCCCATCGCAGTCTACGAGACTTAACTGTTCTTATTATATCTGGCTTCCTATAAAGACCATATTTATTGTTAATATAGGTATAAGAATGGGCCGTTTTAAAATATTAAACATTTTAATGTATGCTGACGATGTAGTTATTATTCAAGAAAATGAAAATAATTTGCAGTACTATTTACACCAATTAAATCAGTTATGCCAAGAATATAAGTTTAGAATATCAAAAGAAAAAACAAAACTAATGGCATTTTGGGGAAACGATCATATTAGATCAAAAATCGTAATAGACAACAAACCTCTGGAACAAGTAACAAATTTTAATCATTTGGGTTGTAATTTTACTATAAACACAAAAACTGAAAGAGACATATATATGAAACTGTCGAAATTTCAAATGATATGCGGAACTATACATGAAACATTAAAGAATAAAACAAGAAGAGATACTAGATTGAAGTTTTATGAAACATTGGCAGTTCCTGCATTACTTTATGGGAGCGAAACTTGGGTAATGACCAAAAAATTGCAAAGTAGAATACAAAGCGCAGAAATGAACTTCCTTAGAAGAACAAAAGGCTGCACAAGATTGGATCGGATAAGGAATGAAGATATAAGAACAGAATGAGAAAATCAGAGAATATAGAGAGAAATTGTTTACACATGTGGAAAGAATGAATGTAAGAAGATTACCAAGAGCAGCATTCAACTACAAGCCAAGAGGTTCAAGTAATGTAGGAAGGTCATTGAAAAGATGGACAGAACAACTGTGAGGCGGAACAGGCAATTTATACCTAGCCCCTTAAAGTGAAGATTATTATTATTATTATTATTATTATTATTATTATTATTATTATTATTATTATTAGGTCAGGGACAGCACAATAAGGGAAATTATTCAAGTCAAAAAACATTTAGGAAAAATAGAAGAAAAGCGGAAAAAAATCATTAAAAGTCAACAAAGTATGGATACCGGTTCTAAAAAACGCAAAATGTAAACCTCTACAACAACAGTCGACTAGACTATCAAACATCAATCTCAGTGGAACAATGGAAGTCCCTACCGCTGACCAATCAGAAGGCAGATATAACGTACAGTCGACTAGACCATCAAACAGCAATCTCATTGGAGCAATGGAAGTCCCTAACGCTGACCAATCAGAAGGCAGATACAACTTACGAACACATCACGGTGAACGTATAAATAGGACAGACAGCGGACAGAATTGCCAGTCTCAAGACAACCCTTGAGGATGCCAGACACAGTCTCTGGCGAAACGTCGGGGAACTACAAGCCTCACGACCACGGCCTACAGCCAGAAAATCTTCTTCAAGATCATCGTAAACGGCGATGTTTGAAAACAATTGAGAAACGATTGGTACGCTTCATTTGCTTCTTTTGTTCGTCACTGCAACCAGATCATATTATTTATTGCCAAAAGAACGCAACATTGTAAGAATGCACTCTAGTGGAGAAAAAATGAAACACATCAAACTGTATATTAATTCATTTATGATGTCCTATGATGTAAATATGACAATTATATTTTTTTCTGGGAAAAAATACATTTAAGAAAGTGCAAACAGTGGTTTCTTTTTTTGGTGGTATAATCAATTGCTACAAATATTTTTATATTAAATCCCGCATGCGGTATGTGTTGACATTCATGCACTATGTATACAATCTGGTAGCAGTATTTCTTAGAGAGTCAGTCACTGCAAAATAATGCTATGACCTATTCAGAATGTTAAAAAAACATACATTGTATGTTGGTAAATTCTAGGCGAAACCACGACTATGATTGGTTGTAAATCAAAAATCATTGTAACGTGATTGGTCATTGACTCCCATTTGGGGCATGAGTTAAATAGTCTATAATACGATATACAAAGTCTCTGTATTTTCACTTGATGATTCCGAATTATAGTTGGATAACCACCTCGCATTAAATGAACGAATGGAAATATACATTGAGAATAAAGAAATGAAAGCAATGCGTTGATTACAAAGTCTACAAACAAATAAACGTCGCATAACAATAGTGTGCGGTCAGTGATTCGATATTTCTGGAGAATTTTACAGCTCAAAATGCCTCAGTGAGTAACATGCTATCAGTCACGGGAATCTTACGTAATACAATTGTATTTTTGGAAGATTTCTCACGCCCTGACTTATTTCTGATCGATCCTCTTCAACACATCGCCCAATTTGGAAATTAAATCCAACTCTAGAAAATGCTTCATATATGGAGACAGGATTCCCATACATTTGCATATTCAAATTTCACGACTAAAATCTATAACATTATGCATTAACTACCTCTTTGCCACTATCAAACCGATAGGTTTCTGGCCGCATGGACATAACTTTCCATACATCACTATCCTGATCTAATGTTTTTCAATCGTCCCCTGTAAATCTGCTTCCCTCAAATCATGGTTAATGTTATTCTCCCACGTCATTATTGTTATACTTACTAGGCACTTTCTCTCAGTCCCTAAAAGGACTTTCCATGCCTCTCTTTCATTCCCATTCGTGTCATATGTCCTGCCCATCGTAGTCTACGAGACTTAACTGTTCTTATTATATTTGGTTTCCCATAAATATCATGTTGTTCACTGTTATGTAGCCTCCTCCATTCGTCTGTCTGTTCATCTATTTTTACTCCAAACATTTTCCTAAGAACTTTATTCTCAAATGCCAGTAATATTTTCTCCTCCCTTAAAGTAACATTTCGCATCCATATAATATGAATGGTAGAATAACAGTTTTATATTTTGGCCTATTTCAACTTACGCATTAGCTATAAACCTATGAATCATTACTTTTTCAGTTTGGTAAACATAATTTTGAGTTGAATATAATTACATATTTTCCATATTTTTAGAAAGTGGACAATTGGTTATGCTCCTTGCCTCTGGTCCCGAGGATAGCGGGTTCAAACCCGACCGGGTCGATGGATTTTTAGGACGGAAAAATCCAAGAAGCAAGTCCTCCGGGAGGGACTTTAAGCCGTGGGTCCCGAGTCTGAAGATTTTCAGGCTCGTAAAAGATCCTTAAGCCTGAATGAAAGGCCTCTAAGCAAAATTTACCGAATTTTGACGTCCTAGTGCTACCTTGGTTTCCTAGATGTCAGTATGAGGCGGAACGCTGACCACGGACCACTCAAATGACATCTAAACAAAAACAAGTATAGTATGTTTCAAATTCTTCCTTATAGGGGGAGAGCGCCTAAATCTCTGTTACGGGAAACATGGACTTACAAACAAGAAAGCAAGATTTCTTATAACATAGTGACTATACTGTACAGCACATTTATACGGTTTCAAAATATTTTTTCTGTTTTCCTTTTCGAAACATCCTTTTGTAAAGAAAATAAATACAGGGGAAAAGTGAATTCATTAAAGCAGCAACAAGGAAACAACTAACTTATAAGAACTTATAGCTTTTATTTTTTTAACTCGCAAGGATATTTAGATAAGAGTTTAGATAAATAAATGCGAGTATATATTTTTTAAATTTGTGGCATCATTTTTTCAGTGTACGCATTCATCCAAATAAAGCGTTTTTTATCATATATATTATATAAATATATGACTATTATGTACGTACATATTTTTCTTGCATATCTTAGAAATGTTTCAATCATAATTCCATCACATAGCCTATTTCATAAATTATATAGTTTCGGTTTCTAATTTTAAAGAAACCTCCATGGTTACAACGTTAATATTTTCAACATAGTCATTATCATCATTATCATCTTTTTTCACGGATTAGGTCATTGCCTATTCCAATCTCACATCCGTTCAGCCCAGCGTTTTCTGGCCATCCTGCCTTCGTCCTGCAGGATTATACATCAGTGCTATCTTTGGTATCCTATCCTCTGTCATTCTTTGCAGATGCTCTATCCAAATGCTCCTTGTTCTTCTATTTGTTGAAGAAGTGATTGTAGATCTAGTTCCTCTCTAATATTCTCATTTATAATATGATCTTTTCTTGTACAACCTTTCACAGCCGATAGGAAGCTCGTTTCCGCTGTCTGATTTTTTTCTTGTTCATTTAGGACCCATGCCTCACTTCCATACATCGCCACTGGTAGTGCCACCGTTGAGTAAAATTTTAGCTGCGTATCCTTTCTAACTCTGTTCCTCAGTGTTCGTCTGATTGTTCCACAAATATGTTGAAATTTCTGCATTTTGCTATTTATATTTTGTTCTTCATAAGTTCCATTTTCAACATAATTATCTAGATATTTCGCGTATCTTTGCGGCGAAAACAATAATATTGATTTTTTAATTATTTATAGCGATTTTAAATCCACTGGATTGAACTAAATTTAATATGAAGCTGAATGTATATTCTGAAATCTCATATTATTATGGTGTATGTTAATATTTGCAGATTTTGTAAATTCTTGAACACTCAGGAAATAATAATAATAATAATAATAATAATAATAATAATAATAATAATAACAACAACAATAAATTACAGAAATTGAAAGAAGAATAACTGATGGAAGAAGAATCATTGGCATGTTGAACTCAGTGCTTTTGAATAGAAATATAATATACATAACGAAGAAAACTATATTTCAAGTTTTGTTAAAACATGTATTTTATATGGGTCTGAAACCTGGAACAGTAAGTAGAAGACAAGCCAACAAGCTATTAGCAATAGAACTTAATTTTTGGAGGCGTTCGGCAAGAATTTCAAGTAAGGATAAAGTCAGAAACAGGACAATAAAGGAAATTATGCAAGTTGAAAATAACATATTGGAAAAAAAAGAAGAAAAAGATTGAAATGGTATGGACACCTCATAAGAATGGAAGAAGTTAGAATACCAAAAATATCCTTGATTGGAAATCTAATGGAAGAGGTGGAAGAGGAAGACCTTGTGAACGATGGATAGATGGAGTGAGAAGAAGTGTGGAAGCTAGAGAATTGAGGGAATAAGATTCTTTAGATGGGACTTTTGGTGAGATAAATCACTTTGGATTGAAGGAGAAACACTGTATTGTGGAATATTCCTAATAAAAAAGTCTGGAATGACGTATATCCACATACTGTCGATAAGTCACAATATCATCAAAGTTTCTCTTTAAAGAGTTGGTAGAGTGCTAGTCGATTGTCTTATTGAAACACTTGTTCTTCCTAGAAAACTCAATAAACTGAGGTACCTTGTACCTTTGGTTCCTGCGGCATCATTTTCCAGGAATGCTTGAGGATGTTCCCCTTCAACATCATCAGGTGCATAGTGGTGCACCGGGACATTTTACTAACTAACTCACTGTCTCTATCGAATCGTAGGTTCATGGTCGCGCGGACATAGGCTTTCCATGCATCCCTATCCTGAGCTAATGTTTTTCATTTATCCACTGTATAATCTACTTCCCTCAAATCATGGATAATCTTCTTCTCCCACCACATTCTTGGTCTACCAACTGGGACATTTTACTGCTACTGGGACATCTAACGCGCAGATATGACCAAAGATGGATAAGTCAAGATAGACCTGTATCTTGGCCTCCAATATCACACGATTTAAATCCTTTTTAAATGATTTTTGTATCTGGAGTCATCTCAAAAGGGTAGTGTACAGCACCCCCTAGAACCGGAGTAGAGAATTGTTCGTACTTGTCAAGAATTCCAACAGTATCCGTAGCCGTAGCCGTAGCCGAGCGGTTAAGGTAGGAAGCCTTGGCGCAGAGCTACGGGACTTGCGCTGGTTCGAGTCTCCATGGGGGAAGAAATTTTCTCATGGTATTTCGGCCAGTATGGGACCGGTGCCCACCCAGCATCGTGGGCAATTGGGTAGCTACAATAAGTAGTGGCTCCAGGTTGAGGAACCAGCTATAACGGCTGGGGGACTCGACATGCTAACCACATGTCACCCCAACGCTGGCTGTTGATCATCTACCTCTGTGATTGACACATGTGGATGTGAAGGGCCAGCAGCCGGCTGGTAAAAGGGCAACCGCTGAAAAGTGGAAAGACCCTCAATCGGATCCATTTTGAACACCTACTTTAACGGTTGAGTGAATTGTACTTTATACTATATTATTATTCCTTGTTACATTCAATGGGCTGAATTTTAGACAGTGACGTTCTATTATTTTTCATACAACATTCTTACGCTGCTGAACTACATACTTTTACCATTTGTAATAATATTTCGTACTATTTGTAAACATACTGCTAGATTCTTATAACAAATTTAAAGTTATTAAATATTTATTTATGCACACAAATTGTGTCATTTAGCTCTCAAAAAAGTTCTACAGTATCGCAGTGCGCACGCTCGAATGCTTAAAATAACTTCCACTAGCTGGCAGGACATATGTGTGAAATCGGCGTGACCAACACTCAAAGTTAATTCCAAACCATATCTTATGGAATTTATTTCATTTTGTTAGGTTATGATGGGACAAGTTCGTGTACATATTAGTGTATATTTTATTAAATAATATGCATGGAATTTATTTTGTTAGGTTAGAAAGAGGGGAGTTGGTATATGTGCATTTCTTATAAACATGTTTGGGAATTTATTGCGAAGGTTGGTCATACTGAAATATCACATGTATATCCAGCCACTTGATGGAAGTTATATTTAGTGTTAGCGCATGCGCACTGCGTTTCTGTAAGGTTTTATTGAGTTAGTGAACGCCAAGTACTAATATTTTTCAGTACGAAAAACCAACAGATGTCTAGCGAGATGTACAATAAAGTTTGAACCCGCGACCCTCGGGACTAGAGCACTTAGACCCGTCAGCAGACAAACAATCTATAGAAGATAATACATTTCCCTTTTATATTACTTTGTGATTAATATACATTTTTAAATGACAATGACATGCAGGATAAGTTAAATTTCCCATTTGTTTCTATTTTCTAATCACGTAGCAGTGTTTTTATTTTTACGGTTGTAATGTAAGTTAAATATGTGCATAAAAACTATAAATTTGTTTCATTTCGAACATGAATGATTCACGTCCTTTGGATCTTCAGTACTAAACTTAGCGGCAAGTATTTGTCTTTTTTTGTGTACGATATAAATAAGGTAGGGATCCTCTGCTCCATAGCCGGCAACGTTGCGGGACCTGCCCAGAATACATTTAGTGACGTCACACACATGATTGTGACGTTTCGAGTGCGTGGATCACAATACTGCCAGTTGTTCACCTGTTTGCTTAAAAAATAAACAACTCTCTTCTGCCCACATTCGCAGAAAGAGATTGATGTTTAGTTGTTTATATAGGTGGACTGGTGTATTTTGTATGCTTAAGTACAATATGCCATAATACTTAACTGTAAATTTGCATTAATTCATTTGGCGCCAGATTTTTTTAGTCGTTGTCTTTTGTCAAGTTTGCTTAGGATAGTCTTGGCATCTTATTTCGGTAATATCTTCCTCCTCAATTGACAAAATAATAGAATAAATACTACAGTACGCGTACTTTGACTTACAAATAGAGATCGGGTTTTTAATGCAGTATTAACCTATGAAATATGTACATAACACATATAACAAAAACATCAAATACTTCATATTAAAATTAAAAAGAAACGATAAAAATGTTTTTTTGCGCGATAGTGCGTTTTATCGTACTTACAGCAATGGCGACCATTATTGAAAGTTCAACTTCCTATATTTCGGGGTTGCCAAACTAAATAATTGTACTGAAATATTACATTTACACCCACATGCGGGAAGTAAAATCACTGCCCTCTATGTATACTACGTAAATGTATATATAAAAAATATCCAAAAGGAAGTGTTAATATATTTTATACAAAACAAATCACTGTATTTTAAACAAACTGAACATTATTTGAAACAATATAAAACAATAAATACGTACTTGCGGCCATGTTAGCAATAATTTTTTTCAAGGCCTCCTGTTGTTTCAACTAATAAACATTGCCTACTCTGTTAACGTTAGTCAGTTGTTTATAATACACGCAAAACTTTCCAACAAAGATGTTACTATTTTACTTATTATTTTGAAAGAAACCATCGCGCAAAAAATAATGTATAACGCACGTTTGTGAAGTGTTTTACAGAATCTCGGAAATTAAAAACCTTGCTATCGCTCGGTTTTTAAACATTTTCCCTCGATTCTGTAAATACCACTTTCCAACCTCGCATCGTAATATACTATTAAAAATTTGCAAATGCTACTTTTTGCCATTCCCATGACGAAGGCAATTTTTAAACAATGTCATTATTACTATGTGAGAGTTGTCATTTAATATACTAACTCACTGGCACTATCGAAATCGCAAGTTCATGGCCGCGCGGGCATAATCTCTCCATACATCCCTAATCTGAGATGTTTCCCTATATAATCTACTTCCCTCAAATCATGGTTTACCAACAGGGCGTTCTCCCTCTGGTTTTATGCTACGTGCGGGCACGGGGTTTTGCCTTCTCCCTTTTCTTCATCAGCATTCCTCATACAGCACACTTTACACTACACAAATATAAACATAGACATGAAAAAAAAAACGTCTCTGTTGTTTGTATCAGTGTTGAGATAGTTCCTTTCTTGTGCTACACGCAATAATTTTCAGTCATTTGTAAGCTTTTCTTAACTTAGATTCACTTCTAACAGTATAAATTCACATATGAAATGTCTTTTCAGTATTAATAGATGAGACGATGGTGGGGTTATACAAGACCAGCTTTCTACTTACGCAACTGATGACTTTTTAATGCAATTTATATTATTACGAAGTGATCTTGATATCATTTATCCGCGAGTAATTACCATCGTGGAAGAATGGTAACTTAATATGAAATGTAAGAGTGGAAATTTGTTTTTACGTTGTAACCATTGGCCTTTTTTAATTTCAATATAATAACTGTGTTGAAGAGGTAATTTTTAAAACATATTTAAACACATTTAAAATGTAACCAACCTAAAAGCTAACCTAACCTAATTCAAATACTCTAACATAGGCGAATCCCATGGAACGCCCTATTTATTATTTCACGCGGTTAAATATATATACTTGTTTGTGTTTTACGCGGTTAAACTCGGACATAATTCTTTATTACCGACAGAGAAGTGCCGTTATCGGCAGAGCTTTGTTGTTGAAACCACAGATATGCTGTGGCAGTGGGTTATAGCTGGTTATTTGTGTCATTATCTCTGGTTATAAGTGTGGTTATCGGTGGTTACAAGTGTAATTATCGCTAGTTACGACAGCCATTTTGAATAACTGTTGTAATCAGAGTGGTGATGATAAGAAATATTCCCACTTTTTTCATGTTTACGAGTGTCATATATATCAATGATTAATTAAATAAAAATAAAACTTAGTGTTATTTGATTTTCATATTTATTAAGATATAATTCAGTGACAGCTGTTTCGGTACACTGTACCTCCTTCAGACATGTTAACAAATTATAATTTAACATGTCTGAAGAAGGTACAGTGTACCGAAACAGCTGTCACTGAATTATATCTTAATAAATATGAAAATCAAATAAAACTAAGTTTTATTTTATTTAATTAATATATATGGATTTTCATCAAATAAACAAAAACTCAATTGATAAATTAATGATAATTACGACTCGCATCCTAAATACATTTAATATAACATTTCGTTGCATATAAATAGTGTTAAAGTGGGTAAATAAAGAGCTTGTCAAGTTCCACGACTCTGAGTCGATATTTTTAAGTCAGTAGTAGTACCAATTCACTTTTCGTTATCGAAGTATAACAGTGACGTCATCAGCTTCGTGATTTTTCCAGAAAAACACAACCTCTTGTTAGATTACAGTTGATAATTGTATAGTTAGTTATTACGAGGGCGGATCGGAAAGTAACGCACAATAATTTTTTTTTAAAAAGTTTAATAGTAAAAAAAAGGAAAAAAATCACAAATGAACTTACATCTTTTACCTACTTTTCGACATAGTCACCAACTTTCTCAACACATTTTTCCCATCGTGTTACCAGTTTCAATATGCCCTGTTCGTAGAAGTCCGTTTGGTTGGAGTGTAGCCATCTGCGCACTGCTGATTTCACTTCCACATCTGTCTCAAAGCGTTTGCCGGCCAGGAATTTCTTCATGGTACCAAACAGATGAAAGTCCGATAGTGCAAGATCCGGACTGTATGGTGGATGCTGGAGCACCTCCCAACCAAATTCGGCGATTTTCTGACGAACGACAGCAGCAACATGGGGGCGAGCATTGTCATGAAGAAGTTTAACGTTAATGTTGTGACGTTTGTCACGAATGGCACGACGCAACTTCACCAAAGTTTTAATGTAGGCCGCAGCATTCACAAGTGGTCCCGTGTTCAGCAAAGTCCACCAATAAAACACCATGCATATCCCAGAACACTGTCACAAGCACTTTCCTGGCAGATTGAGTCACTTTGGAATTTTTTCTTTACTGGGGAACCAGCATGTTTCCACTCCATTGATGCCTGCTTTGTTTCGGGCGTGTAGTGGTACGCCCACGACTCATCACCTGTGACGATTCCTTCCAGAAAGTCATGTCCTTGTGCGGTGTACCGCGTTAAGTGGTCCAAGATTGCCATCATTCGCTGGCCCTTGTGGTCGTCTGTCAGGTTCTTAGGCACCCAGCGAGCACTAACTTTACGGAATTTCAAATTTTCATGAACAATATCGTACACCGCACCATAGGAAATGTTGAACTTCTGCGATAAGGCTCGCAGTTGCACACGCCGGTCGTTCAGAATTGCCGCCTCAATGCCTCTGACATTCTGCGGGATTGCTGCTGTTGTCGGCCGGCCGGAGCGTGGCGAATCACTAAGGTTCACGCGTTCCTGTTGGAAGAATGTGCACCACCTGGAGACATTGCTACGGTCCATACAATCATCCCCATACACGCCACGCATGTCCCTGTGAATTTCACTGGGTTTATGCCCTTTGGCCCACAAAAATCGAACAACACTTCTCTGTTCCTCACAGGTGGACGACTGTAGCATGCGCGCCATCTTTGTTGCATAGTTCAAGCTTCTCTCGCAAGAGGTGCACCTGAGAAAAAATACCATCTGTAGTGAAAACTTCAAACTATATCTCTGTGAAATTTCAACATTCTAGCTGCAATACCAAGGCAGAAAAAAATTATTGTGCGTTACTTTCCGATCCGCCCTCGTATCTAGTGGCAGATGTATTTACTTATTTATCCGTTTATTTAACGTGATTGAGCTATCTTCAGATAATATAATAAATAAATTAACACATGTGTGATATGTAATATAACATTAGGACCTTAGTTGGGTGAATCAAAGTGCAAATACACTTTTCTAGAGACCTCTTAGTTGAGGTAATTTATATTCCATAAATCTACGACATTGGAATGAAGCCAAAATCAAGATTTTTACGCTCTTAAAAAATCCATCCACCCCGACCGAGTTGGAATCCGGAGTCACAGATATTGATGGTAAGCACTTATTACACTCGATCCCATCAGCACATCGTCCTTTAAATCCCTCCTCATCGTACTGTGTATTATTCGCTACTTTTTACAGTTTCATTAGCTAGAACATGGAATTTCCTTCCACCCTCTGTCAGGGATTGTCAAACTATTACATTGTTCAGAAACAAACTAAAGAATTATTTAATCACATACTGATTTATACACCTAACTGATAGTATTCTTTTAACATTTAATAATTTAATTTATTTTATGAAAAAGTATAAAGTTTAACAAACATTTTCATTTGTTAAATATTGTATAACCGACAAATTAGTTTTCTATATCTCATTATTTTTCTTTTTTTTTTATGTACAGCCTTTGAAAACATTGATGGCACAACTCTTGATAATGGAGAGTTTTGAAGAGCGATTCGCACCAGTGAGTTGTTATGTGTGCTGTCTTCTTTGAGTTCAAATCGGGCGGCGGAAGTCTCTCTTCATTCACTAACTCTATCGTTCGCTTCAGTGGAACAGTCGGTAAGATGCTGTCTTGCGATGACACGGACCCAGGTTCGATCCTGGTCAGGAAGATTTTTTTTAATAACGTCGTTAATTTTCATAATGTCTACATGTTACCAGGCTTCGTTAATTAAATAAATTATGGTATACCTGGCTTAACTTGGCAAACAGAGAGATGGATATAGGCCTTAAGGCCTTAACTCTGCCAGGTAAAATAAAGCTATTATTATTATTATTATTATTATTATTATTATTATTATTATTATTATTATTATTATTATTATTATTAGATCCATGACCACTTTCGCTCAGTTACAAAAGATAGAACCCATCCTGTTGTCAGTTTTCGTCTTCCCCCTTTCCCCTATTAACACCTGGTGAAGAAACACCGATAACACTGGTGCGAGTGAGAGAGGCGAGCACATCTGTCTTATTCTATAAATTTCTTGCAAAGTTAAACCAGATGGACAATAGTATATATAGGGAAATAGATTAATTAAAGAAAACAGGTCATGTATAGAAAATTAATAACGATTGTATCATCTTATTACTTCTTTTATAAAACACAAGGCATAACAAGATTATTTCCACAGCTATTACAAAACGCGTCTGATTAATTTAAATTAAGTCAAATTAAAATCTAATTTCAATATACTAGTCCTGCAACGCTTCAGCAGAGCCTGACATAGTCTATGCATGAGGTCGCGTTCGATCCCGCTGCCTTTCTTTCTTTCTTTCTTTCTTTCTTTCTTTCTTTCTTTCTTTCTTTCTTTCTTTCTTTCTCTTTCTTTCTCTTTCTTTCTCTTTCTTTCTCTTTCTTTCCCTTTCTTTCTCTTTCTTTCTTTCTTTCTTTCTTTCTTTCTTTCTTTCTTTCTTTCTTTCTTTCTTTCTTTCTTTCTTTCTTTCTTTCTTTCTTTCTTTCTTTCTTTCTTTCTTTCTTTCTTTCTTTCTTTCTTTCTTTCTTTCTTTCTTTCTTTCTTTCTTTCTTTCTTTCTTTCTTTCTTTCTTTCTTTCTTTCTTTCTTTCTTTTTCTCTCTCTCTCTCTCTTTCTCTCTCTCTCTCTCACTCTCTCTCTCGTCCTTCTTTCCATTCATTTTGTTCGTTTTATTTTGTTTTGCTTTGTTTTGCTTTGTTTTGCTTACAGCATTTATCGTACTACTTATTTACGCGAAGTGATTTCCCTTGCACGACACACAACGAAATAGAACGGATTTTAGTTTATCAAATAGTTGTGCACTTGTGAACCAAATATACTCGAACCAACGGATCTGTGCCCCCGTAGCGCTGGCATCGTTCTTAGAAAAGTACACGTCAGTACTCACACCATTACACTGCACTCCCCTAACCCTATGTCAAATAACAGTAAGGACGTTGCCAAACTTCACCCTGTGTCGTGGTTCTTCAATATTGAATAATGCAAGGTTGGAGTCAACAGTTGACAACGTTGAAGTGCAAGTGCAAGGGAGATATAGAAAGGAGAGAGATAGGAATGCAGTGAGAGAAATGATTTTCCGAGGCAGGAAAGGAAGTATGCTTTAGTTCGCATTACTTACAGGGGCACAGATCCGTTGGACAGCTGATCCCTGACCATGCGCAGTGGCTTCTTTTTGGGAATTAAAAATTATCCGTTCGCGCCATCAATTCTTTCAAAGGCTGTACTTTATATAGGGACAGTCTACCAAACAATTTAATTAATTTTGTATGTACACATTTTATTATTAGCTTCAGTTTTAATTTTAATTATCAGTAACATTATTGTATTATCGATCTTAATTTTATAGATATTATCTTATTGATCAAATCTTACTTAATATTATAATTATTGTGATTGCTATATTCTAATATAACATATGTTTCTCCTGGTGAGTTAAGGCCTTAACTCCACTAGGCTAAATAAATACAATCAATTACAAATAAAATAAATCAGGTCCGATTGGCGCCTTATTCTGCAAAAACCATGGCGATGAATATTTTTTATGTCTCAAATTTAGGTCTACAGAATCTGAATTTCTCGCCGTCAACAATAATAATAAGGATATCATCATCACCATTATCCAGGGATTAAGCCTGTTGGCTCGTTCCGGTTTCATGAAAGCTAGAATTGTTAAAATTGTTCAGACCATCTCCTATGTGGGCGTCCAACATTTCTCCTTCCGTGCGGTTTATAATTTAGCAATAATTTTGGAAATATTTCTTCTGGCATTCTATCAGTATGTTCTTTCCAGTCGTTTCTATATTTAATTATTCGGTCTGTAAGTTTGAAAATATTTAGTTCCTTTCTTATATCTTCATTTCTTTTCTTATCCATCAGAGTATATCCTGCTATATTTCTTACAAATCGCATCTCAGCTGCTTCCAGTCTTGTTCTTGTCTTTTAGTGATCGTCCAACATTCTGATCCATACATCAATACAGGAACAGCCATTATTTTATAAAATTTAATTTTTATTTCTTTTCTTGTGTTTTTAAGGGTTCTTTTAATAGTGCCACACATTAGATTAAATTTATTTATTTTGTCCCTAATATCTTCGATTTTAACATATGGTAAATTGAAACCTAGATGATCTTGATGAAGATTTTCGGGCTGTAGGCCGTGGTCGTGAGGCTTGTAGTTCCCCGACGTTTCGCCAGAGACTGCGTCTGGTATCTAACCTTTGAGGATGCCAGACGCAGTCTCTGGCGAAACGTCCACGGCCTACAGCCCGAAAATCTTCATCAAGATCATCATAGCAACTCCGGCCGTGAAAGTCTACGTGAATACATGAAACCTAGATATTTAAAACTGTTCACCTGCTCTAAAATTTTATTATCAATTACTATTTTTGCTCTTAAGGTATGATGTCCTTTAAATAAGGATATATTAATACGAGTCCAAAAATAATAACCTTCTAGTTTAGAACACTGGCTTTAAACTACGCCATAACTTTTATTAGTGATTACATTTCGAGGTTATAATATTGGCATTTGTTTAAATGAAGTTTGATTTGTGTCTAATTGGCCCTATGGGTGTTATTTTGTTTGTAGGACAAACCGAACCCAAGTGACGTCGTTGGAGGTTTGGCATGTTTTCTAAAAACAGCCTATGATTATTGCTTCTCTGTTGTCAAGTCACAAACTGTTATTATCATATCATTGTCATGCGTGTAAAAAGTAAATTGCAAGTCGGTCATTAACTCCTATCCAATTTCATTATACAGGGTGTTGAAAAATGTCGTTTGCAATGAATAAAATGATACAAAAGTTTATAGCAACTTTTAGGCCGGTATTAAAGAACCAAGATTTCCACATGTCACGCAGCGGGCCCGGGTTCGATCCCCGGTCGGGACAGTTTTTCTGGGTGAGGTTTTTATCGGGGTTTTTCCTCACCTGCAAGACAAATGTCAGGAAAACTTTAAGGCCCAAACGGTCCCCGAAATCATATGGCCATCGCAATCATCATCATCACTCATATTCATCTTAGATTAAGCTTAGGGACTCTCCTGGAGCACCACTATCATCATCATCACTCATCATAACACCGGGGCAACGTAACCCCGCCTTCCAGGCTCCCTAACCTCAGACGTGGGTTACAAGTACGCCATGCCAGGAGAGAACACCAGAAATGTCGAAAGACAAACCTTGGGCATTTGCACAAAAAAATATTTCCGCATGTAGAACAGAGTTAAATATTTATCCATTGAATGATAAAATCAAAGAATGTAGAGATAAAATGTTTAGACGTGTAGGAAGAATGAATGCAACAAGGTTACCAAAAGCAGCATTTAACTACAAGCCAAGAGGTTCAAGGAATGTAGGAAGACCAGTAAAAAAATTGACAGAACAACTGTGAGGCGGAACAGGCAATTTGCCTAGCCCGTGAAGTGAAGAAGAAGAAGAAGATGAAGATTTCCTCGAAGTGCGACTCTCAGACCGTCTCCGTGATTAATTATGTGGGTCATGCAGAATCTACTCTAACTGGCTCACTCTATTCAACATCATGTGCTAACAAGATATTTATTTTAAAGAAAATTCCGGGAACAATTGAAAGTTGAGAGCCTCAGCATACGAAAGCGGAGATGGCATGGCCTACAGAACTTGGTTCTTGAATACCGGCCTTAGTGTACAGAAATTTTGATTGATGAATAATTTCCTTATAAAAACAAGTATAATTATGCTAATATGCGTTTCAGGGACATGTTTTTAATCCAATGCCACCAGTTTGTCTTTTCGATATTTCTAGTATTCTCTTCTGCATTGACGTATTGTAACCCGATTCTGAGGTTGGGGCGCCCGGGAGGCGGGGTTACGCTGCTTCGATGATAAGATAGTGATGATGATGGCAATGATGCGCCAGGAGAGGCCTTAATCCTAAACTTAATCTAATGATGTGAATGATGGGCAGATCTAGTGATCGGGGACCGTTTGGCCTTTAAAGTTTCCTGACATTTGTCTTACAGATGAGGAAAACCTTGAAGAAAACCTCACTCAGGAAACTTGTATCGGCGATCAAATCCGGGCCTGCTGCGTGACAAGGTAGCACGCTGCCTCGATACCTCAGCAGTGGACTTACAGGGACTCTTTATCATCCCGAATCTCTAAAAAAGACATTAAACTGAAAATATATAAAAGCTTTATTCTCAAAATTATACGAATGTGGAATATGGACTCTTACATTAAAAGAGGTGAAAATATTACGAGTATTTGAGAATAAAGTACTTAACATTTTTGGACAAAAGAGAGATGAACAGGTTGTCTAATGGAGAAGACTGCTTAACTCTGAGCTCCTTCTTCGGCTTTCCCCCACTTATTTATTTTTTTTTTCAAATTCCCCAGGTTTGTCTTTCGACATTCCTGGTTTCTCTCCTGGCATGGCATACTTGTAACCCACTTCTGAGGTTGGGGCGCCTGGAAGGCCGGGTTACGTTGTCCCGATCATATGATGGGTGATGATGATGATAATGGTGCGCCAGGACAGTCCCTAATCCTAAACTAAACCTAAGATGAATATGAATGATGATGATTGCGATGGCTATATGATTTCGGGGACCGTTTGGACCTTAAAGTTTTCCTGACATTTGTCTTACAGCTGAGAAAAAACCCCGATAAAAACCTCACCCAGAAAAACTGTCCCGACATGGGATCGAACCCGGGCCCGCTGCGTGACAAGGCAGCACGCTACCCCGAGACCACAGCGGAGGTTTGTCGTCTTCATTTTCCATTTATCACTATCATTCCAATCTTCCTCTTCCAAATTCCTATTATCCATTATAGTTCTGATTTAGGTTTTACATTTCCATCTTGGTCTGCCACGTTTATTTTTTCCAGGGGGTGACCACTGGTATTTATTTTTTTGGCCATCTTTCATTTTCCATTCTTTACACATGGCCATAGCATTTAAGCGCTTGATTTTCAATCCTCTTAACAACATTCATTTCTCTCCAAAGGAATTCATTTCTTATAACTGTGAGCTACATGATCTTTATGGAAAAGCAGATGATATAAAACGAACAATTAAGTCTCGCAGACTGTGATGAGCAGATCATGTGGCACGAATGGAGAATGAAAAGGGGGATGTAAAATATTTGTAGGAAAATGAAAGTGAAAGCGACCAGTATTAGGCGAAGAATGAGGTGGAAGAATAACATTAATCATGATTTGAGGAAAGTATATTTACAGTGGATGATTGGAAAATACTAACTCAAGTGTAAATGTATGGAGAGCTTCTGTCCACGCGGCCATGAACTTTGGGTTCAATAGGGCCAGTGTGTTGATTGGTTTTATAAAAATGTTTGAAGTTTCCGCCATGATATCGTTGTAATTCTTGTTCTTCATCACGGTTTAGGCTTATTTACTAGCCTGTTCCGGCTCCAAATTGCTGCTGTTTCCATCTTTTCTTTGGTCTTCCCAAACTTCTTCTTCCTCGTGGTGAATACTTGTATGCTGCTTTTGGTCTCGTTGTATTTTATTTTTAAATTACCAATTATTTATATTTTTTACTTATCGTTAATTATAGTCACTTTAACTACATTGTCCATATAATGTCCTTTTTGTGGGTTATTTCTTGTGGGTTAGCAGTTATCATGCTCACATCTATTTCCAGGATAGATGGATTTTTAAAGGCGTAATAATTGTGAGCATGGTTTCCTTCGCAGGGGAAGTACAGCAATATGTCTCGTGTTATACGAAAAGTAACCCGAGCACATTGTACAGCTCCCGCTACAGTGGCCACTCTGCTGAAAGTTAAACCTGTAACTAAGCCAAAGATACAGCTGAACATATCTGCGGGCACGCTTAGCTCTGAACCGCGCCAGCGGCTAAGCGCCTCAATTAACATATCTGCTATAAGTCCTAGCAAGTTATTTTGCTTGTTCCTTCTTTTCATGCATCTAACCTATGCGCTTATCAGAGGAGTAAGAACTTGGAGCAGTGGCATATCATATAGCCAGTTATTGTTGTATTCTCTATCAAATGCCCTTCCTTATATTTTACTATTTCATTCGAACAGGCTACAAAAAAAGTCTATAAATTAAATAATATATGTTAGAAATACAATATGATCATTTTAAGATTAAAAACTACAGTAATGGCGTTCCATGGAAAGTACCCAGTAAGAACAAAAATATTAATAGAAGATTAAGTGTTGGAATATGTTTCACACTTCTAGTATTTGGGTTACGATATAACTTAAGAAGAAGAAGAACAAGATATAAATAAGAAAATGCAGAAATTTCAACATATTTGTGGAACAATCAGACGAACACTGAGGAACAAAGTAAGAAAGGATGCACAGCTAAGATTTTACTCAACGACGGCACTACCAGTGGCGATGTACGGAAGTGAGGCCTGGGCCCTGAAGAAAAAAAAAAGTAACATTTAGGCAGCGGAAATGAGATTCATACGGGCTGTAAAAGGATGTACAAGAGAAGAACATATTAGAAATGAGAATATTAGAGAGGAACTAATAGTACAACCAATTCTTCAACAAATAGAAGAACACAGGAACAATTGGATAGAACTTCATCAAAGAATGACAGAGGATAGGATACCAAAGATAGCACTGATGTATAATCCTAGAGGACGAAGATCGGTAGGAAGACCAAGAAAGCGCTGGGCTGAACAGATGTGAGATCGGAACAGGCAAAGACATAATCCGTAAAGGATGGTGGTGGTGATGATGATAATGATAATGAAATTCCATTTCAGGTGAAGTTTAATCGACACGTGACGTTCATATTGTAAATTTAATGCGTTGTAGCTATACCAACCCCTTGAGATTTAAATATCGTGTCGGGTTAAGTTCAAAATTTTGTTTCAAGATTAACTTTAGTCTACAGAAAGCAGGAGACCAATTACCAAACATTTTGAGATGTGATGGCTTTCTTCTCTGGCATCGCGAATAGCTTCTTTACATTTACATACATAATGACGTCACTAAACAGGCAATCAGGGGTCCACGAAGACATGGAACATTTCATACCAAACATTTAGAGATTCTAAAGCAGTGGTGTTAATTTATAATGACTATTTAACTCATGCCCCAAATGGGAGTCAATGACCAATCACGTTTCAATGAATTTTGTTTTACAACCAATCACACTCATGTTTCACCTCGATAATTATCGATTTGTATTTATCATATTAAATAAAGCTCCTCCTTTTTACACGCTTTATATTAGCTTGACCTGTATCTGTCCATCTATCTATGTAACGGAATTTTGAACAAGATTTTCACCCACTTAAAAACATTGGATCGACTTAAAAACTTTGTATACTAGTAAAGGACCAATGACAATACAATAATTTCATAATATGTTTCTAAAATCCTGGCCAGAATCATCATAAAATAAAAAAAAAATAATAACCGGTATAATAGGTTGCGGACCTATCGACGTTTTAGTCTATCGTTGTAAGAGCTCAGTTGGTAGAATGGTGGAGTGTAGTGGTGTATAATTTCAGTAATCCATAGGTGGCTGGTTCAAATTCGGCCAGGAGGATTTTTTTAAAAGAGTATTAAGCAATTCAATTTTCATGGAATTCTGGTTTATGACAATCAATTAAACTAAATATAAAAAATGAATAATAGTTTAAAAAACTAAAACAACACGCTTAATTAGAAAACCAAACTAAAAAATAAATAGTAAATAATAGTTGAAAAAAAACTAAAAAACACGCTTTATTAAAAACCGAACTTAAAAGTTAAAAATAATTTTAATTTCCAACACGTAACTAAAAAACACGCTTTATTAAAAACCGAATTTAAAAATTAAAAATAATTTTAATTTCCAACACGCTTGGGATAAAATTAATTGATAAATCTTAGATTTAATGTGTATGTTAATTTAAGTTTAGCGGAGATGCTATTGTTTACGCGTCTTCTCCTTTTCTAAGCAGTAGGGAATTCAAATGTAAATTTCCCTTTTTTCTTCTATGTTGTTCACTTTTGAATTCCCTCTGTTTATCTTTGTTTTCACTTGTTTCATTTGTTTGCGTGAGACCGACCATATTGTTTATCTATTTATGAAAGCTGTCGGTCTGATTGCTTGTTCTTGTAGTAATTTACTTATATAAACATTATCATTTCGACCTTCAAGTAGTAAGGTCGAGCCCTCTATCAGTAACAGTATCGTCTCGACCTTCAAGCTGTAAGGTCGAGCTCTCTCTCAAAGTTGAGTTCTGCTCCTTGCCTCGAGCAGACCGTCCTGTTTCACCTAATGAGCAGGCTATTTGTTTTGAGTTTTGCTAATCTTCCAGCAGATCGTCCTGTTTCATTCGATCAGGCTATAATGTTACTTTGAAGTTTACGTTCTACATAGACGCTCGACGAGCTCTCGAGCTATATCTACATTCTACAAGTTGAGTCCTATTCTCCCTACGAGCTGGCTACTCCTGTTCTATTAGGTTGATAAAGTGCAGTTCTGCTAGTCTACGTGAGTTACTGAACAATATTCAAGAACCAATAGTGAAAAGATTTACGTGGTACAGTCATTAAGTTTTGAGACTGAGCGCATAGTGGCGCTTTGGTGCACTATAGCGCATAGATGGCGCTGGGGTATGGTACCTTGTCAATTAGTCTCTCGTCCCAGCAAGAGACAGTTAAGTACATGCACTGCAAGCAGAACTACGGTCTTTGTTGTGACGGTGATTTGAATGCGTTCGTCGGAACTCGTGATGTCAGAGTTTGAGCAATGGGCAAACATCAAGTTCTGTCAGAAATTAGGCAAACCCGCTGCCGAAACGTTTCAAATGATGCAACAAGTTTACGGTGAGGACGCATTGAGTTCTATTCTTCTGTTTAGGTGGCACCGACGTTTTTTGCAAGGAAGAGACAGTTTGGAAGATGATGTGCGTACTGGTCGGACACAAACAATTCGAACTGAACGTTGGTACGTGCTAACCGCTCCCAATCAGTAGACGATCTCGCAGCAGCAGTAGGAGTCAGCCATGGTACTTGCTACAAAATTCTGTCTGATGACCTGAACATGTCTCGTGTTATCCAGCAGAGTGTGCCACGAATCCTGTCGCAAGACCAACGTGATGATCGCATGACGATTTGTGGTGACCTCATCAGTAATGCTGACGATGATCCGAATAATAACTGGAGACGAGACATGGTGTTTCCTTTACGATTCGCAACTGAAACAGCGATCCGCCACCTGGAAAACGCCATTATCACCACGACAGAAAAAACCGCGACAAGACAGGATAAAAGGCAAGGTGATGCTTGAACTGTTTTTTGATTCAAATAGAATTTTTCACATGTAATTCATCCCAGAAGGTGCAACTGTAAACAAACCCCTCTCTAAAGAGATCCTTGGCCGTTTACGCGATTCAATTCGCCGTAAGCGACCTGAACTTTGGCGTACAAAGAATTGGTGTTGCTACACGACAGCGCCCCTGCACATCGTTCTGTCCTCGTCCAAAAGAAACTTGCAAGGCAACAGGTGACAGTTTTGCCACATCCTCCATACTCACCTGATCTCGCACCATGCGATTTTTTTCTCTTTCCTCGCATGAAAGCAATCCTACATGGGCGTAGATTTCATTCTTGCAAAGAGGTCATCACTACCACAAGAGAAGCCATACGGGACCTTCTGCCAACATCTTTTAGTGGTGCTTCCAGCAGCTATACCAAACGTTGGTAAACGTGCATAACCGCAAACGACGACTATTTTGAGGGAGAAAGTGGTTCTGTTTAAGTGTACGCCGAGATATCGCATTTTATGAGATTTCCAGATTCTTGTGGGTGCCTACCCTCCAGGTCTAAAGTCTCAGAACTTAATGACTGTACTAGTATATTATAAACAGCCACCAGACTTCAACTTTGGCTGCGCAAATTTGTTAATTACAGTCATCACTACTACAGGACATCGTATCCCATTAGCAATTGAACTGACCGGGAAAATATTAAAATGTGTTGAAATCCATCAACAACAAAAATAATAATAATAATAATAATAATAATAATAATAATAATAATAATATTCTACTTAAATAGAAACCAAAAGGACGCAGGAATGTTGGTAGACCGAAGAAGAGATGGATCCAACTTTTGAATGAGAATCTATGAGACCGGAACAAGCCACATGGGCTTAATCCGTGATTGTTGATGATGATGCTAATAATAATAATAATAATAATAATAATAATAATAATAATAATAATAATAATAATAATGCCCACCGCTGTGGTCTCGAGGTAGCGTGCTTCCTTGTCATGCAGCGGGCCCGGGTTCGACTTCCGGTCGGGGCAGGCTCCTGGCTGAGGTATTTTTCCTCATCTGTAAGACAAATGTCAGGAAGCTTAGGACTCAACGGTCCCCGAAAATCATCCGGCCATCATCATCCCTATAATTATCATCATCATTCACGGTGTGGAAAGCAACGGGAAGCTATCACATCTATAATTCCTTAGTAAAGCTTCAAAGCATAGTAAGAAAATGTTATGATTGCAGTGAAAGACCTGCCCTCGGGCAGAATTACTATAGAATAATAATAATAATAATAATAATAATAATAATAATAATAATAATAGTGGGGGCACGCCGTAGCGTAGTGGTTAAGGCACTGAGCTACAAGCCGGAGGGTCCAGGGTTCAAGTCCCGTTGGGGTCAGGATTTTTAAACTGACCCAAACCCTCTGGCGGCACTATGGCCCTGGGGTCGACTCAGCCTCTAACGGAAATGAGTACCAGACGTTGTTCTGGGGGTAAGGCGGCCGTCACGCAGGGTTGACAACCCGGCTGACATAAAGTTCCGATTGTCTAGAAAAAAGTGGGAGCCTTAACCTCCTACTACCCCAAGGGCGTCCGGGTCTGTTGTGGGATCTACTTTATTAATAATAATAATAATAATAATATAATAATAATTAATAATAATAATAATAATAATAAATAATAATAATAATAATAATAATAATAATAATAATAATAATAATAATAATAATAACAACAACAACAGCAAGCAGCAACCAGCAACCAGCAGCAACAACAATAGTAACGATAATGTTTTATTTAAGCTGGCAATGTTACGGTCATAAAATAAAATGAAGTAAGAAAATATTTCTAGATGAATATAGGTATATGTGAAATGCTGAATATAGTTGCTTGGCAGGTAGTATTTTCATTGTGTGGAACTAACGATATCAGTTAATTTAAATTTAAATAATGATTGTGATTGACAGTCTCCGATATGACATGGAACTGGGTTCCATGCTCTAGTAATCGATATTGTGTAAGATTCAGAGTATATACATGTCCTGTGCTGTGGTATCGAAAGTAAAGTATCTTGTGTGTCTACATTGTGATGAGCCAATGAATTTGAAAACTCGTTGATAAATAACTTGGTAAACATGTGCGTGTCCACCGCTGTGGCCTCGAGGTTAGCGTGCTGCCGTCTCATTCAGCAAGCCCAGGTTTGATTCCCGGTCCTGGGTGAGGTTTTTCTCGGGGATTTTCCTCACTTGTAAGACAAATGTCAAGAAGCTTAGGGCCCAACGGTCCACGAAAATCATCCGGCCATCATCATTATCATATTTTTCATAGGAGTGGAAAGCAACGGGAAGCTACCACGCCTATAATTCCCTAGTAAAGCTGCAAATCATAGCATGAAAATGCTACGATTGCAGTGAAAGATCTGCCCTCGGGCAGAATTACTATGGATGGATATGTGTGTAGAGTTTGGAATACAAAACATGTGAATGTCAAGTTCTTCTGTTATTTAGGCATAACCATGGTAAAGTAATGGAATTTGTTGCATTTTTTTCAGAAGAAAGAAAATACATATGAATATACATTGCACACGGGCCTGCTTGGCCGTACGTGCATTATTTTTCCATGAATAAAAAATAAATAAAAATCATAATATAAACAAATACCTACAAGTACACCTGTATCAAAAACAATAATAGGATATATATATATATATATATATATATATATATATATGTGTGTGTGTGTGTGTGTATATATATATATATATATATAAGGCCTTGGAATGAAGGAAACACATCATAACGACTAATTTCTAGCAGAATTTCTACCACCAGTGCAGCTAGAGGATACACCTTGTGTATCCAAAGCCTACGGTCTTGGGCATCTTCGATGCTTAGCCCTCTAGCTTGCATTACTGTCTTCATGTTTTCCTTCCATGTTAACTTTGGTCTCCCTCTTTTCTTCTTTCTGTTCGGATGCCATTCTTATAGTTGCTTCGGCCATCGCTCATCTTCCATTCTTAAAACATGTCCTAACCACTTTAATTATTTTTCCTTAATTCTTTCAATTATGCTTTCTTCTGCTTCCATTATGTTTCTAATTTCCTTATTTGTGACATGTTCTAATTTAGACTTTCTGGCACTTCTGCGTAAATAATCAATTTCTAGAGCTATTGGTATATTCTTGTAGTACTTATTGATTGTCCATACCTCACTTCCATACATTACAACAGATTCCACCAATGTTTTACCAATATATTTTTTTGTGTCTTTCCAAACATGCTTATCTCACCATATGGAATTTAACGATGATATTATTTTGCTACTGAATTCAATTGTATGTTTTATATTCTCTTTGCCTAATACCTTCAATGTTATCCATAATTATTCCCAAATATTTAGTTTGTTTCACTTGCTTTATTTGGATTCCTTTTTCCAATACTAAATTTTCTCTTTCATTGTTATTTATTGCCAGATATTCCGTTTTTTTTTGTAAATTTACTGTGAGACCCCATGATTCATATGTGTTTTTCAACCTTTTTATCATGAATTCCATATCAAATTTGTCTTGCGCTAAAACCAGTTGATCATCGGCAAATTGTAATATCAGCAAAAATCTCTTGCCTATTGGGATCCCCATACCTTTGCAGCTTTGTTTCCATTTCATTAATATAAATTTTACATAAATATTAAATAAAATTGGTGATAGACTGCACCCTTGTTTCAATCCCTTTGTGGTTTTTATAGGATTAGACATTATATTTCCAATTTTAACATAAGCGGAGTTATCTTTATAGATTTGTTTAAAATTTATATTAGTTTCTGTCAATATTGTATTTCTCCAATACTTCCCATAATTTGTTCCTCGGAATTGAGTCATAAGCTTTCTCTAAATCTATCATTGTCAAATGGGTTTCTTCTCCAACTGTATGACAACACTTTGGCATGCTTATTACGATCATTTTTATTGGGTCAAGAAGTGTAGTTTCAAAGAAGTAGCAGTGAAATTTGAAAATTTGAATAAGTGAAGAAGTTGTTGTTTTAGCTTTTGTTTGTAGGAAGGTTTGAGAATGATGAAGTTGACGGCAGTTGAACGCTAGGTTGGATGATAGACAATTGAGCCACATACTTACGTGCAGTAACAAAAAAAGTGAAGAGCACTTAATCGTTCCGCCTGTCAAGTGATCAAAGAATATCCCATTCAACTTATTCTGCTTTTACTTTGTCCATTTCATTGACATGTAGACGTTTGCTTGACCTCTAATTTTTTTACATGTCTTTTGAAATAGAGAAGTCCCTTTCTTCCATATAAAGCTTAAGGGAGCTTGTTTCTTTGCCTTAGATAAATTGACTGCAAGTATTTAGTGGAAAATTAAAACAAGAACTTTTTCTTAATAGCAATACATGGATAGTAAATATAAATTTCCAATCTATAATCTTTTCTATTTATTAAAGTGTCCAAAAAAAAAGCAACGTTACATTCTGTTCTTCTTCATATGTAAAAACTTATACCGGGAAATCGGTCATTTAACAAATCAAGAAATTGCTTTACATTACATTTTTATGTTACAAATAGCAAAAATGTCAACATATCTGAGTCACAACCTAGAAAAATATTCTAATTCTTTTTCGCGCCTGTCTCAAATCTGCCCATGAACATATTAGCCAGGAAGGGAGACAATAAATTACCCATTGCCAGTTCCTTCCTTTTGTTCATCAAATTTCCCATTACATTGAAACATGTTTCGATTCTTGCAAAGTCCTGTTAATTTAATATGTTGATTAACAATACGAGGACCAAAATTATTATATAAATGTAATTCTTCTAAATAAATCAAGGTTTTGGGTATAGGTATATATGGAATGAGAGATTTGACGTCAAATGAGATCAAAATCTCCCCTTCCTGCACCTCTATATTTTTTTGTATTCTCAATAAATTCTAATGCATTCTTAACAGCACAACTGGGTTGTTTTCAAGGTAAATTATCAAATTAACAACTTAACCATTTTGAAATGTTGCACGTAGGAGCAGCTATAAATGAAACTATTGGTCTAACTAATTTTCCCAGGTTTATGTATTTTTGGTAAGCAGTATAATCTAGTAATTAAATAAAAATAAAACTTAATTTTATTTGATTTTCATATTTATTAAGATATAATTCAGTGATAGCCGTTTCGGTACACTGTACCTTCCTCAGACATGTTAACAAATTATGGTAGCAAATGTTTTGAAACAATTAATTTACGTTTAATTTGCTTTGTAATAAAACTACTGCATTGATTCAAATCATTAGTCACGTCCTTTATCACATTAGGTAGAAGATCTTTATTAATTTGATTATCCATCCATAGTAATTCTTCCCGAAGGCAGGTCCTTCACTGCAATTATAGCATTTTCATGCTATGCTTGCAGCTTTACTAGGGAAATGTAGGTGTGGTAGCTTCCCGTTGCTTTCCACACCGGTGAAGAATGATTATGATGATGATGCCCATATGATTTCGGGGACCGTTTGGGCCTTAAAGTTTTCTTGACATTTGTCTTACAGGTGAGGAAAAACCCCGATAAAAACGTCACCCAGAAAAACTGCCCCGAGTGGGGATCGAACCCGGGCCCGCTGCGTGACAAGGCAGCACGCTACCTCGAGACCACAGCGGTGGACAATTTGATTATAAGGACCACTAGTAATCATGTCATTGACCCGATTATAGCAATCCTCTTTATCGAAGACAACGACCCTCCTATTTCCTTTGTCTGCTTTCATGTAGAAGCAAACTTTTCTTCGCAAGCTTTTAATGACTCTTCTATTTGAAATATCATTTGGTTAATTTTCTAACATTACCGTATGCTTCCTCTTTAACTAGAGGTTTGAGCAAGATTTTTAAAGGAATAGATACTAAATTAGATTATACTTCCGGCCCGTCGTTAAATAGTATACTCGGTAATCCTAGAAAAATGTTTATTATTTTTTTTTTAAATCCGGTGTTTATGAGATTGGGTGTAAAATCATTGATACGAAGTGTGTTGGATGAACAAGATCTATTTTAACCAGATTTAAGGAGCATATTGCACATTCTAGATGGAATATAATTGATAAATCTGCTGTTGTTCAACACATTTCTAATCACGGTCACATTACTGATATCCTAAAAGTAATCTCAGGATCTCCTTAACGTCCTTGAAAGTTTAGAAATTTATAAAAAACAAAAATAAAATTATAAATGACGACAGGGCTATTCCAGTCAGCGCCCTCTTTTTGTTAAATAAAATAGATGAATAATTCGTTCTATAATGTAAATGTTATTTCAAATTAATTACGTCATGTGACGTAGTTTATTTTTATCTGATTTACACATTTCAGTTTGTTTATCTTCAGTCGTTTTTAAGTCTTGATAATGATAGCGTCGCTACTGAAACGCGTTGACTATTTTTAACTTTTTAAATTGGCGATTTGGGGTTTTATTGACTTTGTGTGATACAGGTTTGTCACCAATAATAAATATGGAAGGTTCACCCGAATGGGTATTATTCTTTGCTATATTCGGAGATCGATTTTGTTCTTTCAGGGCACTCGGTGATAAGATATTGGTTGCATCTCTGTCCACACGATTTGTCACCAATAATATCCTATTTATTGAACACAAAAAGAAATATAATACATTTCTTTCAACTTTCATATTTTCCTAATTTCAATGTTTCTATTTTTTTTTTTGTAATCTGGTCTTCCGCGATGATCTTCTCCAGTAATTCGTCTACGTTGCTGGTAACAGGGATAATAATAATAATAATAATAATAATAAATAATAATAATAATAATAATAATAATAATAATAATAATAATAATAATAATAATAATAATAATAATAATAATAATCCAACTCTGTGATTGTGGAACCAGTAAATTCAATACCACATTCGCTAAGGGTCTCCACTGGTTCCGATCCTCGGACAAATGAATTCAATTTTTCGATTTTTATTTCCTTACGATTCACCAATTATTAATCTCCAATCTGCGTCTAGGCATTCCTAATGGTCTTCTTAATAAAATAGGTAAAGTGATTCCAGTAAAGGCCTTGGAATAGTATGAGATTAAAGGGTCCCATCTTTCTAGACTCAACAAACTTTTTGGCTTTTCGTGAAAACTAAATCATGAAGTGGACATGTTTAGTTTTGAAAAAAAAAACGCTCCTCAATTGTACGTAAAAATAAGATTTTTTTCAGAATTCTTATTACTTTTCGCTATAAATGCAAACATTTAACATAGAAATTATTTCTTCGTAATAACATACATCGTAAGATGATTTTAAAAAAGAAGAAAAATAAGCAGATTTAATACACTGTTTAGGTAAATTATATTTTTGGAGTTCTGATGTAAATAATTCACGAATAAGCTTGGATTTTAATCAATGACGTTATTTACAGCCTTCATGTTTTTTAAAAGAAGATAATTGGAGCTGTTAAAATAAATAATACCGGAGAAGACGATCCAATCAAGAATTGTTTGACGATATGGATATAGTTAAAACTAATTAACAGACTGCAGGTAAATAGTACGGAACTTGTTTGTTAAATACCTACAAGTATGCCTACTGTGCGACTTAACTGTATACTGAAACAGAGCGAGTGCGGCAATTACGTCATCACCATAGAACATAATAATAATAATAATAATAATAATAATAATAATAATAATAATACTTTATTTATTCTGGCAGAGTTAAGGCCATAAGGCCCTCTCTTCCACTCAACCAGCACAAATACAAATAAATATTTGACAAATATAGATATACACTATACTAATTATAAACAGTTAAAGATACAATAAATGTAGCAATGTAAATGTCATGTACAAACAACATTTTATAGGGTAATAACAATAATGATACGATAATAATAATAATAATAATAATAATAATAATATAAATAAGATACATTATACGGGAAACACCAATTAATATATATATACCTTACACTGGATAATAATGAAGTCGAGTTTAGAGCAAATATAAATTTAGATTTCTTTTAAAAGATGTCAATGTCCGGCAGCCCCTTATTTCTTGTGGTAGGGAATTCCAGTTGCGAGAAGTGAAGATGGTATATGACATGGAGTGATGTGATGTCCTATGTTGCGGTATATTAAGTAAGAGACTATGTTGTGATCTTGTGTTTAAGTTATGGTTTGAGGATAGATACTGGAAACGGGATGATAAATAATTGGGGAATCGAGGTATGTAGGATCTTAAATAGGAGAATTATAAACACAGCCAACGTAACTATTCATTTCAGTGCTGAACAACATGTGAATTAATACAGTTGTGAATATGTATGTACCAGTTGTCAGAGAAACCATACTATACCATGTACACAGAGCAATGAGATTCACTAGCTTCCATTTGTAATGACATTGCCTGAGCCAGTCTTTCGCACTTTGTAAACAAACTGAGTACATTTGTTTGAAACATCACATCTTGGTACTATTTCCCCGCAGTCTGCTAATTAAAGTATCGTAATAAGATAAAGTGGAATCATTAATTCAATAGAATAAATACTGATGGAAAACTGAAAATGACATTTTTTTACTTGCCCACAAATAACTAGTCCTGGAGTTAGTTAAATTGTGTACTTCGGAATCTGGCGAAATGAAGAATACTAAACAAACTTGATTAGATTATAAATTTCTGATAGATATCACTGAGGAGTCGAAAAGTATAATCAGACCTCAGGGTCTGAGAAGAAAAATAAAAGAATATTAATATAAAACGAAAACAAATAGAAAGAAATAACAATAACAGCTAAAGGAAGACTAATAAAATTAGTTCACAATTTAAAAATTTGTTTAATGAACATTTTATGATATTCATCCATAGTAATTCTCCCAGAGGGCAGGTCTTTCACTGCAATCATAACATTTTCATGCTAAGCCTAACAGCTTTACTAGGGAATTATAGGTGCAGTAGCTTTCCGTTGATTTTCACACCGTGAAGGATGATGATGATGATGATGATATGGCCGGATGATTTTCGGGAACCGTTGGGCCCTAAGCTTCCTGGCCTTTGTCCTACAGGTGAGGAAAAACCCCGAAAAACCTCGCCCAAGAGTCTGTCCCGACCGGGAATCGAACCCGGGTCCTCTGCATGACAAGGTAGCATGCTACCTCGAGACCACATATTTTATGATATGTGAAGTCAAATTTTTTTATCATTAAAGATCGATTTCATATGACACTGATTATTTATGTCATCATCATTATCATTTTCGGCTGTTTGTCCCAACAAACCAGAATTAAATCAGAATTAAATCGATGGATTTTGTTCAAGTCTCTCCATACTTACTTTTGCACATAGGTAATGAAAATGAACAGAATGACAAACTTGGGAAATTTTAAAGAAGTGGTTGAATTAAAATATCTAGGAACAATAATCGCAAACAGGTATGAGGTCCACAAACAAATTCAACATAGACTTGATTCTGGAAATGCGTGCTGTTGTGCATTACAGTGACTTTTGTCGTCCCAACTTCTTTCAAAAAATGTTAAACTGAACACGTATAAAACTGTTATCCTCCCAGTTCTATGGATACTGAACATGTATAAAACTGTTATCCTCCCAGTTCTATGGATACGAACATGGATTTTTACTTTAAGAGAGGAGAATATTTCAGAATTAAGTTCTTATGACATTTTTTGGACCAAAGAGAGATGTTCAGAAATGCATCATCATCATCATCATCATCATCAATTGCAGGCATGGATTAGGCCATTGGTCTGTTCCGCTTCAGGATATAAATTGATATCTCCATCTCTTCTTAGGTCTTCCTGGGTCTCTTCGCCCTGTGGGTCTGTAGTTCAATAGCTGCAGAGGTAGTCTATTGTTTGGCATTCTAAGAAGGTGTTCATGTCAATTGTTTCATTTATTGCTGGTGTGTTGAGAGCTTTGCGGATATCTTCATTACGCATGTGGTCATGAAGTGTAAAGGTCTTTATAACTTCAATTCTGCAGCTACTATCCTATTTAATTTACATGTAGTAAGCGTACAGGTTTCAGAACCATAAAGTAGAGTTGGAAGAGCCATTGTTTTATAAAATTTTAGAATTGTATCTGGGCGTACTTTTCGGAGAAGAGTATTTTTTTATTGTTCCTATAAGTTTTTGGAGTTTGACCAATTTTATGTCTAGGTCTTTACATGTGTCGTAGGAAAGGTTGCAGCCGAGATAAGTAAAGTTATTAACATGTTCTATTATATTGTTGTTAATAACAATTTTAGTTCGTATCGGTATTTTCCCTTGAAATGCCATAGTTTTTGTCTTACTCACCGACATTTGTAAATTATAATTTTGGGTTATGTTTGACAATCTAGTTCAGAAATGCAAATGGAGAACACTACATAACAGTGAGCTACATGATCTTTAAGGGGAACCAGGTATAATGAGAAGAGTCAAGTCTCGTAGATTGCGATGGGCAAGACATGTGACACGAATGGGGAATGAAAAAGCGGGATGAAAACTTTTTTCATGAAAACTTCTTGTAAGAAAACCAGAGGGAAGCATCCAGTATGTTTGCCAAGAATAAGGTGGAAGAATAACATTAATTGTGATTAGAGGGAAGTAGATTACACAGGAGATGATTGGAAAGTATTAACTCAGGATAGGGATGTATGGAGAGCTTATTTCCGCGCGGCCATTGATCAAATGATTTGATATTGCCAGTAAGTTAGTTAGGTTATCTTCCATTATTTTCTTTAATAGTTCGCTATTACTCATTCTTTGATATGTCAATCTTCATCATTACCACTGACGAAAGAACTCATTCCTGAGTCCTGGCCTTCTCAAGAAGCCATCTACAATTAGCTCGGTCCTGTGCCTCTCTCCACAATTCCTGAATCCTAACTCTAGCATTTCCATCCATCTCATCCTTCATCGTAGTTTCGATCTTCGTCTTTTTTCTTCTACCCTCTGATTGAGTGGACCACATCCTTTTACATATTTCTGACTCTTCCTTTCTTTTTACATCCCCTGCCCATCTTAGTCTGGTTAATTTAATGCTTCATCATCAGCATCAAGGATTAGACCTGTTGGTCTGTTCCGATCTCATGCTACAATCCGTCTGTCCATCTTTTACTAGGTCTTCCAACATTTCTTCGTCCTAGTTTGTAATGAAGAATCTGTTTCGGAATTCCATTGTTATCTATTCTATTGATGTGGTCCATCCATCCATCTCTGTATTGTGCAATTCTATCTAATAGTTTGAATATATTTAGTTCACTTCGTATATTTTCATTTAGTTTTCGATCTGCTATTGTATAGCCAGCCACACTCCTCAGAAACCTTATTTCTGACGTTTCTCTTCTTCATTCCTGGTTTTTTGTCAAGACCCAGCGTTCTGATCCATATAGTAGTGTTGGAACCGCCATTGTTTTATAAAATTTTCAAAGTGTGTACTTTCTAGTTGCTTTGAGACTTGGTTTTATGGCGCCACACATATAATTAAATTTATTTATTTTGTTTTCAATGTCTTCATTTTTTCTATCTGGCATATTGTAATCAAAGGTAATTAAGATTGTTCTTCTGTTCTATTATTTTTTCTCTAATTGGATTTTTACTCTTAGTGGCTCATACTCTCGAAAAGCTAAATTTAATGAATTTACTAATTTCCACATCTTTGAATAATGCACACTACTCCTGATTATAGCGTATTCGCCAAACACCATTATTTCAGTCTTGATATGCCTAAATTATAACATTCGATGAGTTGTAAAGGTGAAATAATTACTTGTAATATTGTGATTTATAATATGTATATATATATATATATATATATCATCATCTACATCAAGGCTTTGGCCCTCTGGACAGTTCCGATTTTCCTTGACTTCTATATCCTATAGGTCTGTAGTTTAAAATCATTTTAGGAGGTCTATCATCTACTATTCTTAGTAGATATTCGTACCAATTGTGTCTTTGTCAATTTTTTCCGTCAATTTAAAACTATTTAATTTATATCTTATCTCTGAACTTCTTTTCTGGTCCATAAGAGTGTAGCCCGCCGTTGGCCTTAAAAATCTCATCTCCGCTGCCTGTATTTTTCTCCTATCTGTACGAGTCAAAGTCCAATTTGCACTGCCATACATAATAGTAGGAACTGCCATGGCTTTATAAAATTTTAGTTGAGTATCTTGAGTTGTTTTATTCTTTAGAGTTCTTCTTACTGTTCCACACATTCTTTGAAATTTATATATTTTTATATTTATGTCTTCTTTTGACAGTATGATATATTAAAACCCAAATAATTGTAGGATTTCACTTATTCAATCATATTATTATTTCTGAAAATTTTGCATTTGAGATGATTTTTTTCCTCGAAATGCCACTGATTTTGTTTTTGTACATGAAATGTTTGGGGGCACGCCGTAGCGTAGTGGTTAAGGCACTGAGCTACAAGCCGGAGGGTCGAGGTTCAAGTCCCATAGGGGCCAAGATTTTTAAAACTGACCCAAACCCTCTGGCGGCACTATGGCCCTGGGGTCGACTCAGCCTCTAACGGAAATGAGTACCAGACGCTTGTTCTGGGGTAAAGGCGGCCGTCACGCAGGGCTGACAACCCGGCTGACATAAAGTGCCGATTGTCTAGAAAAAGTGGGAGCCTTAACCTCCTACTACCCCAAGGACCTCCGGGTCTGTTGTGGGATACTATTACATGAAATGTTTAAATTATATTCGCTGCCTACTTTTTCTAATTGATTTGCAGCTCTGCAGCTCTCTGGAGCATTATATATATATATATATATATATATATATATCATCATCATCATCATCCGGTATCATGGCAGCTGCCGCCGTCTTCCGGAAACCAAACGCTATTCTTCTCTGTCCATCCATTGATCTTCCTCCAATCCTCTGATATTCATAAGCTGCTTGTACCCCTCCTATCCAAGTTATATATATTCCACCGCTGTTGTCTCGAGGTAGCGTGCTGCCTTGTCACGCAGCGGGCACGGGTTCGATCGCCGGTCGGGACAGTTTTTCTGGCTGAGGTTTTTATCGGGGTTTTTCCTCACCCGTAAGACAAATGCCAAGAAAACTTTAAGGCCCAATCGGTCCCCGAAATCATATGGTCATCATCATCATCATCCTTATCATTATCACCATCATCATACTCATCCTTCACCGGTGTGGAAAGCAATGGGAAGCTACCACACCTACAGTTCACTAGTAAAGCTGCAAAACATAGCATGAAAATGTTATGATTGCAGTGAAAGACCTGCCCTCGGGCAGAATTACTATGGATGGATGTATATATATATATATATGTATGTATGTATATGCATATTATCTTGGCCTAATACTGAGTATGATACTGATTTAAAGTTTAACATATTTGATTGTGAAAAAAAAACTTAGCTACTGCTACACGGCTGGAATGTATGCTTTGGCGAAAGAGGACAAAATCCATGAAAGAAATGTGAGATAACCAAATAAAGAAATCTGATTCCTGCAATAAACATTAAAAATGTGTGTTATCAACAGATGATCGCTTAATTCTCATGCAGGAAAGCACTCAAGTAGCACCTCGCATATAGAGTTTCTTGGACAAGACAAGAAAACCAGATGCACAGTGCGTGCTACTTGTTAATGAAGTAAACAAATCCATGCAAAGAAGCTTAACCCATCAACCCTGACATCAATGATTCATACCAACACAACTCAAAATAAAACTAAATATTTAGATACAGAACATAACGACATTCTTTTTTCATAGAGTTTTTTTTATTTTTTTTTTAAATTTTGAGTCGTTGAACAGCTGATGTATCGGGTCTAAGTTCTTTGGAATCGTGTAAGTAAGTAGGTTATGCATGCCAATTGTTTTCATCAGAGGCGGCCGTTAAGGGAGGTGATTGATGAATATCGCCCCCGTATATATTTAGCATTCATATATAACTAACAAAAATGTCGGCCGCGGTGGACTAGAGGTTATGTTCCTTGCCTCTGGCTCTGAGGGTCGCGGGTTCAAAATCGGCCGCGGTCGATGGATTTTTTAGGATGGAAAAATCCAAGGAGTAAGTCCTCTCGACTCTGAGATTTTCAGGCTCGTAAAAAATCCTTAAGCCTGAATGAAAAGGCCTCTAAGCAAAATTTACCGAATTTTCCCGTCCTAGTACTACCTTGGTTTCCTAGATGTCAACATGAGGCGGAACGCTGACCACGGACCACTCAAAATGACATCTATACGAAAACAAGTGTAACTAAATTAGTATGGTTCAAATTCTTTCCTGTAGGGGGAGAGCGCCTAAATCTCTGTAAAGGGAAAACATGGGCTTACAATACAATACATATAGCTAACTAACAATCCACCGGACTTCTGGAGATATTCCAGTGCGCTACCAGTTACGCAACCAGGCAAATCCAGTACATATATATATATATATATATATATATATATATATATATGCACATCGATAAAGCGTCACTGCTATAAAGTAAAATAAATATTCTCTTTCATTTGCTTACTTGTTATAGTCAGCTACTAGATGGCAGTGAAGACAGTGTTCTCGCGACATCTAGTAATAATGGAGAGTATAATACATATATAAGAAAAATAAGTGTTTGAATTTGATTCGCCTGGTAGTGTAATGGATATCACGCTGAGGTACAGACTCAGACCACAATGAGTGATCGAGAGTCGATCTCGACACTACAGCGATGACAGGCGAGTGTCAAACTGCTTGCGGCACGGAGCCGTCAAAATTATGAAATATTAACAAACATTGGCATCAATATATTTAATATTTTGTACTTCAAATGGAATGAAGTGTATTTTAATGACAGCTCACAATTTGTGTCCAATTTGTTAAAATTTTTGTTCAGAACTCTTTACTACAGCTACTTCATTAAAAACATGAAGATAGTTTCCATGGTTACCGCTGTATTATTATAGGTTAATGTGTTTATTGCAATGAGAATTACAATGCCACCGGGATGTGTAATGACTTTTCTGGTTATGATACACATATTTATGTTTACTACAAGTTAGCCATTTTAATTCACCATGTTGTATGGAAACTGTTATAACAACTTCAGCTACCGCGTTCTTTTGCCGAATTCCGAAGTAATGAAGCCGTTGAGGTGGTTCTCAGGAAAATATTTTTTAAAATATTTTTACACACATCTTCACCGATCCTATTTAGTAGACAACTAAAATAATAATAATAATTATTATTATTATTATTACAATTATTATTATTATTATTATTATTATTATTATTATTATTATTATTACGATTATTGTAATTATTATTATAATAATTTTTATTAAGGATTTTCTCTACTACATTACAGTACTTATTACTATTATTGTTATTATTATTATTACTATTATTATTTTTTTTTATTATGAATATTCCACAATACAGTGTTTCTCCTTCAACTCAAAGTAAATTGTCGACAGAGGTTCCTGCATAAAGCATTATCTTCCCTCAAAACTCTAGCTTCCATACTTCTTCTCACTCCATCTATCCAAGGTAAAACTGTAAATATTGGTGAAACACGGGTTGTAGCATATATATAAATAAAAAAAGGTTCTCTAGGTCTGCATCTCTTCACTACTTCCATTAAATTTCCAATCAAGGATCTTCTTTGGTATTCCGTCTTCTTCCATTCTTTTGAGGTGTCCATACCATTTCGAACGTTTTTCTTCTATTTTTCTAAAATGTTTTTTTTTTAACTTGCATAATTTCCCTTATTGTGCTGTTTCTGACTTTATCCGTCCTTGAGAAATTCTTGTCGATCACCCTCAAAAATACATTTCTATTGCTAACAGCTTGTCCCATATCGTAAAATGCTTTGTAACAGAACTTCAAATGTAGTTTTCTTCGTTCTGAATATTATATTTCTTAATAATAATAATAATAATAATAATAATAATAATAATAATAATAATAATAATAATAATAATAATAATAATATTTTATGGTTTTTACGTTTTCTTCTTAGAGATTTTACTTTTACCAATATCTGTTTATTATCAAATATATCAATTGATATAGAGCACCCCACGCTTTTTATGGTAAAATTATTTTTTTTGTAGATAACTCTACTTTTATTCTAGATATGTTAGAGATGATTTATTTTGTTGACCACTTTAATTTTATCCCAAGCGCTGTTGGAAATTAAAATTATTTTTCATTTTCTAGTTCGGTTTTCTAATAAAGCGTTTTGTTTTAGTTTTTTTAAACTATTATTTATTTGTCTTGTCTTCTATTACAAGTTCTTATCCACCTACGATAATTGAGTTTTGACGCTGTTAATCGGCAATAACCCTGTCTCTTATGGTCAATCATATTATAAAAACAAATTAGTTAATTTATTCTTATAATGTTACTAATAATAATTATATAATAAGATTCCAATGAGTTAATTTGGCTGATGTATAAGATAAGGTGCCTTTTATAGTGGACTGTCATATTTAATGACACGAGCCAGTTGATTTAGCAAGTTAAGGTACAAAAACATGTTTATATAATAATAGAATGGCTATCTTAATAAGTAGGTAATGACTCGGGAGGTTTGTAGGTAGCGCTGCATTGCCCAAGTTTTTTTTTTTTTTCTAACTATCAGAAGACAATTATGAACACATATGCATGGTCGGCAAGCAACTTTTTTCTTTTGTTTGTTCTTCAGTTGCTACTGAATTAATGGTTCTTAAACTTGTCGGCGGTTGAGAGACTATTAAAATGCTATTTCAAGATATTGACTTCATGCTGTGATTTAGCAGTAGTCCAAGGATAAAGGAAATTTGATTATAGTAATTTATAATTGATCTGAAGAGTATATCATTGCATATTACAAGAATACCAAGTTCCATCATAAGATTTAATGTATACAAGACTGAAATATATATATATATATATATATATATATACATATACATATATATATATATATAAACTACAGTTATTTACTTACTTACTTACTCGCTTGCACTATCGAACCCGTAGGTTCATGGCCGCGCGGACATAAGCTCTCCATACATCCCTGTCCTGAGCTAATGCTTTCCAATCATTCCCTGTATAATCTACTTTCCTCAAATCATAGTTAATATTATTCTCCCACCTCATTATTGGTCTACCTACTGGGCTTTTTCCCTCTGGCTTTCCTACAAGAAGCTTCCATGCAAGTCTTTCATTCACCATACGTGCAACATGTCCTGCCCATCGCAGTCTACGAGACTTAACTGTTCTTATTATATCTGGCTTCCTATAAAGACCATGTAGTTATTCTAATTTAACTAACTACTCACTCACTCATTAATACTATCGAACCCGTAGGTTCATGGCCGCGCAAATATAAGCTCTCCATACATCCCTATCCTGAGCCAATATTTTCCAATCATCCCCTGTATAATCTACTTCCCTTAAATCATATTATTATAAATCATAAATCATGCTATTCTCTCACCTCATTCTCGGTCTACCAACTGGGCGTTTTCCCTCTGGTTTTCCTACAAGAAGCTTCCATGTACGTCTTCCATTCTCCATTCTTGCCACATGTCCTGCCCATCACAGTGTGCGAGCCTTAACTGTTGTTATATCTGGCTTCCTATAAAGACCATGCAGTTCACTGTTCCATCCATAGTAATTCTGCTTGAGGGTAGGTCTTTCGCTGTAATCATAGCATTTTCATGCTATGCTTTGCAGCTTTACTAGGGAATTATAGGTGTGGTAGCTTCCGGTTGCTTTCACACCGATGAAGGATGATGATGATGATGATAATGGTGGGGATGATGGTGATGGCCGGATGATTTTCGGGGACCGTTGGAACCTAAGCTTCCTAACATTTGTCTTACAGGTGAGGAAACCCTCGAAAAAAACATCATCCAGGAGCCTGTCCCGACCGGGGATCGAACCCGGGCCCGTTGCGTGACAAGACAGCACCTCGAGACCACAGCGGTGGACAGTTCACTGTTATGTGGTCTTATTTAAGACTCTACGTTTATTAATTCACTTTGTTCTATTTATAAATTTTATGTAATTCGGGTTACTCCTATAGAAAAGTTATTTTTTTAACAGTATATTTTAATGAAAAGTACTAACAATTGTGAGAACATAATGCCAAGAGCAGCATACAACTATTTCCCACGAGGAAGAAGTAGCTTGGGAAGACCAAAAAAATATGGAAACATCAGCAATTTGGAGCAGGAATAGGATATTAAAAAGACTAAACCCTGACGAAGAAGAAGATGAAGACTCACAATTGTTAATAGTCGTGATTTGTTAGTAAGAGCGTTATAGGTCGTAGGTTGAAAACTGACAGTAGTGCTTCAAATATGAATTCCATCCATAATTGTATGACTTTAAATTTAAATTGGTTATAATAACTTTGGGTTTACCCCTGTGGTCTTCCAGAAGGCATCACTGCCTCGTACGTAGCAGGCCCTGGTTCGATCCTCAGTCGGGACAAAATTCTTGGGTGACGTTTTTTTTCGGGGTTTTTCCTCATCTTAAGATAAATGTCAGGAAAATTTAAGGCTCGCACATTCCCCCGAACATCATCTGGCCATTATAATCACCATTATCAATTCGCCATTTTTAGTATGATGTGTGTGTGTGTGTGAATGGTTTGTTTCGTTTTAATGTTGTGTTGTTTCGGAGGAGGGCCTGACATTGAGCTGATCACTCATTCGGGGAGGACCTTCATGCCCTTGTGTACTCAAAAAGTATGTGTGTGATTCATAGTTTAAAATTCCTCTCCTTGGGAAGACCAAGGAAAAGATGGAAAGAGCAGCAATTTGGAGCCGGAACGGGCTAGAAAATAAGCCTAAACCGTGAAGAAGAAGAAGAAGGAGAAGAAAATTCCTCTCCCGACAGGAGGCTGTGCTACTGTATATCCCGGATGGCATGTGGCAACTTAAAAGTGCGTTTAAGGCGAGAAGTTAAACTATATTAATGGAATGGAATGAAATATCTTGTAAGCCCCCCTTAACGGAGATTTAGGCGCTCCCCCCCCTACACGGACGAATTTGAACCATACTAATTTAGTTACACTTGTTTTCATATAGATGTCATTTGAGTGGTCCGTGGTCAGCGTTCCGCCTCATACTGACATCTAGGAAAATTTTGCTTAGAGGCCTTTTCATTCAGGCTTAAGGATCTTTTACGAGCCTGAAAATCTTCAGACTCGGGACCCTCGGCTTAAAGACCCCCCGGAGGACTTGCTCCTTGGATTTTTCCATCCTAAAAAAATCCATCGACCTCGGCCGGGTTTGAACCCGCGACCCTCGGGACCAGAGGCAAGGAGCATAACCACTAGTCCACGGCGGCCGATATGGAATGAAATAAAATTTCTATGATTTGGGTTACTGATAAACAAACGTTTAATTTTTAAAATATATTTTAATTAAAAATACTACCATTTGTTAATATGCCACTGCTGTGGTCTCGAGGTAGCGTGCTGCCTAGACACGCATCGGGCCCGGGTTCAATTCCCGGTCGGGACAGGCTCCTGGGTGAGGTTTTTTTTCGGGGTTTTTCCTCACCTGCAAGACAAATGTCAGGAAGCTTAGGGCCCAACGGTCCGCGAAAATCATCCGGCCATCATCATCCTTCACTGGTGTGGAAAGTAACGGGAAGCTACCACACCTATAATTCCCTAGTAGCCTAAACCAGCAAAGCATAGCATGAAAATGCTATGATTGTAGTGAAAGACCTACCTTCGGGCAGAATTACTATGGATGGATTAGTAACAATGTTACAGGTCATTGGTTTGAAACTAATAGACGTGCTTCAAATATGAATTCCATGGTTCTATAATTTTCAATTTGAATTTGTTGTAATAATATTGAAGAATACATTTTAGAGAAAACATATGGGTCAGTCTACACATTTCATGGTTTGTTAGAGTACCATCATATTTTTATTCCTGCCCTTTGCAGTCTACGACATTTAACTGTTCCTATTATATCTGGCTTCCTATAAAGACCGTATACTTCACTGTTTTGTAGTCTTCTCCATTTGGTCCAAAATTTTTCCTAAGGCATTTATTTTCAAATGCTCGTAATCTCCTTTCCTCCATTAAAATAAGAGTCCATGTTTCGCATCCATATAATAAAACTGGTAGAATAACAGTATTATATATTTTTTAGTTTAACTTTTTTTGAATGGAGTTGGGACGTCAAGTGTCTCTATAATGCATAATAGCACCCATTTCCAGAATTGAGCCTATGTTTAATCTCTTTGCGCATCTCATTCCTATTTGTGATTTTATTGTTCCTAGGTATTTGAATTCAGCCACCTCCTTAAAATTCCCCTCATTTGTCATCAGCTGTCCATTTCCATTATTACACGCTTTATATTAGCTTGACCTGTATCTGTCTATGTAATGTACCTATATGTATGTAACGGAATCTTTGAACACGATTTTCACCCACGTAAAACATTGGATAAACTTGAAACTTTGAATACTTGTAAAGGACCCGTGACAGTACAATAATTTCATAATTTTGTTTTCAAAAATCCTGGCTAGAATCATCAGAAAATAAAAAAATAAATAAAAACCGGTATAATAGGTTGCGTACTTATCGACCTTTTAGTCAATCTTAGGAAAAAACTAAAACAACACGCTTTATTAGAAAACCGAACTGAAAAATGAAAAATAATTTTAATTTCCAACACACTTGGGATAAAATTAAAGTGGTCAACAAAACAAATCATCTCCAACACATCTAGAATAAAACTAGAGTTATCTAACCAAAACAAAAAAAAAAAACAAAAATTACCATCAAAGGGTGGGGTGCTTTTTATGGTTTTTACGTTTTCTGTTTAGAGATTTTACTTTTACCAATATCTGTTTAATTATCAAATATATTAAGTGATATAGAGCACCCCACGATTTTGATGGTAATTTTTTTTTTTGTAGATAACTCTAGTTTTATTCTAGATGTGTTGGAGATGATTTTTTTTGTTGACCACTTTAATTTTATCCCAAGCGTGTTGGAAATTAAAATTATTTTTAATTTTTAGTTCACTTTTCTAATAAAGCGTGTTGTTTCAGTTTTTTTAAACTATTACTTATATAATGAAGTAATGTGAGAATAAACAGATTTACTTTCAATTGCTAATAAATTGTTAAGAATAAATAATTATAACATAAATGAATTAGGTAATAATAAACGTAAGTGCTTATTGTATGAACACACTTCATGTCTAGTAAAGGAACAATGGTGATATAGACGATGGTGCTCCTAGTATTGCAAGTGAGATTTACGAGGAAGAGTTTCAAATTGAACGAAATGTAGTCGTGTTTTTTTATTTTCAGTGTTTTGTAACTCACTTACCACACCTATAATGCATACTGTTTTTATGCATAATATATACTTATAAGAATTGCAATAGCTTCAAACAATCAAATCCGGTGTAATTGCATCTGTCGCTGTATTCCGGAAACCAAACGCCATTCCTCTCTGTCCATCCACTGGTTCGTTCCATTCCTCGAGTAATCATAGCTGCTTTTATTCCCTCCATCCCAATCCTCCTCGGTCGTCCCTTTCTTCTCCCCTCTGTTGGTATCCAATCCATAATGTTTTTGGTAATATTTCTTCTGACATCCTCTTAATACGTCCATACGATGCTATTATTCATTGCCGAGATTCTTGTCGTTTCAATTTCTCTAAAAAAATGTTACATTGAAAATGTATAAAACTGTTATTCTCTTTGTTATATGGATGCGAAACATGTACTCTTACTTTAAGGAAGGGAAAATATTATGAGTATTTGAGAGTGAAGTTCTTAGGCAAATATTTGGACCAAGGAAGATAAAGAGACAGGCGAATGAAACATTCTAATAAAACAGTGAGCTACATCATCTTTGTGAGAAACCAGATATAATAAAAACAATTAAGTCTCGTAGACTGCGATGATCATTGGTGAACAGAAAATATAGGTGTATTAAAATAAAATAAAGTTAAAATGTACCTTCTTAAGGCAAAGCCGTCCTCCTCAGCTTATAAAATATGTAAGCTTTTTTGTCGGAAGGCCTTTCAGAATCTCTATTCCATCTCCAGCAGGCCTTTCATCGCTACATTGCTTGACGTTCTCGGTGCTGGTCCTAGTGTAGGACAACACTAAATTAGGACCAGCACAGAGAACGTCAAGTAATGTAGCGACGAAAGAGCTGCTGGAGATGGAATAGAGATTCTGAAAGGCTTTCAGAGAAACAAGCATACATATTTTATAAGTTGATGAGGACGGCTTTGACCTAAGAAGGTACATTTTAACTTTATTTTATTTTATTACTACCCACCTCAACGGTTTTAAACAATGGATTTTATTAGTATAGGTGTATCTTTACCAAAAATGCTAAAATTATTTTCAAATAAAAAATCTAATTAAATCGCCTATAGATTTCATTTTTAAATAGTTAGATAGCTTTCATTCAAGTATATAATCCCAACGAATAAAGATGCCAGTAAGATATAAAATAATAAATAAATCCCCGCTTATAAAGGTTCAGGTTGATACCCCCATCCTAAAATTAAGAATAAGGTAGGAATCAAGCTTCTCTCAAAAAATAAATAAAAAGAGAAAAAGCTTATTCTTCTAAAAGTACAAATTAATAATAACAGTAAAATAATAATTATAAATACAAAGAAGTTCTCAAAATAATTTACCCGTAAAACTGATTCTCTAGCGAGATTTATTAAAACACAAATTCAGAACCTTAATAAAATAAAACCAGGACATGTGCACTAATGAGGAATGAAAGAGAGGCATAGAAACTCCTTGTAGGAAAGCCAAAGGTAAAACGCCCAGTAGGAAGATCAAGAATGAAGTAGGAGAATGAAATTAACCATGATTTGAGGGAAGTAGATTATACAGGGGATGATTGGAAAACATTATCTCAGGATAGGGATGTAAGAGTGGCTATGTGAACTTATGGGTTCGATAATTCCAGTGAATTGTTATTTCAAAGTTTTCATGAAACCCTCAGTTACGAAAAGTAATTGCGAAAAATTGATAATACTGATTTTCTTCTTCTTCTTCGTTTCATGTGATAGACCTAGTGGTCAATTACAGTCTCAATCCAACGTTTGAAGGGTCTCTTGCCTGGTGGCTGGTAATTTAAGATCTGACGTGGTATTCTTGTTCTGCTCATTCTTCTTACGTGAGATTTCCAGTTGTTTCTGTATTTTCTACATATTCCATGATTGATTCTGTTTGTAATTCACTGATAATCTCAGAATTCATTTTATGGTCTGTTCTTGAGTAACCCGCAGTACGCCTCATAAATTTCATTTCTACCGCAGTTTGTCTTTGTTCATCTACACTGCGAATTGTTCAGGCTTCACTGCCGTAACATAATATGGGTCTGGCCAGTGTTTTATAATTTCTAGTTCGTGTGTGTTGCTGTACTGTGTTTGGCTTAGAAGTATTATTTATAATTCGTGTTACTCTGTTAAATTTTATAATTTTTTTACTAAAATCTCTTTTCTCTTCGTATGTAACTTGGTATCCGAGGTAGTTAAATGTGTTAGTTTGTTCTAATACTATATTATTAATGACAATTTTACTACGAACTGGGTCTTTTCCTAGGAAAGCCATGACTGTAGATTTTTCTGTTGAGATTTCCATGTTGTAGTTTACTGCAGTTTGGTGAAAAGAGTGAACTGAATGTTGTAGGTCATCTTCTAAATTCGTAATATTGTATTGATGTAATATTGATTTTTCAGGCAACAATTCTAATTATGTTGGCATGCTTAATAATGTTTGATCTTTAGTGTAGGTTTGTAAACCCCTGTTGTAAAGATTATTACCCCCTGGAGCAACTAAGCCCCCTGGTGTCGGTCAATTGGCATACGAGAAATTCGTATGTAGTGATGTATTAGTTTGATGGAGTCCCCGTGTTTGGACAAGAGGAAGGTTGTCTAGGTGGGGCCCCTATGTGACGTCACTCCACGCATGTCCAGGGTGGGGTACGCACATCAACAACAAAAAAGAAGATGCGCTCCAAATATGGTTGAATCTCATCCATCTGCTCCTCACCAGTTGAAACCCACAGCATCTCATGAGCACGTGGGTGTCAAGACCGTTGACTCTAAACAACCACAGTACAGTCAATATAAATATCAGTGGAGTACTGATTACAGTTTAGCAACCTTCATGTTAACCTGAAGCTATTTGAATAGCGCGAGACAGTTTTGCGCTAAAGTAGGACTATGGGGCTCACACCCATGAAACACTGGGATTTTAATCCGATTGCCGAATAATCTGTTCAATGAAGTATTCTATTCTATAGTACAGTAAAACCTGTCTATGAAGGAACAGGACGGTTCCTTAAATATATTTCCGTCTTGGCAGTTTTCCTTCTTATAAAGGATTCACAAATTACAATCTTGAATTTTCTCACGCAGTGTAAGGGTTTTACATGCACATTTTAAAGACAACATATTGACTGAAATACAGAGAAAGTAATATAGGTAACACAGCTCGGTTTTCACGGCAATACAAAACAACTTTATTACACAAAAACTAGAAGGAACTACAGGAGGACTGAAGAGTTTCCCAGTTTCCCAACTCCCTCGCAGGTCATGTAAGCAGGCAAGGAAAAGCGAGGGATTCCCCGCTGTCACACATAAGCAAGGTATCCCCGCAATACAATGGCAACACAAATGGTAAAACGATATAATGCTGAAAGCGTCATATGCAGAATTTTCACATGTAGTCATTAATACTGTGATTAGAACGTGCTTAAGAATAATTTTCCGTCTTACTGAGGTAAAAATTAACTATTGGTGCTTTAAAAGCCAATCCGTTTCCGCGTTATGAAGGTTTCCGGCTCAAACAGGACGATTATACATATGAAATCGTACCGTTCTTGAGATTTTTTTTTCCGTCTCTACAGGTTTCCTTCTTGTAAAGGTTCCGGCTGTAATTCTGCCCGAGGATAGGTCTTTCACTGCAATCATAGTTGTTCCATGCTATGCATTCCAGCTTTACTAGGGAATTATAGGTGTGGTAGCTTCCCGTTGCTTTCCACACCAATGAAGTTTGTTGATGATGATGCTAATGGTAATGATGATGATGATGATGATGGACGGATGATTTTCGGGAACCGTTGGGCCCTAAACTTCATGAGATTTGTCTTACAGGTGAGGAAAGCTCCCGAAAATAACATCACCCAGGAACCTGTCCCGACCGGGAATCGAATCCGGGCCTGCTGCGTGACAAGGCAGCACGCTACCTCGAGACCATAGCGATGGACCTAATGAAGTAAAATATTAAAATAAATAAATACCTTGGCAGGCATCGTCGTCCTTAACTACGGTCGACCCGTTCTAAAATCAGGCGTGGCCCCACCTACCTGATTTTTGGCGGGACCGCTGCACGTGGTTTACAAAACAAAGCGACGTTGACAAGTCAGTGCGGACTTGTGTGGTGGACGAATCAGTTCCGGTATTATTACAGTATGGTGTTATCTTTGAATTTTAAGCGTCACAATGCAGCGGAGGAGTGGGAAGACTATCAATTCGCATACCAGAGAAATAATTCTTAACTTTAGAGATTATTTAGAAAAAGAGCATGAGAACTCTTATAGTAGTACAAGGGTAGACTTGGCAATACCGTACCATCCTCTGTAAATGTGATGTGTGTCTGTTGTCCCATAATCTTGATGACAACCACTGTTAGTGAAGCAGCTAGTCAGCTGACCAAAAGGTGTCGTGTGATTCGCTACCGGTTTTACAGGGACTCTATACTATATAACAATTTTAAAATTACAGGCCTTTCGGAGTCAGTAGCACACACCCTTCTGCTGAAGATGGAAACTGGTTTCTGACAGGTCTGCAGTTTAAAAAAATTAACTTAGTTGTGGACGACGGCACCTGCCAAGGTATTTATTTATTTTAATGTTTTACTTCATGACTATTCACCACGAAGTAGTTTAATTAACATTGATTTAATCTGTTTAAGGATTCTTTGCGACTTTTCTTAATAATTTCGATAAGAGGTTATAATTTTCCTCCAGTACTCATATTTTCAGTATACTTAGTTCTGTGGATTTAAATCCTTATTTCACATTTCGTTTATTTCATTAATGAAAGCCACAGGGAAAAGTCGAAGAAAAGAAGGAATGCTATAAAATTAGAAAATTAATTGAATATATGATCACACATAGAAATATATTATATAATGGAAAGGTCAGGTAATGACATATGATGAACATTTTGAAGAAGCGGTTGAATTCAAATATAATTCAACAATAATTACGAGCAGGAATGAAGTGCACTAGGAAATTAAACGTGGATTCAATTCTGGAAATGCATGCTATTATGTATTACGGGGTCTCTCGTCCCAACTTCTTTCAAATATAGTATATTGAAAATATATGAAACTGATATTCACCTAGTTATTTTGTATGGATGCAAAACATGGTATCTCGCTTTAAGGGAGGGGAAAATATTATGAATATTTGAGAATAAAGTTCTTAGGTAAATTTTCGGACAAAATAAAGATGAACAGGCAGGTGAATGGAGAAGATTACATAACAATAAGCTACATGATCTTCATGGGAAACCAGATATAATAACAGCTTAAGTTTTTTTTAGTCTGCGATGGACAGTGTATGTGGCACGAATGGGGAATGAAAAAGGGCATTGAAGCTTCTTGTTGGAAAATTAGAGAGAAAACGCCCAGTTGATAGGTCAAGAATAAAGTGGGAGAACAACATAATCATTATTTGAAGGAAATAGATTATTCAGGGGATGATTGGGAAATATTAGCTCAGGATAGGGATGTATGGAAAACTTATTTTCCGCGCGGCCATGAACCTACGGGTCTGATAGTGGTAATGAGTTACTTAGTTAAAGTTAATTTTATGTTGTTTAAAATGCGTAGTTCATATTTTTTCTTCGTCTTTAACTAACTTACTTATCTCTATTTTAATTTTTATCAAAACAGCATTTTAAAAATAACTTGTTACCATAAAATATTAGTTTAATCTCATCCAATAGTACTTATACAGTAAAACTTGTTCATAGCGGAATCACTTGGGACCAATTTTTTCCCCCACATTAGACAACATTCCGCATTATAAAAAACAAAACAATATTAATCAATGTAAGATTATAGACCACCGTATATGTCTTTTTTATGTACCTTCGATTAATTGTAGATCGTTATTTTTTTGTTTGTGTTTTAAAATCTCACAAACTTGGTTCTTTCCACATTTAAATTTAGTCATTATTTCGCGTACTGAGAGTCTGTTTTTCTTTATCTTCAATCACGTTCACTTTTTTCGTTTAATGACAATGATACATACGATTTAGCCATCTTTATTCCGTAAATTCAGAACGCTACCTGTGGAAGATACGTACAAAAACGGTCTCAGATCTTCAACTAATTTAAGATTTTACAGTGCACTGGTTATTTGTAAGACAGATGTCACACGCTAAGTATTTGTATAATGAAACTGAATTTCCAAAAACGGTAGTGCAGTGAGGCCGAAAGAAAGTTCCAGATACAGGTAGAAACTCTACTTCACCCGGAGTGGGCGGCAAGAATCATCACTTATTGTTAATTCGCCTAACGGGAATTCAATGAAGTGGAAACTAATTTATTTCTCTATCTTTCCGCTTTATAAACTTTTTTCATGAATTGTGTAGAAATTTCCTTCCGTTTCCAGGTTGGACAAATTCCGTTTTATACAAAATAAATACACGAAAAATTACTATTATTTTGCCGGGACCAATAAATTTGTTCATATTGGAGATTTCCGCATTATTCACGTTCCGGATTAAACACATTTTACTGTATTAATATTAGACTACACTTATTACACATTATATTACGTAAGTCCACCGCTGTGGTGTGCCTTGTCACGCAGCGGGTCCGGGTTCGATCCCCGGTCGGGGCAGTTTTTCTGGGTGAGGTTTTTATCGGGGTTTTTCCTCACCTGTAAGACAAATGTCAAGAACACTTTAAGGCCCAAACGGTCCCCGAAATCATATGGCTATCATCATCATCCTTTACCGGTGTGGGAAGCTACCACACCTACAATTCGCTAGTAAACTGCAAGCATAGCATGAAAAATGCTATGATTGCAGTGAAGGACCCGCCTTCGGGCAGAATTACTATGGATGGATGGATGGATGGATGGATATTACGTATCATTTATTATTTATTAGTGACAATGTTACAACAAGCGTAATTTTATTAGTTCATATTTAATAGCATATTTTAAGTTTTTAAAGGGTTCTTCCATGCACATTTGTTGTGTTTTAGGAAATGAGCTTTGTAATCCTATTTATGGGAATAACAGTTCTATTAGCGGCTCCATGGCGCACGAGCTTGCACGCTCGCCTCTCAACACTGCGGTCCCGAGATCAAGTTTCGTTCACTCCATGTGGGTTTCGTGGTGGACTAAACGGAGCTTGGCCAGGATTTCTCGGGGTTCGTCCCATTTTCCCCTGCAACAATTTAATTCCATCCCATTTCTCCATACTCATGTCATCCATTTCGTTTCATTTCACTCACCTGTCCCTGTGATTGTGCCGGCAGCCTTGTCATTCGCAGACCTCTCTATATAGGGGCTCATCTAATCCCTCGATCCGACCCTGAGTTGGACACGAGTTGAGAATATTTATTTTATAGTAGTCCTGTTAATAAGAAAGTTGAATCTATGTTAAAACAGTGCGCATAATGGATTTAACGTATAGTGACTGCGTTTGAGAATTTGCAAGGAATAAATAATTTAAAGAGAATGAAGCAGTAAGGGACACGTCAGTAGGAGTTGAGAACAGGGACCTTAGCAGTATTTCATTTTTCTGGTACCGCTCTTAGCATTTTAATGTACCTGTATTACGGTATAGAATGATAGAAATTTTAAATTTTAACCTGAAATTCCTGTCGTCCTCAACTATGTAAAAATGTCAGTTTAGATATAGAATAGAGTTTTATAATAATAATAATAATAATAATAATAATAATAATAATAATAATAATAATAATAGTTTATAAACAGGTTTAAAATGTAATAAAACATTTTCCTGTGTCCAAAAGTTCTAAATAATAATATAATAATAATAATAATAATAATAATAATAATAATATAATAATAATAATAATAATAATATCAATAGTAATGATAATTCGTATTATTATTATTATTATTATTATTATTATTATTATTATTATATACGGTATAAGCAATTAAATTGGTATGCGCAGGTACGACGAATGCAAGAAGAAAGATTGCCCAGGAAAACATTGGAATGGTGTCCACCTGGAAGAAGGAGGAGAGGAAGACCTCGAAACTCGTGGATGCAGGAAATAACTGGAATGAGAGCAAGAGGACTGGAGGACATGGATTGGATGGAGAGAACGAATGGAGAAGAAAAATAAAACTTTAGGCACAGAAAGATGTGTAAACATTAAAATTCTGCATAAAAATAAAAATTATTATTATTATTATATTATTATTATTATTATTATTATTATTATTATTATTATTATTATTATTATTATTATTATTATTATTATTATTATTATTACTATTAAAGCTTCGAAGTTTTACACTGTTGATAATCTTGTTTTTTTTATTCTGGCGGCGTTAAAACCATAATACTTTGTTCTCCATTCGTACCAGAATTTTTTTTTTGAAAAGTTAATGAGTCCACTTCATTAAATTTGTGATCCATCCATAATAATTCTGCCCGAGGATAGGTCTTTCACTGCAATCATAGCATTTTCATGCTATGCTTTGCAGTTTTACTAGGGAATTGTAGGTGTGGTAGCTTCCCGTTGCTTTCTACACCGGTGAAGGATGATGATGATGATGATAATGAAAAGGATTATGATATACAAAGCCTAATATTCTGGTGATGTACGTATCAGTATATTTAAAAATGGCAATATAATCCGATTAGATTCATAAATAATTATTTTTCAATAGTCCCAATTTCGTTTTTAGTTTTACCATAAATAATATATTGTAATGGGCGGTTTAAATCAATTGATCTTAGTTTCCAAGTACATCATAAAACCCTACAAATTTGAGGTTAATATCTACTCCGGGAGTTTCTAAAGCCCAGTGAAGGTTCATTAATATTTAGTGTTTTTGCCTACAGTGTGCATTGATAATGTTGGTTTACTTACAGCACGTAAGAGCGACGGACAGTTTCTAATCGCCAAAATAAAAGTAAATAGCATAAAGTCTCTTTATTCATGTGCGCAATCTTGAGGATTTTCCTTACAAAATGATGTCATGGATAATAAATAAGAGATACGCCTATTTGATAGAATTTCGTTTAACGATAGCTCTACATAATATATTAATTGGTGTTCTCGTATAATTTATCATATTTATATTATTATATCTTCTTCTTCATTACACGGGCTAGGCAAATTGTCTGTTCCGCCTCACAGTTGTTCTGTCCATCTTTTCACTGGCCTTCCTACATTCCTTGAACCTCTTGGCTTGTAGTTGAATGCTGCTCTTGGTAATCTTGATAAATTCATTCTTTCCACGTGTGTAAACCATTTCTCTCTATATTCTCTGATTTTCTCATCCAATGGATATATATTTAACTCTGTTCTTATATCTTCATTCCTTATCCGAACCAATCTTGTGCAGCCTTTTGTTCTTCTAAGGAAGTTCATTTCTGCACTTTGTATTCTACTTTGCAGTTTTTTGGTCATTACCCAAGTTTCGCTTACATAAAGTATATTATTATTATTATTATTATTATTATTATTATTATTATTATTATTACTATTATTATTATTATTATTATCATCATCATCATAGTCCACCGCTGTGGTCTCCAGGTAGCGTGCTGCCTTGTCACGCAGCGGGCCCGGGTTCGATCCCCGCTCGGGACAGTTTTTCTGGGTGAGGTTTTTATCGGGGTTTTTCCTCACCTGTAAGATAAATGTCAGGAAAACTTTAAGGCCCAAACGGTCCCTGAAATCATATGGCCATCGCAATCATCATCATTCATATTCATTGTATCATCCTCATCCTTCATCGGTGTGGAAAGCAACGGGAAGCTACCACACATATAATTCCCTAGTAAATCTGCAAAGCATAGCATGGAAATGCTATGGATGGATTATTATCATTATTATAATATTATTATTATATATTATTGTTATTATTATTGTTATTATTATATATTATTATTATTATTATTATTATTATTATTATTATTATTATCGTATCGTATAAAATGTTGTTAGTACATGACATTTACATTGCTACATTTATTGTATCTTTAAATGTTTATAATTAGTATAGTGTATTTCTATATTTGTCAAATATTTATTTGTATTTGTGCTGGTTGAGTGGAAGAGAAGGCCTTATGGCCTTAACTCTGCCAGAATGAATAAAGCATTATTATTATTATTATCATTATTATTATTATATTATTATTATTATTATTATTATTATTATTATTATTATTACACAAACTTAGGTTTTTGAAACACAATTCATATCTGGAGCTGAAAGATGACAAATTTTGCTCTTAGGTCTGTTATTTCGGGTTTGAGATACTTTTACGTGGCATAAATCAACTATACGAGACAGAATTTCAAACACCCCTTTATCTTGAGTATTTTAAATGTACATGGTAACCAATAACACTAGCCAACAGTAAAAATGTAACTGGAAAGAAATATATGTTTAACTATATCGACCATGCTGATAGCAAAAAATACACCAAAAAGCTGACAATAAGTGGAGCTTGTTCATCGACTTCTCCAAAATAAGTCTCAGTGTGTCCTACTGCATAATGGCAATGTGTTACCATTGATTCCGATTGGATTTTCACCTTACATAAAAGAAGCATATGTTAACATGGAACAATTATTATTGCGATTCAACTGTGACAAGTTTAAATGACAGGTTTCCAGGGATTGAAACTCATAGGCAAACTACTTGAGCTAAAACAGGGCTTACACCAAGTTCTGTTGCTTCCTGTGCCTCTGGGATAGCCGCGCCAAAGCACTTTAATCGTAATAAATAATAGTTTGAAAAAACTAAAACAACACACTTTATTAGAAAACCGAACTAAAAAATGAGAAATAATTTTAATTTCCAACACGCTTGGGATAAAATCAAAGTGGTCAACTGAAAAATAATCTCCAACATATCTAGAATAAAACTAGAGTTATCTACAATAAAAATAATTTTACCATCAAAAGCGTGGGGTGCTGTATATCAGTTAATATATTTGATAATAAACAGATATTGGTAAAAGTAAAGTCTCTAAGAAGAAAACGTAAAAAACATAAAAAGCACCCCACGCTTTTGGTGGTAAAATTATTATTTTGTTGTAGATAACTCTAGTTTTATTCTAGATGTGTTGGAGATTATTTTTTGTTGACCACTTTAATTTTATCCCAAGCGTGTCGGAAATTAAAATTATTTTTCATTTTTTAGTTCGGTTTTCTAATGAAACGTGTTGTTTTAGTTTTTTAACTATTATTTATTTTTTTAATTTTTAGTTTAACTGATTGTCATTAACCAGAATATCATGAAAATTTAATTGCTTACGATATTTTTAGTGTCTAGGCACGAATATAATTATATATTTTTAAAATTATTATTATTATCTAACATTATTATAATTTTTTAAATATTTTAATATAGATAAATAGTTATAGTTAATTGTATCCTTCTCATATTTTTTGGATAAATTACAATGTGGTAAGTTTACAAAGTTGTCATTAATATTTTACAGAATAAGATAAAAATGTAAATATTTTTGGAGTTGAGTGTAGATTTTATTAGTTAAAGCAGATACCAATCTCAGTGACCAATGGATGCAAGTAAAAATGTGTCTGTTGCTGAAATCTAGTGGCTGAAAATGAAACTTCTAACACAATCACGTATGGAGTATCTCAACTTTGAACGTCATTTTCTCAAAACTGACCTTTTATTACTTATATCCCTTTACGTCTAAGGGTCTCATATTATATTTTTACAAATATCAGAAAACGTTAAGGCCCAAACGGTCCCCGAACGTCCTCTGGTCATCATTATCATCAATAATATATTCACTAAGTTTAGTACTAAGGCCTCTTCTGGAGCATCATTACCATCACCTATCATATATCATCGGAGCAGCGTAACTCCGCCTTCCAGGCGCCCCAACCTCACAAATGGGTTAACGCCATGCCAGGGGAGAATATCAGAATGTTGAAAATAATAAGTGGTGGCATTGAATAATATATTTATTTATTTATAGTGTTCTGCCTAGGGCAGGTCCTTCACTGCAATCATAGCATTTTCATGTTAGGCCTATGCTTTGCAGCTTTACTAGGGAATTATAGGTGTGGTAGCTTCCCGTTGCTATATATATATATATATATATATATATATATATATATATATATATATCCCGCTACATCTGGTAATAATAGAGAATATGTAGAAGAGAAATTAATGTTTATTCTGGATTGGCCTGGTAGCGTAAGTGAGATATGAACTCAGAAGTTCGGGTTCAAATTCCGTCCAGGAATTTATTTTTCTTATCATGTCTCATATATATATATATATATATATATATATATATATATATATTTATATACACACTGTAACACCTCATCTGAATTTTAACATGAAAATTATTAGTTTCGAATATGTTTTGAGCCTGTTCTGTTCGTTACATCTTCATTTGTGATGGTACGAAATAAAAACATGTTAATTTGTTACAATATCTGTTACACCCCTGCACAGAAAAGCTCATTATTGCAGGATGCTGAAGATTCACAGCACGGTTGAGATTTATATTGCTTTCAGTCGCCATAACGCTCCGTACAGCTTTCACTATGGACAGTCAAGGTGCAGCATAATGGCTTGATTGAATACACAGATTACGTATGAGAATTCAACTACAGGCTCTCATTTCAGTCAGCCATTAGTTTATCATCATCATCATCACATTTAGTAACATCTTTTAAATTACTACATATAGATACATAATTTCAAAATTTCAAAATATCAATAGAAACAACTAAAATAATGGCATTTTGGGGAAACGATCATATAAGATAAAAAATCGTAATAAACAACAAACCTCTGGAACAAGTAACAAATTTTAATTATTTGGGTTGTAATTTTACTATAAACACAAAAACTGAAAGAGACATACATATGAAACTGTCGAAATTTCAAATGATATGCGGAACTATACATAAAACATTAAAGAATAAAACAAGAAGAGATACTAGATTGAAGTTTTATAAAACATTGGCAGTTCCTGCATTACTTTATGGGAGCGAAACTTGGGTAATGACCAAAAAATTGCAAAGTAGAATACAAAGCGCAGAAATTAACTTCCTTAGAAGAACAAAAGGCTGCACAAGATTGGATCGGATAAGGAATGAAGATATAAGAACAGAGTTAAATATATATCCATTGGATGAGAAAATCAGAGAATATAGAGAGAAATGGTTTACACACGTGGAAAGAATGAATGTAACAAGATTACCAAGAGCAGCATTCAACTACAAGCCAAGAGGTTCAAGGAATGTAGGAAGGCCAGTGAAAAGATGGACAGAACAACTGAGGCGGAACAGGCAATTTGCCTAGCCCGTGAAGTGAAGAAGAAGAAGAAGAAGAAGAAGAAGAAGAAGAAGAAGATACATACATAGTGTTCTGCCGAAGAGCAGGTCTTTCACTGCAAACTCAGCATTCTCCACTCTTTCGTTTACTCAGCCTTCCATTTTGTATCCGCATACAAACCATTTATTTTCATATTTTCTATCATCTGATGTCTTTTTCTGCCTCTAACCTTCTTTCCGTTAACCATTCCTTCTAGGGCATCCGTCAGCAGGCAGTTTATTCTTGGCCAGTGACCAATCCAATTTATTTTCCTGTTCTTTATGAGGTATAGCATTGTTCTTCCTTCACCCATTCTATCTAACACATCTGTATTATGTATTTGCCTGTCCATTTTATATGCTCCATCCTTCTCCATATGCACATATCAAAAGCTTCCAGTCGCTTTTCCTCATATCGTCGTAATATCTAAGTCTCTGCACCATACAATGCTACACTCCATAAAAATCACTTCATTAGCCTTTTCCGTAATTATTTTGCTAAAGATCCGCAGAAAATGCTTATCTTCTTATTAAAAGCTTATTTTGCAATTATTATCCTCTGCTTTACTACTTGACAGCAGTTCATGTTACTACTGATAGTACAACCCAAGTATTTGAAGCTCTTCGTTTGTTCAATGGCCTCATCTTTAATCCTTAGGTCTATCTTCCTTGGTTTCCTTGCTATAATCATGGTCTTCGTCTTATTTACATTTATCTTCATCCCATAATCCTTGCGTCTGTCATTTAGCTCCATCAGCATGTTCCTCAGCATCATTGCATTTTCTGCTAGCAATGCCATATCATCAGCAAATCTTACGCACTTTATTAACATCAAAATCCTAATAAACTTCAACTACTTACGGTTTAACACGTCGTATTGCCAAAAAATGATATAAACTTAAAATTAAATACATTTTATAATGTGTGGAAAACATTAAGATGAACTCTAAAACATCAAACCTTAAAAATCACAGAATTAAAATTCTATAAAACTATGGCAGTACCTATGTTAAAATATGCTTGTGAAAATTGGACATTTAATAGCACAGATAAAGGAAAATAGACGTAACTTAGAGGAACAATAAAAGCATTCTTTTCCGAAAAGTACGCCTAGATACAATTCTAAAATTTTATAAAACAATGGCTCTTCCAAATCTACTTTATGGTTCTGAAATCTGGACTCTTACTACAGGTAAATTAAATAGGATAGTAGCTGCAGAAATGAAGTTATTAAGACCTTTAGCAGGTTATACGCTTTACACCACATGCGCAATGAAGATATCCGCAAAGCTCTCAACACACCAGCAATAACTGAAACCATTCAAAAATATCAAAGTAATTGGCAGGAACGCCTTCTTAGAATGCTAAACAATAGACTACCTCTGCAGCTATTGAACTACAGACCCACAGGGCGAAGAGACCCAGGAAGACCTAAGAAGAGGTGGAGGGATCAATTTCTGTCCTGAAGCGGAACAGTCCAATGGCCTAATCCATGCCTGCAATTGATGATGATGATGATAAGAAGTAACAAATTAAATTCTTACGTTCAGTAGCTGGCTATACATTGTTAGATATTAAATTTAACGAAGAAATAACCGAATTAAACATCTACAGTGTTACAGTTAAAATTCAAGATCTAACTGACTTCAACATATAGAAAGAATGACATCTAATACACTTCACAAATTTCGCTTCATCACCAACCCAAAGGAAGAAGAAATGTTGGCGTCCCATAACTAGATGGAAGGATACGGTCTCTTGATGTGGAAACAAGTCTATGGCCTAACTCAATGTCATAGAAGAAGAACAAGAAGAAGAAGAAGAAGAAAGCAGAAGAAGAAATACTAATCACTAAACAAAAATTTGAAATTCTTCAACACGTTTGAATGGCTAACTCATGCCCCAAATGGGAGTCAATGACCAATCACATTTCAACGATTTTTTATTTACAGCTAATCACAGTCGTGTTTCGTCTAAAATTTACCATCTAAATTTTTTATCATAATAAAGAAAGCGCCTCCTTTTTAATACTCTGAATAGGCCATAGCATTATTTTGCAGTGACTGACTCCATAAGAAGTACGGCTACCAGATTGTATATATAGTGCATGAATGTCAACAGAAAGCGCATGAGAGAGATAATATAAAAACACTTGTAACAATTGATTATACCACAAAAAAATAAAATACTGTTCGCACTTTCTTAAACGAAATATTTTCCAGGAAATGACGTAGAAAAATAGAATTGACATATTTACATCATAGGACAACAAAATTTAATTAATACCTATAACGTTGTTTATAAATTTCTCCACTAGGATACATTCTTACAACATTGCGATCTTTTGGCAATAAATAATATGATCTGGTTGCAGTGATGAACAAAAGAAGCAAATGAAGCATACCAGTGTCCTTTCTCATTTGTTTTCAAACATTAAATATATAAATATTTAAAAATAACTATAGTTAAATAATGATTTGTGAGTAAACAGCTTAATTTTATTCGTTAAAGAGTCCTAACAAATGCCACTCTTGATTTCCAAATTCTCTAGATAAATTCACTCCTCACTTCGTGAGTCGTGAATTTATCAATAATTTGGGAATCACTCGTGGCATTACTTATGATAATGCTATCATTATTTGCTATTGAAACGCGTTGACGATTTTCATTTATTTATTTTTCTGGTGATTGGGATTTTTATGATAATATATGTATCAATTATCAACACCAAGATATCATGAATATTAACATTTACTTTTTCGACCAGCCCCATGGGCTAGTGGTCAGCGTTTTTGACTGCAGTTCACGAGGTTCGGGTTCAATTGCGCTCAGACCATAGGATTTTTTCTTTAAAGGAAATTAATCCTATGGTTGCCCATTGTCTGGAATTTGGGTTTTATATGGCGTTTTTAGGTTATTTAAATCTTAACTCATTTAATTTTCAGATACTTCCCATGTTTTCTTCGGGAAAGAAAATGACTTTCCACGTGAGCTAGATGTTTGTCCTGCAAAGCTGAAATCGCACAGCTGTTTCACGAAAAAACTTTTTCCAAAATTCTTGGAGTATTTAATCAGAATTATGGTGGAGTAACACTGACATAAGTTACAATTTATAAATTGAGCCGGTTAATTTGTTTTTATTTCACTTCATAAAGTTCCGTGATTTCACCATACCGGTTTCAAAGACATTCGCCTCCATCGTCAGTTAAAACTCCAGCTATTGAAATTTTTCCGTTACCGCCATCTTCCAAACTGCCATCTGGTGTCGATTTGATGAATTTGGAGATTACTTTTACTCGTTGCAATGGTGGTAATGGAAAAATTTCATCATTCGGAATTTTGATAGAAAATGGAGTCGAAGGCCTTCGAAACCGTTATCGTGAAACACGGAACTTTCGGCTCCACATCCCATATAAAATGTGTTTTCTAAATTTATTTTCAAACCCCAGTTATCGTATTCGTCCAATAATTTTCTGAACATAAACTCCATGTCTTCATATTCTTGAGCAATTACTGTCTGGTCATCCGCAAATAACAGTGTATATATTGTATCTGTTGATCCATCTCCAATTGGTACTCCCATTTCTGAACACTTTTTGCTCTAGTTTGATAGTGCTTTATGTATAAATATCTTAAATAATGTTGGTGATATGCTACAACCTTGACGGAGGCCTTTTGTTACTTTATAATAATAATAATAATAATAATAATAATAATAATAATAATAATAATAATAATATAATAATAATAATAATAATAATAATAATAATAATAATAAATAATATAATGAATAATATAATGAATAAATTGAAGCGGTTAGAAGCAAAGAAGTGTGTTTTTTCGAAAAGAATTTGGTGCATAATTACATTCTTGAAGCAAAGTTTTATGTAGTGGCAACGGAATATAAATGTATGAGTTAGGAATAGGTAAAGAATGGTTGTTACAATTTCCAATGACCTACGATTTTCATATAAAACATCAACTTTAAACCTATTTTTCCCAAACCGCAAAACTTGAACTTACACCACTTTGCTTCTAACCGCCTCAATTAATGGATAAATAGTAAGTAGCAAAGAAATAAAATAATATAGAAAATGAATAAATGAATTAAGCTTAATAGATAAACAGTAGTAATTAAATTTCCCCAAAGGAGATTGTAAGATTTAAATTGCTAGCATTTCCGTTTCTATATTTTCAAATTCACACTTTCTTTTGTGGCTTACAGAATGTTTAACAATTTAATTTATTGGCTGTAATTCATTTGTGACGGGTTTCCATTGGCAATTTTTGGAAGTTTTTTTTTTGTTCTGCCAATCTGTCAGGTCGTAAAATTCTACATATATGGGAATGGGCATCTATTAAAACATGACCAGCATTTTGACCTCAAACACTTTCATAATGTTTAGACTAACAAACGACAGTATGGCCTCCCATTCCGCAGCTTTCAGGGGCTCATGCTCCGTTCAATTCTTAGAACTTAAACTCAACTGTTTTTATTCCAAAATGGCGTCACGTTGTGGTGACTGGATACAAAGCTTACTAACATTAAAATGTCAGTTGCTTACTAAGATTTAAATTGCTACATATTTGAATAAATAAATTTACTCTGGGTCATTGCAGTGACATTAGCTGATCCAATACTAAACTACATTTTAAAGATCTTAGCATCTCCTACTAAATCAACCATAAATATTTTGATATTTGGACTGTACATCAATTGTATGTAGACTTCAAAAAAGCATATGATTCAATTAAGAGGGAGAAGTTATATAGTATCCTGCTGGAGTTCGGAATTCCTAAAAAGTTAGTTAGACTTATACGAATGTGTCTAAATGGCACAAAGAGTAGGGTGCGTGTAGGCAAACAGTTTTCGGACACTTTTGAAAACCAGAATGGGTTGAAGCAAGGAGATGCACTATCTCCTCTACTATTTAATTTTGTACTAGAGCATGCCATTAAATCTTTAGAGAATGGTATTAATAAGCTGTTAGTTTATGCTGATGATGTAGTATTGTTGGCCGATAGCGAGGAGATACTAAAGGACAACACGCACACACTATTCAGTAACACTAAGAAATTAGGACTGGAAGTAAATATCAATAAAACTAAATATATGGTCACACGTAGAAATTCATTAAATAATGGGAATGGACAGCTAATGACAAATGAGGGAAATTTTGAGGAAGTGGCTGAATTCAAATACCTAGGAACAATAACCACAAATAGGAATGAGATGCACAAAGAAATTAAACATAGGCTCAATTCCGGAAATGGATGTTATTATGCATTGCAGAGACTCTTGATGTCCCAACTGCTTTCAAAAAACGTTAAACTGAAAATATATAAAACTATTATTCTACCAGTTATATTATATGGGTGCGAAACATGAATCTTACTTTAAGGGAGGAAAGGAGATTACGAGTATTTGAGAATAAAGTACTTAGGAAAATGTTTGGACCAAAGAGAGATGAACAGACAGGTGAATGGAGAAGACTACATAACAATGAACTACATGGTCTTTATAGGAAGCCAGATACAATAAGAACAGTTAAGTCTCGTAGACTGCGATGGGCAGGACATGTTGCACATATGGGGAATGAAAGACTTGCTTGGAAGCTTCTTGTAGGAAGGCCAGAGGGAAAACGCCCAGTTGGTAGACCAAGAATGAGGTGGGAGAATAACATTAACTATGATAATTTGAGGGAAGTAGATTATACAGGGAATGATTGAAAAACATTAGCTCAGAATAGGGATGTATGGAGAACTTATGTCCGTGCGGCCATTACTACGGGTTCGATAGTGCCAATGAGTAAGTAAGTAAGTAAGTAAGTACTTAAGTGAATAATTAATTGATTTAATAACTCTGTTACAGTAAAATATCAATAAAACTAAACATATGGTAACACACAGTAAACAGTAAATCCGAGGTTGGGAAGTGGGTTTTACAGAAGCTAGAAAAATGTTTAAAAACCGAGCGACAGCAAGATTTTTAATTTCCGAGATTCTGTAAAACACTTCACAAACGTGTGTTGTGCATTTTTTTTGCGCGATGGTGTTTTCAATTAAACGCACTTTATTGAATAAGACTAGAAAAGAAACTATTTTGAAGTTTTACAAAGTATTGTCAGTTCCATCTCTTATATATGGATGTGAAACCTGGACTTCAACAAAGGCAGATAGTAAACAAATAGAGGCTGCTGAAATGAAGATGTTGAGAGCAATAGCAGGATACCAAAGGACCGATAAAAGAGAAAAACGAAGATATAAGAACAGAACTTAATATATTTAATCTCTGTGAAAGAATAACATATTACCAAAATGCTTATCTTCAGCACGTATTACGAATGAATTAACAGCGCATACCAAGAAGAATGTATAATTATAAACCAAAAGGGAGAAGAACGTTGGGAAGACCATTGAAGAGATGGAAGGACCAATTCGACCTATAGGTCGGAACAGGCCATTGGGCTTAATCCTTGTTGTTGATGATGATGTGTTTTCAAAATAATAAAAAATAGTAAAATAATAACATTTTTGTTGGAAATATTTGCGTTCATTATAAACAACTGACTAACGTTAACAGTGTGGACAATGTATTGACGTAAACTTTCACGGCCGGAGTTGCTATGATGATCTTGAAGAAGATTTTCGGGCTGTAGGCCGTGGTCGTGAGGCTTGTAGTTCCCCCGACGTTTCGCCAGACAACCCTTGAGGATGCCAGACACAGTCTCTGGCGAAACGTCGGGAGAACTACAAGCCTCACGACCACGGCCTACAGCCCGAAAACCTTCTTCAAGATCATCATAGTTTGGACAATGTTCTTTAGTAGAGACTACAGCAGGCCGTGACATCAATCAGTATAAAAATGTCGGCAATTACGTATTTATAGTTTTATATTGTTTCAAATAAAGTTCAGTTCATATAAAATGCAGTGATTACGTATAATGTATATTAACACTACCTTTCGGATATATGTTTGTATATACATTGTATGTAGTATACAAGGACAGTGGTTTTACTTCCCGCACGAGGTTTGTAATATGTATTATTACATTGTAGTTATTTAGGTTGGCAACCCCGAAATGTAGGCAGTTGAACTTTCAATCATGGTCGTCATTGCTGTAAGTACGACAAAACGAACTATCGCGCATAAACATTATATAATGAAAATGGACAATAAATGACAAATGAGGAGAATTCAAATACCTAGGAGCAATAATTACAAAAAAAGAATAAGACGCAGAAATAAATTAAACATAGGCTCAATACTGGAAATGCATGCTATTATGCATTAAACGGACTCTTGTCGTTCCATCTTATAAAAAAATATTAAACTGAAAATATATTCTTCTTCTTCTTCTTCCTTTCATGTGATAGGCCTAGTGGTCTATTACGGTCTCAATCCAACGTTTGCCCAAATATCTCTTGCCTGGTGGCTGGTAATTTAAGATTTGAGTGGTATTCTTGTTCTGCTCATTCTTCTTACGTGAGATTTCCAGTTGTTTCTGTATTTTTATACATATTCCATGACTGATTCTGTTTGCTATTCTTTGAGAATCTCAGAATTCCGTTTCTGGTCTGTTCTTGTGTAACCTGCAGTACGTCTGAAAATATATAAATATGTTATTCTCCCAGTTATACTATATGGATGCGAAACATGAAAACGAGGTCATTTAAGCAGGCAAGCCACTCCACCACTACAAGATAAAAATATAATGGAGGGAATTTACTGCTACATTTTCATTCATTTTGTATCATATATTAATCCTAGAAAAAAATAATTGGAAAATACGAATAACTTCCCATTAAACTTATATTAACATAGGAATTGCAAAATGAAGATTGTAAATTATACAGCATATATAATATACTACAACGCTACCTAACTAACTCACTGGCCGTGCGGACATAAGCTCTACATACATCCCTATTCTGAGCTAATGTTTTCCAATTATCCGCTGTATAATCTACTTCCATTAAATCATAGTTAATGTTATTCTCGCACCTTATTCTTGGTCAGCCAACTAAGCATTTTCCCACTGCTTTTCCTATAAGAAGCTTTCATGCCCCTCTTTTCGTTCCCCATTCGTGCCACATGTCCTGCCCATCGCAATTAATGAGACTTAATTTTTTTTTTTTCAAATGCCCCAGGTTTGTCTTTCGACATTCCTGGTTTCTCTCCTGGCATGGCGTACTTGTAACCCACTTCTGAGGTTGGGGTGCCTGGAAGGCGGGGTTACGTTGCCCCGATGATATGATGGGTGATGATGATGATAATGGTGCGCCAGGAGAGTCCCTAAATCCTAAGCTTAACCTAAGATGAATATGAATGATGATGATTGCGATGGCCATATGATTTCGGGGACCGTTTCGGCCTAAAAGTTTTCCTGACATTTGTCTTACAGGTGAGGAAAAACCCCGATAAAAACCTCACCCAGAAAAACTGTCCCGACCGGGAATCGAACCCGGGGCCGCTGCGTGACAAGGCAGCACGCTCCGAGATTATTTTTATTATTAGATCTGGTTTCATATAATGATCATGTAGTTCACTGTTATGTAGTCTTCTCCATTCGCCTGTCTGTTCATCTCTCTTTGGTCCAACATTTTTCCTAAGAACTTTATTCTCAAATACTCGTAATCTTTTCATCCCCCATAAAGTAAAAAAAAAAAGAGGCAATGTTACGCATCCATATAACACAACTGGGGGAATAACAGTTTCGTAAATTGACCAACCTCATTGGCTAATTGTCAGCGTTCCTGACTATAGTTCATGTGGTCCCCGTTTTCGATTCCCGGTAAGACCATAGGAATTTTTCTTTAGAGGGAAATAATCCTGTGAATGCCCATGGTCTGGGATTTAGGTTAAGTTTAGGTTAAGAACTCTCCTGCCTTTTCATTATCATTTGTCACCCATCATATCATCGGGGTAACGTAACTCCGCCATCCAGGTGCCCCAACCTAAGAAATGGATTACAGTTCCTCCAATGCCAGGGGAGAAACCCAGAAATGTCATAAAAGACAACCTGGTGGCATTGGACAAAAAAATTATATACATTTATTTATTTTTATTTATTCAGTTTAACGTTTTTTAAGAAAAGTTGGGGCGACATTAAGCATAATAGCACGCTTTTCCAGAATTTAGCCTATGCTTTATTATTTGTGCATCTCATTCCTGTTGTAATTATTGTTCCTATGTATTTGAACTCAGCCACTTTTTCAAAATTTTCCTCGTTTGTCATTAACTCTCATTTCCGCTATATAATGCACTAGCTAATAACCGCCTAAATAAATGGTACTGTGTTTTTACGTTTAGTTGAATAAGTAAAAGGAATAATAATTATAAATTTATATCATTATTTTTTAGATACCCTGTGCTGATTACCCGGCATTGTCCGTGAATCTACGTATCCCGATGTATTTGGCATTAATGAGCTGAAAGACAAAATTCATTATTTCGACTTATCCATGCTGCTGCTCTTCTTACCCGGGAATCTACTTAACGCCGATCTTCTTGACATCAATGAAAGACAAAAATGGTTATTGTGACTTATTCCTAGAAGATAAACATGTGCTGTCGCGGGCTTTTTTGTAGAGTGTTTTGATATAATCAATTCTGTGTGCATTAATTTGGTGTATTTGTTAAGGTTTTGGCAGCGTAAACCATTTAAGTGTACAAAGAGCCACTTTTATTTTACTTTTCACTACAAAGGGCGGATTTTAAGGATGAAGAGCTTGTGCATTAAAATTGTCTTGTAGCCTATAACCTTCCCGTGAAAATCCTGAACATTTTGCAAAAAGCCCCATCACAACAGCACGAACAGGATGGTACGGCAGTGCACGCTTGTCCGGCAATCTAGTTACCCCATTCTTCTTAGCATCAACGAAAGACAAAAATGGCTATTGTGAGTTATCCGTAAATGCTGCCACGGACTTTTTTGTACACTTTATTGAGATATTAATTTGTGTGTAAATTAATTTTGTGTATTTGTTGTGGTTTAGGGAGCGTAAGCCATTTAAGGGTCAAAACATTTTTTTTCACTTTTTTACTACAAAGGGTGATTTTTAAGGGTGTAGGAGTTAAGTATCACAACTCACTTACAACCTATGTTCGTCCCGGGAATCTCCTGAACATTTTGCAAAAAAATGTATCACAATGGAATCAACGGTATGGCCGTACATAAATTACGAACGAACGAACAAACAAACAAACAAACAAACATTAATTTTTATATATTAGATTTGTGTGTGACCATATATTTAGTTTTATTGATGTTTACTTCTAGTCCCAATTTCTTACAACCTTCTTCTTCTTCTTCTACTACAAGGTTTAGGCTATGCAGCCTATTCCGGCGAAGTTAAAAGTGGAGTCCATCTTCTACGTGGTCGGCCAACATCTCTTGTTCCTCTGGGATTATACAGGAAGGTTCTTTTTGGTATTCTTTCGTTGTTCATTCTCATTAAGTGTTCTGTCCATTTCTTATTATTTTCGCTGATTTTATCTTCAATTTTATATATATTTAATTTTCTTATAACCAATACACCTAAATGGGAAAACGAGCAGTCATGTGTTTGAGAGATATTTAAACATATAAAATTTATAATATTTTTACCTTGCTATCATTCACAGTTAATTTGTTTTTTTATTTGGACATTTAATCGCGTCTATCTCCGAAAATAACTCTGTTTTTCATCTTTCTTTCTTTCTAGGAAAAAGTTTACGGAGCCGTATTATTATCTCCTGGTGGTGGAACTGTATTGTGGGTCCTTGATTCCCCACTATATGCGTGGCTTCAAGTTCTGCTAAATACTTCAGCTCTTGTAAGTACAGGACGTTGATAACAAAACTAATTTTTTGAACAGTTTTTAGCATAAGAAACTTTTAGACGTAAAATTCATTAAAGCTTATTGAAATAAACAAATTAATTAATCAATCCCTAATACACATAATTTTCATAAAATACAAGCACTGAAATAGTTCATTTCACTTATTTAATCATTGTTATATATTTAGAAATGTTTAAAATGTTGCATTACAAATTTTAAAAAATGTTATAAAACAGCCTATATTTTACGTGCTTACACTGTATCATTAATCACCCTGTGAAAACTATTACATAAGTACATAATCTGGGCAACTACTATCATTGAAGTTCTGCAGATATGTAATGTTTATAGAAAATAGTTTTAACTGTGAAAAATGTACCATTGTGATTAATAATTTTTATATACTTAATTTTTTGATTAATCAAAATTCATAAGGTTTCAACACCGTAGTTTACGGACTATAAGATGCATTTTAATTTTAAAGGGGGTGATGGTGAAATTTGTATTTTCTACATTTTTTAAGCTACATACTTGATTTTTTGTACACCCATTCATGCCTTGATAGGTAATGTTATATTAAAGTTTCATACTTCTAGGCTTAAAGGTTTTTTTGAGTTATTGAAGAAAATTCATTTAAAAATTGCATATTAAAATTTTTGATAAGTCCCATAATTTTTAGTGAATTTTTTTAATTTTTTCTACACGACCACTGACTTATTTAGAACAACACTATGCATTAACTTCTCTACATCATTATAATAAAGGGGAAACAAAATATATTCATCCTCTGCACTTTTTTTTTAATTGCTACATATATTTTATTTTTTATTTCAAAAACTATCAACGTTGTTTCAAAATCCATGAACAGAATTATTAGCCATAGTGTGTGGGACATGCAGTTAAAATTTCGTGCTTCTATCATTAAATTTGTCAATGCTATTTTGATTTGAATGTATTGAAATGCAATGAAAATAAAAGTGTGAAAAAGCCAATTTGAAAGTTTGCATGCAGTTAAGTTAGAATGTAACATACATGCCCTTCTGCAGTCATTAGGGAGACGTACAAGCGCCATAGGACACTCAAACTTCTCCAACTTATACTTAAGGTACGTAGCATTTTTTAGTACAAAAAAACAAAAAAATTCTAAATTTGACCGAAAATGTCGAAAATTTCACCCATCACGCCCCTTAAACAATTAAAGAAACATTTTTACCATTTTTATTATTAGATGCAAAGCTAGACTAAAAAATCTTAGTTTATAAAATCGTTCTGATCTTTAAAATCCCTGAAAATCGTCATCTGAATTTTCTTCTTGTTCTTCTTCTTCCTCCTCTTCGTCGTCATCGTTTTCTTCTTCACATATAAGATGGTCTTACTGCCATCGAGAGCGTTACTTGCGCCGCACTTGTTGAAAGATTTAACAATGATGTCTTCTCTCACTCTAGACCACGACTGTTTTATCCACTAACACACTTGTTTGATTCTATGTCATTTTAAAGCTCCCTTCGGCGTGAATTCATGTTGGTTTTCATCCATCATCCATTTGTTACAGTTCACTGGCATCGTAGACTGCATTGACGCATCATAGGCTAGACAGTGTTCTGGGTTTGTGATGGCGGGGCGGCAGGAAGACAGTGTTAGCAAGCTTGTGAATCGCCGCAACTCATGTTCGTCGCATCGGTGCACTGTGCTGCCAGTTGAATCCAATGTTGCCAGACAGACTGGCGGAAATTTTAAATCAAAACCTGGACGTTTTTATAAATGTAGAGTATAAGACGCACATAAATTTTGGAGGCAATTTTTCGAAGAAAAAAGTGTGTCTTATAGTCCGTAAAATACGGTACTTTTATTACAATATTAGTGATTATAACAAGTTCACAGGTCAAATAACCTTGGATTGAATAAAGAAAGAGCGTGTGTTATTGCAATATTTTAACAATCTTCGTACTATTTTTTTTTAATATAAGCTAAATGCGGTATCCTAATGTATGTCCAGAGACTAGAAGGTAGCAGCCTTACCACTGGAATACTTAGCGTCGGGCCAGTAACCCGTCCTAAGGAACTTGAACGCTACTTTCAAGTCTCAATATGAAAAAATCCAGAAGGAATTGAAATATTGCAGAAGAATATGGATTGAAGATATCTACAGAGAAAACGAAAATTATGGCATTTCAAGGTGTAGATCCTGTCAGAAGAAAATTGTACTTGACAATAAAATTTTGGTGCAGGTGAATAATTTTACATATCTAGGATGCAATATCTCATACGAAGAAGAAAAGGACGTAAATGAAAAAAAAAATATCTATATTTTTAAGAATGTTAGGGTTAATAAATTCTATATTCAAGCCACAGTTAGTCCAAAAACATTCAAGACTAAAAGTGTATAAAACACTGGCTCTTCCAACTCTTTTGTATGGTAGCGAAGTATGGACGTTGAAACAGAAGGATATACAGAGACTTAGATCTGCTGAAATGAGATACCTTCGGAGGACTGCAGGATACACACTACTAGATCACAAAAAAAATGAAGACATCTTAGAAGAATTACACATGGAACCTTTAGAAAACAAAATTTCTGATTATAAATCAAGATGGATGCAACATGTTCATCGAATGGAAGATCACAGGATACCCAAACAAATGTTAAGATATCAACCTGCAGGAAGAAGAAGACCAGGACGTCTATTCAAAAGTCTTCTGGATGGTGTTTCTCTTGAGGCCGAAACAGGTCAACAAATGACCTAAATTCGTGAATGTACTATGATGATGATGATACTGCATGTAGTTTAGAAAGACATACATTAACGAAGGAAATAATCACCTGTATTTTCTTTGGAACAAATATTTGGCAACTGTTTGAAAACACGAAGAAAATAACATAGTGAAAAGGACAAAGTATTATATGAAGTCATCTTCTGAATTTCAATGCATCTGCATACTGGTATGAAATTGTTGCCACCCACATAGCATAAAATGTCGTGCAGTGAGGAAATGATGAGGCGTAAAATCAATCCGCCTGACAGAATATACTCCCATGATTTCACAAATTCAAAATAATTGAATTAATTGCAGTTTCATATCAACAGAATAAATAATAAAAACTTGTCTGTAAGAAAATAAAACGTCCTAAGGCCTGTTGCAAACTGCAACTAGTGTTAAATTCTGAATGAAATGTCATTTGCAGACAAATGCAAGAACAATAGATAAATTATTCTTTGCACAGTTGAATTTTTTTACAACCATCCATAATGATGAATCTGTAAGAAACTATTTTGAGCACAGAAAATAACATTTCGGTCTATATTTTGTTATGCATGTAGTCATGTTTAACTATCGGAATGTTATTTTGTGACAACTAAAACGCATAAAATATTTTTGCCCTTTGATAATGATAAGATATCACTTTATTATTTCTCTCTCTCATGTTTTCGATACTTTTTCTGAACCTGATCAGTTCAAAAGCAATATCGCGCAAACGTATCAGTTTATTTTTTATACTTTTAATGACATTGTAGAAATTAAATTTCACGATAGTAAATGAATGGCGTTTCAATATCTCTTCCGAACTAGATTTCAGTTGTAATATAAACAAATCAGACGTATAATGTTAAGAGATTGCAGGTATGTGGCCGTGGTCCATTAGTAGTGTTCCTACCAGACATTTCTCCCTCAACTGCGGAGGGCATCTTCAGTGGCGAGTTCTTCTAGGTGTTGTTTCCTGGCCAGAGGCTCGATTGTGAAAGCCTCCGACCAGGGAACAACGCCTAGAAGTACTCGCTACTGATGATGTCCTCCCCGGCCCACAACGGGATCAGCGGCCGTCGTGGCGAGGCGGTGGGAGATTGTGGAGATCAGCAGCTCCCTTCTCTTGGTTTATCCCGAGGACCTTTGTGGGGGCACCATGGGCGATGAGCTCCCTGGATGCCTACATTGCTCAGTGGGCTGTCTCACAGCAGCGGCACGACTAGGCTTAGTCTTGCGAACGGGCTGGTTGGGACAATACCGGGCGTAATGCTGGGAATTACCACCAGGTCGATAAGCTCGGGAAAGGAGGAAGCGCGGTCTTTGGAGGAGGGCTTAGCGCCGACTCTGGAACCGAGTGACCCAAGGACAATCTGTGAGGTCGTCAGGAGTGTGAGCGACCTGACGTACTATAGCTCAGGCTGGACCCACTTCAGCAACCAAACACGTCCCCAGCTGGTGCACTGGGGGAAAGATCGGTGGATCTGCTAGACAGTCCTCCCGGTTAAGTCCAAGGGACTCGTGAACCATTAGTGGGGTCGGCAAGAGTTGAGCGCCTTGTCGTACTAGTTGCTCATCTGTTGGAGCTTGCGAGCTCCGTGCTGGCCCACAACAGCTGCAGAAGGCGTCCCTGGGGGCACACTAGGGCTCGGCTCGGACCAGTCCAGCGGGGAGCTACTGTACTGGTTCCTGGCTTGGCCTACGGGCCCGTCGACAAACTGTGGGGTCGCCAGGAGATGAGCACCTGGATGTACTAAAAGTCTCACACTGTTGGGCTTGTAGCCCTAGCCGGTCTCACAACGGCTGCAGGACACGTCCCTGGAGGCAGAACAGGGGAATGGTCGGTGGATCTGCGACAGCAGTCCTCCCGGCTAGGCTCATGGAGCCCGTGAACCAACTGTGGGGTCATCAGGATTGAGTGACTTGATGTACTATGTAGCTCATCAATTGCCCAGAAGTGCAAACTCCAACACTCTCTCCCTGGAGTGTTGGTGTAAGGACCGAGAACTTGAACGTGGACGCGAAGTTAGGATAGGGAGGACTAGAACTAGGACTTGGGAGTATGGTCATGACGACCGAGGTATCCCAAGGGGTGGACGGCAGGGCCTAGATGATGATGTCCTCCGCAGTTGAGGGACAAACGTCTGGTAGGAACACAAGTAATGAACCACGGCCATATAGCCCAGAAACTCTTAATGACTACCAGCCGTGAAGCAAGTATTCAACTAAATTAGATGTATGACTGCATTTTCATTGTTCGAATAACGGTTTTATCTTTAAGCGTGCAAGAAAATGTAGTTCGCTCTCTAACCCTCGAAATCAAGTAAATCATCATCATCATCATCATCAACAACAACAACAATGATTAATCCCAAAGGCCTGTTCCGATCTCATTATAGGCCGAATTGATCCTTCCATCTCTTCAATGGTCTTCCCAACATTCTTCTCCCTTTTGGTTTATAATTATACATTATTCTTGGTATGCGCTGTGCATTCATTCGTAAATACGTGCTGAAGATAAGCGTTTTGATATTTTATTATTTCACAGGGATTAAATATATTAAGTTCTGTTCTTATATTTTCGTTTTTCTTTTTATCGGTCCTTTGGTATCCTGCTATTGCTCTCAACATCTTCATTTCAGCAATAAAGGAAATGAGACAATAAAATATAGCCTACATTATCTAGCATATGTCTATATAAGTTTTATGGGAGAATCTTAAAATACGTAATTACAGATTTTAATAGATTAAATTAGCATTGTTATATTCTGATGCACGCGCAAGGCAGAATACGTTGGAATTTACATTTTTGAAAATGGCCCGTTTCTGTAGAATTTACTAAAACATGGAAAAACAATACATTTGAAAAGTGGAAAGAATCAAATTGTTTTGAATGTTTTCAAACAGTTTAGTGAGAAATATCCTACAATAGACATTGAGGATGCGGTGAAAATAACAGCAGAATTTACAGGTGAGTCAGTATAGAGCATATATTTTGCTCGTGTTGAAATTGCAAATAAATAAAATCTATCGACATCATGGAAAAAGCAAAAAGTCTGATTAGATAGGCCCATATATAATTTTTTTGTCATAAATAAATAAGAAATGGAGGAAGTTCCATTTTTTGTAAATCTTATCTTGTATTCAGTCTTATTTCCCGTACAGTATAATGTTGCCTAAGAACAATGTTTCAATCTATAACAGTTCCTTAAACAATTCACTCATATGGCGGGTAAAAGTAGTACCACTTTTCCCCAATAGACGGAGTAGGCGCAATAATGCTTTACGTAAGTTTGTTTACAGTACAACTGGAACTTGGCTCAAAATAAGTAGGCCCTATAGTAACATATTCAGAGGATACGAGAAGTTTTGAACGTGGTAAAATTATCCGTCCTGAACCGATCATAGCCTATTGATATAGGAATGTCATGCGTGTTGGAGTCCTAATACTGTAAAATAACTGATGATCTAACTATAAAATAATCAATGATACTCTCGAACCCGTGCGTTCATGGCCACGGGGACATAAGCTTTCCATACGTACCTATCTTGTGCTAATGTTTTCCAATCATCCTCTGTTTAATTTACTTACTTACTTACTCACTGGCACTATCGAACCCGAAGGTTCATGGCCGCGCGGACATATCTTTAACTTGTCGTGGTGGAGTGGCTTGCGTGCTTAAATGATCCTGAGAGCTATGCCGGCGGTAGCATTGCTGCCGATAGGGTTACCCATGCCGGACTGGTCGAAGGTGATAAGCCAGACGAAAAAAGTACCTTGGGCGAAAGAGTGACGATCTTTCACCGTAAAAATACAACCGTCAAGAAATGCGGACATGGGTTCATCTGGGGTAAAATTTTCCGGAGGTCAAATAGTCCCCCATTCGGTTCTCCGGGCGGGGCCTACTTCAGGGAACCCATGCCAAAGGCTCAAACTGTTTAATTTACTTCCCTCAAATAATAGTAAATGTTATTTTCCAACCTCATTCTTGGCCAGCCTAATGGGCGCTTTCCATCTGGTTATCCTACACGGAGTTTCCATGCCACTCTTTAATTCCCCATTCGTGCCACATGTTCTGTCCATCGCAGTCCTCGAGACTTGACTGTTCTTATTATATCTAGTTTCCATAAAGATCATGTAACTAACTGTTATGAAGTCTTCTCCAATCTTCGGTCCAAAAAATTTACAAATACTCGTCCTTAGAAGTAAGAGACCATGTTTCGCATCCATATAATGTAACTGGCAGAATAAGAGATTTATATTTTAATCTTAATGTTTTTTTAGACAAGTTGGTCCATGTAATGCACAATAGCACAATATTCCAGAATTGTGCCTATGTTTTAATTCCTTCTGCACTCATTATTGTTTGTAATTATTTTTCCTAGGTGTGTGAATTCAGCCACTTCTTGAAAAATTCTCTCATTTGTCATTAATTGTTCATTTCAATAATAATAATAATAATAATAATAATAATAATAATAATAATAATAATAATAATAATAATAATAATAATAATAATAATAATGCTTTATTTTAGCTGGCAACGAATAGTGAAATTATACAAAAATTAAATGCTTATTACAATTTTAGGATATCATTAAACGTAGCCTATAAATGTCAAAACAAGATTTCGGATCTCAAGATGCTAAAATATTTGTCTCATTGTCCATTCGAATAACTTACTATTACACAAAGATTTTCAAATCCCCAAACGCTATTGTATGATTTTTTATTGTTCTGATGATATCTCCACGCTGCCATGAATTTGTCAGATACAATTAATTGATGTAAAATTAGTAAGCCTCTGTTATTTGAAATCCTCTTCGCATTCAATCTTGTTACCAGAGGCGAGTTTGAAATCATTTTATTACCATTTTAGAGACGTCTGGAAAAACTCAGTAAAATTTACAGGGTGATTCTGTAAGAGCGCGCAAAAATTAAATAGGACGTATGGGATGCTCAACGCAACAATTTGAGGTAAGGAACCTAGTGATCGAGAAGCTAAGAAGATATGGAAGTAAACTTGCCTATCACATTATTTAGCATTGCTTTTTTCCAGCTGATTTACAACTTACATGTACTGTGCTGTTTATTTACATGTACTACATCCTCTCGGTCTTTCAAAAAATAATCCGATCACTAGGAATTCATGGTGCTTGATTTGACATGATTTCCCTTGATTACTTCTTATGGGGATATCTAAAGTCACTTGTATTTGTGGAGATTCTAGAGCAAATGGACACGGAATTAGTTGCCAGGATTGTAGCTGCCTGTGATGTGATTCAAAAGCACACCAGTTATATTTGCCAGGGTGTGGCAGTAACTTGTACGTCGATATCATGCGTGCATTCAGGTTAGTGGACATGTTTAAGAAACTCTTGTAAGATACAAAATGATTGTACAGGATGAAAATTATTTAAACCGACAAACTCTGGGAGGTTGTAGGGGACACGAAAACAAATATTTTTCCCTAATGCAATTTTTCCCTATGAGGATTATTTAAACCGGTAGAGGGCGTATTACGCTCTTCAGTTGTCATGACTGCAACTGCTGTTGATGGTAGGAATTGTTTTGTCCACCAGTGTAGTAGTGAATTGTACCTGTTTACTAATGAAGCGATACACCTGGAGTGAGTACACTGATATGTGTGGGCCGGTGTTGTTGGGGACTGTTTAATTGGGACATATCTCCTACCTAGGCCATTAAATGGCAGGCACTATTACAATTTTCTCGCCAGAGCATTGCCAGAATTGCTGGAAGACGTCCCGCTCCCTACAAGACAACGCATGTGGTTCCAACATGACGGAGCGCCGGCACATTTCAGTCGTCGTGTGCGTCGATTCTTGAACCAACGGTTTTCAGAACAGTTGATTGGCAGAGGTGGTCCTGTACCATTGCCTGCTCGATCCCCAGATATGGCCCCTTTGGATTTTTTGTGCGGGGAGAGATGCGCAACCTTGTTTACACAACTCCTGTTGCAACAGAAAAGGATCTGTTGCCCGGATAGTAGCAGCATCAGGAGCAATTAACGGTACTCCTGGAGTTTTTGCCTGTGTTAGAACATGATCCGCCGGTGTAACCTTTGTTTACATGTCAATGGAGGCATTTTTGAACCTCTACTGTAATTTAAGTAATTGCGTTGTGTTAATGTGTTGTCTCTTGGTAATAAAAAATGCAAAAGTGTTTGTTGGTTTAATTAATTTGCCGCCAGAGAAATCGTTTTCTACCGGTTTAAATAATCCTCATAGGAAAAAATGACATTAAGGAAAAATATTTGTTTTGGTGTCCCCTACAACCTCCCAGAGTTTGTTGGTTTAAATAATTTTCAGTCTGTATATTGTTTCAATGATGGTACTTGCAGTTAACTGCTAAGTAGTGTGAATAAAAAAGACTAGACATAATGTGAAAGAAACGTTTACTCCCATATCTCTTTAACCTGGCTTCTCCGACCCTAGGTTCCCTATCTCAAATTCTTCAGTGAGCATCCCACATTACCTGTTTTGTTTTTGAATTCTCTTACAGCATCACTTTGTATATATTTTAGAATATACATTCAAAGAATTGGAAACAAGTTTTCGTTCAACGATCAACTTTATGTGTTATCGATTTTTATTTACAGAATAAATCGTATACACTACAACTTCAGCTGAGCTTTTCCTTGAAAAAATATTTTGAGGCATAGGAAGTAAGGAAATAAGGAAAATAGTGAAATTATAAGACCAAAAATAGTTTAGTTTAGCTTTGTATATTTTCTCTCTTCATTTAAAATTATTATAGACTTTTCATCTTATTATGATAATAGATTACAGCCATTTATTTTCTTTTGTTTTATAACATCAACTTATACAGCTAATGCAACGAGAGAGAATTGTACAAATAAATATCTTGAGTGAGTTATTTTTCTCTATTTATAATAGTTACATCATCATCTTTAATGTTTTCTTCTGCAGATATCACATTTAGATCAACAGCCTCGTCATATGAACGACTTTTCCCCAAAGTTTTTAAAACTTTTTTTCAACAAAAAATGAGAAAAGTCGGGTTTCTCGGCTACAATTTTTACAGACGGTTCCAGGAACTGACTGCCTTTAATAAATTTTTGGTCACCACGAAATTACAACAATAGAAAAACAATTTGTGCAAATGTTTAATGTAGTGTTTGAAAAGATGGGGAAATAAGGAATTTGTTTTCATAAGAGGCAATAGAAACAGCGAATTATCTTATAATTCACTTTTGAACAACATGTATTGCATTTCCATTTGAAACAAAAATGCATTTTAATCCCCCAATTCAATTTGTAATCAGATAACAACATAGTACAAAATCTATCATATTAATCAACACATTCATTTTGTGTGAATAGGGGTGTAAGGGCGGATCGAGAGAAGGTAGTTACTATTCTTTCATACACTTAACAACAGCTGTCACGAGTAATTCAACAATATTATAATTTTAATAGTTTAATATTTATATATACTCTATATACAATATTTTAGTCTATATACAAGTTTACGGTTTCTCTTATCTTCTATTTGGCTATTATGGCTTTAGGCCTGAATTTGTACGCTTCATTTTCTTAAGGTAAGATCCACCAATAACAACTGCAAAATATGAAAAAGGCTTTTCATATTATAACGAATATATTTTTTATATTTCTTTTTTTCATAAAATGAAACAATCGATATATATTTTATTTTCTCTTCAGAAACAACCAGTACATTTAGCACCATGATAATTGAGACTGGAATGCAGGGAGATCATAACTTTCAAAGAGGTTAGTTGGAATAGTAATGACCATCTATATCTCGTATAGGTGGATTGAGCTCTTAATTTCTGCGCATGTGCGAAATATTATTTGCTACGAGCAATTGAATGCAGATGTGACGAAGTTTCCATGGAAACAGTAATGCTGGTTTTTTTACATCTGATTTTCTTCATGATCGGTTTTCCCATTATCACAAAATATTTAATAAATTTATATATTTATTCAATTCTTTATATTAAATTCACAAGGCAAAGAGAAATTCTAACGATTTTGAAATATATTTTTCTCATTAAGTATTTCAACTATCTAATCTCATGGTATGTTCATTAATCCATAACAGAATAAAATGGATTCAACTGGACAAAGGTGCTAAAGACACTGGATATTTGTGTACGATTTTTTTCATAAGGCAAATTCCCGGCATTTTCGGGGTTATATATTTTGGGGAAAGGTCTACTGTGTATCTAATACAGAGGTGAACAATCTATAATAGCTATTGTTATTAACGACTTCATGTTCTGAAACTGGGTCAAGGTCGTTCGCCAAAATTATTATAAAATTTTCAGTATACACAAGCTATTTCTTAAAATACAGTAAATTACCTAAAAATGATATAGGTGTGTGATAAAACAAATTTATTTCTTTGCAAATAAATTTAAAAAAAATGAATGTAAAATTGGGAATATGCCAAATCTACTTTTGTCAATTATACTGCAGTTTTTGTATTCTAGATCATGTCATTTTGCTCTCCAATACAATGAAATCAAACATTTTTTCTACTTTTATGTTGTATGGAATCTAAAATTGCAAAATCTGATATAAAAAACTGCAAAAACACATTAAGTGATACAATTGGGTTCTTCTGGAAATGAACTTATTATAGGATGGCACTATGATATATATATATTGTTTACCTCTGATCTAATGAAAACTGTAGCGCTTGAATACATTTGTATGTGCGTGTATGACCATATCTAAAAATGAAAATCTCTTTAGTCTTCTCTAAACTTATTGAACTGAAAAATTAACCATCTAATGAAAATGTAGTGTTTAATAGAATTTTTCAGGATAGCCAATATCCGTATTTTTTAAATAGCATCTAGATTCATTAAAATCTACGGAATGTTTCGTGCAGTTAAAATCAATTTGTTATTTGGCAACATTGCAAATATTTGTAGAGGCGCCGGCGTTGGAAAGGGTGGTCTTCACAAAGGACCAACATTTAATACATACATAAACATTACATCGAGACATTTCGGTCCACTGAACATCAAAATAGTTACAGACAAAACAGAACAGCATTTTCATTGGGAAATTCTTCAATAAATATATATTTTACATTGCACCATGCAACTTAGTCGCATCATTCAAAGTCAGTTTCAAACTGCTCATTTAAAAATGTTCCCTTTCTTCATATTAGGAACACAGAATACTGATAAAACATAGTTACGTTTAAAAAAAATTGGGCTGTTCTGCCCCCTGAGACTGAAAACACCCTTCCAACATTAACAAAATGCTGCCGCCACTACAAAGTTTGACATAATTACAAAAAAAGGTAAATACATAGCATTTTATGATCTTATATCCATTAATTAAAGCCATTAGTTATTTCTTGTTTCTTTCCTCTATGTTAAAGCCAATTTATCGGCTGCGAAATAAAAAAAACTTAAAGCAACAAGTATTTCACACAAACACAGTATTTTCGAAAATAGATACCAATTATTGAAACTAAAGTTGTACAAAAATAGGATATTTTTGTGAGAGTAGGAAGAATGCGCGCTATTTGCATTCCTCCTAATTCATATATATTTTTTGGCAATATGTAAAATAATAAAACACAACAGAAAAGACACATTTTTTAAACGTGCCCTTTCTTATTAGTTATTTTTTTAAAAATGCAACAGCTCGACTTTCATTTAAAAAAATAATTTGTCATGATTCATAACAAAAAAAAATATGAACGAAGAGTCCAATCATTTCTCTTCACTATCTCCACAAAGCGGCAACAATGCACACGCAACGATTAACTATTCATTTCGTCAAATGACAACAAATAATCGAACAACGAACCAATAGGAAACAAAAAGAGGTCTGTTTTGTATCAGTGCGCAGTGTCAATGTGATTGGATAGGTGTGAATACACAACGTGGCACATGAATGTTTATGTACATAGTTTCTTGAAAAAATCACAGTTAACGTAGGGATGGGAGAAAGAGTTCAAAGCGATGTCGTGACTACAGGCATTGTTAGACTGTCGTCTGACGTCACTGTGTGCTGCTGTTGCTGCAGCCCGCTACTGCCTGGATGGTGGTGATGTTGGTGATGTGGATGCAAGTGGTGAGGGTGCAGATGGTGTGTTGTCTGCTGCTGTTGAGGTTGTTGCTGCTGCTGTTGTTGTTGCTGCTGCTGCTGTTGACTGCCAGATGATGCACCACTGTTCCCTGCAACCAGCTTGCTTTCTTTCTTGAGCCTTTTGTTTCAGATGCACTTTAGCATGGCGCTTTTTCTCGTCGCTTCTCGCAAATTTACGTCCACACGTGTCGCACTGGAAAGGTTTTTCACCGGTATGCGTACGGATATGTGTCGTGAGGTGGTCCGATCTGGAAAATGACCTCATGCATATTCGACACTGAAATGGCTTTTGTCCCGTATGTATTCTAATATGCCGCGTTAATTCGTCCGATCTAGAAAACCGCCTATCGCAATTTTCCACGGGACACGCATATGGTCTCTCGTGGACAGGAGTCTTACTCGGCCTGTTAGGATACTTTCTGGGTTTCACTGGCACCAACTTGAGCGGCATTGCCGACTGTTGATAAACCTGCGACAGAATCTCGTGTCCTTTACTTGTGGATGGGTTATATTCAGCAAGCTGCACCGAGAAATTTCCTCCTCCTTGTTGTTGTTGTTGTCCTTGAGCTTGCTGTTGTTGCACATCACCCGCACTACCCCCTCCTCCCCCGCCACCGCCAGACGTCCCACCACCACTCGCACAGGCACTAAAAGGCTCTTGCTTAGGTATAAGTCCTGATGGTCCAGGTACTGACATTGGAGCTCCCGCACCGGTTCCATAGTCAGAAACCACGTGAGTATCCAGCCATTGGTACTTCGCTGTCGATGAGGGTACCAAGGACTGACCTACCCGAGTGTACGTCAAGTCTTGTTGTTGCTGCTGCACGTCGCCGATGGAGGTGACTGTACCGCCGCTACAACTGGAGTAAGTCGGAGGTTGTTTGAGGGCAAGGTTTCCTCCAGCCTCGCATTCGATGTTGAGGCCCAGGATATCTGCCTGTTGTTGTTGAGATCTTTCGTCATAATGTCCTGCTGGACTGGGACTGGCGGAGGGATACTGCTGTTGCTGCTGCTGAGGAGAAGGAGCTGACTGAGGTTGCTGCTGACCAATGAGACTGAACAAGGGAGGGAAGAGGGTTTTATCGGGACTGGGGAGGATCCAGTGGTTAATGCCTTGAGCTGTGGGTGAAGTTGCGGCCAAACCAGTGCCCAGTCCAGTTAAACTACCGCCTCCATTAGGACCCATGCCACCAGGTACAGGGCTGCTGCTGGAGGTAGTGAAGATTCCTCGGTAACTAATTTTAGAGTTGCCGGATGTGTGCGGCGTGCTGCCGGCCGCCGAAGAGGACGGGTACATAATGATACTGCTTGTATTGCTGGAGTCCTCACACACTCCCGTCGTGGCTGCCGTGAGGCCAGGACTAAGGCTGGGTTCGTGTTTTGTAGTAGTTTCTGTTGCCGCTTCAAGACGAGGTGCTGCTTCCGGCTGAGGGGGACTACTGAGAGATTGGCAAGGGCTTCCTGCGGGATCCAAAGACAGTTCCTCGGGGTCCAAGGTACCTAAAACAAAACAAACAAAACGTTATTATAAACTGAAACAGGATCTAAAGCAATGCACGAAGTTCAAGCATTGTCACTCTTCAGCAAGTGGATGATTCTAAACATTTTTAAATTATGGGAAACTGATTTTCGAATTCAAAGATATGTCTTGTGCAATATATTATTAAAATGGAAATTAAAATAATAGGATAGTCTACTTAATGTATTTAATTGGGCTCAGAAATATAAATTAATTCATTTTATTTGTTACACTATCATATTAAAGTTTTTCAACGTTTTATTACTATTATTATTATTATTATTATTATTATTATTATTATTATTTTTACATTACTTGCTTTTAGCAATTAAAGCACATTACCAAGGCTTATATTTAAATTTATCACTTATATTTAAGGACAAATTAATATTTTAAGAGAAAAAAATCGCTTAAACCGGGATATAAGATAAAGTTTTTGAATGCTTTTGTTGAATCCTGCTATATTTTATTGATATTATACAAGTTTACTTTATACATTAGGAGGTAAGTACCATCCCATCAAATCCCGGTTAGAGCGAACATTTTTATCTTGAAATATTAATTTGTCCTTTAATATATCTAATACATTTAAACAAAAACCTAGAAAATGTTAAAGGTTCTAATGATATTCTAAGAAGTAAAAAATCAAATCAAGATACTTTTGATATTTTTTCTAAACAAATTAATCATCTATTAATGCCTAAACTAGGATGTGAAGAATAATAAATCAATCATATAGTAATTTAAGATTCAATTTTATCACGTATAAGGAATTTAATTTTAATGATATGTAGGGCATATATACACAAAAATCCATCGTGAGGACATGGGTGCAATCTAGCTGAAGTTTCTAACCAAGCTAATTTAGTTATTTATCTACAAATGTCAACGAGTAGCATGTGATTAGCCCTCCCGCAGAACATAGCTATTCAGAATTACCTACTATTACATTTTAAAAATTATTGATTCTAATATGGCAGATTAGTGCGATGGATTTAAGCCCCATATATAAAGAAAACAATTAAACATCACCTCAATGAGACATCTAGTAGACAACTAAGGTATTACTTGGATGGATGAAGGTCGGTTAAATTTTGCTCAGAGGCCTTTTTATTTAGGTTTGCGGTTCTTTTACTTACTTACTCTCTGGCACTATCGAACCCGTAGGTTCATGGCCGCGCGGACATAAGCTCTCCATACATCCCTATCCTGAGCTAATGCTTTCCAATCATTCCCTGTATAATCTACTTCCCTGAAATCATACTTAATGTTATTCTCCCACCTCATTCTTGCTCTACCAATTGGGCGTTTTCCTTCTGGCTTTCCTACAAGAAGCTTCCATGCAAGCCTTTCATTCTCCATACGTGCAACATGTCCTGCCCATCGCAGTCTACGAGACTTAACTGTTCTGATTATATCTGGCTTCCTATAAAGATCATGTAGTTCATTGTTATGCAGTCTTCTCCATTCACCTGTCTGTCCGTCTCTCTTTGGTCCAAAAGTTTTCCCAAGTACTTTATTCTCAAATACTTGTACCTAATTCAAGCCTAAAATCTGCAGAATCGGGACACAATTTAAGGGTTAAAGAGCGTCTTACTAAATAAATATCTTGTTTTTTATACTTTTTTTCATTTTAAGAAAGCCCTTTTCGTTTACAAACGGAAACGATGCACTTTAAAATCCATAAGCAGGAAAATGTGCGCACCAATAATAATAATTGTTAAAATGCGTGCTTATATGCATTGCAGAGACTCTTGATGTCCCAACTCCTTTCAAAAAACGTTAAACTGAAAATATATAAAACTATTATTCTACCAGTTATATTATATGGGTGCGAAACATGGACTCTTACTTTAAGGGAGGAAAGGAGGTTACGAGTATTTGAGAATAAAGTCCTTAGGAAAATTTTTGGACCAAAGAGAGATGAACAGATAGGTGAATGGAGAAGACTACATAATAATGAACTACATGGTCTTTATAGGAAGCCAGATATAATAAGAACAGTTAAGTCTCGTAGACTGCGATGGGCAGGACATGTTGCACGCATGGGGAATGAAATACTTGCATGGAAGCTTCTTGTAGGAAAGCCAGAAGGAAAACGCCCAGTTAGTAGACCAAGAATGAGGTGGGAGAATAACATTAACTGTGATTTGAGGGAAGTAGATTATACAGGGAAAGATTGGAAAGCATTAGCTCAGGATAGGGATATATGGAGAGCTATGTCCGCGCGGCCATGAACCTACGGGTTCGATAGTGCCAGTAAGTAAGTAAGTAAAGATGAAATAGTTGTAAAGCAAGGTACTGCATCGCTTGACGAGTATCCCAAACTTTTTCAGTACGAAGATGGCCCAGATCTAACTGGTCTCCTTTACAATATCATGATGAGAGAGAGAGAGAGAACATACACACCAAACCGGACAACCCAGTTTCTATGTACGTGCCAATGGGGGCCATGACATCACATCACAGCTTCTCCCTTAGCATAGATCAGGGCTCCATAACCCGCAAATAGGATCCGGCTTCCGTCCCACTACTTGGTTAATATGATACGTATAGAGGGCCTTTAACGTGGAGAGACTCCAACGTGAACAGTATTCTAATTCCTGTATCTGTTGCTAGATTCGGGAACTTATTGCCACAATATATCAGGTAGGCCTACTATCCCAAGGGCCTCCTGAGACCTGTACTGTAATAACTTTACCTTTTTTACCTACTGCCGGAGATAATCTCCTTTTAAAATTAATTTTATTCTATACTTACTCACTGGCACTATAATGGCCGCGCGAACATAAGCTCTCCATACATCCCTATCCTGAGCTAATGCATTCCAATCATTCCCTGTATAATCTACTTCCCTCAAATCATAGTTAATATTATTCTCCCACCTCATTCTTGGTCTACCAACTAGGAGTTTTCCCTCTGGTTTTCCTACAAGAAGCTTCCATGCTCGTCTTTCATTCCCTATACGTGCAACATGTCCTGCCCATCGCAGTCTACGAGACTTAACTGTTCTTATTATATCTGGCTTCCTATAAAGACCATGTAGTTCACTGTTATGAAGTCTTCTCCATTCACCTGTCTGTTCATCTCTCTTTGGCCCAAACATTTTCCTAAATACTTTATTCTCAAATACTTGTAATCTCCTTTCCTCTCTTAAAGTAAGAGTCCATGTTTCGTACCCATATAATATAACTGGTAGAATAATAGTTTTATATGTTTTCAGTTTAACGTTTTTTGAAAGGAGTTGGGACATCAAGAGTCTCTGCAATGGATAATAGCACGCATTTCCAGAATTGAGCCTATGTTTAATTTCTTTGTGCATCTCATTCCTATTTGTGATTATTGTTCCTAGGTATTTGAATTCAGCCACTTCCTCAAAATTTCCCTCATTTGTATTTTTCTACGTGTGACCATATATTTAGTTTTATTGATATTTACTTCCAGTCCTAATTCCTTAGTGTTACTCAATAGTGTGTGCGTGTTGTCCTCTAGTATCTCCTCGTTATCGACCAATAGTACTACATCATCAGCATAAACTAACAGCTTATTAATACCATTGAATTGTAAGCCTTCCTCATTCTCTAAAGATTTAATGGCATGATCTAGTACAAAATTAAATAGTAGAGGAGAATTTTATTCTATAATTTTTATAATTTTTCTTCATATTATAATTTGTATATTTAAGCAGAACTGATGGTTTCTGAAATCTCATTTCTATTAAATCCACTTGCTATTAATATTTACATACTATAAAATTATAAAATTTGTAACTTAATTCTGTCTCCACAGAATGATAGCTGGACAGTAACCATCTATCTTCTGCTGAGGAAGTGTACAAAAAGTTTGAAAATGGACGTTTAAAATACATTTCTAAAACTTGTTTTTATGTATTAAAATTGCTGCACTAAATATGTCATTATATGGCCATTGCTATGTTTTGCATGTACAATTTTAGTTTTCGTGTAATGATATACGGTGATATTGATTTTTAAATATGTTTTTCCTTAATAATACTCTTTAGTTGAATGAACTAATAATTATTTTTAAACAATGAAACATGTTTTTCACACAGATAGGATGATAATGCTTAAAATTTTAGTTTCAATAGAATTATATAGACTACATTAATATATGGTAAAAAGATTCGTTATTAATACTTTATAGATGAATAGACGAATAATGTTTTTGAAAGAAAAAAAAAGAAAAATATGTGTATCATACATATAGGATAAAAATGTTTCAATAGAATTATATACAGTGATATTGATTTTTCAAACGATTTTTAAACAAAAAACATGTTTAGCATTCAGTTAGGATAAAAACGCTTAAAATTTTAGTTTCAATAGAATTATATAATGCTATATTAATTTTCAAAACTAGTTTTAAACAATGAAACATGTTTAGCATACAGATAGGATAGAAATGTTAAAAATTATAGTTTCAATAAATTATTTGTATATAGACTCAATTCTGGGAATGCGTGCTATTATGCATTACAGAGACTATTGATTTCCCAACTCCTTTCAAAAAACGTAAAAATGAAAATGTATAAAACTATTATTCTATCAATTATATTATATGGATGCGAAACATGGACTCTTACTTTAAGGGAGGAAAGGAGATTAAGAGTATTAAAGAATAAAGTTCTAGAAAAATGTTTGGACCAAAGAGAGATGAGCGGACAGGTGAATGGAGAAGACTTCATAACATGGTCTTTATAGGAAGCCAGATATAAGAAGAACAGGTAAGTCTCGTAGACTGCGATGGGCAGGACATGTGGCACGAATGGGGAATGAAAGATGTGCATGGAAGCTTCTTGTAGGAAAACCAGAGGGAAAACACCCAGTTGGTAGACCAAGAATGAGGTGGAAAAATAAAATTAACTATGATTTGAGGGAAGTAGATTATATAGGGAATGATTGGAAAACATTAGCTCAGGATAGGGATGTATGGAGAGCTTATGCCCGCGCGGCCATGAACCTACGGGTTCGATAGTGCCAGTGAGTTAGTTAGTTAGATATAGATTTTTAAAACGAATCGTTATTAATATTTTTAGAAGATTAGAATAATAAGTTTTAAACAATGAAACATGTTTATCATACAGGTAGGGAAAAAATGCTTAATGTTAAATATACCATTTCCGACGTTTGAAATGTTACGTAAAACGAGGTCTCATTCATGTAGCATGTTGCGATAATAGCTCTGGTGACAAGTTATGTCGTTACATTTATATCACATAGTTTTATGCCTATGAAATTTCTGTTAAATTTTCAAAATGGAAGAAAATAAGTAGATTATTAAGAACCAAGATAGTTTTGAATGCCAGTAAGTTCATGGGGCAGATTCTTTTGTCTGGGTACTGTACATTTTTTTCTCTCTCTCTTTCTGTGAAACGATATCCATATTGCGGCTAAAGGAGGTCAACTGAAACATACAATGATCCCATCGAGAATCGAAAACACGTCCTTCCGGTTTTCAGGGTGGTGTCTTTACATACCACTTCACCACACCACACCAGTAATTTACGATATGGGCATATGCAATATTGGTTTAACATGTTCTAATAGACAGTGACCACTTCTAATCTAAGTAACCTATTAAATTTATAGCTATTTTATGGTTTGTTGGACAAAAAAAACAATAAGAACATTAAAAAGTAAAATAAAATATTAGAGAAAAAGAGATGAAAATAACTGACTATATGGCTTATGGAACCCAGAAGACATTAAGGTACCTTTCCTCAGTTAACTAAGTCCAGTTCATATCTCTGAAAACCAGTTCCATAAGACCCATCTTAATATTATCCTTCCACCTACTCATAGACCTTCATAATAGACTTTTAATCCAGTATTTCCCAATAACAATTTTGAAAGCATTTATACTGTATTCATCCGAGTTACATACTTGCCAATCTAAAATAAAACTAACTAACTGGCACTATCGAACCCATAGGTTCATGGCCGCGCCGACATAAGCTCTCCATATATCCCTATCCTGAGCTAATGTTTTCCAATTATCCCCTGTATAATCTACTTCCCTCAAATCATAGTTAATGTTATTCTCCCACCTCATTCTTGGTCTACAAACTGGGCGTTTTCCCTCTGGCTTTCCTATAAGAAGCTTCCATGCACGTCTTTCATTCCCCATTCGTGTCACATGTCCTGCCCATCGCAGTCTACGAGACTTAACTGTTCTCATTATATCTGGCTTCCTATAAAGACCATGTAATTCACTGTTATGCAGTCTTCTCCATTCACCTGTCTGTTCATCTCTCCAGGTCCAAAAATTTTCCTAAGAACCTTATTCTCAAATACTCGTCCTCAATGTCACTTGTAGCATATTGTAGTGACTATTTAACTCATGCCCCAAATGGGAGTCAATGACCAATCACGTTACAATGATTTCTGTTTTACAACCAATCACAGTCGTGTTTCACCAAATATTTATCAATATTAAATTTACCATATTAAAGAAAGCTCCTCCTTTTTAATATTCTGAACAGGTCTGACCATTATTTTGCAATGATAGACCCTGTAAGAAATACGGCTACCAGATTGTATATATATAGAGCATGGATGTCAACGCATAGCGCTTGCAGGAGTTAATATAAAAACATTTGTAGCAATTGATTATACCACCAAAAAAAAAAAAAAAGAAACCACTGTTTGCACTTTCTTAAATGTATTTTTTCCCAGGTAATAGCATTCCAGAAAAATATAATTGTCATATTTGCATCATACGACATCAGAAATGGATTAATATAGGCCTACAGTTTGATGTGTTCTAGTTTTATGGGAAAAAAATTCAATTTAAAGCTTTTCTTTAATTTTTTAATTATTAATTAATTTTTTAGTTTAGTTTAAAATAGATAGGGCTAAGCTTGTCTATATTTTATAAATAGGAATTGTTGATTTTTTCTCCACTAGAGAGCATTCTTACAATATTGCGTTCCTTTGGCAATAAATAGTATGATCTGGTTGCAGTGATAAACAAAAGAAGCAGATGGAGCGTACCGATCGTTTCTCATGTGTTTTCAAACATCGCCGTTTACATTAAATATATAAATATTTTAAAATAACTATAGTTAAATAATGATTTGTGAGTAAACAGCTTAATTTTATTCGTTAAATAGTCCTAACAAATACCACTCTTGATTTCCAAATTCTCTAGATAAATTCCCTCCTCACTTCCTGAGTCGTGAATTTATCGATAATTTGGAAACCACTCGTGGCATTACTTATGAAAACTATGACCTCATATTGAAACTACTAAAGTCAAGAACAATAGTTATGGAGTTCAGTAAAGTATTTAAAGTGCAGAGAAAATGTCAATACCATAATTACAATTGGGTACGGCTAAAACCTATGACGACTTTGGAAAATATTACATCATTACTAAATTCTGTTTAAAGAGGAATCTGTACTACATTTTTTGTTATTTAGGTCTTATACATTTCATGGAAGTATAATTTATGCCGAATTGAGTGCATTATATTGTATTTTTGAACATGAGGAATATTGTGGTCGCGACAGTCTGTCACTGCATGATTCATTTCCGAATAGATTTTATTTATTTTTTATTGTAGAAGTAATTGTATTATATTTAATTATATGGAAGAATTTTTATATTTAAAATAGGACAGTATTTTAAATTGCCTAAACTTTTTTAAATATTTAATGAGAACGTATTTTTATTATTTTGTATTATTACCTTGGATTCAATAAAAGTAACGTATTTTTTATTTTATTCGAAAGTCAGTATTTAAGCACATGTGCGGTAAATCATTATTTTTATCAGAAAATAAAAATGTATTATTTATAACATAATAATAATAATAATAATAATAATAATAATAATAATAATAATAATAATGGGATAAAGTTAGAAACAGCACAATGAAGGAAATTATGTAAGTTGAAAAAACATTTTAAAAAAACGTTTGAAATGGTATTGGGCACCTGATAAGAATGGAAGAATATAGAATACAAAAGAAGATCCTTGATTGGAAAGCTAATGGAAGAAGTGGAAGAGGTAGACCTAGATAACTATGTATAGATGGAGTGAGGAGAATTATGGAAGCTAGAGATTTGATGGAAGAAGATGCTTTAGACAGAAATCTCTGACGACAAATGACTTTAGGTTGAAGAAGAACCATTGTAGTGTGAAATATCCCTAATAAAACAATAATAATAGAAATGTTTCTTAATGTATGTATATATACTCGTATATGTAAATATATATTTATTTTGAAAAAAAAATTATAAAAAAAGATACCTGTATAGCGTTTTTTGGTATATAACCATTTAGTAAAAGGTATTTCAGCAAAAATTATATTAAAATATTTTCTCGAAATTAAGTTACGAAAAATTTAAACATTATTCTGAACAAACCTTTAAATATTAAATAAATTTGATTTTTCAAAGACCTACTTCGATATATGTATTAAAAAATATATATTTGATTACTTCGCCACATTTTTACTAGACCTAGTAGGTATGCAATGTAGAAATTCAGAAATCGCGATCTGCATATGATTCAATGACCACAATTTTATCACATTTATATAATCAAAACAAAGCCGATATCTTTTATATAAAACGTTATTTCCAACTGATAGAATTATCATCATTACAATTAACTTTTTTTATAAAAACAAAATGTATAAATACTTTTCATAGATGAACATTGTTCTGTTATCGTGACGTCAGAACTGATTCTGTTACTGATAAGCTTGTTAAAGATGAGAAGAGTCTATTTATTAAACAATTATGGTATAACAATCTATAAGATGGGATTAACCCATAGAGTTCTCGTTTACTTTGTTTATTTATTACCTATAGTCATCTTTCCGTAACAGAGTATGAAATGCCAAAGGTTCAGAAAGCTTGTGTCGTCTGGTGACATCATATCTGAGGGGAAAAATGCGAACCAGTTACGCAAATGATTTCAAGGAATTTTTATTTCTGCAGCTAAATGCCTCGCTGAACGCATTAAACTTTCATTTAAACTTAATCAAATGCCTTTTGTCGTAACATATTGGTATATAATGAAAAATAAATTTTGCATGTTGTTAGCCTGAATGTTAATTTAATATGAAAAATAAATCTTTGTATGCCTATTTGCCTGAATGTTAATTTAAAATGACTATTTAATTCATGCCACAAATGCTAGTCAATGACCGACCAATCACGTTTCAATGAATTTTGTTTTACAATCAATGACAGTCGTGTTTCACCTCGCTCTTTATCGATTTCTCTTTATCAGCTCCTGCTTTTGTGATAAAGAAAGCTCCTCCTTTTTAATGTTCTGAACAGGACAGAACATTATTTTTCTCCAACAAATACATTGAATATAGCAAATGATGAACAGATTCCTTGATTTTACTGAGTTGTTTACTAAAAAAATAAATGAATAACCCGTAATGTTGATTATGATACATAGTTTGATGTGTTTCATTATTTCTCCACTTGGGTGCACTCTTACAATATTGCGATCTTATTTGGCAATAAATAATATGATCAAGCAGCAGTGAATGAACATAACCTCACATTTCTGATTTGTTTTCAAACATCGCCGTTTACATTAAATATATAAATATTTTAAAATAACTATAGTTAAACAATTATTTGTGAGTAAACCGCTTAATTTTACTCGTTAAATAGTCCTAACAAATGCCACTCTTGATTTCCAAATTCTCTAGATAAATTCACTCCTCACTTCGTGAGTCGTAATCACTCGTGGCATTACTCATGAATAACAAAACTTTGTATGCCTATTTGCCTGAATGTTAATTAAAAACATAATTTCTAAATAAGTTAATGATTCCTATTGAATGTATCATGTTCTTTAAAGTGACGGCAGAGAACTTTTTATTGGAAATACATTTATTTTGAATACGTTTCTTAATGATGACTGCAAATAATTATAAATATTCAATAAATATGTATAATATAATGTTTACTGCTCAGAGTTTGTAATGCTGTATGTAAAATATGTGATAATTTAATAGTTTATGGTTCGTGGCTTTTGTTTTCTGCCCAGATATCCGAGAAAGATGGCAACCAAATGATTTATGTTGTGTTGCGTGTAAAGTAATGATAGAAAACGCTCCAGTTGCACGGGGAATGTTGGCGCCCAGCAGTGCTAGATTTATGAACTAGATGGGGTGGTCTACATCTTTGAAATCTAGTATCTTGCGTAACGTGCCATCCCGCACTTCGAACCCCTGCCCTCCGGCAACAAGCAAGATAAAGCCATGCTGAGACCCAGATTAACACAACGAGAAAGAAAAACAAATTTAGGATACCGAAAATAAAAACAGATGTATATAGAAATATACATATATAGGAACACAAAAAGAAAAAAAAACTGGGCTCAACTGCACTTATACTAGCGCTTGATTTTTCAGTTATATTGTTATAAACTATAGCTCTTCGTCTGTATTTACTAGCATTATTTAATATTTTAAACTTTTTCAAACAATTTTTATAACACCAACTATGGACCACGGCCACATAACCCGGAATCACTCAACATTACGATTACCGGCCGTGAAAGCCTGCATTCAACAATTTTTATAACATTATTAGACAATTTTGAAGCATTTATTTAAATATGCAAATCACGATATTATGACACTGTTTGGCCATATTGTGATGCTAACTGATATTTTCTCCACAGAGTATATTAATTAGTCTATGATTTTTCTATCGTTGTTTTGGATTATCACTGGTTGAATCAGCGTTAGGGAGTGATAAGTAAGTGTACACCCATTTTTAATAAACGTTTGGTAATTTTAATATTATTAATATATATTTTTAACATAGATTTGGGGATTTATTGCAAATATTGGTCATTTAAATTTCATAGCGACGGATAGTAATCGAGGATGATAATCGATATGTGGTTCGATTGTGCGTTATCGCTGGCTCTATAAACTCTGGCGCATGCGTACTATTATTCTATAGGACTTGGAAATATTTCACGCTAGTTTAAGTGCAGTTTTTCCAAAAACTGTTAAAAATATCTTTGTGTCTATTTATTTGTTTTTTTAAAGGCTGAATCACTAGATTTAACTATTTTTAGCAAAACTTTTTTTAGGTTCATAAACAGTTAATGGTTTACTTTACAAAGTAATATTTTGAGGTTCTTTTTAATCAAGTTTTTGTGAGAATGAGAACATCTTACCTCAAATTATCTGACTAAACCTAACTATATCAATTACCTGACGGTGATATATAGGATTATATCGAAACATTTTCAAATTGAACCAACATTAATTTGAGGTAAAATATTCCCATTCTCACAAAAACTTAATTAACGGTTATTAATATAGTGAATGCCACGGTTAAAGACATATAAAGGTGGGCTACGCTGAAGCTCTTTCTTCAGTAAAAAACACTTTAATAGATTTCTTGCGCCTTTGCGTACCAACATTACCATTGGTACAATCGGAAAAATACTGCAACGAGTTTATAATGCTTCTGCACGTTATATCCGCTTCCGAATTCACTCTACTAATTAACTTCAAATGTGAAGAATTCAAAATTTAAACCGGGGCTAATGTATTTTACAGGAACCCGGGATTCTACCTATTAAGGAGGACCAAAATGGATCGCTCACCGCCAACACTTAAGTGATGGCAGAACTTTCAATCTATCTAATATGCAACCTCGGTACAACATATTACATGACTCTAACATTTGAAATGTTGTCTTGGCTCCGATTGGAAGACAGGCGAAAGATAGATTGCCTCTACTTTGTCCACCTCATCACCCCTTTATATTTCTAACCGCCTCCATTTACTATCTTCCCACCATAACTTAAACACGCGATGGAGAGAAATTTTAACTCTAGCTGTACCTCTACATCGAACATCTCACAATTCCTCATCCTTCTTGTTTCAGCCACACGACTCTGTAATTTTCTCCCTTCTTATATCAAGGACTGCCCGAGTCAAAAACAGTTAAAAAGCTCACTAAGTATATCCTTAGACAATACATAACTATGTTAGATGCATATTTTAATTTAATTTAATTTAATTTTTTTCATAATTTGCACTTTCTTTACCAAGACAGTTATTTAATCAAATTATAGGTAATAATAATAATAATAATAATAATAATAATAATAATAAATATTTTTGGTTCTTTTCTTGTCTTCTGTATATTGTGTAGCCTGTGCCTACGAATCAGGTCGTAGGTAATTAATAATTGTTGATACGGTCTTAACTCCAACAGGTAAAATAAACCATTATTATAATTATTATCATTATCATCATTATTATTATCATTATTATTACTATTACTATTATTATTATTATTATTATTATTATTATTATTATTATTAATGTTCAAAATTGGAAAAAATAAGAAATACTGTCATACGAGAAAAAAAAATGAATATTAGATATTCAATAGTAGATTATATAAGACAAGCAATTAAATTGGTATGGGCACGTACGACGAATGGAAGAAGAAAGGTTACCCAGGAATACATTGGAGTGGTGTCCACCTGGAAGAAGAAGGAAAGGAAAACCTCGAAACCGTGGATGCAAGAAATAAGAACAGGAATGAGAACAAGAGGACTGGGGAACATGGAGTGGATGGATAGAGACGAGTGGAGAAGAAAAATAAAACTTTAGGCACAAAAATATGTGTAAACATTAACAGATCTGTATATAATAAATTATTATTATTGTTATTATTATTATTATTATTATTATTATTATTGGGGTAAGGTATGTAAAAGGTCCAAGCAATCAATTAAAGTGGTTCTTTCCTGAAGAAATAACTTCATCAAAGCCCGTCTTCATATGCCTTTGACTATGGCACTTTCTATAATTCTCTATGATGGGACAGATCTTGAAGTTCCTTGCTCTACCAACCGGCTGCTGCCTCATATAAACTATATCAACTACAGAGGTGGACTACCATCCAGCCAGTATAGGAGTTACATGTAATCAGCTTACATTTATTTATTTAATAATTATTCATATATGGAAATGTTTTATTTCTACACATTTCACTCATTAAAGAATTTCTTAAGTTTATAATCAATGTAGACTTTAATTAAAACTTTGATGTCATGAACTTGGTTTACATGTCTAAACCATTAGATGATTTGTTTAAAGAAAACAAAAATATCTTGTGATTTATTTTCTTGCATTGCCTAACATAGACTATTGGAGTTTAAAACAATTACTAAATAACATATTAAATGAAAAATCAAGCAAAAGCAATGCTACATATGCAGAAAGAAAGTATAACATTAAAATGTATAGAAAAATATAACAATAAATTACAGATATAAAACATCTATATAGGAAAATATTAATAAAAGCGAAGAAAATACATCAAGAAAGATAGCCAAGAATAATGATGTTAGAAGAAAGAAGAAGAAAACGAATCTGCAGAAACATGTACATTTAATTAATACTGTGGAAATAAAAAACGAATAAACAAACACTTTCCATAGCTTACATTCAATGTGCGATTTTATTATACTCCATGGGCACCGGTACAAAAATTAAAGCCAGCTATCTAGATTTTTAATCTTATGTTATAAAGTAAAAATTGCTTTATCATTAAATATGTTAATACTTGTGATCTGAAAAAAGTTAAGCATGCTGAAAAGAAAATGAAGAGAGTAAAGTAAATAATTGAGCCTACTTTTAAATTCTTGTCCGGCCTCATTGTCCTGAAATCGCGCAGATTCGCTACCGCTCACGAAGCATAGCCAATCATCTGTAACATATCGGATGAACTTCCAAATTAAAGGTGAATATCGAGAAAAAAAAATAAATTTGTTAATGTTAGTTTATTTCATAATTATAGCACATATATGGAATGTAATTACTGGGCGATTTTTTTCATTGGATATTAATATCAAATGATCTTAAAAATTTAGAGAGACGTACCGCATTGTTAAATTTAAAATTTGTCATAATGCCAACCTAAGAATAATTACAGCCACAGTATTCACACAAGATCATTGGAATTTTATTAATTTGAAATAGGTCTTCAAATAGGGTCTGGAAATTAAACACCAATAAAACTAAATATATGATCACACATAGAAATACACTAGATAATGGAAATGAAGGAAATTTTGAAGAAGTGGCTGATTTCAAGTATCTAGGAACAATAATCACAAATAGGAATGAGATGCACAAAGAAATTAAACATAGGCTCAATTCTGTAAATGTTACTATTATGCATTACAGAGACCCTTGACTTCCCTACTACTTTCAAAAAACGTTAAACTGAAAATATATAAAACACTTATTCTCCCAGTTATATTATATGGATGCGAAACATGGACTCTTACTTTAAGGGAGGTAAGAAGATTACGAGTATTTGAAAATAAAGTTCTTAGGAAATTGTTTGGGTGAAAAAGAAATGAAGAGACAGGTGAATGGAGAAAACAACATAATAGGTAGCTACATGATAAGTATAGAAAGCATATATAATAAGAACAGTTAAGTCTCGTAGACTACGGTGGGCAGCACATGTGGCACGTATGAAAGAGGTGCATGGAAGCTTCTTGCAGGGAAACCAGAGAGAAAACGCCCAGTTGGTAAACCAAGAATGAGGTGGGAGAATAACATTATCCATGATTTGAAAGAAGTAGATTATACAGTGGATGATTGGAAAACATTTGCTCGGGATAGGGATATATGGAGAGTTAATGTCTGCGCGACCATGAATCTACGAGTTCGATAGAGCCAGTGAGTTAGTTAGTTAATAGGGCCTATTTTATATGATTTTCCGTTGCCAAAATTTAAGCACTGTTAGAAATTACAGGACATTTTAAATAATATATTAACAATGAATTTGTTGTCCCGCGCCGTAGCCGAGCGGTTAAGGTAGGAAGCCTTGGCGCAGAGCTACGGGACTTGCGCTGGTTCGAGTCTCCATGGGGGAAGAAATTTTCTCATGGTATTTCGGCCAGTATGGGACCGGTGCCCACCCAGCATCGTGAGGCAATTGGGTAGCTACATTAAGTAGCGGATCCAGGTTGAGAAACCAGCTATAACGGCTGGGGGACTCGACATGCTAACCACATGTCACCCCTACACTGGCTGTTGATCATCTACCTCTGTGATTGACACATGTGGATGTGGAGGGCCAGCAGCCGGCTGGTAAAAGAGCAACCTCTGAAAAGTGGAAAGACCCTCAATCGAATCGGATGAATTTGTTGACCGCGATGTATTTAGGGTCGGTTTCACCAACAGAGGTAAATTAATTAGCCAGTTTTCCTCTATATAATGCATAGCTTCAACGGGCGTAATATAGTTATCTATATTGGTGAAACGGACCCTTAGTGGTTATGTTCCTTGACTCTGGTCCTAAGGGTCGCAGGTTGAAACCCGGCCGGGGTCGATAGGGTTTTTAGGACGGAAAAATCCCAAGGAGCAAGTCCTTCTGGAGGAACTTTAAGCCGTGGGTCCCGAGTGTGAAGATTTTCAGGCTCGTAAAAAATCCTTAAGCCTGAATAAAGAGGCCACTAAGCAAAATTTACCGTCCACCTTCATCCTAGTAATACCTTAGTTGTTTACTAGGTGTCTCATTGGGTCGGTATGTTGACCACATGCCACTCATGACAACTTTGGGCAATAAGCTTAACTAAATTAACTTTGTCTAATAACTCCTGGTCCTAACAAAGGAGAGGCTAAGGCCCAACATTGGATTGTTATGCCATTGTAGATAGATTAACAATGAACTAATTTCACAGGTCAACATGATTTTTGTCTCTTGAGTACCAATAGTTGTACTTAATGCAGTTTTTTTTATCGTGTTTTCAAATATGTATTCGGAATTTTCTCCATCGCTCACAGTTTTTTTATTTCAATTTCAATTAATGGATTTAAATAATTATTTTTTAATAAACCTAGATTTCTTTCCGGAAAATCTTGGCGCAGTGAGCGATGAGCACGGGGAACACTTTCATCGGGAGATTTCAGCTATGGAAAAGAGATATCAAGGCAAATGGAATCCTAATATGCTGGCCGATTATTGTTGGACCATCAAGAGGGATGCTCCACAGGCGAAATATATCAGAAAATCGTAATTTCTTACTTTCTAAGTGAGTCCGAATGTTCGAATATTGTGTAGTTACGAATGTAGAAAATATTAAAGTGTTTGAAATTATAAAAACCTGTCTCTCGGAAACCTTGCGTGATGGAGAAAACCCGATATTATATTTGAATTCAGGAGAAAAAATTCTATCAGAATCATATATTTTTCTTTGTGAGACAAAAAGTTTCTTTTTTGTTGCTCAGTGTATTTGATTACATTTTACATATTCCTTGAATATTGATGCTTATAGTGTTTGTTTTTGATCAGAAGCCATTCAGGAGAGTGTTTATATTAACAATAAACAGCACCAAGTTATTAATGAGCTTCTCCCTGATTATCAGAACATAATCTGAGCAATTTTGATAAGAGACGCAACAGCACGAATCCCTCACGATCCTAAAACGTGATTTCAATAATTGATTCTTTATTATTCCTACGTAACATCAAATATTTGTTTAACATATGATTAGGCATTTTTATGGAATTCCAGCATGTGTAGATTGTAAAGTGCGTATTTATGAACATATGTACACATTAAGATGGAAGATATATTATCAGAACTCTATCTTACATTATGTTCAAATTAAATGTTATCATACATACTGTCACTTAATTTGGGATTTTTTTTTAGCCACGTAATGGAACATAGGTCATTCACACGATAAAATGCGAAGAATGATATATTGAAAGTGTACAGATATCAAACATTTATTTTTAACAAGTTCTATTGAAGAGATATATTACTGTTGATAACAATTTCTTGGGTATTTCCTGAAATTTATAAGTTGATAAATTAAATGTTATCTATTATATCAAAAGCCATTAATCGCTTGTTTTATTTATACAAAATTATGTAATATGATTAATATATAAGTGCACTCATTTGTAACATATCTAAAATTATAAAAACGAAATTCTTAATTGCATACAGATGAATTTGTGAGATGAAATATAACATTTTTAAAGCAACCACAAGGAAGATGTGAAGTGTATCAGTCATAGTACAATATTTATATGATAATAATAATAATAATAATAATAATAATAATAATAATAATGATAATAATAATAATGTTAATGAAAGCGATAATAATGATGATAATAATAATAATGATAATAATGATGATGATAATAATAATAAATAAATATAATTATAATAATAATAATAATAATAAATAATTATTATAATAATAAATAATTATAATAATAAAAAATATAATGATAATAATAATAATAATAATAAATTATAATAATAATGATAATAATAATAATAATAATAATAATAATAATAATAATAATAATAATGACTATCAGCTGAGAAATAATTTTTCGTGACTCATGCTAAATTTTATTGAAGACCTGTAGCTGATTACGTAGCAATAGCATAAAATAATCAATATGGAAATATCTTATAACAGTAGCAATAACACTGGTCAACATGATTTTTTTTTCTCATGAGTACCAATAGTTGTACTTAATGCATTTTTTTTATCGTGTTTTCAAATATGTATTCGGAATTTCTCCATCACCCACAGTTTTTTTTAATTCAATTTCAATTAATGGAATTAAATAATTATTTTTTATTAAACGTTTTTTCGTCCATTTGTCCATTGAGCGATGAGCACGGGGAACACTTTCATCAGGAGATTTCAGCTATGGAAAAGAGATATCAAGGCAAATGGAATCCTAATATGCTGGCCGATTATTGTTGGACCATCAAGAGGGATGCTCCACAGGCGAAATATAGCAGAAAATCGTCATTTCTTACTTTATAAGTGAGTCCGAATGTTCGAATATTGTGTAGTTACGAATGTAGAAAATATTAAAGTGTTTGAAATCATAAAAACCTGTCTCTCGGAAACCTTGCGCGATGGAGAAAAACCTATTTCATATTTGAGTTCAGGAGAAAAATACTATCAGAAGATAGAGACAAAAAAAAATTTTGTTGTTGCTCAGTGTTTTAATGGATTAAAAAGACACGATACATTTATGTATATTAGTTAAAATATAAAAATAACGAGGGTTAATATATTAAATATAAGTCCATTGCGTTGAAGGTCTTTTCATTATATAAACTCGCTGAAATCATGAATGAAAAGTTTCCACACATGCTACTCCTCTTCCGCTCTCCTTATTGTTCAAGGGATGAATGGAGAAATGTCATTAGTCATTAGCAATTCACTAGAATTTGAAACGAGCAGCACATAACCAGATTCCTATCTGTTAATTCTGCCATTGGCCTAGTAATTTCATAATTAATTGTACTGTATTATATCCATATAAATATTATTCATGATGTTTAAATGAAACATAAAAACATATTAATCAAATAATCATATAATTGACATTATATAAAGAATCAATTTCTAAAATAAAAGTTGGAAATAATATCACAGAGGGATTTACTATTACGAAAGGTTTAAGGCAGGGTTCCAGTTTATCTCCAACCCTATTAAAAATTTATCTTGAAAGAGTACTAAGAGACTGGAAGAAAAAAGTCAAAAAATGGGCATACCTATCCAAAATACACATGCATATTCACTACATTTTGCAGATGACCAGGTATTAATAGCACAAGACCACGATGACATAGAATATATGGCAAAAAAAAAACTAAAAGAAAAATATGAAAAATGGGGACTTTATATAAATATAGAGAAAACTAAATATCTGTGTATAGGAGAAGAAATGGAAAATATAAATTTCAAAAATGGAGAACTAAAACCTAGTATTGAATGCATTAATTTAGGAACAAAATTAGATCATTCAGGCGATACCACAGTGGAAATTAAAAATAGAATCGCACAAACAAAACAAACAATAAATGCTTTAAACTCTGTTTGGTAGAGCAAGAATACATATTACAAAAAAGAGAAAATTACAAATATATTAAACCATAATTCAGAGCATTTTACCATGTTTATTATAAATGTGTGATTGAATGGTGTGTCTTATATGTTCGTGTTGTCTCGGAGGTGGCTCTGGCATTGAGCTAATCACTAGGGCTGAAAAAATAGCGGAATCAGGATAGTAACTAATTTGTATACATATTGTTTACAAAAATGTTAAGATATCAACCAGCAGGAAGAAGAAGACCAGGACGTCCACTCAAAAGACTTCTGGATGGTGTTTCTCTTGAGGCCGAAACAGGTCAACAAATGGCCTAAATTCGTGAATTTACTATGATGATGATGATGATGATGATGATGATGATGATTGTTTACACACAGCCTGCTCGGAGCGGAGAGTCACCTCAGTAATAAACCTATTTACGAATAGTTGCATCAGAATGCCGAAAACATAAATTATGCAAAGGTGAGTCCACTTCTACACAAAGCGGACTGTACTAGAAGTCTGTCCCGAGTAGCGCGTGTCAACGTGCAGTTTGTAAACATAGCGGTCTAAGTACGATGCAGCCTAGTCTATAACCGAAACTTTTTTTCAGCTGTACTAATCAATATCCGGGAAGGCCCCCCCCCGTGCCCTTGTGTTGTAAAAACAGTGTGTGATACAGGGTTTTAAATCCTCTCCCGATAGTCCATGTTCCTGTAAGACTCGTGTGCTGTGGGGTACGCAAACATACCTATAAAGGAGAGGTTAAACTATGCTAAGGAGAGAAACAATGTGATGAGACCGAGAACTGAACCAAGGTCGTCCAAAAGCAGAGAATCAATGCTATATTTTCACATTTTCATTAAAACTTGTTGAGGCATAATTTAAAATAAATAGTTTTATTAGACCTTACTACTGTTCTAAATAAAATCTCTATTTTTCGATAAACTGTATTGGAAATAAATAATAGTTTAAAAAAACTAAAACAGCATGCTTTATTAGAAAACCGAACTAAAAAATGAAAAATAATTTTAATTTTCAACACGCTTGGGATACAATTAAAGTGGTCAACAAAAAAATCATCTCCAACACATCTAGAATAAAACTAGAGTTATCTACAAAAATAATTTTATCATCAAAAGGTGTGGGGTGCTCTTTATTAATTAATATATTTGATAATAAACATATATTGGTAAAAATAGTCTCTAAGAAGAAAATGTGAAAACCATAAAACGCACCCAACGCTTTTGGTGGTAAAATTATTTTTTTGTAGATAACTCTAGTTTTATTCTAGATGTGTTGGAGATGATTTTTTTGTTTACCACTTTAATTTTATCCCAAGCGTGTTGGAAATTAAAATTATTTTTCAGTTTTTAGTTACGTTTTCTAATAAAGCGTGTTGTTTTAGTTTTTTAACTCTTATTTATTTATTTTTTAATTTCTAGTTTAATTGATTTTCATAAACCGAAATCCCATGAAAATTTATTTGCTTAATACTCTTCTAAAAAAAAATCCTCCGGGCCGGATTTGAACCAGCGACCTATCGATTACTGAAATTTTATATCACTAGAGTCCACAGCTCTACCAACTGAGTTCTTATAACGATTGACTAAAAAGTCGATAAATCCGCAACCTATTATACATGTTTTTATTTTTTTGATGTCCTGATGAATCTGGCCAGGATTTTACGAAAACAATATGAAATTATTGTATTGTCATTGGTCCTTTACAAGTATACAAAGTTTCAAGTCGATCCAATGTTTTTAAGTGGGTGAAAATCGTGTTCAAAAATTCCGTTATATAGATACAGGTCAAGCTAATATAAAGCCTATCCGACAAATCCTTATTGGCGTTGGATAAAAAAATATATCTAACCCAACAGTTGATATAATTTATGGTGAAGAATGGTATTGCTCTTTAGGAATACTAGACTCTTATATTTCATTGCTGTATCTACATCTGTCACGTGCATCTGGAAACACAGTGTATGAGTTATTAACAAAAAGACATGTTGAGATTTCTTACGGGAGTCTGGGTACATGATAAGTAACCTCCCCTGTATATACGTAACTAGGGAGTCCCCAGTTATCGATCCATCTTTCGTACGCGAGACAAACAAAGTCATTGACCCCGGTCAAGTTTTAGCTTTGGTTCTCTGCTCTTGCACGATGCCCGGTTCAGTCCTCGGTCGCAACACACAGGTTTCCTACTATAAGTAAATAACTCCAACTCCTCATTTGAATTTGCATTACAAAATTTACAATTCTATTCAAAATAAAATAAAAAAAACTTAAATTTACGCGGGAAATATAAAAATCAATATTATTATACTGCACATTTCATCATCACTTTTTTAAAATTGAAAATTAAACTCTTTCTATACTTGAATCTTAAGAAGGAACTAAACGTTAAAGTTGACTGGTAACTAGATTTTTTTTTCTTTTAATCCGTGACTAGGCCTAAAACTATAAAAATGTCTATAACAATAGAAAAAAAGTTCAATGCCACCAGTTTGTCTTTTAAGACATTTCTAGATTTCTCCCCTGGCATTTATTGGGTTGGGGCACCTGGAAGGCGGAGTAAGTTGATATTTTGGATGATAATGAAGTGCCAGGAGAGTCCTTAACCTAAATCCTTAACCTAAACTTAACCTAAATTCCAGACCATGGACAACCGTAAGGATAATTCCCTTTAAAGAAAAAATTCTATGATCTGACCAAGATCGAACCCGGGACCTCATGAATAAATTCTATGATCTGACCTGAATCGACCCCGGGACCTCATGAATAGTCAGAAGCCCTGACTACAAGATCATGAGGCTGGTTAAAAAAATAGTAATGAAGTATATATTTATCAACGACTGACGGTGATTTTTTTAAATCAACAAAAATGTTTATCATTCAACATTACATAAGAAATGTGTTTTGCGATTTCAAAATGCTAGGGCCATTAGCTTACAGGAGATATGAAAACCATACTTATTTAGAGAAATGAAACTCGCCATTATCGTGAAATTGCTAGAGATTTTATCCCAACAAGTAACTGCTTTATTACATATATAAGTAAGAATATTCATAAATTATGCAAGTAACATATTAATTGTCTCTTCTTCTTAAACATAATTTGTAGGATTTTCATCCTTTTTATTTTCAAAACAACTCCTCGTGACGTGTTGGATGTGCATTCACTGTCTATCTATCTCTTTTAATTATCCTGAGACTAAATTCACATAGTGTAATATAAGATAGGGATATTTCGAAATATAGGTAGTTGGATATGAGGAGACAATGATTGGAAAAGTAATACTTTTAAGATAAACATAATACATAGGGAGAAGATAATCTATGTACACCAGCAATAATATTTTCTTCGCGCGATAGTGGGGTTTCTCGTACTTACAGCAATGGCGACCGTAATTGAAAGTTCAACTTCCTACATTTCGGGGTTGCCAACCTAAATAACTATATATTGTAATAAATTAACTATACTGTAATATTACATATTACAAACACACGTATGGGAAGTAAAACCACTGTCCTCTATATACACTACATACAACGTATATACAAAAAATATCGAAAAGGTAGTGTTAATACACATTATACGAAACAAATCACTGCATTTTAAATGAACTGAACTTTATATGAAACAATATAAAACAATAAATACGTACTTGCCGCCATTTGATCACTAATTTATCTCACGACCTCCTGCTATTTTATCACTAATTGGTCTCACGGCCTCCTGTAGTTTCAACTAATAAACATTGGCCACACTGTTAACATTAGTCGATTGCTTGTAATGAACCAAGATGTTATTATTTTACTATTATTTATTATTTTGAAAACACCACAGCATAAAATAAATGTACAACGCACGTTTGTGAAGTGTTTTACAGAATCTCGCAAAATAAAAACGAGCGATAGCGAGGTTTTTAAACATTTTCCTCGGTTCTGTAAAAACCACTTCCCAACTCGCATCTAAATATACTATTAAGTTACTATTGTTGGTCAGTGCATATTATGATATTTGGTTTATGACTTCGAATTTAATATTTCAGTCTTTAAATGCATGTAGATTTTCGCCTACCTTACTAATGTATTAGAGAAATTGCAAATTAAATAATTCAATATGTAAAAATATTAATGTATACATGCATATTTAAAAAATTACAAATTTCAAATGCAGTGTAAACTAGCATATTTAAAAAAATTACAAATTTCAAATGCAGTGTAAACTAGCTTTGGAAATATAAATTCCCCTCTTAGAGCGGTCAGAGGCTCTTCATTCATTTCCTTATTTGTCCTAATTCCACACTTGGAACGAGTGCAAGTTTGAATCGCAGGGAAAAAAGTAAACGATTTGATACTATTCAATGTTACTTCACAAAAGAAAAACTCACAAACACGTGATAATAGGATTTGCTGTCACATTTAAAACATATACTGAAGAATGGTATCGCGCCGTAGCCGAGCGATTTAAGGCATCATGCTTTGGTGCAAAATTACGATTATTTGACTGGTACCAGACAACATTGGGAAAACGTTTCTAGTAGAATTTCGGCCAAAATGGGACCGATGCTTATAGCATCGTCAGGAATTTATTTTTGAGAACTAAGTCTTTAATTAGAGCTAGAATAAAAATAATTTCTTTATTTGTTGTTTATGATTATAATAGTATTAATAATAATAATAATAATAATAATAATAATAATAATAATAGTAATAATAATAATAATTCTTTTAACTTTACTATCTAACCTCTCTTCGTTAACTCTTTGTTTTTTCGACTCCGACGCTATTAGGACATCCGAGGGCTAGGGAGTCTTTCCTTTCTTCCATTTCTTCTTTCCTTTATTTTCATTATTTTCTTTTTTCCCCAGAAAAGCCTGACCAGAGGCTATAAGATGGCAGCCCCATCACTAGTCTTGTCTTCCTTTGGCCAGAACCAATAGAAGGGACTATTATTATGCTTTCAAGACTTATACGAGAATTTCCCGGAGCCGACCTATGAAACGTTGGAGGGAAATTTTTCTATAGGATCGTTACAGGCCTTGGCCTAATACTTGGAAGGAAAAAGAAGAAGAAGAAGATAATAATAATAATAATTTATTACATATAAAGCATGAAGTAGGAAATCCTGATTTTTCACATCCACGCCCAGTATCGAACCCGGAGCCGTAAGACAGGAAGCAGGCATTATACCTCCTGAGCCAGCACGGCTATCTGTAATCTAATAATATGAAGTGGAGAGTATTGGGGTGATTTTGTTAACCTTAAACTGGTACTTATTGTAAACTTCATGTTCTTATACAGGTTTAGAAGGCCCTTGCATCCCTTAAATGTGTAATCACGTTTCAATCACATATTTATGATCAATAATAACTAGCAACAATTTAATAGAAGAAAAAAGTTAGTCAATATGGCTTTTCATAAACGAATATAACGTTCATTAAGGACGGTAAGATTGAACAAAAGAATATGACGATTAAAAACTATCAGTGTTTGAAAAAGAAACTATTTAAGAGGATATTTGACCCAATAAAGGGTTCAAAACTGTTCAGAATTTAAAAAAATTAATGAACTAAACATATTGATAAAATACTTTTTAAGAAACTTTTTCACCGTTGATATTATTATTAATATTTAAAACAATACATTTTTTACCATATAAACATTGAGAAAACTAAATACCTGTGTATAGGAGAAGAAATGGAAAATATAAATTTCAACAATGGAGAAGAACTTAAACCTAGTATTGAATGCACTTATTTAGGAACAAAATTAGACCATTCAGGAGATAACACAGTGGAAATTAAAAATAGAATCGCACAAACAAAACAAGCAATAAATGCTTTAAACTCTGTTTGGTGGAGCAAAAATATTACAAAAATAGAAAATTACAAATATATGAAACCATAATTCAGAGCATTTTAACATATGGTGCTGAAGTCTGGCAAATTCCTACCAGGGAAATGAAAAGAATTTTAAGTACAGAAATGGATGTTTTAAGAAGATCATCTGGAAAATCTAGAATGGATAGAATACAAAATAAAGAAATAAGGAAAATGGGCGTACAAGAGGAGCCGGAGATCATAGACATCATAGAAAAGAAAAGGTTGCAGTGGTATGGTCATGTCAAACGAATGCCAGAGCAAAGATTGCCAAAAATTGTTATGGAATGGATCCCAATGGAAAGGAGGAAGACCGAAGAAAACTTGGATAGAAGGGGTACAAGCAGCTATGAATATCAGAGGAATGGAGGAAGATCAATGGATGGATAGAGAGGAATGGCGTTTGGTTTCCGGAAGACGGCGGCAGCTGCCATGATACCGGATGATGATGATGATGATGCCATTTTTTACCTGTTGTGGCAGTGGTAAAAATACTGCTACAACAGATAGGCCCTACAAATTATATTGTTTTAAATATATTAATAAAAATAAATATAAACTAACTCTCTGACACTATCGATTATAATGAAAATAATGTCTAATAATACAATAATATTAAATACAATTGAAATTAAATTAATGATAGAATGTATAAGGAGGGTTGTTTCTGATCTCTGATAACAAATGATGTTTAAGTTTTACCTTAAGAAAAGCCATGTCTCCAACATCGATCATGTTCTATTTGATGGTTCTTCACCCGAGCTATGGCTTGGCATCGGAGTTTCCACTGCAGCCTCTCTTACGCAGCACAGCCATGTCTAGAGGTTCCCACTCCTCTTTATACTGTTTCCAGAGACCGTCTATTGTTCGAGGACGCCTGTTTCCCAGTGCCCTTTTGAAGAGTCCAAAGGCACAAAAGTCCATCAGTGATGCATCAGGAGACTTCACTGGGATGTTGCTGAATGGAATAGCATGTATTCCAGCTTTTTGCTCCATTTTCTCCAGGAACGCCAGGGTTGAACCCGAAGGGTGACTGGAGGCCTTGTTTTGTTGCACCCAGGCTTGATTTTTGTCTGTACCATAGAGAGCTGGGATTTCGGTCCGGTAAATTGGAGTGAGAACCTCTTCCTGATGTACTGGGAGTTGATTTTGGCCTTTTTAGATACTCTACAAATGGTCAGTTATCCATTGTAGCAATATCCTACGATCTCCCTTGGAGAAACTTTCTCTGCATTCGGCATTCCACTTTTGAAATTTTTTTCACCCTTTCTCTACAGTAAATTGCCCGGGGTTTGTTGCAGTCTTCTAGATAAACATATGCTTCATCAAGTGTGACCAAAAGTTTCCACTTTTCTCCTGCCAGGTGCTTTTCATAGAGTTACCTGTTGTTGGTGCGGCGTTCGGCAATGTGCCGTGGCAACAATTTATGAACCCTGCTTTTGTGGCGCTTCTCCATGTCTAAATCTTTGTTTATTATGGTGTTTACAGTTTTAAGGGATATTCCCAATCTGTTCGCAATCACCCTTTGTCTGGCAGGGTTACCACCAGAGATACGGGTCTTGACCTTTCTGATTACATCTGGGTGCGGCTAGTAGCAGGTCATGGTTTTGCCTGTTTTTTTCCTTTTGGAATTAATCTCAGGCGACCCTTCCCTTTTTATTAAGCACTGAGCCAATTCCACAGTTTGACACCACAAAATTAGGTTTTTTGCAAGCCTCAATAATCGCGGAATAACTATAATTAGTGTCGGAAAGGGCAGTAATATACCCTTCCCAAAACGGGTCTATCTTCTTAGGCATTATGAGAGCAGCACGCGTGCGAGTGTAACAGAAGCAGAACACTGACTGGTCTGATCACCTCGCACGCTCCTGTCCAGATGACTCTCACTCTGTCGCAATCTACTTGGCAAATCGTTCTCAGAGATCGGAAACGACCCTCCGTACAGAAAGGAATAACAGCTCGAATCTATTATACATAAAAAGAAAAGAAGAAAAAAAATACAAAGAAAATAATAAATTATAATGGATTAATCTATCGCCTATTATAAAAGGCATTAGGTAAATATATTAATAAATCTTAAAACTATTTTTATTAAATAATGAAAAAAAAATTATTAATTATAATATTAGTGAGTTGTTTCTGTCAATAATTTTATTTTCAATTTGTTTCTGAAAGGTGGTAAAGTTTGGCAGTCTCTGACATAGGGTGGAAGGGAATTCCATGTTCTAGCAAGAGAAACTGTAAAAGATTTCGAATAATAGGTAATTTTAAAAATAGGTATTTTTACTCTGAAAAGCTTTTAAAGGTATGTGTGTACCTTGTCCTGATGGGAACTTTCTCCTGGGATTTTACACTATCTACGATGTCTTCACAAGGAAATTTGAATAATTTTTCTTATTTAAACCGTGGTGTGTGTTTAAATTTTTCCTCATTAGAAAAATAAAATATCAGGAAAGGTAATGAATTCGATGAATAGTTTGATCGGTAGTTGCGATGTGTGACGTAGTAACAGCTTATCTGGTGATGTATATCCTTCCTCTTTGATAAGCTTTATCACGTGGAAATTAACCTCAACTTGAAAACACTTAGGGAGAAAAAAAAAAAGGAACTGTTTGATGTCTTCCGATTCTTTATCGACAATAGTAACTTGTGAATTCCCCTAAAGATGTGTATCATCATGTTTAACTTGAAGTAAGGTTTTTTTTATTGATCTGGAAAGTTTAGTTCCAGAAAATTGCTTCTCAAAAACCAATAGGCCTAAATAACATTCAACTTTTCGCTTACATTCGCATTTTCATAACATAGTCTTCACATAGGGTTACATATAAAATCGAGTAAAAGTAAAAAAATCTCTTTACATTTTAATCTTTAGAATTATGCTATTTCAAATGTATTCTATAAGAGAATAATTTTAAATAATTATTATGGTTAATATTATTATTATTATTATTATTATTATTATTATTATTATTATCTTCGGAGGACTGCAGGATACACACTACTATATCACAAAAAAAATGAAGACATCTTAGAAGAATTACACATGGAATCTTTAAAAAACAAAATTTCTGATTATAAGTCAAGAAGGGTACAACATGTTCATCGAATGGAAGATCACAGAATACCCAAACTAATGTTAAGATATCAACCTGCAGGAAGAAGAAGACCAGGACGTCCACTCAAAAGACTTCTGGATGGTGTATCTCTTGAGGCCGAAACAGGTCAACAAATGGCCTAAATTCGTGAATGTATTATTATTATTATTATTATTATTATTATTACTATTATTATTATTATTATTATTATTCCTCATTGTGATGCTTAACATAAAAAAAATTCATTTATTTTTTATATATTTTGGGCTGTGGCTAATTTCTTCACAGTATAGTATTAAGATCAGTCTTCTGTTACTTTTGGAATTCAGCAAGAAGACACACTATCTCCTCTACTATTCATCTTTGTACTAGAATATGCTTCCAAATCTTATTGGATAAAGAAGATGTACAATTCAATGGTATTAAAAAGCTGTTAATATATGTTAGTGATACAGTATTATTAAGCGATAGAGAGGAGATACTAAGGGCCAACGCGCATATTGGAGCTGGAAGTAAACATCAATAAAACCAAATCTATGTTCAAACATAGAAATGCATTATATAATAGAAATTGAGAGTTAATGACACATAAGAGAAATTTTGAAAAAAGTGACACAGTTCAAATATCTGGGAAAAGTAATTAGAAATAGGAACAATGTCCAGAAAGAAATTGAACATAGGCTTAATTCTGGAAATTACGTATTACAAGGACTTTTCTCATCCCAAGTTCCCTAAAAAAATACACTCAAAATATATAAAACTTATTCTTCCAGTAATATTATTTGCATGCGTAACACGGACTCTTACTTTAAGAGTAGAGAAAAGATTGAGAATTTGAGAATAAAGTTCTTAGGAAAATTTTTGGACCAAAGAGAGATGAACAGACATGTGAATGGAGAATACTACATAACAGTGAACTACATGGTCTTTATAGGAAGCCAGATATAATAAGAACAGTTAAGTCTCAGAGACTGCGATGGGCAGGACGTATGGCACGAATGGGGAATGAAAGACGTGCATGGAAGTTTCTTGTAGGAAAACCAGAAGGAAAACGCCCAGTTGGTAGACCAAGAATGAGGTGGGAGAATAATATGAACTATGATTTGAGGGAAATCGATTAAACAGGGGATGATTGGAAAACTTTAGCTCAGGATAGGGATATATGGAGAACTTATGCCCGCGCGGCCACGAACTTACGGGTTTGATAGTGCCAGTGAGTTAGTTAGTTCTCTTTTTATCAAATAATGTATAGCCAGCTATATATCATGCTTAATAATGTAGACTAACATATTGAATACAGGTAAATTTTGTGGACATTAGCTGAAGTATCCATCGTTCGAAATTGTAATATTTTGATTAACGCTTTATTTTACAATGATACCGAGATTTAAATACTTGACCACTGCGCGTAAAGGGTAGAGAAGGTGGATGGCAACGGCGCTGATATCAGCAATCGATGCTGACGTCTCGGCGAGATGATGGAGAATCCCAGACGCTATAGACAGTCGGCATACCAGACATAAGAAACAGAGACAAATAATAGACTTACTGCATCTTACTAACAAGTTTTCCTTATTAATACTTGTATGCCTATACCTATATATATATATATATATATATATATATATATATATGTTATAAGGAAAAATAACTTCAATTACAAACATTTAAGACGAATTACATGGGCTACTTGAATCTGGCGGTAGCGTATGAGACTCGTATTTGGAGGGTCCCGATTTTAAACCCCGGTGCCAACTAATATCGAGTTTTTCCTATTTTTCGTCGGTCAACAAGGAAAATATTGGGTTGGAAGGATTCATTAAATTTATTATAGTAATCGTTTCCATATTATCCTTGAGATTACGCAAGACAGTGACTATACATAATAGATAAACTGAATAAACAAGATTGACTAACACTGACACTAACAATCCTGTAGGTTCATGGCCACGCTGACATAAGCTCTCCATACATCCCTATCCAGAGCTAATGTTTTCCAATCCTCTCCTGTATAATCTACTTCACTCAAATATTGATCAGTGTTATACTCGCACTCGTTCTTTGCCTACCAACCGACCGCTTTCATTCTGGTTTTCCTACAAGATGTTTTCATGCCCACCTTCCATTCCCTTTCATGCCACATGCCTGTCCATTGCAGTTTACGAGATTTGACTGTTCTTATTGTATCTGGTTTCCCATAAAGATTACGTAGCTCATTTTTATGTAGTCTTCTCCATTCGCCTTGTCTCCTTCCCTTCCCTATCTCTCCAAAAATTGTCATAAGAACTTTAATCTCAAACAATCGTAATCTTCTTTCCTCCCTTGAAGTAAGAGTCTATGTTTCGCACCCATATAATGTAACTGGGAGAATAAGAGTTTTATATGTTTTCGCTGTAATGTTTTTTAGAGAGAGGTTTGGACGACAAGAGTCCCTGTAATGCATTTCCAGATTTATGCATATGTTTAATTTCTTTGTGAACCTGATTCCTGTTTGTACTTACTGTTCCTAGGTATGTTAATTCAACCATTTGTTTAAAATTTCTCTACTTTGTTATTAACTGCCATTTCCATTATATAATGTATTTATATGTGTGACCATATATTTAGTTTTATTGAAGTTTACTTCCAGTCCCAATTTATTAGTGTTACCCAGTAGTGTGTGCATGTTGACCTTAGTATCTTTTCCTTATTGCCAATAACACTACATCATTAGCATAAACTACCAGCTTATTTACACCACTGACAGAATTATCTCGGATAGCGAAGAATTTTTTTTTATAATATTAGGACTCTTTGATAAAGAACCTTAATTCAATATGTGGTTAAAATATGGCACGATTAACTGTTTTTAAATTTATTCTCCATGATAAACTTACGTGAAATATGTGGGTTTAATTTGATTATTTAACTCATGCCCCAAATGGGAGTCAATGACCAATCACATTTCAAGGATTTTTTTTATTTTCAACTTTTCAACATCACAGTCGGTGTTTCGCCTCGAATTTATGAACCGAAGTTTATCATATTAAAGAAAGCACCTCCTTTTTTAACATTCTGAATAGTCATGGCATTATTTTACAGCGACTGACTCCCTAAAAAATACGGCTACCAGATTGTATATATAGTGCATGAATGTCAGCAGAAAGCGCATTCTGGAGATAATGTAAAAAATTGTAGCAATTGGATTGTACCACAAAAAGATAAACCACTGTTTGCACTTTCTTAAACGAATTAATTTTTTTCCCAGGAAATTTACGTTGTAGAAAAATATAATTGACATGGTTTACATCATAGGACCTCAGAAATTAATACGGTATAATTGTTGGGTATAATTTCTGCGCTCCATTCTTACAATATGGCGAGTCCTTTGGCAATAAGTAAATATGATGGCTGATTGCAGTGATGAACAAAGTAAGCAAATTAAGCGTACCAATCGTTTCTCACGGTTTGTTTTTTCAAACATCGGGCCATTTACATTAAATTGAGTAATATTTTAAAATAACTATATTTAAGCGTAATGGGATTTGTAAGTAAAAAGCCTAATTTTATTCGTTTAAATAGTCCTAACAAATGTCATTCTTGATTTACAAATTCTCTAGATAAATTCACTCCTCACTTTGTGAGTCGTGAATTTATGGATAATTTGGAAATCGCTCGTGGCATTACTTATGACTACAATTTCCTAAATCGTTCTTTTCTAGTAACAAAGTAAGCCTTATTTTTGTAGTTATTTATTTTGATTGCTTATTTTTAGAAACATGTTTTCTACGTAATGCTTGCAATTTCTTAAATCATATATTTGGGTAAAATTATGAATTAAGCATGGTTTTAGTAACTTACATAGTTTCACAGTGAATTCTTGGTAGGACTGTATATGCTAAATTTATCATGTACTCGTATCGAAAAAATAAGTGTCATTAAATATGTCACCATTTTAAGCGAGTATATGTCATTAATAATTCTCTTATCACATTGATAAACTTGTTGGTGCTGTTCTTTTGTAAAGACACGATGTAGAACTGTAGTTATACTAAATACTAAAATTCGTGTAGTCGTTTAAAATGTTATTTCTAAATTTACTTTTTTTGGGATAAAATAAAACGATTATGAGACCTCCATGGTATATTTAAAGCCTGTAAAAGCCTTATAAAATGGCCAGAAACAATATAAAATAAAGAATTACGAAAAAATGCTGACCAGAAAAAAATTAAAAAGAAATAAGAAGCGAAAATTGACCTGGATAGGACATACATTGAGAAAATACCAGAGATATTGACTCCAAAATAAATACATTTCAGACGGTGTGTGGAACAGTACAGAGAACATTCAAAAATAAAATTAGAAAAGAAACAAAGATAAAAATGTATAATGTTATGGCGGTTCTCACAATATTGGATGGATGTGAAACTTGGGCTCCAGTGAAAAAAACAGAAGGATAGAATACAGACGGCGGAGATGAGGTTCCTAAGACAAGTAAAACGATGTACAAGACTTGATAGAATAAGAAATGAGGATATAAGAGAACAATTGATAGTACAGCCTTTATTGGATAAGGTCACGAATTACAGACAGAAATGGATTGATCACATGGATGGAATGAGTAAGGAGAGATATCCATTGTTAGCAAGAAATTATTAAACAAGAGGAAGACGTGATGTTGGAAGACCTAGAAGACGTTGGGCTGATGAATTATGAAGTCGGAACGGGCAATTGCCTAATCCCTGGAGTGATGATGATGGTGATGATGACCAAGATTCGATTGAAATAATTGCATTGAATTGGAACCCCCAAGGACTCAAGGGAAGAGGCAGACCGAAACACACAGTGAAGAGAACCATCCCTGAAGAAATTGCAAAGAAGAAGATAAACGTGGAAGGAGATGAAGACGTTGACTGTGAATAGGATCCGTTGGCGACGCTTTGTGGATGCCCTATGCTCCTGATAGGAGATAAAGGAGATGATGATGATGGTATATTCACCTCGTCGTGGTAGAGCCCCTAGTGGCATGCATGCTTAAATGACCCCCGAGAGGTATGCCGGTTGTTTGATTGGTGATTGGTGCCGAAAGGGAAATTAGAAGCGATGAGCCGGGAAAAAAACAGCTTGAACGAAAGAGCGACGAACTTTTACCGTAAAATTACAACCGCCAAGAAACACGGCCATGGGTTCCACAGGAGTAAATTTCATTCATTCATTTCGAGTATTTTCCTCATCATTGGAGGGTTTTCTCCATCAAATCTTAGTAATTGACATGAATTAAAAATAAATAAATAAATAAATAAATAAATAAAAATGACTACGGACTTACAGACTATCAGCTTGTGATAAACATTCACAAATTTCCCTTAATTAAAGTTCTCCATCGTTCTCTGTCCTATATGCCTTCATCTGGCTAAATAAATCTATTCTAAATCTGTTACCCCAAATTTCCTCATTTAATTTTGAATATTGTTCTTCCAGTTTGTTCTTGGTTTTCCTTTTCTGTCCCTTCTTTCCATTTTCCATGTATGGACAGTCTTTGGTAGTCTTCCATCCTGCATTCTTCTTACGTGTCCATACCATTTTAGCCTTCTGTGCTCAAATCTTATCCATTATATTTCTTTCTGCATTCATCCATTTTCTAATTTCTGTATTTCTAATTTTTTTTTAATTTCTCCAGAGGTAAAGTAGTTCTGCATTCGGTTCTCCGGGCGGGGACTACTTCAGGGAGCCAAAAATATAGAGAGTCAAATAAAGAGAACGAGCAGGGTAAGCAACTGGCCAATTTGTTTTTTGCCAAACAGTTCCCAGAAGAAAATATGCCGGTCTTACAAAATCAGTCCATATTTTTTTGTCCAATACTATATTTTTTAAACATTGTATTTTTTAATGAACGTCCTATAAAATGTACCAGTACATCATAATTTTTTTTTTTGTAAGTGATGTTAACATAGTGTTACATGACACATGTGAAATTCCAAGGTTAAAATAAAATATAGATTAAGAAGTAAATACAATTCTGCACAAATGGATTTTTTGAAGGCGTTCAGTAGGAATTTCTAGAAGAGATAAAATAAGGAACGTGCAATTAAAAATAAAATATAGATTCAAATATCAATTATGGATTTCATTAAAATATGTTAGCCTATCCATCTATTGTAATTCTGCCCGAGGGCAGGTCTTTCACTGCAATCATAGCATTTTCATGCTATGCTTTGCAGCTTTACTAGAGAATTGTATTACCCATCCAAGTGTTTTGTGCAGGAGGAAAATATGTTAACTAACAAACTGTCTTTCTCTTTCTATTCCTTACTATGTTGCCACTTCCTGGCCTTTGTATTATGTTGTTTGATTGGCAGGTAGAGAGCTGACAAATACTATGTATTTTAATGATCCGTCGTTCTGCGCGGTCAGTGGCAGAATGACTAACTTGACAACCCTGTTACTTTTGGGGTTACGTCTAGAAATGAGCTGTCCCTTCTTATTACATGTTGCCACTTGTGATTTATTGTGAGGCTTGTAACGGAGAGACGACAAATACTGTGATTTTAAATGACCCGACCGCTTGAGCGTTCCGTGCTTAAATGACTACTTTGACAACCATGTTAAGATCTTTCACACGTGTTTAGAGACTCACTCCCCACATTTGATGTTGAAAAATTTCAATACTTGATGGGATGTACAGTTTTCTCCTACATCCCTTCCACAGATTCAGTAGATCGGCGACACTAGCGCTAAAACTCTTCCCCTCCGCCCGTGAACAGTTAACTTGGATGTGTAATAGGTGTGGTAGCTTCCCGTTGCTTTCCACACCGCTGAAGGATGATGATGATGATAATGATAAGGATGATGATGGCTGGATGATTTTCGGGGAACATAGGACCCTAAGCTTCCTGACATTTGTCTTACAGGTGAGGAAAAACCTAGGAGCCTGTCCCGACCGGGAATCGAACCCGGGCCCACTGCGTGACAAGGCAGAGCGCTACCTCGAGACCACAGCGGTGGACTAAAATATATGGCCATGTAAAATGAATGACAGAAGACAGATTCCCAAGAAGAATACTAAAATGGATGTCATCTGATACAAGAAGAGGAAGGCAGTAAAAAAATACGTGGATTGATCGTGTTTTGAATACTATGACGAAAAAGGTTGGACGATGAAGATTGGAATGACAGAGAGTTGTGGAGGAGAATGACAATAGATTAATTGAGCGCAGGATGTTGTAAAACCTACTAGATAAATGAAATACAAAAAACATAAAAAGTAATATTGCCATGCGAACTTAATGCTTATGAAATGAAACCAGAGATGGCAATAAAACAGCTCTGATTTCTACAGTAAAGCTATACATTTAGTTTCGATGCATATGCAATTTATCGTCGCGTCCTTGTCTGCAGGGTTGCATGAACACTATATTGGGGCATTTAAACTAGCTTACTATCGACCATTTTAAAGCTATTTTTGTTACAAAGAAGAAAATATTTCGTGATACCACGCGGATGTTATGTAAATAGCATTTTATATCTTGAATTGGAAATTTTCTCTTTTCAAATAAAAATACAACATTATAATTTTGCTTATTTCGGAGATATTACATTTCTATTTTGTATCGGTTTAAGAGGTCCAGGGAATAAACAAGAAGCACTGATAATTAAATATGGCGAATATACATAAAATAAAATCCTCTGTTGATAAAGGAATGAAAATATATAGAATTGTGTGCAAGCGTGCAAAACAAACTAACACGTACGCACGCACACACATCGATGCGCAGACATATTATTTTCACTATATACATATATTTATTATCCATCCATAGTAATTCTGTCCTAGGGCAGGTCTTTCACTACTATCGTAGCATTTTCATGCTATGATTTGCAGCTTTACTAGGGATTTATAGATGTGGTAGCTTCCCGTTGCTTTCCACGCCGGTGAAGGATGATGATGATAATGATAAGGATAATGATGATGATGGCCGAATGATTTTATAGGACCGTTGGGCCTAAGCTTCCTGATATTTGTCTTACATGTGAGGAAAGACCCCGTAAAACCTCACCCAGGAGCTTGTCCCGACCAGGAATCGAACCCGGGCCCGTTGCGTGACAAAGCAGCACGCTACGTCAAGACCACAGCGGCGGACTATATATATATATATATATATATATACATATGAGTAGCTTGATTGGCTAGTTTCTGACTACAGTTCATGAGGTTCCGGGTTCGATTCGCGACCAAACAATATGCATTTTTTCTTAAAGGGAATTATTTATGTGGTTGCCCATTGTCTAGAATTTAGGTTAAGGATTCTCCTGATGCTTCATTGTCATTCATCGCTTATCATATTAAGGGGCTAACATACCGTACCCCCAGAGAAAGAATGTCTTATGAAGGAAATCGGCTGAACCAATCGCCATGCGATTCTACTTTGTATTGTACACTTTGAAAACATAGTTTGACAATGCGTTGTACTTACTCACTGGCTCTATCGAACCCGTAGGTTCATGGCCGCGCGGATATAATCTCTCCATACATCCCTATCCTGAGCTAATGTTTTCCAATCTTTCCCTGTATAATCTACTTTCCTCAAATCATAATGTTATTCTCCCACCTCATTCTTGGTCTACCAACTGGGCGTTTTCCCTCTTGCTTCCCTACAAGAAGCTTCCATGCACGTCTTTCATTCCCCATTCGTGCCACATGTCCTGCCCATCGCGGCCTATGAGACTTAACTCTTTTTATTACATCTGGCTTCCTATAAAGACCATGTAGTTCATTGTTATGAAGTCTTCTCCATTCACCTGTCTGTTCATCTTTCTTTGGTCCAAAAATTTTCCTAAGTACTTTATTCTCGAAAACTCGTAATCTCCTTTCCTCCCATAAAGTAAGAGTCCATGTTTCGCACCCATATAATATAACTGGTAGAATAATAGTTTTATATATTTTCAGTTAAACGTTTTTTGAAAGGAGTTGGGACATCAAGAGTCTCTGCAATGCATAATAGCACGCATTGAGAATGCGCTGTAACATACTCAAAAATTAATATGACATTTAAAACTAGTGTGACGTCATATGAGGGGCAATAGTCAAGTTAACACAATACATTATCCTCGATAGCAGGAATCTGAACCAACTAATTTAGTTTGTTATGTGTAGTATAAAGGAATAACAATCGCCATGTCATCATTAGCCAATGGTATCTGAGGAATCCACCTGTATGCAAATTCAACACCCCCCCCCGGTCATCCTCGGCGGTAGACTTCCTTTCACTAGGTGTATAGATTTATTGTATTTAAATGTAACATATGTTTATCCTGGTGAGTGGAAGAGAAGGCCACATGGCCTTAACTCCACCAGGCTCATTAAATCTATTATATTCTATAGTAACCCTGCCTTCCAGGCACCCCAAATTAAAAACTGTGTTATACAATCTTAAACATAGGCTCAATTCTGGAAATGCGTGCTATTATGCATTGCAGAGACTCTTGATGTCCCAACTCCTTTCAAAAAACGTTAAACTGAAAATATATAAAACTATTATTCTACCAGTTATATTATATGGGTGCGAAACATGGACTCTTACTTTAAGGGAGGGAAGGAGATTATAAGTATCTGAGAATAAAATACTTAGGAAAAATTTTGGACCAAAGAGAGATGTACAAATAGGTGAAGACTACATAATAATGAACTACATGGTCTTTATAGGAAGCCAGATATAATAAGAACAGTTAAGTCTCGTAGACTGCGGTGGGCAGGACATGTTGCACGTATGGGCAATGAAAGACTTGCATCGAAGCTTCTTGTAGGAAAGCTAGAGGGAAAACGCCCAGTTGGTAGACCAAGAATGAGGTGGGAGAATAACATTAACTATGCTTTGAGGGAAGTAGATTAAACAGGTAATGATTGGAAATGATTAGCTCAGGATAGGGGTGTATGGAGAGCTTATGTCCGCGCGGCCATGAACCTATGGTTTCGATAGTGCCAGTGTGTAAGTAAGTAAGTTATAGAATTTCACCAATTGTAAGGAGAGAAGACCAGAAATGTCTTATAACTTACTGGGGAGACGAGATTAATAATTAAGAAAGGTTTATTACATTTTATACCAAGAATATCTTATGGGTCCACCGCTGTGGTCTCGAGGTAGCGTGCTGCCTTGTCACGCAGCGGGCCCGGGTTCGATCCCCGAAGGGTAATAGAAAATGAAAAGTAAAGAATCGATTTAAAGTGGCATTATCTACTGCAAATCCCCCCCGGATAATTAATACAATAAACCCATTAAAATTGATTTTATATGAAATTAATATTAATGGGGCGATCTTATGAATAGTCATAACCGATCGGGGCAGTTTTTCTGGGTGATGTTTTATCGGGGGTTTTCCTCACCTGTAAGGGTCGATTTCACCAGCGGAGGTGGCTGTGTTGCGCCAATTTTCCCCGTGTATAATGCGTAGCTTAAACTGGCGTAGTGCAGTTGCCTCTGTTGGAGAAACCGACCCTAAGACAAATGTCAGGAAAACTTTAAGGCCCAAACCGTCTCCGAAATCACATGGCCATCGTAATCATCATCATTATTCATATTCATCTTAGATTAAGCTTAGGGTTAAGGACTCTCCTGGCGCACCACTGTCATCATAATCACCCATCATATCATCGGGCCAACGTAACCCCGCCTTCCAGGCGCTCCAACCTCAGAAGTGGGTTACAAGTACGCCATGCCAGGAGAGAACACCAGGAATGTCGAAAGACAACTTGGGGCATTTGCGAAAATAAATATATATCCAAGAAAGACAACTAAAATGGTAGGGGCATATTTGGCGAATGGAGGATGCCAAAAAAAATAATGGAATGGACACCATCAGGAACGAGAAGGAAAGGACAACCAAGTCTCACGTGGATCCAAGGGATTAGATAAACTTTGAGGGACTGGGAAATAGAGGAAGAAATGTGTTAAAATAGAGACGAATGGAGGGAAATTATAAAGCGAAATGAAGACAAATTATTGGTGCGGGAAAAATGTATCAGCATTGTTAAAACCGGAAATATATAAATAGAAACTATTTAAATTGACCCAACGACCTAAATATTGAGAATATACTTCATATCCCGATATAGTGGTAAGTTGTTTGACAGAGAACTACCAAGATACAAGCAGAAGTTCTATGGAACTCACTGACATATCCACATATTTTATTTCCATGTATTTGCTCCACTTATAATTTCGCAGAACAGCTGGTGAAAAATTAAGACATGTAAAAATTAAACTGATATCTGTAACCAGTTCTCTTGACTATATAACAGTGTAAACGTGTGTTACGGTAAAACAACTTGTTTTGGGGTGTTGCACACAAATATTAAAGATAAACATGTCGCTAGATTGTATTTCACATCTCTCTCTTCTCTTCTTTGGCTTTCCCCCACTTATAGGTTTGCCGTCTTCAGTTTCCATTTATCTCTATCATTCCAATCTCCCTCTTCCAAATTCATATTATCCATTATAGTTCTGACGTAGGTTTTCCATTTCCATCTTGGTCTGCCATGTTTATTTCTTCCAGGGGGTGACCACTGATATATATTTTTTGGCCATCTTTCATTTTCCATTCTTTGTACATGGTCATACCATTTAAGCATTTGATTTTCAATCCTCTTAACAACAGATGTGGTGACATTCATTTCTCTCCAAAGGACTTCATTTCTTATTTTATCCTGTCTTGTTTTTGGGCACTATGGCCCTGGGGTCGACTCAGCCTCTAACGGAAATGCGTACTAGACGCTTGGTCTGGGGTAAAGGCGGCCGTCACGCAGGGCTGACAACCCGGCTGACATAAAATGCCGATTGTCTAGAAAAAGTGGGAGCCTTAACCTCCTACTACCCCAAGGGCCTCCGGGCCTGTTGTGGGATCACTTTACTTTACTTACTTTACTTGTTTTTGGAGGCTTCTTCTAAAATAATCAAATTCAACTGTTCTAATTTTATTCTTTTGTAATTCCGTCAAAGACCAAGTTTCACTTCCATATGACAAAATATTCTGTATTATGCTCTTATAAATTTTCATTTTAGTTTCCTTTGTAATATTTTTGTTCCAAATTATTCCATGCAATGTCTTAGTTGCATTTTTTGCCATTGAAATTTTAGTCTGTACATCTCTCTCACAGGTACCTAAACTTGTAATTATTGACCCAAGATATTAAAAAAATTCACATTTTTTTATTTTCCCTGTTTCAAGTATGAGGTCATCCACATCCTTTCCCAAACACATATATTCAGTTTTCTGTAAATTTATAATCAGTCCAATTTTTTATATTCTTCCATTAGCTTATTTATCATACATTTCATATCATGTTCATCCCTGCAAAAATTATTTGATCATCAGCAAACAACAATGAATGCAGAACTTCTCCTCCTATAGGAATACCCATTTCAGAACATTTTTTATACCACAAGTTAAGAGCCTGGTCTAAATAAATATTAAAAATAATTGGTGACAAACTGCATCTCTGCTTAAGGCCTTTATTCACTGTGAATTGATCTGTTAAATTATTCTGTATTTTTACTTTAGCTTTTGTATTACTATAGATACTCCTAACAGTATTAATCCATTTATCACATCTATTATCAATAATAAAGAGTAATTTAATTTGTTTCCCCTGACAAGATCCTAGTGTTTTCATCGTACGTGCTTATTGGCACGAATACTTAAAATGCATTATATTAAAGAATTACACTTGACGTAATTAGGTGATGAAATGTACACCTGATTTTCGAGTTTTCTTATGCAAATGGCATTCCAGTTCTACCAGGGAGAGACAAATGACCGATTTACATGTAAAAAGTGAATTTCATGGTATTATGCGATTGAGAGCATAGGGAAGTTCGGGTAATATGAACCATTCTGTTTGAGTGGACCCTGTTAGTGGACCCTCTTAATATCTTCTTTAATTGGTGCTGTCCTCGAACAGAAAATATTTTAACTTCTTCCCGTCATCAACTTCGCTGAGTTCAAGGCCAGTTTCTTTCATTCTTTGTGCGAAGAAGGATGTATTTGTGATATTTATGAAAATTAGCACTTTAAAAGTTTTTCAAGCTCAGAATCAATTCTTAATTTCTGCTACTGAGTATTACAAATGTTGAAAAAACTCCTAAATATATTATATTATGTAGATGCTGTTTTAATATACTGACGGGTTTGGTTTGATATTATATGACATGGTGGCTGTATAAAATAATTAAACACAACAAAGGAATTCGGTTAATGTGGACCCTCCACGAGGACCTGGTTCCACTTTACACGAATACATAATTTTATGAATAAGGATGCTATCTGCAAAAACCATCCACTTAATTAATTTTATTTAATATCCTTGTAATTTTACTAAACGCAAAGACCGTCACTTTCTGCAGCTGAATGACGTGTGAATGTTATAATCATCAATAATTTTTCAAAATATTAAATATCAACGCTTTTTAATTATGATCAGTCATAAATATTATCAGATTAATCTGTGCCTGTCTGTATAAATTAATAGAGTAAATAAACTTATAAATAGACTAAAAGTTAAGGTGGACTCTGGGGTCCACTTTATCCGCATATGGAGGTTAAAGTGGACCCTCTAGTAATGTAAAAATGTTTATAAATTATGAAGATGTTTCCATATTTGAATAAAATAACAATGTTATTTCATAGTTACAACACTAATAATAATCACTGTAATTAAACAACATTCAAATCCCTTAATTAAAAGAAGAAAAATAACAAATTCAAAACAGGGGTCCAAATTACCCGAAATTCCTCTATTGTTTCCAGAATTATTGAAAAGTTTCGTTAAAGGATCTAGAAATAATTTCTGAAGATACCGGTACAATAAATAGTAAAAGTTACTAAAGCAAGGGTAGATATTACAAAATTTAATGTAAAAGGTATTATAGGGTAGCCTAATTCTATGGTGACGCATAAACGTACTTATTTATCCTGGTGGAGAGGTCATGTGGCCTTCTCTTCCACTCACAAGGATAAACATATGTTACCTTCAAATGCAAAAATCAGAATATTGTTAGATCTTCTTCTTCTGCTTCATGAAATTAGGCCTTTTGACCTGTTTTCACATCAAGTGGGATTTAATGAATCCTCCCATCTAGTAAATGGGCGTCCACAACATTTCTATGTCCTATTGGTTTGTACTTTAGTAACAGCTGAGGGATTCTATCTGTAGGCATTCTCTTGACATGTTCATACCAGTTGTTTCTCATGTTGTCAATTCTATTTGTTAAATTGAAAATATTTAAGTCATTCCTAATATCCTCACTTCTTTTTTTGTCCAAAATTGTCACACCTGCTACTGAACGTAGGAACTTCATTTCTGCAGTTTCTATTTTCCTTCTGTCTGAACGGTTAAGAGTCCAATTTTCACTTGCATATGTTAAGACAGGCACTGCCATAATTTTGTAAAATTTTAGTTGTGTGCTCCTCAAAGTTTTATTTTTCAGTGTCCGTCTTATAGTGCCACACATTCTGTAAAATCTATTTAATTTAATATTAATATCTTCCTTCTGGCAGTATGATACATTGCATCCTAAATAATTAAAATTGTTCACCTGTTGTATTATACTGTTATTAATACTGATTTTACACCTCATATGGTATTTCCATATTGTTAGATATAAACGATTATTTGGCCTAACTGAACAATAATAAATAAGGGGCTGCCGGACATTGGCATATTTTATAATAAATCTAAATTTATATTTGCTCTAACCTCGACTTCATCGTTACCCAGTGTAAGGTACATATATTAATTGGTGGTTTTCGTATAATTCATCATATTTATACTATTATTAATATTATTATAATTATTATTATGATTATTATTATTATTATCGTATTATTATTGTTATTACCATATAAAATGTTGTTTGTACATGAAATTTACATTGCTACATTTAATGTATCTTTAACTGTTTATAATTAGTATAGTGTATATCTATATTTGTCAAATATTTATTTGTATTTGTGCTGGTTGAGTGGAAGAGAAGACCTTATGGCCTTAACTCTGCCAGAATAAATAAAACATTATTATTATTATTATTATTATTATTATTATTATTATTATTATTATTAACAGTAAGATCTTAACCCAATGGAGTTAATGATAATTTATATATTCATATGTGCAGAGAAATCTTTGTACCCCCTTTTCTGCACATTGCGAACAGGGAGGAGTGTGGTATTTGGCATAATTAAAAGTTCTTATAGAGAAGGAGTGCAGAAAAATGAAATTTATGTATAATATTTCTTACAAATAAATTAAATTAAACAAAATAAAATAAATTGTCTCTAAGGAATGTATGTGTATTACTCATTCATTTGTGTACTCATTCATTTGTTTACGTTCATACTGAAAGTGCATTGTTGTAAAAAGAAAATTGTGCGGCAGCAATGTGAATTGACTTACTCTCGCGTATTTATTATTAGTGATTTTAAAAAAAAGAGTACATTCTATTATTTAAATTTAAATTAAACCCTGCCTAATTTTAGTTTCAGCAATTTCATTATTATTTTTTATATTTACATATTCGCACCTATTTGTATTATGCCTCGACGTTAGAACATTGACGGGTTGGAGTGAGAGACAAAGAAGAATGCATGTATATTTCAGTACACATAATAATAGGCACATGCAAATTTAAATAGTAAAAATAGTATACAAATGTCAAATGTCGTGTTATTGTTTTTTTTTAATGTGACTTAGCCAAGCTATAGGCTACCACATATTTCCTATCGTTCATATTTTCAAAATAAATCGAAAATTAATGCATAATGACGTATTTGTGACAAACTTAAAACATAATGAATTGTGGTCGAATTTCGACCGCTGTGCTACCATAGTTAAAATTAAAACTAATAATCAAAACATATACAAATGAACAACAGCTACCATCTAGGCCTACATGGAAAAATACAAAGAAAGTAATGAAATAATATATCGCTTTATATAGGCCTATATAAATTAGATTGAAATATTGATAAATTTTATTCAAATATTTAGTCTAAATAGCTGTTATTATTTCAGAAAATTACAGGCTATACAATTAAATTGTTCACCTGTTAAAAAATTATATCATTATAAAGATAGTGATTTTTTTGTCAGTTAATCGGTATATTTTTGTGAGGAAAATATGAAAATTCATTTCTTTGCCTCAGTTTAACCTTTGACCTTAAACGTATTTTTTTACATGCCACACGCCACTGGACCTTATAGTAGCACGACCTGTCGGGAGAGGGATTCTAAACTGTGGATAACATACTTACTTTGTCATAATAAACATGGCGAATATAATGACGATTACGATGACTAGATATTGTTCGGGGACCGTTTGGGCCTTAAAGTTTCCTGGCATTTGTCTTATAGATGAGGAAAGAAAAGGTAAACATACTTTTTTTTAATTTATAATCTTTTTAATACCTTTAATTGAACAAAATATATAATCATTGTTTAATACATAAAAATTATATATATATTATATGCCATCATTAGTTATTGGCTACGGTGGTCTAGTGGTTACATCCCTTGCCTCTAGTCCTGTGGATCGCGGGTTCAGACGCGGGCGAGACCGATGAATTTTTAGGATGGACAAATTCCAAGGGACAAATCCTCCGGGAGAAACTTGTAAGTCGAGAGTCCCGAGTCTCAAGATTTTAGGGCTCGTAAAAGAACCTCAAGTCTGAATAAAAAGGCGATCTTTATGAAGAACAGGAGTTTTTCTGGAATATTAAACATAGCCTAAATTGTACAGGAATCGCGATAAAAAATTAACAAGTATGAATAATTTGCGACAAAATTTAAGAATTGTGATTGCAATGAAGTAGAACGGAAGATGTATGACTTACGTAATAACATTAAAAACATGTGTACACTTGCGATCAAGTCTCTCAGCTGACTGCTTGTTGACTCTCAAGTCCTGGTCATGAGACTGTTGAGTTTCCTCCAACAACTACCTCGAGACCGCAACTGATCTCAAATGGACAACACCCCTAGAATCTCTCTCGAGATTTTATCTCAAGTGTTCTCTTAGCTTCAGATTGATATAGACCAATTCGGGGTCCCAGGTGTCACGTTAGATAGATATAAGCTAATTCTATATTCCACGTAATTATATACTAAGCTACTTTAAAATAATCGAAATGAGGTGGGAGAATGGCATTAAAAAACAATAAAAAGTTTCGAATTTAGACTAAAAGTATGGACATGTTATAACATCATTTTTTACCAAATAAAAAAAACTTATACCATCCATCCATAGTAATTCTGCCGAGGGGAGTTCCTTCACTGCAATCATAGCATTTTCATGCTATGCTTGCAGCTTTACTAGGGAACTGTAGGTGTGGTAGCTTCCCGTTGCTTTCCACATCGGTGAAGGATGACGATGACCATATGATTTCGGGGATCGTTTGGGCCTTAAAGTTTTCCTGACATTTGTTTTACAGGTGAGGGAAAACCCCGATAAAAACCTCACCCAGAAAAACTGCCCCGACCGGGGATCGAACTCGGGCCCGCTACTTCGAGACCACAGTGAGATATTCTTGGTATAAAATTCAATAAACCTTTGTTAATTATTAATCTCCTCTCCCCAGTAAGTCTGCTGACTTACAATGTGATGAAAACTATTTTTGTTAATAAGAACATCGATTTTGGAGACCGTAACTGATCTAGATTATAAATCAATTTCTAGCCGTGAATACATTATTTACCATTGAATAAAAACAATTTTACTTACTCTGGCATTAAAGTCATTGTTTAGATTCCTAACATTCTTGAATTAAATCCATACTTAGACCTCAGTAATGGAAAAAATAACATTATTAAATACATTGTGAAACAAGAAAGGGTAAATGTAATACAGTATAACTGTAACCAACTAACTCACTGACTCTATCAAACCGCTAGGTTCATGGCCGCCCGGGGAAAATCTCTCCATACACCCCTAATCTGAGCTAACGTTTTCCAGTCATCCCCTGTCATCTACTTCCTTCAAAATCATGGTTCGTATTGTTTTCCCACCTCTTTCTTGGTTTACCAACTGAGAGTTTTCGCTCTGGCTTTCCTACAAAAAGCTTCCATGCCTCTCTTTCATCCCTCATTCGTGCCACATGTCCTGCCCATCGCAGTCTATGAGACTTAACTGTTCTTATTATATCTGATTTCCTATAAAGATCATTTAGCTTTCATGAGAAAGCTAAATGGTCTCTATAAGTTTCATTTTATCATATGTTAAAACTGAAGATATTAATGACAAAATAAATACATTTCTTCTTATGTATGACACTATTAAAAGAACCCTTAAAACACAAGAAAATAAACAAAAAATGAAATTTTATAAAGTAATGGCTGTTCCTGTATTGACGTATGGATCAGAATGTTGGACGATCACTAAAAGACAGAACAAAGATTGGAAGCAGCTGAGATGAGATTTTTAAGAAATATAGCAGGATATACTCTGCTGGATAAGAAAAGGAATGAAGATATAAGAAAGGAACTAAATATTTTCAAACTTATAGACCGAATAATTAAATATAGGAATGACTGGAAAGAACATATTGATAGAATACCAGAAGAAAGATTTCCAAAATTATTGCTTAATTATAAACCGTACGGAAGTAGAAATGTTGGACGCCCACACAGAAGATGGTCTGAACAATTTTAACAATTTTAGCTTTCGTGAAACCGGAACGAGCCAACAGGCTTAATCCCTGCATGATGATGATGATGATAATGATCATCATCATTTAGCTCACTGTTATGTAGTCTTCTCTTTTCGCCTGTCTGTTCATCTCTATTTTGATCCAAACATTTTTCCTAAGAACTTTATTCTTAAATACTTGTAATATCCTTTCCTCCCTTAAAGTAAGAGTCTATGTTTCGCATATATATAATATAACAATGAGAATAACAGTTTTATATGTTTTCAGTCTTTTTGAGAAAAGTTGGGGTGACAAGACTCCCTGTAATGCTATTAGTATGCATTTTCAGAATTTAGTATTTGTTTAATTTCTTCGTGTACCTCATTCCTATTTGTAATAATTGTTTCTGGGTATTTGAATCCAGTCACTACTTCAAAATTCCCCTCATTTGTCATTAACTGTAATCCTAATAAGATGGAAGAGAGCCAAAATAAGGTGATGCTAGGACAAGCTGACCATTGTTGCGTCACAGTGTTGCAGTATGGGAGCTGGAAAGTGAGAGTGTGCGCACGTGCTCTAACAATATTGATCCGGCTGTCGCCGGGAGAGTCCATCGGAGGTGGGGCACTGCCAGCTGATCAAAAGCCACTTGTTGGGGGTAGGTCATCCCCTTATCTCAGTATTTCCCTCGACTTCTTTGCTTAAACATCTCTCCCCAAACCAACATTACTAAATAGTTTATACAAGATGGGGGAGACAGGAAGCATTCAATTGGGTTTAATTGTAAAATACAAGGGTAACACCACTGATTAAATAATTAGTTTATGTTTTATAAGCAACCATGTTTTTTTGTGATATAATACAGGTCTACGCAAGTATAACATTCATTTATACAGTAGTAATTTGAGGGCACCTCTGGCCAGAACGTCAGTAGAACATAATGGGATACCTTCTTCTTCTTCACGGTTTAGGCTTATTTACTAGCCTGTTCCGGCTCCAAAATTGCTGCTCTTTCCATCTTTCCTTTGGTCTTCCCAAACTTCTTCTTCCTCGTGGTGAATATTTGTATGCTGCTTTTGGTATTCTATTCTCAATCATGCTTGCCAAGTGTTCTTTCCAGTTTGTTCTGTATTTCTCTATTGTTGTGATTAATTCCTCTACTTTTAGTTGTTGTCTTATTTCTGTGTTGTGTTTTTTTGTCTGTTCTTTGGTATCCTGCTATTTGTCTGAGGAATCTCATTTCAGCAGCTTGTATTCTGGCAGATTGTTGTGTTGTCACTGTCCATGTTTCGGATCCAAAGTAATAATAGGCACTGCTATTGTCTTGTATAATTTCATTATAGAGTCTTTCCTGGCTTTCTTTTTCAAAGTTCTTTATAATGTTCCTGTTATATAATTAAACTTGTTTAGTTTGTTATTTATATCTGTTTCCGCTGTGTATGATATTTCGCAACCTAGGAAGTTATATCTTACTACTTGTTCTATTGGTTTATTTTCTAATATTATTTTTGTGCGAACTGGATGAGCGCCCTTGAAGGCCATTGTTTTTTATTTTTCTGATTATATTTCCATGTTGTATTTTTTGATATTTCATTTAGTTCGCCCTCTGTTATGCTATTAAAATCTGGTCATCTGCAAGGGCTACTGTTTTTATTACTATGTTTCCTAAGTTATGGGATACCAATCAGTCAATTTAAGCCACGATAACAGATTCAGAAATATTTTTAAATTCATAACAGTGGTTATAAAGCCATAATTGTGGTGCATGTAATTTTATACAATTAACTGATGACGTGGATTTTAATCTTCTATAGTTTGCAAAAATATAAATATCTACTCTCATGGACGAGATTTTCCTTCTTTTTTTTTTGTAATTAACTTCAATAAAAATCGTTACCATAACTTCGAATTGTAGAGACTAATAGCCTAAATCCAAAAGTATCTTTAAGGGGAACGACTGGTGAATTTCAATTTTTTTTTTTTAGTTTTCATCTGATTCTTTTGAAATTTTTATTTCATACATAATGTGGTTATAGTAGCGTTTCCGCAACGTTTGGCGTTTATAAGTAGAATAGTTTCAGAATTATGATTTTTAAAACAATTTTTTTATATTTTCTAAAAAATGTTCCTTACGATGCATTTTTAAATATTCTCTGATGAAATTTGAGATTCAGAGTCTCTGTGATTCCAATAAACGCATTTGCTACGCAAAAAAATATTCATAAAGGGAGGATACTGCTTATTTTTAATTTTTTGAAAAACAAAATATTTTTATTACTTTCATTATTTTTTTCATCTCAATTTAAAAGACCACATGTGTCTTATTATTTAATTAACATAAACTATATATATATATATATATAGTGAGGTTTTTATCGGGGTTTTTCCTCACCTGTAAGACAAATGTCAGGAAAACTTTAAGGCCCAAACGATCCCCGAAATCATATGGCCATCATCATCATTCTTCTCATTATCGTCGTCATCATCATCATCATCATCATCACGGTGTGGAAAGCAAGGGGAAGCTACCACACCTACAATTCCCTAGTAAAGCTGCAAGCATAGCATGAAAATGCTATGATTGCAGTGAAGGACCTGCCTTCGGGCAGAATTACTATGGATGGATATATATATATAATACCGCTAACATATAAACACATATTTATAAACAAATATAAAGTGATTTATACAATACAAATTGAAATAACTGGAATTAATGAGAGGGAAAATAAACAGAAATCATCAAATAATCTGCAGAGAGGCCATTTACAAACAAACAAACTTATATACGAAATACTATAATAAACATTTTGATGAACTGGTGGCAGCGCATCAACATGTAAACTCGAGATACTTAGGTTCGAACACTTGCAAGGTCGATGAAATTTTGTGATTTCCAGCTAGTTGTTTTTCTCTTTTCGGAGGAATGTTAAAATCATCGCATATCTGAAAACTGGTATAAAGCAGATGGCATGAAATGTAAATGATTAACAAGAAGCTTGTGGATACCGTGGAAAATGTCTGTCTAGTTATAAAGGCTTAACTGCTGCACGTGGAGTAGGTTTTTCTTAGGAAGACTGTTTTATCCTAAACGTCAGAGCCACGTCATGCACAGGTGATAAGGAGCTATCTCGCCTTGTCGCATTTCAATTTGTTTCTCCGCTTCATAATGAATGGAAACTAACAACCTGGGTTAGACTATCTTGACAGGGAACTTGTACAAAAACGAAGGGAACCCTAGCAACAATTTCTCTAAATCTTTTCAACTAATTATTAGAACAGAGTGTAAGAGGTCAGATCTCTACTCATTTTATTTTCAAAGTCTCATATTGTTAATTTCTATCACATGTTTCATGAAATAATTATGACTTAATCGATCTAATTATGAACTTAAGCTATACTATTCTGAACTTTAGATATAGTTAAATAACATTTTCTGTAATCAGATAGAAGTTTTGCATTTTAAGCATTAAAACTTTTTGTTATATGTTACTGGGATAAGAAATATAGGCATAAATTTGGAATAACCATATCAGAAAATACAACAATAAACACCCTATTATTTGCAGATGACCAAATAATAATTGCAAATTCAGAAGATAATCTGCAGAAATGTATGTATGAACTTAAGAAAATTACAGAAGAATATGGAGTGAAGATATCTACAGAGAAAACAAAAATTATGGCATTTCAAGGTGTAGATCCTGTCAGAAGTAAAATTATATTTGACAATAACATTTTGGAGCAGGTGAATAATTTTACATATCTAGGATGCAATATCTCATATGAAGAAGAAAAGGATGTAAATGCAAAAATATCTAAATTTTAAGAATTTTAGGGTTAATAAATTCTATCTTCAAGCCACAGTTAGTCCAAAAACATTCAAGAGTAAAAGTGTATAAAACACTGGCTCTTCCAACTCTTTTGTATGGTAGCGAAGTACGGACGTTGAAACACAAGGATATACAGAGACTTAGATCTGCTGAAATGAGATACCTTCGGAGGACACTACTAGATCACAAAAAGAATGAAGACACCTTAGAAGAATTACACATGGAACTTTTAGAAAACACAAGTTTCTGATTATAAGTCAAGATGGATGCAACATGTTCATCGAATAGAAGATCACAGGATACCCAAACAAATGTTAAGATATCAACCTGCCGGAAGAAGAAGACCAGGACGTCCACTCAAAAGACTTCTGGATGGTGTTTCTCTTGAGGCCGAATCAGGTTAACAAATGGCCTAAATTCGTGAATGTACTATGATGATGATGATTAAACTTTTTGTTTAATTTTAATTAATTTCATTCACTTATGGTAGTCTGAAAAGAGGTTATTAAAGGGAATCAAATTACTGGATGTCTTAATGATACAATTTAGAAAATAAACGTAAAAACAGAAACTAAAGCCAGAATTTATAAAACAGTAGTAAGACCTATTATAATTTAACAGGCAGAAACAAGATCAGATAGCGTATAAACAAAAATATATTGGAAACAACAGAAATTAAATTACTTCGTAAAATTGTGGGAAAAACTTTATGTGATAGAGAAAGGAGTGAAAATATCAGAGAAACATGTGCAATCGAAGATATTAAGGAATGGGTAGGCTATATAGGAGGAAACAAGAATGGGATGCGCGTGTAAGCAGGATGGACACCAATAGAATTATCAATACTGCAAACGATAATCTACTGAGGGGCAGAAGACAACAGGGACGTTCCAGAAAGTGGTGGTATGACGACCTAAGATGAGGCAACAAGAATTGAAGGAAGAACAGTTTTAAATCTATAATAGAAGAATGAAGAAAATGGTAGATTATTGTTCTTAGGACAATTTTTGGACCAAAGAGCGACTAGAAGACAAACGAGTGTAGAATAATACATAACAGCGAGCTATATGATATATATATAGGAAACCAAAGATAAGAACAGTTAAGTCTTGTAGACTGCGATGGGCAGGACATGTGGCACGAATGGAGAATGGAAGAGGTGCTTGGAAACTTCTTGCCGGAAAACCAAGGGAAAGCATCCAATAGGTAGGCCAAGAATGAGGTGGGATTATAACATTAATCATGATTTGAGGAAATCTTTAAAATAATTCATGATATCATACTCTGGAGGTTTTAAGTAATTAATTGTAGTGATTAATTGCACGTTTGGATTACGTATCTCACTTTAAGTTATAAATCACTGCTCATTATTCAAATTGCATTTCAAATTTGTTAATAAATACCCTTAAGACTACACAATACAATTACAAAATATTAGTCTCCATTGCAGAAATAGGCATTGACTAACTAACTAACTCACTGGCACTATGGAACCCATAGGCTCATGGCCGCGCGAACATAAACTCTCCATATATCGCTATCCTGAGCTAATATTTTACAATCATCCCCTGTATAATCAACTTCCCTCAAATCATAGTTAATGTTATTCTCCTACCTCATTCTTGGTCTACCAACTGGGCGTTTTCCCTCTGGTTTTCCTACAAGAAGCTTTCATGCACGTCTTTCATTCCACATTCCTGTCACATGTCCTGCACATCGCAGTCTACGAGACTTAACTGTTCTAATTATATCTGACTTCCTATAAAGACCATGTAATTCACTGTAATGCAGTCTTCTCCATTCACCTGTCTGTTCATCTTTCTTTGGTCCAAACATTTTTCTAAGAACTTTATTCTCAAATAATCGTAATCTCCTTTCCTCCCTTAAAGTAATAGTCCATGTTTCGCATCCATATAATATAATTGGTAGAATAATAGTTTTATATATTTTCAGTTTAACGTTTTTTTGAAAGGAGTTGGGAAGTCAAGAGTCTCTGTAATGCATAATAAGGCATACATTTACTAATTTTGTTTAATATCACGTATGTATGTATATACCCCATGGGGACATGGATGCGCCCTAGGGAGAGTTTATTAACCCAGTTACTTTAGATACGCTTATTTACTTATAGATGTCACGATTGACACGTGTTTAGCACATCGCCTCAATGAGACTTCTAGTAGGCAACTAAAGTATTACATGAAGGAAGAAGGTTGGTTAAATTTTGCAAAGATTCATTTTTTATTCAGGCTTGCAGTTCTCTTACGAGCCTAAAAATCTTCAGACTCGAGACCCACGGCTTAAAGTCCCTCCCGAAGGACTTCTCGCTTGGATTTTTCTATCCTAAAAATCCATCGACCCCGGCCGGGTTTGAACCTGTGACCCTCGGGATTAGAGGCAAGAAATATAATCATTAGACCACTCCGGCCGACTTTATCATAGGCTTATATACATTATGAGTTTCCATTATATAACTTACTATACTTTTATTTCCTCCCCCATAAAATAATGTTCTTTTATTCAATACTCTAGGTTGTAATTAGGCATTCTGGTATTCTCTGCTGGAATTGGCGTAATTGTAACCCACTTCTAATGTTGGGGCGCCTGGAAGGAAGGGTTATGCCGTTCCGATGATATGATGGGTGCGCCAGGAGAGCCCTTAATCCTAAACTTAATCTAAGGTGAATATGAATGTTGATGATTATGATGACCTATGATGTTCAGGGACCGTTTGGGCCTTAAAGTTTCCTGAAATTCGTCTTACAGGTGAGGAAAAAAACTCGAAAAACCTCACTCAGGAAACTTGTTCTGACCGGGAATCGAATCCGGGTCCTCTGCGAGACAAGGCAGCAGGCTACATAGAGCGGTGGACATAAAACATAATGTTAAACAAGTAAAAATTAGTAAAGTAATTTTTACATGGGGCCTTGTAGTATCAGAAAAAAAAAAGAATCTTTTCAAATCAGGTGTTAGCAGTTAAAATAGAGTGCAGAATCTCATTTAATATCTGATATTTGTAAAACGAATATAATGATGAGTAATTTACAAAGAATGATACATCAGTTTCTAAAGATATTACACCATAGACCTGCAATGTAAGGACTGACTTGTGAAATCGTGTGACCTTTATTTATTGAAATTATGCTACTCAAATGATGTTAATTTCTAGGTAACGATTTTCTGATGGATGACCTATTGTTACTTGTGCACACGTATATGGAATGACCATTTTAATAGATTAACAAGACCGCTGATTAATTTCAGTAATCATCTTTATCTGTGTGAACTTAACAAAATTACAGAAAAACGTAGACTGAAGATATCTATAGAGAAAAAAAAATATATATAGCATTTCAAGATGTAGATCCTGCCAGAAGTAAAACTGTACTTGACAAAATTTTGGAACAGGTGAATAATTTTACATATATAGGATGCGATAGGCCTATCTCATATGAAGAAGAAAAGCATGTAAATGCAAAAAAAAAAAAAAAAAAATTAAAGGATTTTAGGTTTATTAAATTCTATCCTCATGCCACAGCTAGTCCAAAAACATTCAAGATTAAACGTGTATAAAACACTGGCTCTCCCAACTCTTTTGTATGGTAGCGAAGTATGGACATTGAAACAGAAAGCTATACAGAGACTTAGATCTGCTGAAATGAGATATCTTCGGAGACTGCAGGATACACACTACTAGATCATAAAAAAGGAAGACATCTTAGAAGAATTACACATGGAACCTTTAGAAAACAAAATTTCTAATTATAAATCAAGATGGATGCAACATAGGCCCTATTCATCAATTGAGGATCATAGAATAGCCAAACAAACGTTAAGTTATCAACCTGCAGGAAGAAGAAGAGCAGGACGTCCAGTCAAAATACTTTTGGATGGTGTTTCTATTAAGACCGAAACAGGTCAACAAATTACCTACATTCGTGAATGTGCTGTGGTGATGATTATGTTTATCTGTATATTTATAACAAAACATACAAATTGATTTATAAAATAAACAATGTGTATTATTTTTTGTAATGTATCTTAATATTTTAAGTGAAACCATGTCCTAAATATTTTACATTTTTAGATGATAATGTATATTACTAAAATTATTTTGTAAACTTTTATTTTTTCTCTATGGTAATATGTGAAATATTATGGAAAATTTAGCATATTTCAAGAAAATATATAATATATATTTTTCCTCATATGTCGGTCGTGCATAAATTAGTTCATTAACTGCAAGAGCTTTCGAAATAAATTATTATTTAATAATTGTTTTAAATTTACTTTGATTCTAATATTTCAATTAATTAATTTGTGAATGCAGGGGATTTGCAGAAGTCATTGTCCATAATTAATTAATTAATATTGATTTATATTGATTATATTTATATTTAATCATTGTTTGAAATTTAACTTTTATTCTAATATTTCAATTAATTAATTTGCAAATGCAGGGGATTTGCAGAAGTCATTGTCCATAATTAATTAATTAATATTGATTATATTTATATATAATCATTGTTTGAAATTTAACTTTTATTCTAATATTTCAATTAATTAATTTGCAAATGCAGGGGATTTGTAGAAGTCATTGTCCATGATTAATTAATTAATATTGCTTTATATTAATTATATTTATATATAATCATTGTTTTAAATTTAGCTTTGATTCTAATATTTCAATTAATTAATTTGCAAATGCAGGGGACTTGGCAGAAGTCAATGTCCACAATTAATTAATTAATATCGCTTTATATTAATTATTAATACTTAGCATAATTTTGACATTTATTAATGGACTAAGTTGTATAAATTTAAAAAAAGTTATAAATGTAATATATTGCATTAATTTTGGTATGCTGTACAGAAGTAGAAGACTAATGTGGCTTGGTCACAAATTATCTCAAAAGAATACAAGACTAACAAAAAAGTTTTGGAAAATTGTCCAGGATATAAATGACCATAAATACGTTGGAAAGACCAGGAGTATCAAGATATCACACGAGTAGAATGTCACCTGAAAGAAGCAAATTACAGGGTGTTGTGGAGAACTTTTGTGAAGTAGCAAACATTCAACTTTGATTTGAAGTAGTCAAAAATGTGATTGATTGATATTGTAGGCCCCTATAGTATTTATTATTCCACCTTTAATCAATACAAAAACAAATTATTGTATTTCACATATCAAAACTAACTCACTGGCACTATCGTAAACGAAGGTTCATGGATATAAGCTCTCCACACATCCCTAACCTGAGCTAATGTTTTCCAATGATCCTTTGTATAATCTACTTCCATCAAAACATAGTTAATGTTATTCTTCCAACTTATTCTTGGCCTACGAACTGGGCGTTTTCCCTCTGGTTTTACTACAAGAACCTTCCATGCACCTCTAACATTCCCCATTCGTGCCACATGTCCTGCCCATCGCAGTCTACGAGATTTAATTGTTCTTATTATATCTGGTTTTCTCTAAAGATCATATAGCATTTAACATATCAATCAATTAGCCTAAAAGTATTCATGAAATTAATAAATTTATTGGCACTATAGGCCTATACTTGGCAATAAATTTATTGATCGATACTCTAGACATACTTGATATTATACTTGGTTGATAGTATTCCAATATACCCCAACTGGACATAGGGACCAAGGAAGACCAAAACATCGGTGGAAAGATCAAGACCATCTTCGCTAGGTTTACCGTACAGGCCACATGGCCTAAAACGAATTTGTTCATGATGATGATGATGATGATGATGATAGTATAGACATATACGTAGTAATAAATTTATATATAGGCATATACTTGGCAATACATTTTTGATTCTATAGGCTTATACCTGGCAATAAATTATAACATAATGCACTTACATTTCTCTCCTTAGTAATTTAATTACACAATTGGAAATAGAATAGATCGATTGTATACTCTGTAAAAGTTTCCCATTGATGCAAAATAGGCTAAAACCTGTTTTAAAAAATAATAACCTAAATTTTCATAGCAATTTATAACACATGACAGTTGACCTGCATATTGGTCTGAGCTGTTTCAAAAATAATATCCCGATACTGGCAGTATGGCTGCGATATTAACTTAAATACTTTATGAATGAACTGAACATTATGTATCAGGTTATTTTTAGAAAGCAAAGTGCAGCATTTTCCTCGGAGAGTAACATCTGACACTGCATGAGTGTGAAGTTACGTTGCAAATAGATATTGCAGACAAATCATGACTGAAGTAACATTCTTTTTTCATTAATGGAATATACTTTTGTTTTGTTTTGATAAGATTTCCTTTGGGGGAATGTTTCAGTATACCATATGTATCAGTTCCAATTATATAGATGGGGCGCCATATTTACTGTAGAAAGTTCTGGAAAGTATAGTAATACTTCTGAAATAACACATTTATTTCAATTCATTCTGGTGGTAATTTTTTTTCATTAATGCGAAAATAAAACATTGTTATAGCCTAATATGTTAAGTGCATAATGAATCAAAATAAAATATTAAAATGAGTGAAAATTGACTTTATCATAAGATTTTCAAGTGATTAGCAAAAACACAGCTGCGGCATTTAGATATATTTATACGATGAAAAGCTTAGTATGTTTTTAAAGAAGCTATTTCTTTGCATATTTATATATTAATTTAATATGGAGATTTTTAAAAGGCCTTGAGTATACTTTCCAGCATTCTTTTCATTTCTGCAAGATTTTGACACCATATCTTTCGATATATCCTATTCTAATTTTCATACATAAGTATTCTATTTTTTATTCTCTGCTTAATAATAATACTTAATACTCATAATAATAAATATATATCGTGGTTCCGTTTTCCGATCCTCATCTGGTGTAAGCCCGCTGATCTGCGTCGATGAATCTCATTTCACAAGGCCGTTATTCTGCTTTCATGTTGTTTTTTTAGTGCCGCATGCTTCACTACCTATAGGTCAACACGGGTCTCGTCCAAAGTGTTGTATAAACAAACGTAATCTTCGTGTTTTTTTGTGAGGGGCAAGGATTTGGTTTCATAGACTTGAATAATAATTCCTAAACGTTTATTATAACTATTAACGTTTTTGCAGGATATCTCCTTTTTCATCCCCTAAGATAGAGAGGTAATATCCCAGATTTTTAAATTGATTAGATCTCCTCTAAATTTATTATTCAGGAGACAGATTTTACTTTGTATGGGGTCCCTTCCATGACATGCCATAATTTTAGTTTTGTTAATTGATATTTCCAATATTAGAATTTGGGGCACTATTTTTTGTAAATTATATAATTGATCGTTGCAAATCATTTTCGGGAAGTGCCAGAAGAGCTAGGGGGAGATCGTGCTGGTGCAAACATACTAGCATCGAGTTTTAGGTCGCGTATTGATGGTTATACTCTCCTCGTTGTGTTTTCCTCCATTCATTTATTAATTTATTCATGTATATAATGAAAAGCACCGGTGAAAGTCCACATCCCTGTCTTACTCCAGTGTTGATCTTTTCCCAAGAAGATAATTTGCCATCTTGTTTAACAGAGATTTTATTATCTTTATAGATGTTGAAGATATTAGTAATATATTGTTGTGGAACGTTATCATCAGCTAAAATTTGTAGTAATATATTTCTGTCTACTTTGTCAAAAGCCTTTATGAAGTCAACGAAGGCGATATGAGTTTCTATATTGAATTACACCGATATCTTAAAAGAATTGAAGACTACGCCAATTTTGGAATATATTAAACAGTACCAACTAAATTGGAAACACCATCTTGGAAGGAAGAAGAAGAAGAAGATAATAAATAAATAAATAAATAATGAATTGCTTGCATGATCTTACTTTATCATTTAAGTTTTTATTTGGAATAATTGTTTCATTTAAATTTAAAAACAAAATAAGACTATTAAAAATTGTCCAATTAATAGGCTAGATTTTAATAATCTAATATATTAGTCGAATTATGATTTCAAAATTCTTGGGATATGGCCCTCGATTCACGTTTGGTTCTTAAAACATTTAAAAATGAACATTTGAAATCACAACATTTGTTACGTTATCTAAGTTAATGATATTTGATTGATGATGAGGATGAGTGAGTGGGTTTCAGCACGTTTCCCCTCTACCACCACACATTGTTGTTTCTATAAGGTGGGTGTATGTAAACAAGTGAAGTTCTCACATGGGTGTAGGAGGAGGCTACCTTGAAATTGATCGTTCAGCACAGATATCCATCCTACTGACCTACAGATTTTATAGGCTCCTCCCCATACCCAGGAAGTAAATATTCATAATTTACAGACTACATAGGGTTTAACGGTATATGTATAAAAGCCTCTCCGCTTCGTAATAAAAAGCTTGCTGCTTCCTTGATACATCCTCTTTAGTTGCTACCACGCGTTTGTATTCTTGTGACTACTTCAACACAAACTTTATTGTTGTATGAAAGTGTGTGTGTATATAGATAGATCATCGGTTGATTAATGTCTTTGACATCGTCCGATTCCTAATAGCAAATTTTGTCGGTCCATCCAATCTCCTGGTAGTAGATGTTTCTTCTTCTTCTTCACTTCACGGGCTAGGCAAAAATTGCCTGTTCCGCCTCACAGTTGTTCTGTCCATCTTTTCACTGGCCTTCCTACATTCCTTGAACCTCTTGGCTTGTAGTTGAATGCTGCTTTTGGTAATCTTGTTAAATTCATTCTTTCTACATGTGTAAACCATATCTCTCTATATTTAGATGTTTCTCCTTCATGTATAAACATATTCCCTGACTCAAGGAGGTGTAAGGTCTTCCTCTGCCTCGTCTTCCCTCAGGTTTCCATTCCAAAACAGATTTTGGTAGCCGATCCTCTTCCATTCGCTGGACATGTCCGTACCATCTTAATTGCTGAGTTTTAATATATTCTAAAACAGGGTCTTCAATCTTCATTTTCTCCCTTATAACTGAGTTCCTATTTTTTTCTCTTCTTGAAATTCTTGCTGCCCTTCGTATAAAATCCATTTCCGTTGCCAAAATATACTTATTTGTTTTTGTTGTTAATGGTCAAAGTTCTGCTCCATAAATAATGATGCTTTTAACAACTGTATGATATATATATTCATTTTATTTTTATTACTTATATTTTTATCCCACAATATTCCATTGAGGCAAGCAATTTCAAATTTTCCTTTATTATTTCTGTTTCTTATTTCCTCTTCATAACTCCCATTTTCATTTATTTTAATTCCTAAATATATGATCTCACTACAAGATTTTATTGTTTCTCCAGTCCCCAAAATTAAATTTTTTTCTGGTTCACCAATTGATAAATAGTTTTTTTTCTTGTTCAAAATTAATACCCATTTTCTATTATTATTATTATTATTATTATTATTATTATTATTATTATTATTATTATTATTATTATTATTATATTATTATTATTAATTATTGTTATTATTGTTAATAATAATAATAATAATAATAATAATAATAATAATAATAATATCTGTCTGAAATCCATGAAATCTTGCATTTTTCCCCACAGTTTATGAAATATTTGATACATTTTAAAGCAAAAGAAAACAAATATGAATTGAAATATTTATGAGGTTATTCATTTTAACAAGGAAATAATTATTGTTATTATTTACATTCATCAATTTATTTTGAAAATTTTATTGCCGATACGACGAATAATAACGATTTTATAATGGATGATTTATAACATTCGTTTTAATCCACTTATCAATATTATTTTTATATTCATTTATTAATGCAGGGCACTTGAAACATATAAAAAATAGCTGCCAAATTTAATATGGAAATATCAATTAACAAAACTAAAAGTATGGCATTTCATGGGAAGAACCCCATACAAAGTAAAATCTGTCTCCAGAATAAAATTTTAGAGAGATCTAATCAATTTAAATATCTTGGATATTATCTCTCTATCTGGGATAAAAAGGATATCCCTGAAAAATTTACTAGTTTGGGGATTATTAATCAAATTATGAAACCATCCCTTGTACCAAAAAACCACCAGATTATGTTTATATAAATAAAACTTTGGCTGGACCAGTGTTGACCTATGGTAGTGAAGCATGGACACTAAAAAGACAAGATGAAAGCAGAATAACGGCTTGTGAAATGAGATTCATGCACAGAACAGCAGGTTACACCAGATGGGATCGGAAATGGAACACCGATATCTTAAAAGAATTGAAGATTACGCCAATTTTGGAATATATTAAACAGTACCAACTAAATTGGAAACACGATCTCGAAAGAATGAGTTCAAATCGGATCCCCAAAGCTGTTTTTAATTATACACCAAGAGGGCGAAGATCTCTGGGCCGTCCTATGAAACGCTAGAGGGACGATTTTCTATAAGATTGTAACAGGCCTTGGCCTAATACTTGGAAGGAAAAAGAAGATGGCTAGTGAATTTTGTAATTTGTAAGTTACGTAGAATGTAATAAACTATAATGTTATTCAGTCAAAATTCTTGAAATAAAAATAAATATAGGCCTAGATCCTTAGTCACAATATTATAAATATTTAATTTATAAATATACGTTTTATTGATATAATTTCTCCCACTTTCACAGCAGTATAATTAATTATTTAGGGTTTTTTCCACACTATTCCGCCATTTTACATATATGAGTAAACATTATTGTAAATAAACTTTCAATATAGGCTACATACTAAGGAATTTCGGAGATTTGGGTCATATTTTGCTAAAATGCATAAACATCCTGTGTAAATAATGACCTTTGACGCATATTTTCAAGGTCACGCGAGGTAAAAAAAAATCCGTAATTCCATTTCCTAGTTTCGTCACAATTTGACATTTTCTGAGCCACACCTTCACTGCAACCTTCCTCACATATAAGCTACAATTATAATCCTTCTAAATTACTGACAATTTGTTATGGATAATAATGCAGCATTTGCCATTTGCATTATTGACGTGTTAGTTATTTTTTAGGGATACAATGTAGAGTATCGTGACTCTCATGAGAAAGACACTAGTGCAGTTTTATACAGAGTTATTTCATTCCATCATTTAGAAGACTTTAGAATTCACATTTATTTGACTGAGTCACGAAGATTCATAGGAAAAGAATTAGTAATTCCCATGAGTTTACGTAGAGAACCACAGTATCCGTACAATGTAAAATATTTTTATTCTTATTGATTGCCTTGGAGGGGAAATATTTAACTTATACCATTTTTCTTTTTGAATAAGCCTATTTTATATCATTCTAAGAAAAATTATTCTAAAGCTGTAATATATATTATTTAAAATTAATAACGATTTTTAAACTTACTAAAGTGAAGTGATAATGAAAAATATTCGACAATGGCGACTCTATTTATTAGACACAAAATTTTGAAGTAGAAGGAAGTTCTTAAGAAACAAATCTCACTTGAATGGGGTTAATTTATATTCTATAAATATAATTTAAACATTTAATTATGTGTAAAAGATATTTGACAGAAGAGATCGGCGCGCTTCGTATATGGATCGGTAGCAGTCGCGAGAGAAAACGAGCGAGGCACGCATCTGAGTTTGCGCAGCCGGCAGTTGTTTCCACGGATCGCTCGTGACGACACGGTCGCTGTGATGTGATGGTCAGCATGGCGTAATATAGCTATGATGTCACCGACATAATAATAACACACATTTCTGTGACGAATTTTTTAACTTTATGTTATGTCACTTGAATAAATGATTAAAACGATACACACTTGTACGGATGCTGTGGTAATCCAGTGCACTTGTAAAAATGTTAGGCTTACCTGTGATAGGTGGTGGTTCGACGACGGTGGATGGCCCAAAGAAGGACGGGATATCTCCAGATGTAGTGACTGGGGTGTTGAGATCACCAGGTTGGGTTTCGGGGGCGGCGGCTTCGTCTTCTCCGGCTCCTGGGGCCGCCGCGCCCGCAGATGCAGAATCTCCACTACCGGGTCTCCTATCACCCTGGTTACCTGCGTCACCGCCGACTACTCCGGCCACCGACGACGAAGACGGCGGCTCTTTGTACAAAGAGCACGTGTCAAAACTTAACACGTTGAAATGATGGGCTGCTGCAGCAGCTGCGACGGCTGCCTCAGTGACGAACAGTGTTGATGTAGGGTGGTGGTGGTGGTGATGGTGGTGATGATGGTGATGCGACTGGGCTGGGCTCAGCGTGTCCAATCCGTCCATGATCATGGTCGAAGCAGGAGTAGCTGTTGAAGCCGCGACCGTACCACCTGATGTAGCGCCTGTAGGGTCAGAAGAACAAGTGTCAACTTCGCCGGGGGTACTACTGTTGGAACTACCCTCTAACTGGGTGACTTCAACACCGGCTAATCCGGGGCTGTCGTCTTCAATTGTCGTTGAATCAGGTGGTGGTGAATTTTGGAATTGTAGTAATGGTTCTAATAATGGTAATGGAGGGGGAGTGTCTGTTACTTGGTCTTCATCGCTCCCCGTACTCGTTGTGTTGCTGGTGGTGAGTAGGGGCGGGGGTGATGAGGAGGAGGTGGTAAAGAGATGACAGGTCCAGGATGTGGGTTGAGGGAGAAGGGGGAACCAAAACACACACCCGGTGGCCGTCAGTTTTGACAGTTTTAACAAGACACTGGAAGAACCACACGCACGCACTCACACGTCTTGCCCGATGCGTGGCTCCTCGCGAACTGCGCGCCGCGCGCCGATATCGTCACTTATGAATGGGACTCTGTTACCACATAAGGAATAAGAGAATACAAGAAACCAATCAGAACGCGCGCCCCTCCATCGCGTTCTCCCTCTCTTTCGCGCACTCCCCACCCCTCCCTTCACGTATTATGACGTCAAAATGACGTAACCGGACTGCATATAGAACGTGGCTGGGACACGAGACGAATAGATGCTGGGGTGGGGGTTGCGACCCGTCACAAATTTATCAATGGGTTATCTGCTCTACCCGATGAGCCTTGGTTCGAAACCCTGCAAATATTTTCATTTTTAACAACGAATTTCACTGCGTGAAAACAGCTGGTAGAATCCAACTCATGTCTGCTCTTTACCATATATGGGAATCGAACTATTCCGAAGTTTGCCGAATGTTAAACGTCCTTCTCTGACGTCACAAACGTTTGGAATGTTCTGTCTGTTGGTCCCCGGCTGTGATCGGACTATTTCGCCTTTGTTCGTTGGTTAACTACAGTACCGCCAACATTTAAAAACAATTTTCAAGGACTTTCTTGAAGGAATGACGCTTATGCGCGGTATCTAATCAACCGCGACGATACAAATATTACAGTTCAAACTAGGTTATGTCATATAAACACGTAATTATTGTAGAAATGTCAGTGATATTTACAAAATAGAGAGCTGCGTAGTGGCAACTCGAGAGTATGAACAAATGCCAGAGCTGGCATCTCTTTGCCATTTTTGCCGGGCAGACCAATGCGTGTGAGTCAGATCTCAAATAAAGCACCAGCTAATGTATGACGCTACGTTATGTAACAAGAACATCTCTGCAGAAACATTGACTTTGGGTTCTGCCAACTGCATGCCAGAAGAAGGGCGATGACTACATCGGTAGGAATTAAATTTAGACAACCGGCATGCTTTTCTAAGTGGAGAAAAATTTGGGAACTTGGCCAACATAGATGCGTGTATGTGTATTTTGGTATAAATGGAATCAAGACAGGTTTAAACATAGGAATACAGTTGCTAATTTTAACAAGACCATTGCTTTTACGTGGGTGATGATGACACCGGTAGTTTTTAGAAAAGATCATGTTTTAAAATAACCAACCATTTTTAAAGAAAAACAAATAAACTATAAAATCCAAGCCTACCAGTATTTTAAAACACATCCACAATTCTCACAATGCACTGAGAAGTTTTTTAGACCCATGAAACCTTTATATACATTCCAAATTGTGTTATAAATTACACGAAATAAAAATAATACAATATACCATAGTGACAATTCAGCATAAAATCCATAAACAATCTGGGATGCACATTTGTCCAATTAAATCACAAATACTAGTAAAAGCAATAAAATCGTGATAAAAATACTCAAATTGACGTTTTTCTGTTTCGTGTTTTATTGATTTTACTAGTTTTGTGATTTTTAATTGGAAAAATCTTCATCCCATATTGTTTGCTGAATTTTAGCGGAGTTATCACTAAGATACACTGTTTTATTCTTATTTTGTATGTTATGAATTTTATGAATTTATCCCTGACTCCAATAATTTATAAATTGTATTAATCATGAGGAGAAAAGAGAAAATATTCTGCCTAAACCGGGATCTGAGCTCAAAATCTCCTTTTTTTGGCGTTAGCACACTAACTAAGCATATAAAGCTGGAGATTTCAGGTTCAAATCTTGGTATAGGCAGAATTTTTCTCTCTACAATTGTATTAGTTATTGTATGCGAACAGCAGAAACTCTGTCGCTTAATTTCAATATTCTATCTATCTTCGGGTTTTTACAGCTGCTGCCGTCTTCCCGTGCCAAACCTCCAAAGCCTACGGTCTTGGGCATCTTCGATGCTTAGCCCTCTAGCTTGCATTACTGTCTTCATGTGTTCCTTCCATGTTAACCTTGGTCTTCCTCTTTTCTTCTTTCTGTTAGGATGCCATTCATATAGTTGCTTCGGCCATCGCTCATCTTCCATTCTTAAAACATGTCCTAACCACTTTAATTCCTTTTCCTCAATTCTTTCAATTATGCTTTCTTCTGCTTCCATTTTGTTTCTAATTTCCTTATTTGTGACACGTTCTAATTTAGACTTTCTGGCACTTCTTCGTAAATAATCCATTTCTAGAGCTATTAGTCTGTTCTTGTAGTACTTATTGATTGTCCATACCTCACTTCCGTACATTGCAACAGATTCCACCAATGTTTTACCAATATATTTTTTTTAATTTCAATATTAAATTTATAAATATATACATTGAAGTGTCATTATTAGTATTTACAGCTGAATATATCGTAGAAGATAAGGAAACATGTGCCTTATCTTAGCGACAATTACATTTTTATAAATAAGATAAACGTACACAAAAAATCACAGATCTTATATTGATATTTTTTTTTTTTGCAATGATCAGAAGATGAGTTCGTTTTTAGTCGTGTAGATTTGTTTGGAACGTGCATCCCTATAAACTAGAGACAATATAAATAAATAATAAGTAAAATATAAAAAAGTTTTGAAGAATTAAATGAATTTCTAAAACTCGAATTTATTTTCCACTGATAACCGGGTCATTTAAACCGACATTTGCTAAGTGAATATGTTAAGATTATTTTCAATGATTAAAAATATAAATGTGACCTTATATTTCCGTATGTTAGGTTCGTAGTTTTGAAAGGGAGGGAGTTAAAATCATTCAGACATAAGGTTCTCAAAGCTTGTTCGAAACACCATAACTATGTTTAGAATTTATTTTGATCATTATAATTGCTGAAATATCTAATGTGCAAATGAATTCCACTCTTACCTACTCTATAAGCCAGTATACAGCAATAAAACACCAATATCAAATTAAGTCGAGATATTTTTGTGATTCTACCAACATTTGGGAAATCTATGTCACGGTATCACTTACATACGTAAAAAAAAACAACAACAAAAAAACAGTTTATTGGTTAAGTATGTGAATAATTATTTGAAAAAAAAATATATATATACATAGATTCCCCCAAAAATATGAGAAATTCCTTAAAATGAAATGAGGTGAGTTGATAGTAACCTAAAATCACCATATTTATAATGTAAAATGTACATTATTATTCATTGCTCAAACAGTGTAAAGTAAAGTAAAAGTAAAGTGATCCCACAACAGACCCGGAGGCCCTTGGGGTAGTAGGAGGTTAAGGCTCCCACTTTTTCTAGACAATCGGCACTTTATGTCAGCCGGGTTGTCAGCCCTGCGTGACGGCCGCCTTTACCCCCAGAACAAGCGTCTGGTACTCATTTCCATTAGAGGCTGAGTCGACCTCAGGGCCATAGTGCCGCCAGAGGGTTTGGGTCAGTTTAAAAATCCTGACCCCAACGGGACTTGAACCCTCGACCCTGCGGCTTGTAGCTCAGTGCCTTAACCACTATGCTACGGCGTGCCCCCCCCAAAAAAAAGCCAACTTATCAAAAATATGCTAACAAACAAGTAAACAACTTTTATAAGATTCAATAATGTTCCGTTGAGGTATTATTCAAAATTAAAATATAGAATATGAACATTCATCTGAAAGGTCCGTCTCCTCAATTTAATTAATTATTAACTGTAGCGCTTTCGGGACTTGTCCCATCATCCTGCCAATGATGGGACAAGTCCCGAAAGCGCTACAGTTAAATAATATCATTGGCAGGATGATGGGACAAGTCCCGAAAGCGCTACAATTAATAATTAATTAAATTGAGGAGACGGACCTTTCAGGTGAATATTCCATATTTTATTTTAATTTAATTTAATTTAATTTTAATTTTAATTTTAAACAATTAAACGCTAAACTAATCTCGTGTTCACTAACTCGCCCATTTTCACATCTTAACTTGCCCAAACTAATCTATATTGTGCACTAACTTGCCTATTTTCTCAACCTAATTTGCTCAATAATGTAGGTGGGCTCCTGCGATAGAATCCCCTTATAAATGCGAGTGAACATGTTGGTAATTGGTTCTAGCGGGAACGTATGTCATTTGTTCTGCGAGCGAATATTCACAGGTGGTATGGTGCCATAGAATAGCCATTTTTTTCGTATGTAGTAAATAGTACATACATTTATAAGTTAAGATATAATTATAGTAAGCCATGGGGTGAAGTTAATCGTGATTACGTTAACTGGAAGAATGTTACACTAATTTACGACTATTTAACTTACTTGCAACTACTTGTCTAATAACTGCATCCATCACATCTAGATGTATATATGAAATAAATTAAATGTCCGTCCCTGCAGTTTAAGTAAAGCAATGAGCTGTTAATATTATTCATTGCTTGCAAGGCTGGTGATTCTGATTGTCGGATTCCAACTGAAGGATTTGTACTACGGATTCTTAGTTAAATGAATGATTCTGGATCTATTATAACCCGCGCTTTATCTATGACGTAACTAAAACGCACGAACGTAAATAGTAACACGTAGTTTGTTCTTATAAAAACACTATAAAAATTTATTAAAAGTATCGTGATCGTGTAGACTGTATCCTGCGTATGTTGAAGAGAGATTAAATAATAGGCTATGCGTTTAGAAACTTATATGAAATTGGAATTGGTCAGATTTCATTCGCGCATAGGTACTAAAGATGATGTATTAGCCCCCTCTACCCTCGTGTTTTGCGTCATACAGGTATACAGCTGATAACAAAGATAGTGCAAAAAAAAAAAGAGTAGGGGAAATGAAGGGGAGTGCGTGAAAGAGAGAGAAAAAGGAGCGAACGTGTGCGTCGATTGCGCCACCGAATTGCGCAAGTTTTTCAACCCCCTTCCCTTTCTATCCTCCCTACCCCACCTCCGACTACGTTTATCGGCACTCGCGCTAGTTGTGACGTCATCCGTTCATTCATGATTTTCGTTCTGCTCTCTCTTTCTATTGAATGTGTCTATCTCACTCTTATCCAAGACCTGAGGCCCGGCGCAGACCCTTCTACCCTACCCTTTACCTCACACACCCCAGCGTGCAATGTCGAGGTTCTTTTCAAGCGCCACTGTCAAGGTTTCACAACAGCATTTTGCGAAACACATATGCCATCTAGCGGATTTTCAATCAAGCTTTTATTTAACCGTTCCTACCCCATTGAAACTGAGATTGCGCATTTCATTTCCATACAACGCCAATAATAAGATAATAAACTATGCTGATGACACAATTCTAATTGCACAAAGTGAAGATGATTTACAAATGCTATTGCACAACTTTAGAGTCACTGCAACGAAATTTAACATAAAAATCTCGATAAACAAAACCAAATCAATGGCAATATCCAAAGACCCACACCGTCTTAAATTAGAAATGGAAGGGAAAAGTTTAGAACAGGTCATGAAATTCAAATATTTAGGAATATAAATTAATAGCAGCAACAGAATAATAGATGAAATTCTGCATTGATCAAATAATGCAAACAAAATATTGGGGTGTTTAAACAATACTGTTTGGAAAAATAAAAAATTAAGAATAGATACAAAAGTAAGAATTTAAAAATCTGTCATAAGACCAGTTCTAACATATGGTTGTGAATGCCGAGGAGAAAAAAAAAACAAATTAATGAAACAACCGAAATAAAAGTTTTATAAAAATTCGTAGGTAAATTGCTGAGAGAGAAAATTCGCAGCTCTGTTATTAGAGAAGAATGCGAAATTGAACCTATAAACCTCTCGAAAAGATAAGAAGACTAAATTGGAACGATCACATAGATAGAATGGAAAACAGTAGATTAGTGAAGAAAGTACGTGACTGGGCACCTCAGCAGAAAAGGCCATTAGGAAGACTACAACTACGATGGAAGGACGTCACCATTCCCCTGACCTGAAGTGAATGAACACGCAACAAGCTACCAACTTTCATGCGTAAAGAAAGAAGAAGAAGAAGACAAATATTAGACTAAATAATAGTATAGTCTGTGATATGTAATGTAAAGTATAAAAAGAAAAGGGGGCAAAACTTCAGCTAATGGGTTTTTTGTATGTAGAAGGAAACATGTTTATATCAAGTCAGTTTATCCGCGGTACTAGCTCAGACGATAGTATGCCTGCTTCCCAGTTTACATACCCGGGAAGAATGGAAATTTGAATTGCAAACTTTTTAATCTTGGGACTAGAATGTGCCCCACGTGCCTGGATTAAATTTCAAACCTCTTCGTATACGTGTGTCGAAAAGGGATATTGTTGATTGAGATTCGTCTGCCCGATAGGGAAATTAACCCTGGTGGTCCCTGGGTGCTTTTCGACGGATTATGTAACATGCCAACGCCTGGTTTGACCTCATCTCTTTCCATCGCTATTATTATTATTATTATTATTATTATTATTATTATTATTATTATTATTATTATTATTATTATTATTATTATCATTATTATCGTCGGCCGCGGTGGACTAGTGGTTATGCTCCTTTCCCCTGGTCCGAAGGGTCGCGGGTTCAAACTCGGCCGAGGTCGATTGATTTTTAGGACGGAAAAATCCAAGGAGCAAGTCCTCCGGGAGGGACTTTAAGCCGTGGGTCCCGAGTCTGAAGATTTTCAGGCTCTTAAAAAATCCTTAAGCCTGAATGAAATGGTCTCTAAGCAAAATTTACCGAATTTCCCTGTCCTAGTACTACCTTGGTTTCCTAGATGTCAGTTTGAGGCGGAACGCTGACCACGTACCACTCAAAATGACATCTATACGAAAACAAGTGTAACTAAATTAGTATGGTTCAAATTCTTCCCTGTAGGGGGAGAGCGCCTAAATCTCTGTAAAGGGAAAACATAGGCTTACAATACAATACAATTCTTATTATCAACTGAAATTTTATAAAGTCATGGCCGTTCCTACTATTATCTATAGCAGTGAAAATTGGACTTTGACTCGTACAGATAGGAAACAAAATAGAGGCAGCCGAGATTAAATTTTTAAGACCAACGGCAGGCTACACTCTTGTGGACCAGAAAAGAAGTTCTGAGATAAGAGACCAATTAATTTTTTTTAAATTGACGAATAAAATTGACAAACAAGGAAAAATTTGGTACGAACATCTACTAAGAATGCCAGATGATAGACCTTCTAAAATTATTTTAAACTACAGACCCGCAGGGTATAGAAGTCCAGTAAGACCATTTACTAGGTGGAAAGACCAAATCTCTTGAAGTCGGAACGGGCCAGAGGACCTAATCCTTGATGTTGTTTGATTATGATTTATTATTATAATTATTATTTTATTATATATTATTATTATTATTATTATTATTATTATTATTATTATTATTATTATTTCTAAAATGTTTGTACGTTACATGAAATTGGTTTTGCCCTGCAACCTTTAATGTCTCTTGTCTCTTTAATAATTTCAATTAGTATAGGGGGTCTACTGTAAAAGTTTATTTATATATTTGTGCTGGTTGAGAAGGCCTTATAGTCTTAACTCTGTCAGAATAAATACATTATTGTTATTATTATTATTATTATCATTATTATTATTATTATTATTATTTTATAGGCCTATTTAAATCAATAGTACAAAGTGTTACGTTGTATGGTGCTAGATAAACAGCAAGCAAAAGAATTTTGACAACAGAGATAGATTTTTGGCGAAGGGCATCAAGAAAATCAAGAAAGGAGAAAATTCGGAACCAGAAAATTAGATAAATAACCAATGTTAAACATAATATTATAGAAATAATAGAGGAACGAAGATTAAATGGTATGGACATACGAAGTGAATGGAGAAAAATAGAATTCCAAGAAAGAGGCTGGATTGGAATGCTGAAGCAGGAGGAGGGGGGGGAGGGAGAAATCCAGGGAACAGTGGATGGATGAAGTGAGAAGAAACATGAACAGCAGAGATCTCAAAGAAGAAGATGCCGAGGACAGAAATCTGAGGCGGAGCAAAGTACATTTGGGCTGAAGGATAACTATTGTAATGTAGAGAAACTCCTTAATAAATTATTATTATTATTATTACTATTATTATTATTATTATTATTATCATTATTATCGTCGGCCGCGGTGGACTAGTGGTTATGCTCCTTTCCCCTGGTCCCAAGGGTCGCGGGTTCAAACTCGGCCGAGGTCGATTGATTTTTAGGACGGAAAAATCCAAGGAGCAAGTCCTCCGGGAGGGACTTTAAGCCGTGGGTCCCGAGTCTGAAGATTTTCAGGCTCTTAAAAAATCCTTAAGCCTGAATGAAATGGTCTCTAAGCAAAATTTACCGAATTTCCCTGTCCTAGTACTACCTTGGTTTCCTAGATGTCAGTTTGAGGCGGAACGCTGACCACGTACCACTCAAAATGACATCTATACGAAAACAAGTGTAACTAAATTAGTATGGTTCAAATTCTTCCCTGTAGGGGGAGAGCGCCTAAATCTCTGTAAAGGGAAAACATAGGCTTACAATACAATACAATTCTTATTATCAACTGAAATTTTATAAAGTCATGGCCGTTCTTACTATTATCTATAGCAGTGAAAATTGGACTTTGACTCGTACAGATAGGAAACAAAATAGAGGCAGCCGAGATTAAATTTTTAAGACCAACGGCAGGCTACACTCTTGTGGACCAGAAAAGAAGTTCTGAGATAAGAGACCAATTAAATTTTTTTAAATTGACGAATAAAATTGACAAACAAGGAAACATTTGGTACGAACATCTACTAAGAATGCCAGATGATAGACCTTCTAAAATTATTTTAAACTACAGACCCGCAGGGTATAGAAGTCAAGGAAGACCATTTACTAGGTGGAAAGACCAAATCTCTTGAAGTCGGAACGGGCCAGAGGACCTAAGCCTTGATGTTGTTGATGATGATGATTATTATTATTATTTTATTATTATTATTATTATTATTATTATTATTATTATTATTATTATTATTATTATTATTATTATTATTATTATGTATAAAATGTTGTACGTACATGAAATTTGCACTGCAACCTTTAATGTCTCTTTAAATAATTTCAATTAGTATAGGGGGTCTACTGTAAAAGTTTATTTATATATTTGTGCTGGTTGAGAAGGCCTTATAGCCTTAACTCTGTCAGAATAAATACATTATTGTTGTTATTATTATTATTATTATTATTATTATTATTATTATTATTATTATTATTATTATCATTATTATTATTATTTTATAGGCCTATTTAAATCAATAGTACAAAGTGTTACGTTGTATGGTGCTAGATAAACAGCAAGCAAAAGAATTTTGACAACAGAGATAGATTTTTGGCGAAGGGCATCAAGAAAATCAAGAAAGGAGAAAATTCGGAACCAGAAAATTAGATAAATAACCAATGTTAAACATAATATTATAGAAATAATAGAGGAACGAAGATTAAATGGTATGGACATACGAAGTGAATGGAGAAAAATAGAATTCCAAGAAAGAGGCTGGATTGGAATGCTGAAGCAGGAGGAGGGGGGGGAGGGAGAAATCCAGGGAACAGTGGATGGATGAAGTGAGAAGAAACATGAACAGCAGAGATCTCAAAGAAGAAGATGCCGAGGACAGAAATCTGAGGCGGAGCAAAGTACATTTGGGCTGAAGGATAACTATTGTAATGTAGAGAAACTCCTTAATAAATTATTATTATTACTATTATTATTATTATTATTATTATTATTACTACTACTATTTTAGTACTACCTTGGTTTCCTAGATGTCAGTATGAGGCGGAACGCTGACCACGGACCACTCAAAAATGACATCTATACGAAAACAAGTGTAACTAAATTAGAATGGTTCAAATTCTTCCCTATAGGGGGAGAGCGCCTAAATCTCTGTAAAGGGAAAACATGGGCTTACAATACAATACAAATACTATTATTATTATTATTATTATTATTATTAATATTATTATTATCATCCCTTACACAGTACACTTAAACTGCACATACACCTAGGGGCTAAACATATACTGTTATCTGTACACAATGTAAGTACGTATAACCAACTTAAAAAAAACAGCTAAAGAGGTGTGAATTGAAAACAAACCACATTAACACAACCTATGCGCCTATTTCAGAAACCAAAGCACGAAAATTGCAGTGTGTGACTTTTCAACACAACACGTATCAAGTTAGTTATTTGTTAATGATCTATTTATAGCATCTCAGGTCATCATCTTTTTTCTTTAAAGCAGTTTTAGCTCTTAAATTCGTAATGTATCCTTTTGGATACATCAGTTGGTTTAATTCATTTCATACTTTAAATAAATCTGAAGAAAATGAACAAAAATAAACCACTTAAATCTGTGTCTAATTATACAATATACATGTAATAACAGTTACACAATATTCCGTTTTCACTGCGGTCCGCCACATTCAAATAATCAATAGAATTAATTTGTATTTTACCAATTTAAGGGTTAACCTCTCATTTATAGATACTTTTACATGACACGCCGCCCGAGCCTTACAATGGCACAACCTGTCGGGAGAGGGATTTTAAACTATGGAAAACAATACTTTTTTGACTAAACAAGGGCATGGGGGTCTCCCCGAATGAGTGAACAGCTCAATCTCAAGGCCTCCTCCAAGACAACACAACATTAAGACGAAACACGCTGTTCACGCACATATAGGCTTACACACTAAACATGGCGAATATAATAATGACGATTATGATGTGCTAATGACGTTTTTAACCTTTCCTGACATTTGCCTTACAGGTGAAGATAACTGCCGGAAAAGCCATCACCCAGGAAACTTGTCCCGAAGGGGATTGAACCCAGTCTTGCTGCTCATGAGGCAGCGATTTTAACCCTAGATCATAGCGGTGGGCGTATCTCAGATTACTCGCGTCACAATTCAAATATAAGCGTTAAATGACACACAATGTGCTCAGAGACTTCTTATTCCAGGATTCAAGTTAATTTACGTGCCATAAATCAGAAGAGCAGACAGGTTTTAGGAAAGGAAGAAGCTGTACAGGCAACGTATTCACTTTAAAATAAATAATAGAGAAGCGAAGAGAATTCAACTTAGAAACGCACATCCTCTTTATAGATTATAAGAAGGCCTCTGATAAAGTATCTAGACCAAAATTATGGAACATATTAAATGAAAAAGGAATGACACTACACTTGATAGCAATAATTAAGAAAATATACGAGAAAACGAAAATAAAAATAAATCAACGGGAACCAATACATATAAACAGGAGTTAGACAAGGTTGTCCACTATCAACCACTCTTTTTAACATATATTTCGACGACATGTTAAGATCATGGAAGCAAATGACAACTGGGGGAAATAACGTAGGAAATATAGTAATAAAAACAGTAGCCTTTGCAGATGACCAGATTTTAATAGCAAAAACAGAGGACGAACTACAAAGAATGCTATAGAAACTAAATGAAATAACAAAAAAATACAACATGAAAATATCCTCACAAAAATAAAAAACAATGACCTTCAAGGGTGCTCATTCAGTTCGGACAAAGATAATATTAAAAAATAAATCAATAGAACAAGTAGTAAGAAATAACTTCCTAAGTTGCGAAATATCATACACAGCGGAAACAGATATAAATAACAAACTAAATAAGTTTAATTATATAACAGGAACACTAAAAAGAACTTTAAAAAATAAAGGCAGGAAAGACTATAATTAATATATAGAAGACAATGGCAGTGCCTATTATTACCTATGGATCCGAAACATGGACAGTGACAACACAACAATCTGCCAGAACACAAGCTGCTGAAATGAGATTCCTCAGACCAATAGCAGGATATCAAAGAACAGACAAAAAAAAAAACATAACACAGAAATAAGAAAACAATCAAAAGTAGAGGAATTAAACACAACAATAGAGAAATACAGAACAAACTGGAAAGAACAATTGGCAAGGATGACTGAGAATAGAATACCAAAAGCACAATACAGCTATTCACCACGAGGAAGAAGTTTGGGAAGAGCGTAAAGAAAGAGCAAAGAAAATATGGAAATAAAAAGAGCAGAGCAATTTGGAGCCGGAAAACAGGCTAGTAAATAAGCCCTCTAATCGTGAAGAAAAAGTAAGACGAAGATAAATCCACGCCATGAGACCCATAGCTTTAACGTTCCGTGTCAGAATAAGCTGTATGTATAAGTAGTCTCTGGCCACTCCACTGGGAAGCATAGGGCCTTGATAAAAGATCGCCAACGAATGTTGTTTGCCAATGCCTCAATTTCATCCCAACTCATCCCTACCCCTGTTCAGCTTCATCCCTGATGGCATTACTCCATGTTGCCCTAGGTATTCCCCTTCGTCTCCTCAATCCTTGGGGGTTCCAATCAAATGCCATTTGTATGATGTGATTATTCTCCCTCCCTAACACATGACCAACACATTTCCACGTTTTAAATTTAATTTCTTTACACATTTAATTTTTATTAATTCTTCTCCAAAGTTCTTCATTTGTTAAAAATCTCTGGCCACTATATACCCAAAATATTTCTCAAGCAACGATTTACAGAGATTTGGAATTTCTTTTCAATTTGTTTTGTAACCTACCAAGTGTCACAGCCGATTAATAAAATCGATTTCACATTTGAATTAAATAATCTTAGAGTAAGTCTTAAGGAGATTTGTTTCCACCTCCAAATTGATTTCAGTTGAATGAAAGCAGATCTTGATTTCTTTATTCTGGCATCAACATCTTCATCCGAGCCACCAAGAAGAAACGCCGTTAAAAATCAGTTGACCTCGGCGTTTTAAACTCATACAAACATCGGATTTGGAAGCAAGCACGATAACCATTTTCAGAACGTAAACATTTTCTAAATGGTTGCAAATCCACAGGTCCCATGTCATACCTTTAGGCCAATAACATGTAAAAGAACCTCATGCTTGGAATAAGAAGCATCTGGTTTCAATTAGTCAGTAATTTCTCTCCCAGATTTTTAATCAAGTAAACGGATTTTCCAGAGTGCATCGATAAACATCAAATATTATAGATTAAAGAATTCAAGTGATTGGAAAATGCAATATAGTTATCAGATATTAGATACTCCAGTATAGCAATGGGATGCTAATTTTAGACCTCATCTTTGCCGTGTTTTCCCATTATTTAAAAAAAAATGTTATGAATCATTCTCAAGGAGCTTTTACTCAATTTCTATATTGAGTAGGCTAATTGATTATACTATAGGCTTCAAAGAGATGCACTATCTCCTCTATAATTTAATCTTGTACTACAGCATGCCATCAAATCTTTAGAGGATGAAGAAGACCTTCAACTCAGTGGCGTTAATGAATTGATTGTTTATGCTGATAATGTAGTATTATTAGGTGATAGCGAGGAGATACTAAGGGCCAACAGGCGCACACTCTGTTAAGTTACACTAGAAAATTGGGACTGGAAGTAAACATCAATAAAAACGAATATATGGTCACACATAGAAATACATCATACAGTAAAACCTGTCTATGAAGGAACATGACGGTTCCTTAAATATATTTCTGTCTTGGCAGTTTTCCTTCTTATAAAGGGTTCCCAAATTACAAGCTTCAATTTTCTCACGCAGCGTAAGGGTTTTACATGCACGCTTTAAAGACATAACGTATTGACTGAAATACAGACAAATAGTGTATGTAACAGCACAGTTTGCACGGAAAAACAAAACAACTCTATTACACAAAAACGAGAAGAAACTCAACTACAGGAGGACTGAAGATTTTTCCCAACTCCCTCGCAGATTACGTAAGCAGGAAAGGAAAAGCGAGGGATTCCCCGCTGCCATATATAACAAGGGTATCTCCGCAACCATGGCAACACAAGAAGGTAAAACGATATAATGCAGTAGCGTTATATGCAGAATTTTCACGTGTGGTCATTAATACTGTAATTAGAACGTGCTTAAGAATACTTTTCCGTCTTACTGAGGTAAAAATTAACTATTGGTACCTTAAAAACCATTCTGTTTCCGCGTTATGAAGGTTTCCGGCTTATACAGGCCGATTTTACATATAAAATCGTACCGTTCTGGAGATTTATTTCCGTCTCTACAGGTTTCCTTCTTATAAAGTTTCCGGCTAAGACAGGTTTCACTGTATAATGGAAAGGGACAATTAATGACAAATGAGGGAAATTTTGAAGAACTGGTGAATTAAAATACCTAGGAAATATAATTAAAAGTAAGAATGAGATGCACAAGGGAATTAATTCTGAATTTTATGGTATTATACATTACAGGGACTGTTGTTATCTCAAACCCTGAAAATATATACAATTGTTATTCACCCAGTTATATAATGTGGATCGGCTGCGGTGAACTAGTGGTTATGCTCCTTGCCTCTGGTCCCAAGGGTCGTAGGTTCAAACCCGGCCGGGGTCGATGGATTTTTTAGGATGGAAAAATCCAAGGAGCAAGTCCTCCGGGAGGGACTTTAAGCCGTGGGTCCCCAGTCTGAAGATTTTCAGGCTTGTAAAAGATCCTTAAACCTGAATGAAAAGGCCTCTAAGCAAAATTTACCGAATTTTCCCGTCCTAGTACTACTTTGGTTTCCTAGATGTCAGTATGAGGCGGAACGCTGATCACGGACCACTCAAATGACATCTGTACGAAAACAAGTGTAACTAAATTGGTATGATTTAAATTCTACCCTGTAGGGGGAGAGCGCCTAAATCTCTGTTAAGAGAAACATGGGCTTACAAGAAGATATATTATGTGGATGCAAAACATGGACTCTTACTTTAAGGGAGGAGAAACTATTAGGAGTATTTGAGAATCAAGTTTTTAGGAAAATGTTTGGGCCAAAGATAGATGAACAGACAGGCGATTGGATAAGACTACATGGCAAACATGGGAAACCAGGTATGATAAGAGTTAAGTTTCTTAGACTGGGACGGCAAGACATGTGGCACTAATGGGAATGGAAGAGGGGCATGAAAACTCCTTGTAGGAAAACAAGAGAGAAAGCGCCCAGTAGGTAGGCCAATAATGAGTTGGGAGGATTATATTAACCTTCCGTCGGGCGCAATATTCTGACCTTGGAGTTCGGGCGCAATATGCCAGATCAGCACATGCTTAAAAAATATATCTAACACACTGTTTGCCAATCTAAACAACTGGAAGTCGAAGAAATGTTATTGTTAGGAGTGTCCAATGGATAAAGTATTCAAAATTTTCTGCTAGAAAACTTTTTTGGACATAATATTGATTAAACAAATTTTAAGAAAATGTGTGACAAGCCTCCAAACAACATGATATAAAAGTAAGAACAAGTTAGGTTCAGTTCAAATCATCATCATCATCATCATCATCATCATCATCTGCATTCATGGATTAGGTCTGTTGACCCGTTCCGATTTCAGCCCATCTCTTTCTAGGTCTGCCCACATCTCGGGTGCCTTTAGGTTTGTATTTTGTTATTTGTTTTGGATATCTATCTTCATTCATTCTGTCTAAGCCTCTGACATTCCAAGTCGCTATTTTAAGCTGGTCATGTATTCCAAAAACTCTTTTTATACTTTTTCTTGCTGTGGTCGTCATAAGGTTTTTCAATCCGGCTTTGTTCAGTTCAAATATACTTGAAAATAGTTCACATTATCAACATTTAGCATATGTTTTTAGCAAAGTTATTCAAGAATATAATATTATTTAGTTTAAATAAGTTAAATAAATAATTTTCTTTTTGCAAATATTTGTAAAATACACATCTTCAATAACGTAACGACATCGGGCGCAATGAGCTCTGAACAAAATATTTACAACCCGCCCTGGTAATGGTCGAGAGCAACCTGAGTGGGGTGATTGTTTAGAGTAGGTAAAAATAAACAGCTACTCGGATGTCCAGTCGTTAACGCCGTCTTATGGCAGTAGAATGAGACAAAATTGACAACCTGTGCCTCTCAGATCAGATGCGCCCGACTGAAGGTTAATAATGATTCAAAGTAAGTAGATTATACAGAAAAAAATTACAGAAGAATATGGATTGAAGATATCTACAGAGAAAACAAAAATTATGGCATTTCAAGGTGTAGATCCTGTCAGAAATAAAATTGTACTTGACAATAAAATTTTGGAGCAGGTGAATAATTGTACATATCTCGGATGCAATATCTCATATGAAGAAGAAAAGGATGTAAATGTAAAAATATCTATTTTTTTAAAGAATTTTAGGGTTAATAAATTCTATCTTTGAAGCCACAGTTAGTCCAAAAACATGCAAGACTAAACGTGTATAAAACACTGGCTCTTCCAACTCTTTTGTATGATAGCGAAGTATGGACGTTGAAACAGAAGGATATACAGAGACTTAGATCTGCTGAAATGAGATACCTTCGGACGACTGCAGGATACACACTTACTAGAATACAAAAGAAATGAAGACATCTTTGAAGAATTACACATGGAACCTTTAGAAAACAAAACTTCTGATTATAAGTCAAGATGGATGCAACATGTTCATCGAATGGAAGATCACAGGATACCCAAACAAATGTTAAGATATCAACCTGCAGGAAGAAAAAGACCAAAAGACTTCTGGATGGTGTTTCTCTTGAGGCCGAAACAGGTCAACAAATGGCCTAAATTCGTGAATGTACTATGATGATGAGATTATACAGGGGATAGTTGGAAAACTTTAGCTCAGGATAGGAATGTATGGAGAGCTTATGTCTCTAGGACATGAACCTACGGATTCGATAATGCCAATGTGTTAGCCTACGTGATTATGAAAATAGGATGCATTGAGTTGTAAATGTTTAGCAGAGGATACGCAATACTTAGCCTATAGACTATGTACAAACAAAGCGTGTTAAACTATGGGTCAGCTGTTACGAATGACATTTACTACTCTGATATAAATCAAGATGCATTTTAATTTCCTATAAACTTGCATGACTCATATGAATGAAAGTAAAGCCTAGGCATAATGCAAAAATAATACATTTATCAATGTTTTCTCGTTATAAAACCGTGATGACGTAACAGTTATGACGTATTAACACCAATTCTGAGTAAACGAATGGGATAAATACCAATACAGCATATATCCTGTTCTCGTGTAACCTTAATACTAACCCACTCACTGGCACTATCTAACAGAGGTCCATGGCCGCGGCGACATTATCTCTACATACAGAGCCCTATAATGCCACATAGCGCGCTGCTGTCCCGACTGAGTTCAAAAGTCCGAATACTGGCAATTCCGGTGGGGCATTGGTAGTGGGCCTTAGAGGGATTTTTCGTTATTTTTCGGGGTTCACCTGTTTCCTAAATTTCACCCCAGTTAGATTCAGTTTTTGCTAAAAAGCTGATTAATTTCGGCAATTTTCCTACTTTTTCTTCTAGACTTTCGGCGCAGTATAATTATTTAAACCAACGTAAATCTTACGCTTTTTAGAATTATGACGAAACGACATATTAGCTCAGATAAAATCAGTGTATACTGTATGTAAATAAAGAGTTGATATTTGTTGTTTATCATAAATAATGCAATGAGTGATTTCCAATTTATCTAGAGGATTTGGAAATCAAGAGTGGCAATTATTAGGACTATTTAACGAATAAAATTAAGCTGTTTACTCACAAATAATTATTTAAATGAAGTTATATTAAGATATTTATATATTTAATGTTAACGGCAATGTTTAAAAGCAAATGAGAAATGTTTGGTTGTGTGTAATTTATTCATCCACTGCAACTCGATCATATTATTTATTGCCAAATAGGATCGCAATATTGTAAGAATGCAGCCTAGTCGATAAAAAAATGAAACACATCAAACTGTATATTATAATCAACATTATAGGTTATTAATTTATTCTTGTTAGAAAACAACTCGGTAAAAATCATTATTTAAAAACACAATTATAGAACACACAATTATCAAATGTGTATTTCGAAGGAATATGTTCTTTATTTGCTATGTTCAACGTATTTGTTGGAGAGTCAGTCACTGCAAAATAATTTTATGATGTTTTCAATATAATTATTAAAAAGGCGGAGCTTTTTTTTTGTAAACAGAATTCGATAAATATCGAGGTGAAACACGACTGTCATTGGTTATAAAACAAAATTCATTTAAACGTGATTGGTCATTGACTCACATTTGGTGCATGAGTTAAATAGTTTTCAAAAAGAGCTACAAAGAATAATGCTGTGCAGTAAAAGCTCCTTATTCAGGGGGGGGGGATATGTTCCGCAAATATGCTGCGAATATGGAATGGTAATTTGTATGGGTTTGTAGAGGATATGTTCCAAGATTACAAAATAAAATTAAAATAATCAATATAAAATCAATTAATGAGAGATTTTGAACAATTTCTATTAATTATCACTGTCAGATTTAGGCAAGGGTTTAAAGAATTTAGCATTTTTTTTCCTGTTTTGCCACTTTTAAAATATCTTTCAATTAAGACTGATATTCAGCTGTGAATTCTGCGATATAATTCCTTATTTTGTCTTCGAATTTCCTGATTCAGTAACATTGAAACAGCGTGATATAGACGCAAACGACTCGCCAACGGGTATAAACGGCCAAGCATTTATATTTTTACTTTAAGCGGCAAAAAATACTTTTTGCCGTTTCGGAACTAATTTTCTTTCCTTTTACTCGACATTTTCAGTTTTCGCAAGTTATTGATATTATTTATCTATTATTCTAGATGTCAATTATCTTATTATTTAGTAAATATGCTACAATTTTTTCCTAATTGCAGTCATATCTTTCTAGTTTTCTTTTTGTAGAAATTGCCCTTCTATTACCAATAACAAGCATTGGTTTATTTTTGATTGTGATTTCAGCCCGTCAGAGAGGGGGAGGGGGAGGAGAGAGAGAGAGAGAGAGAGAGAGAGAGAGAGAGAGAGGAGAAGGAGAGAGAGAGAAAGAGAAAGAGGAAATGTTTTGAGTAATAGTTTTTTTTATAAATGTAGAACTTTGCTTAATAGGGTAAAAACGAAACTAAAAATTTCTAAATATGGATAAATGATAAATGTACATATTATTTCGATTTGTGTTTACATTGTTAAATGCTTTCAAAATCAATTAGTTTCAATTTTACGTGAGAACAATTGAATTTGTAAATAATGCATTGAGTCAGCACTCGCATTCAATGTTTATATTTTACGATGTAGACTGTTTATGAATATCGTGAGTTTTGCAACTGCTTCTAAAATTTATTTGAATTACACAATTTAAATGGAATTATTAGGGCAAGGCATTTAATGACCTATAAAATGGTAAAAAATGCAAAATAAAAAATGCATTTATGACCTAAAAATACAAAAAATGAATAAAAAAATATGACGAATAAAAAGTTAAGAATTACCAGTAAAAATACTATTTATTAGATTAAGTACTCACTTGATTATCGAATTACATTAAATTTAACTTAACATCAAAAATATTAAAATAAAAGTATTTAAAAATACATATTAGGGTACCTTTTATTGCAGAAAATCCATTTTAATTATACAGTGCACTTTTACAACAATTTTGAATTGCAGTTAACAATCGAAATAGGGGTAAAAGCTAGCATGAGCTCTAAGAAATTGAATAAAATTCCTAGAAGTGGGCAAGTTCATTACGCCATACCTTGAAAAATAGGGGTATTAGATAGCAAAACATCTACTTAATCCCAAGAAATTGTATTGACAAGGAAAAATACTTAATTATAATAAAAATATCAAATCAAATACAAATAATGTCACAGCCTTCCGGAAAAGTGTAAAAGATGCTCAAAATTACCTAAAAATTGCCAAAAAATGACATATCCCTAAGGAAGTTAAGAAAATGCAAAAAAAATGCCCTAACGAATTGCTTTTATTTAATCCGTTTTTTAATGCCATACATTTTTATATATGCAACCAATGTTTCAACCTTCATAAGAAAAAGATGCAAAATCATTAATTGCCTTACCCTAGTCATTATGATGTTAAAAATTGCTTTAGAAGAATAAATGAGCATGGGACTCTTAGTTTAATATGCAACTGGATGGATTTTGCATGCATGAAATAGAAGGAAATCGATGATCATGGGTGGGAAAACCATATTAAGAGTGAAGATTGTGATAGAGAACAATATCATTGAACAAGTAACTAATTTTAAATACTTAAGCAATTTGATAGAATTCTAAACTGATTTAGATACCAAAATGCAAACACATAATAAAATTAACAGAACCATTAAACGCCACTTTGGGAAACATTTGAATTCTTTTACAAAATTGCGAATTCACAATATCACAGCAAAATCAGCTTTAAAATTTTGCAGTGAAATATGGATACTGAGTGGGAGGGATAGGCCTACACAAAGATTGGAAGCAACGCATATGAAATTTCTCAAACATATTTTTGTCACATGAGTACCAATAGTTGTACTTAATGCAATTTTTATCGTGTTTTCAAATATGTATTCGAAATTTCTCCATCACCCACAGTTTTTTTATTTCAATTTCAATTAATGGATATAAATAATTACTTTTAATAAACGTTTTTTCGTCCATTTGTCCATTGTAAAATAAAACCAAATGAGCTAACTCAAATATAAATTTCAGATATGGAAAAGAGATATCAAGGCAAATGGAATCCTAATATGCTGGCCAATTATTGTTGGACCACCAAGAGGGATGCTCCACAGGCGAAATATAGCAGAAAAATCGTCATTTCTTACTTTCTAGGTGAGTCCAAATGTTCGAATATTGTGTAGTTACGAATGTAGAAAATATTAAAGTGTTTGAAATTATAAATGCCTGTCTCTCGGAAACCTTGCGTGAAGGAGAAAAATCAATATCATATTTGTATTCAGGAGAAAAAATACTATCAGAATCACATATTTTTCTTTCTGAAACAGAAAAAAAACAAAGTTTACTTTTTGTTGCTCAGTGTAATGGGAGTAACATGTATGGATCGTTTAAGAAATGAATCCATCAGGCAAAAATTTAATGCAATAAATAAAGTACATGCAATTAAAGAATGCCAACAAAATTGGCTACAGTATTTAAGAAGAATAACCAAGGAGAGAATCCCTTGCCAGGCTTTAAACTACAAACCGAGGGGGTAAAGAGACATCGGGCGATCAGTGACAAGATGGAGACTACAGACTCATCTGGAGGAAACAGGAACAGGCTAATAAAAAGCGTAAACCTTAACTGCTCAAGATGATGAAAGATAAGCCAGATGCAAAACAAAAGGAAATTTAATAAGATATTTATTAAGAAGCTGTATAAATTGTTTGTTATATTGTGCTATTTTAAATAGTAGCTACAAGGACATGAAATGAAACAACTTTTTCTTTTGATAGGACTTATTCATTTTGTTACACTAATTCCAGTCAACATTGTGTATAGGAATATACTTTTCATATTACAGTTGTTCATATTATGGTCTAGGGGTAACCTGTTTGCTTCGACATGAAGGCCAAGGGTCAATCCCTAGTCGCGATGGTTCCATGGGTAATGTTTTTCTTCGTCTTTAAATAACGTCAGGAAACGTCAAGAGTGAAATAGTCCCCCAAAAACATTCCGCCCATTAAATTTCCCACATCATATTTTCATTGTCTAGTATAAGTCTTTGGATGAGTCCATCTATAGTAATTCTGCCCGAGGGCAGGTCTTTCACCGCAATCATAGCATTTTCATGCTATGCTTTGCAGCTTTACTAGGGAATTATTGGTGTGGTAGTTTCCCATTGCTTTCCACACGGTGAAGGATGATGATGATGGCCGGATGATTTTAGGTGACCGTTGGGCCCTAAGCTTCCTGAAATTCGTCTTGCAGGTGAGGAAAAACCCCGAAAAAAACCTCACTCAGGAGCCTGTCCCGATTGGGAAACGAATCCGGGCCCGCTGCGTGACAAGGCAGCACGCTACCTCGAGACCACAGCGGTGGACAATGGATGAATGGTGAGTCTTATTTATATACAGGGCTGTTCAAAAAGAAGGAACAGACTTCAAACATTTATTTCTTCCAAACCTTTAAAAAAAACGTTCCTGGAACGCATTGGCGCTGTTCCTTGTCATGTTGATTGATTGTATTAAAATGGCGACACAAGAGGACGTTGGATTGGAAGAGGAGGAGCAGAAAATCAACTTCATCGCCGGTGGCCTCCCAAGTCACCAGACCTAACCCCGTGTGATTTTTATCTGTGAGGTTACATAAAATACCATGTTTTTATCTCTCCTATGCGTGACACTCTTGAAAATCTGTGACATCAAATAATTGTTGAAGTTGTGAATTCGATGATTAAAGGCCAGCTGATTCGTGTTTGGCAAGAAATGGGCCACCGTTTTGATGATTGTCGTGTAACACATGGTGCTCATATTGAATGCATAAAATAGTGAAATTTAAACTTTTCTCTTTCCAGGAACGTTGGAATTGTATTTATTTTTTGTAGTTTGGGATAAATAAATGTTTGAAGTCTGTTCCTTCTTTCTGAATAGCCCTGTACTTCGGAAATAATTCGTTCATTTACAATTCTAACACTATAAGATACTATGATTATCCTTATATATTTGAGTTAAGAAATCCATATTTCATATAGCTCAAATGGCTGGACCACAAATCCCATGAAAAAAACATATTTGGTTTTATTTAATATAATCATGTTGCTTTCATTCTTCTATCCACAGACCCTTTACTTCCCCGTGTGGGGATTACGGTGCTCCTTAGTGGGAGTGTTTAACCAAGCTAATTTAGTTTTACGCTTATTTACTCCCAGATGTTAGCGAGTGATATGAGGTAGGCATACTGCTTCAGTGTTCCGCGATATAGCCGAGTGGTTAATGCAAGATGCCTTGCCGCAGAACTACGGTACTTGCTGGTTCGGGTTTGCATGGGGAAGACATTTTCTTATGAAATTTCGGTCATTATTGGATCGGTGCCCATCCAGCATCGTGAGGCATTTGGGTAGCTACAATAAGTAACGGTTTCAGGTTGAGAAAACCAGGTATAATAGCTGGGGGGCCCGACATCCTGACCACATGTCACTCTTACACTGACTGGATGATCGTCTACCACTATTACTAATACATATGGATGTAAGGCCAGCAGCCAGCTGGCAGGCTAAGGGTCTTCTAGTCCTATCGCGCCATGAATGTTTTATATCGCTTCAGTGAGACATCTAGTGCGCAACTGAGGTATTACTTGGATGGATAACGATCGGTAAATTTTGCGCAAAGGAATATTTATTCAGGCTTGCGGTTCTTTTACAAGCCTGAAAATCTTCAGATTCGGCATCCACGGCTTCTCCGAGGAATTGTTACTTGGATTTTTCCATCCTAAAAATCAATCGATCCCGTCCGGGTTTGAACCCGCGACCCTCGAAACTAGAGGCAAGGAACATAATCACTAACCCACCGAGATCGACATTGCAATCCTGTAGACAAATTCTATAATCGAGGTAAAGTGAATATATTGTGAGATATTTGACCAATATATAAGCAAATCAAAACCATCATCAACATCATCCAGGGATTAAGCCTGTTGCCTCGTTCTGGTTTCATGAAAGCTAGAATTATTAAAATTGTTCAGACCATCTTCTGTGTGGGCGTTCAACACTTCTCCATCCGTGCGGTTTATAATTTAGCAATAATTTTGGAAATCTTTCTTCTGGCATTCTATCAACATGTACTTTCCATTCGTTTCTGTATTTAATTATTGAGTCTGTAAGTTTGAAAATATTTAGTTCATTTCTTATATCTTGATTTATTTTCTTATCCAGCAGAGTATATCCTGTTACATCTCTTAAACATCTCATCTCAGCTGCTTCCAATCTTTGTTCTTGTCTTTTAGTGATCGTCCAACATTCTGATCCATACATCAATACAGGAACAGCCATTACTTACTTATTTACTCAATGACACTATCGAACCCGTAGGTTCATGGCTGCGCGGAAATAAGCTCTCCATACATCCCTATCCTGAGCAAATGCTTTCCAATCATTCCCTGTATAATCTACTTCCCTCAAATCATAGTTAATGTTGTTCTCCCACCTCATTCTTGGTCTACCAACTGGGCGTTTTCCCTCAGGCTTTCCTACAAGAAGCTTCCATGCAAGTCTTTCATTCCCCATACGTGCAACATGTCCTGCCCATCGCAGTCTACGAGACTTAACTGTTCTTATTATATCTGGCTTCCTATAAAGACCATGCAGTTCATTGTTATGTAGTCTTCTCCAATCACCTGCCTGTTCATCTCTCTTTGGTCCAAACATTTTCCTAAGAACTTTATTCTCAAAAACTCGTAATCTCGGGGGTTTTCCTCACCTGTAAGACAAATATCAGGTACACTTTAAGGCCCAAACGGTCCCCAAAATCATATGGCCATCATTCTCATCATCATCCTTATTATCACCATCTTCATCATCATCATCATCCTTCACCGGCGTGGAAAGCAACGGGAAGCTACCACACCTACAATTCCCTAGTAAAGCTGCAAGCATAGCATGATTGCAGGGAAGGACCTGCCTTCGGGCAGAATTACTATGGATATATATATATATATATATCATTATCAGCGTTCACTTTTTCCCAAATTCTCTAAAAAAAGCATTAAACAGAAAATATATAAAAATGTTATTGTCCCAGTTATGGATGCGAAACACACTTTAAGAGAGAAGAAAAAAAATACGAGTATTTGAGAATAAAATTCTTAAAAAAAGATTTGGATCAAAGAGAGATGAACAGACAGGCGAATAGAGAAGACTACACAACAGTGAGTTGCATGATCTTTGATATAATAAGAACAATTAAGTCTCCTAGACTGCAATGGACACAGGATATGTGAAAGAGGGGCATAGAAACTTCTTGCAGTAAAAACCAGAGGGAAAACGTTCAGTTGGTAGACGAAGAATGAGATGGGAGAATAACATTAACCATTATTTGAAGGAAGGAGATTATACAAGGAATGATTGGAAAACAATAACTTAGGATATAGGTGTATGGAGAGCTTATGTGTATGCGGCCATGAATTTATCGGTTCCATAGTGCCAGTGAGTTAGTTATCAACTGTTCACTTAAACATTAACCACGAAGAAACTGGTTCTGTACTTCCACAGTGCAGTTGTTCGTGTATATTGTATTACATTTTATCATATGCATATTGCGGGCTGGAAGTAAATAACAATAAAACTAAATATATGATCACACGTAGAAATAAATTATATAATGGAAATGGACAGCTAATTACAAATGAGGGAAATTTTGAGAAAGTGGCTGAATTCAAATACCTAGGAACAATAATCACAAATAGGAATGAGATGCACAAAGAAATTAAACATAGGCTCAATTCTGTAAATGCGTGCTATTATGCATTGCAGAGACTCTTGATCTCCCAACTCCTTTCAAAAAATGTTAAACTGAAAATATATAAAACTATTATTCTACCAGTTATATTATATGGGTGCGAAACATGGACTCTTACTTTAAGGGAGGAAAGGAGATTACAAGTATTTGAAAATAAAGTTCTTATGAAAATTTTTGGACCAAAGAGAGATGAACAAACAGGTGAATGGAGAAGACTACATAACAATGAACTACATGGTCTTTATAGGAAGCCAGATATAATAAGAACAGTTAAGTCTCGTAGACTGCGATGGGCAGGACATGTTGCACGTATGGGGAATGAAAGATTTGCACGGAAGCTTCTTGTAGGAAAGCCAGAGGGAAAACGCCCAGTTGGTAGACCAAGAATGAGGTGGGAGAATAACATTAACTATGATTTGAGGGAAGTAGATTATACAGGGAATGATTGGAAAGCATTTGCTCAGGATAGGGATGTATGGAGAGCTTACGTCCGCGCGGCCATGAACCTACGGGTTCGATAGTGCCAGTGAATAAGTAAGTAAGTATATTGTCTGTGTAATGTCTTATTAAGTATGCAAAATTATATATTTCTACCAGTGAAATATACAAATAAGCAAGGTCGTTTCAACAAATCGAAAGCATTGAAAACTGACTCTCTACATTCCAATTGCGTGAATACGTGTTAAGGGGGTAGAAGCTAAGAGACATACACGTAGCGAGCATTGAAACCGGTTCCATGGGTGTAGTCCAATATGTGACGTCTCAAAACAGCGTTGGTGTGTCTACAGATGGATATAACTTATATGGTGTAAAGCAGTAGAGTGGTGCCATATCTATTATGTAAGTCTATATATGGTGGTATTCAAAGGGGGGGGGAGATGGAGAATAATTATTGTATACTGGCAACTCCACCCAAAAACTCATTGGAGTTACAAAAAATAGACTTATGCTGGTCCCCCTCTTTCCATTCCCCTCTCCTTCAAAATAATATGTGGGCGTTAGTACACTATGTAAGAAAGAGAAAGAAAATTTATGTAAATTTAAGTTGATCAGAAAGCATCTAGTATGTAATTTACCATAAAGGTTGGTTTGGATATGCAGTACGGTGTCAGAGACCAAATGCATCATCAAGAGAAAGATGGAGGGAAGAGTTTTAAGTTATCTATTCTTCTCCGCCCCTACTTCTTTTGTTTTATTTCTGTTAATGAATTTTTCAGAGGTCTTGTAACCTTTTTGTTTTTCTTAACAATAAAGAGGGTCATTGTCATGTCTAGGCCGACACATTTCATTCAGAAAGTCTTGTACACCCACACCAAGAGCTTGCATGAATGAAGTGAAGGAGTTGATTAGGATTATGACGTGGTAGGATTTGGAATATGTGATTTAGCACCTGGCTGTCTAACATGTCCATGTATAAACTATACCATTTCATTGTATTTAATGCTGTTTATGTTTAACAAAGAAGAATCAAGTAGCGTATTTAGGCATACATAAAATGCATTAATAGAGTCAGGCGTAACTTTGCGGAAATTCATCTTCATTATAGTCCATTCACGAATTTAGGCCATTTTTTGAC